>CM019177.2:53616743-54216743 GCA_009739505.2 Apolygus lucorum
CCGTCAACAAAATGTTCTACGACCTCTAGTTTTCGAGAAAAATCGATTTTTCCGTCGGAAAAGTCGCATTTTCAAGTTGGTTTTTTTCAACTTTTGACAACGATTTCCGATAGATTTTTTCACGCTGAATCCAACGCCGTCAACAAAAATGTTCTACGACCTCTAGTTTTCGAGAAAAATCGATTTTTCCGTCGGAAAAGTCGCATTTTCAAGTTGGTTTTTTTCAACTTTTGACAACGATTTCCGATAGATTTTTTCACGCTGAATCCAACGCCGTCAACAAAAATGTTCTACGACCTCTAGTTTTCGAGAAAAATCGATTTTTCCGTCGGAAAAGTCGCATTTTCAAGTTGGTTTTTTTCAACTTTTGACAACGATTTCCGATAGATTTTTTCACGCTGAATCCAACGCCGTCAACAAAAATGTTCTACGACCTCTAGTTTTCGAGAAAAATCGATTTTTCCGTCGGAAAAGTCGCATTTTCAAGTTGGTTTTTTTCAACTTTTGACAACGATTTCCGATAGATTTTTTCACGCTGAATCCAACGCCGTCAACAAAAATGTTCTACGACCTCTAGTTTTCGAGAAAAATCGATTTTTCCGTCGGAAAAGTCGCATTTTCAAGTTGGTTTTTTTCAACTTTTGACAACGATTTCCGATAGATTTTTTCACGCTGAATCCAACGCCGTCAACAAAAATGTTCTACGACCTCTAGTTTTCGAGAAAAATCGATTTTTCCGTCGGAAAAGTCGCATTTTCAAGTTGGTTTTTTTCAACTTTTGACAACGATTTCCGATAGATTTTTTCACGCTGAATCCAACGCCGTCAACAAAAATGTTCTACGACCTCTAGTTTTCGAGAAAAATCGATTTTTCCGTCGGAAAAGTCGCATTTCAAGTTGGTTTTTTTCAACTTTTGACAACGATTTCCGATAGATTTTTTCACGCTGAATCCAACGCCGTCAACAAAAATGTTCTACGACCTCTAGTTTTCGAGAAAAATCGATTTTTCCGTCGGAAAAGTCGCATTTTCAAGTTGGTTTTTTTCAACTTTTGACAACGATTTCCGATAGATTTTTTCACGCTGAATCCAACGCCGTCAACAAAAATGTTCTACGACCTCTAGTTTTCGAGAAAAATCGATTTTTCCGTCGGAAAAGTCGCATTTTCAAGTTGGTTTTTTTCAACTTTTGACAACGATTTCCGATAGATTTTTTCACGCTGAATCCAACGCCGTCAACAAAAATGTTCTACGACCTCTAGTTTTCGAGAAAAATCGATTTTTCCGTCGGAAAAGTCGCATTTTCAAGTTGGTTTTTTTCAACTTTTGACAACGATTTCCGATAGATTTTTTCACGCTGAATCCAACGCCGTCAACAAAAATGTTCTACGACCTCTAGTTTTCGAGAAAAATCGATTTTTCCGTCGGAAAAGTCGCATTTTCAAGTTGGTTTTTTTCAACTTTTGACAACGATTTCCGATAGATTTTTTCACGCTGAATCCAACGCCGTCAACAAAAATGTTCTACGACCTCTAGTTTTCGAGAAAAATCGATTTTTCCGTCGGAAAAGTCGCATTTTCAAGTTGGTTTTTTTCAACTTTTGACAACGATTTCCGATAGATTTTTTCACGCTGAATCCAACGCCGTCAACAAAAATGTTCTACGACCTCTAGTTTTCGAGAAAAATCGATTTTTCCGTCGGAAAAAGTCGCATTTTTCAAGTTGGTTTTTTTTCAACTTTTGACAACGATTTCCGATAGATTTTTCACGCTGAATCCTACGCGTCAACAAAAATGTTCTACGACCTCTAGTTTTCGAGAAAAACCGATTTTTCCGTCGGAAAAGTCGCATTCCCAAGTTGGTTTTTTCAACTTTTGACAACGATTTCCGATAGATTTTTTTCACGCTGAATCCAACGCCGTCAACAAAAATGTTCTACGACCTCTAGTTTTCGAGAAAAATCGATTTTTCCGTCGGAAAAGTCGCATTTTCAAGTTGGTTTTTTATCAACTTTTGACAACGATTTCTGATAGATTTGTTCACGCTGAATCCAACGCGTCAACAAAAATGTTCTACGACCTCTAGTTTTCGAGAAAAATCGATTTTTCCGTCGGAAAAGTCGCATTTTCAAGTTGGTTTTTTTCAATTTTTGACAACGATTTCGGATAGATTTTTTCACGCTGAATCCTACGCCGTCAACAAAAATGTTCTACGACCTCTAGTTTTCGAGAAAAATCGATTTTTCCGTCGGAAAAGTCGCATTTTCAAGTTGGTTTTTTTCAAATTTGACAACGATTTCCGATACATTTTTTCACGCTGAATCCTACGCCGTCAACAAAAATGTTCTACGACCTCTAGTTTTCGAGAAAAATCGATTTTTCCGTCGGAAAGTCGCATTTTCAAGTTGGTTTTTATCAACTTTTGACAACGATTTCCGATAGATTTTTTCACGCTGAATCCAACGACCGTCAACAAAAATGTTCTACGACCTCTAGTTTTCGAGAAAAATCGATTTTTCCGTCGGAAAAGTCGCAATTTCAAGTTGGTTTTTATCAACTTTTGACAACGATTTCCGATAGATTTTTTCACGCTGAATCCTACGCCGTCAACAAAAATGTTCTACGACCTCTAGTTTTCGAGAAAAATCGATTTTTCCGTCGGAAAAGTCGCATTTTCAAGTTGGTTTTTTTCAACTTTTGACAACGATTTCCGATAGATTTTTTCACGCTGAATCCAACGCCGTCAACAAAAATGTTCTACGACCTCTAGTTTTCGAGAAAAATCGATTTTTCCGTCGGAAAAGTCGCATTTTCAAGTTGGTTTTTTTCAAATTTGACAACGATTTCCGATACATTTTTTCACGCTGAATCCTACGCCGTCAACAAAAATGTTCTACGACCTCTAGTTTTCGAGAAAAATCGATTTTTCCGTCGGAAAAGTCGCATTTTCAAGTTGGTTTTTATCAACTTTTGACAACGATTTCTGATAGATTTTTCACGCTGAATCCAAACGCCGTCAACAAAATTGTTCTACGACCTCTAGTTTTCGAGAAAAATCGATTTTTCCGTCGGAAAAGTCGCATTTTCAAGTTGGTTTTTTTCAATTTTTGACAACGATTTCCGATAGATTTTTTCACGCTGAATCCTACGCCGTCAACAAAAATGTTCTACGACCTCTAGTTTTCGAGAAAAATCGATTTTTCCGTCGGAAAGTCGCATTTTCAAGTTGGTTTTTTTCAAATTTGACAACGATTTCCGATAGATTTTTCACGCTGAATCCAAACGCCGTCAACAAAAATGTTCTACGACCTCTAGTTTTCGAGAAAAATCGATTTTTCCGTCGGAAAAGTCGCATTTTCAAGTTGGTTTTTATCAACTTCTGACAACGATTTCCGATAGATTTTTTCACGCTGAATCCAACGCCGTCAACAAAAATGTTCTACGACCTCTAGTTTTCGAGAAAAAATCGATTTTTTCCGTCGGGAAAGTCGCATTTTCAAGTTGGTTTTTTTCAACTTTTGACAACGATTCCCGATAGATTTTTTTCACGCTGAATCCTACGCCGTCAACAAAAATGTTCTACGACCTCTAGTTTTCGAGAAAAATCGATTTTTCCGTCGGAAAAGTCGCATTTTCAAGTTAGTTTTTATCAACTTTTGACAACGATTTCCGATAGATTTTTTCACGCTGAATCCAACGACGTCAACAAAAATTGTTCTGCGACCTCTAGTTTTCGAGAAAAATCGATTTTTCCGTCGGAAAAGTCGCATTTTCAAGTTGGTTTTTTTTCAACTTTTGACAACGATTTCCGATAGATTTTTTCACGCTGAATCCTACGCCGTCAACAAAATGTTCTACGACCTCTAGTTTTCGAGAAAAATCGATTTTTCCGTCGGAAAAGTCGCATTTTCAAGTTGGTTTTTTCAACTTTTGACAACGATTTCCGATAGATTTTTTCACGCTGAATCCAACGCCGTCAACAAAAATGTTCTACGACCTCTAGTTTTCGAAAAAAAATCGATTTTTCCGTCCGAAAAGTCGCATTTTCAAGTTGGTTTTTTTCAACTTTTGACAACGATTTCCGATAGATTTTTTCACGCTGAATCCTACGCCGTCAACAAAAATGTTCTACGACCTCTAGTTTTCGAGAAAAATCGATTTTTCCTTCGGAAAAGTCGCATTTTCAAGTTGGTTTTTTCAACTTTTGACAACGATTTCCGATAGATTTTTTCACGCTGAATCCAACGCCGTCAACAAAAATGTTCTACGACCTCTAGTTTTCGAGAAAAATCGATTTATCCGTCGGAAAAGTCGCATTTTCAAGTTGGTTTTTTTCAACTTTTGACAACGATTTCCGATAGATTTTTTCACGCTGAATCCTACGCCGTCAACAAAAAGTTTCTACGACCTCTAGTTTTCGAGAAAAATCGATTTTTCCGTCGGAAAAGTCGCATTTTCAAGGTTGGTTTTTATCAACTTTTGACAACGATTTCCGATAGATTTTTTCACGCTGAATCCAACGCCGTCAACAAAAATGTTCTACGACCCTCTAGCTTCCGAGAAAAATCGATTTTTCCGTCGGAAAAGTCGCATTTTCAAGTTGGTTTTTATCAACTTTTGACAACGATTTCCGATAGATTTTTCACGCTGAATCCTACGCCGTCAATAAAAATGTTCTACGACCTCTAGTTTTCGAGAAAAATCGATTTTTCCGTCGGAAAAGTCGCATTTTCAAGTCGGTGTTTTTCAACTTTTGACAACGATTTCCGATAGATTTTTTCACGCTGAATCCAACGCCGTCAACAAAAATGTTCTACGACCTCTAGTTTTCGAGAAAAAATCGATTTTTCCGTCGGAAAAGTCACATTTTCAAGTTGGTTTTTTTCAACTTTTGACAACGATTTCCGATAGATTTTTTTCACGCTGAATCCAACGCCGTCAACAAAAATGTTCTACGACCTCTAGTTTTCGAGAAAAATCGATTTTTCCGTCGGAAAAGTCGCATTTTCAAGTTGGTTTTTATCAACTTTTGACAACGATTTCCGATAGATTTTTTCACGCTGAATCCAACGCCGTCAACAAAAATGTTCTACGACCTCTAGTTTTCGAGAAAAATCGATTTTTCCGTCGGAAAAGTCGCATTTTCAAGTTGGTTTTTTTCAACTTTTGACAACGATTTCCGATAGATTTTTTCACGCTGAATCCTACGCCGTCAACAAAAATGTTCTACGACCTCTAGTTTTCGAGAAAAATCGATTTTTCCGTCGGAAAAGTCGCATTTTCAAGTTGGTTTTTTTCAACTTTTGACAACGATTTCCGATAGATTTTTTCACGCTGAATCCAACGCCGTCAACGAAAATGTTCTACGACCTCTAGTTTTCGAGAAAAATCGATTTTTCCGTCGGAAAAGTCGCATTTTCAAGTTGGTTTTTATCAACTTTTGACAACGATTTCCGATAGATTTTTTCACGCTGAATCCAACGCCGTCAACAAAAATGTTCTACGACCTCTAGTTTTCGAGAAAAATCGATTTTTCCGTCGGAAAAGTCGCATTTTCAAGTTGGTTTTTTTCAACTTTTGACAACGATTTCCGATAGATTTTTTCACGCTGAATCCTACGCCGTCAACAAAAATGTTCTACGACCTCTAGTTTTCGAGAAAAATCGATTTTTCCGTCGGAAAAGTCGCATTTTCAAGTTGGTTTTTTTCAACTTTTGACAACGATTTCCGATAGATTTTTTCACGCTGAATCCAACGCCGTCAACAAAAATGTTCTACGACCTCTAGTTTCCGAGAAAAATCGATTTTTCCGTCGGAAAAGTCGCATTTTCAAGTTGGTTTTTTTCAACTTTTGACAACGATTTCCGATAGATTTTTTCACGCTGAATCCTACGCCGTCAACAAAATTGTTCTACGACCTCTAGTTTTCGAGAAAAATCGATTTTTCCGTCGGAAAAGTCGCATTTTCAAGTTGGTTTTTATCAACTTTTGACAACGATTTCCGATAGATTTTTTCACGCTGAATCCTACGCCGTCAACAAAAATGTTCTACGACCTCTAGTTTTCGAGAAAAATCGATTTTTCCGTCGGAAAAGTCGCATTTTCAAGTTGGTTTTTTTCAACTTTTGACAACGATTTCCGATAGATTTTTTCACGCTGAATCCAACGCCGTCAACAAAAATGTTCTACGACCTCTAGTTTTCGAGAAAAATCGATTTTTCCGTCGGAAAAGTCGCATTTTCAAGTTGGTTTTTTTCAACTTTTGACAACGAATTCCGATAGATTTTTTCACGCTGAATCCAACGCCGTCAACGAAAATGTTCTACGACCTCTAGTTTCCGAGAAAAATCGATTTTTCCGTCGGAAAAGTCGCATTTTCAAGTTGGTTTTTTTCAACTTTTGACAACGATTTCCGATAGATTTTTTCACGCTGAATCCAACGCCGTCAACGAAAATGTTCTACGACCTCTAGTTTTCGAGAAAAATCGATTTTTCCGTCGGAAAAGTCGCATTTTCAAGTTGGTTTTTATCAACTTTTGACAACGATTTCCGATAGATTTTTTCACGCTGAATCCAACGCCGTCAACAAAAATGTTCTACGACCTCTAGTTTTCGAGAAAAATCGATTTTTCCGTCGGAAAAGTCGCATTTTCAAGTTGGTTTTTTTCAACTTTTGACAACGATTTCCGATAGATTTTTTCACGCTGAATCCTACGCCGTCAACAAAAATGTTCTACGACCTCTAGTTTTCGAGAAAAATCGATTTTTCCGTCGGAAAAGTCGCATTTTCAAGTTGGTTTTTTTCAACTTTTGACAACGATTTCCGATAGATTTTTTCACGCTGAATCCAACGCCGTCAACAAAAATGTTCTACGACCTCTAGTTTCCGAGAAAAATCGATTTTTCCGTCGGAAAAGTCGCATTTTCAAGTTGGTTTTTTTCAACTTTTGACAACGATTTCCGATAGATTTTTTCACGCTGAATCCTACGCCGTCAACAAAAATGTTCTACGACCTCTAGTTTTCGAGAAAAATCGATTTTTCCGTCGGAAAAGTCGCATTTTCAAGTTGGTTTTTATCAACTTTTGACAACGATTTCCGATAGATTTTTTCACGCTGAATCCTACGCCGTCAACAAAAATGTTCTACGACCTCTAGTTTTCGAGAAAAATCGATTTTTCCGTCGGAAAAGTCGCATTTTCAAGTTGGTTTTTTTCAACTTTTGACAACGATTTCCGATAGATTTTTTCACGCTGAATCCAACGCCGTCAACAAAAATGTTCTACGACCTCTAGTTTTCGAGAAAAATCGATTTTTCCGTCGGAAAAGTCGCATTTTCAAGTTGGTGTTTTTCAACTTTTGACAACGAATTCCGATAAATTTTTTCACGCTGAATCCAACGCCGTCAACAAAAATGTTCTACGACCTCTAGTTTCCGAGAAAAATCGATTTTTCCGTCGGAAAAGTCGCATTTTCAAGTTGGTTTTTTTCAACTTTTGACAAACGATTTCCGATAGATTTTTTCACGCTGAATCCTACGCCGTCAACAAAAATGTTCTACGACCTCTAGTTTCCGAGAAAAATCGATTTTTCCGTCGGAAAAGTCGCATTTTCAAGTTGGTTTTTTTCAACTTTTGACAACGATTTCCGATAGATTTTTTCACGCTGAATCCAACGCCGTCAACAAAAATGTTCTACAACCTCTAGTTTTCGAGAAAAATCGATTTTTCCGTCGGAAAAGTCGCATTTTCAAGTTGGTGTTTTTCAACTTTTGACAACGATTTCCGATAGATTTTTTCACGCTGAATCCAACGCCGTCAACAAAAATGTTCTACGACCTCTAGTTTCCGAGAAAAATCGATTTTTCCGTCGGAAAAGTCGCATTTTCAAGTTGGTTTTTTTCAACTTTTGACAACGATTTCCGATAGATTTTTTCACGCTGAATCCAACGCCGTCAACAAAAATGTTCTACGACCTCTAGTTTCCGAGAAAAGTGCGGAGCGGTGCAGTGCGGTGCGGTGCGGAGAAATTGATTTATGCGGTGCAGTGCGGTGCGGTGCGGTGCGGTGCGGAGAAATAGATTTATGCGGTGCGGTGCAGTGCAGTGCGGTGCGGTGTGGTGCAGTGCGGTGCGGTGCGGTGCGGTGCGGTGCGGTGCGGTGCGGAGAAATTGATTTATGCGGTGCAGTGCGGTGCGGTGCGGTGCGGTGGCGGTGAGGAGAAATTGATTTATGCGGTGCAGTGCGGTGCGGTGCGGTGCGGTGCGGTGAGGAGAAATTGATTTATGCGGTGCAGTGCGGTGTGGTGCGGTGCGGTGCGGTGCAGTGCGTTGCGGTGTGGTGCGGTGCGGTGCGGTGCGGTGCGGAGAAATTGATTTATGCGGTGCAGTGCGGTGCGGTGCGGTGCGGTGCGGTGCGGAGAAAATGATTTATGCGGTGCGGAGAAATTGATTTGTGCGGTGCGGTGCGGTGCAGTGCGGTGCGGTGCGGTGCGGTGCGGAGAAATTGATTTATGCGGTGCAGTGCGGTGCGGTGCGGTGCGTTGCGGTGCGGAGAAATTGATTTATGCGGTGCAGTGTGGTGCGGAGCGGTGCGGTTCGGTGCGGTGGGGTGCGGTGCGGAGAAATTGATTTATGCGGTGCAGTGCGGTGCGGTGAGGTGCGGAGAAATTGATTTATGCGGTGTGGTGCGGTGCAGTGCGGTGCGGTGTGGTGCGGTGCAGTGCGGTGCGGTGCAGTGCGGTGCAGTGCGGTGCGGTGCGGAGAAATTGATTTATGCCGTGCGGTGCGGAGCTGTGCGGTGCGGTGCGGTGCGGTGCGGAGAAATTGATTTATGCGGTGCAGTGCGGTGCGGTGTGGTGCGGTGCGGTGCAGAGAAATTGATTTAAGCGGTGCGGTGCGGTGCGGTGCGGTGCGGTGCGGTGCGGAGAAATTGATTTATGCGGTGCGGTGCGGTGCGGAGAAATTGATTTATGCGGTGCGATGCAGTGCGGTGCGGTGCGGTGCGGTGAGGTGCAGTGCGGTGCGGTGCGGTAGGGTGCGATGCGGTGCGGTGCGATGCGGTGCGGTGCGGTGATGTGGGGTGCGGAGAAATTAATTTATGCGGTGCGGTGCGTTGCTGTGCGGTGCGGTGCGGTGCAGTGCGGTGCGGTGCGGAGAAATTGATTTATGCGGTGCAGTGTGGTGCGGTGCGGAGAAATTGATTTATGCGGTGCGGTGCGGTGCAGTGCGTTGCGGTGCGGTGCGGTGCAGAGAAATTGATTTATGCGGTGCGGTACGGTGCAGTGCGGTGCGGTGCGGTGCGGAGAAATTGATTTATGCGGTGCGGTAGGGTGCGATGCAGTGCGGTGCGGAGAAATTGATTTATGCGGTGCGGTGCGGTGCGGAGAAATTGATTTATGCGGTGCGATGCAGTGCGGTGCAGTGCGGTGCAGTGCGGTGCGGTGCAGTGCGGTGCGGTGCGGTAGGGTGCGATGCGGTGCGGTGCGGTGCGGTGCGATGCGGTGCGGTGCGGTGATGTCGGGTGAGGAGAAATTGATTTATGCGGTGCGGTGCGGTGCGGTGATGTCGGGTGAGGAGAAATTGATTTATGCGGTGCGGTGCGGTGCGGTGCGGTGCGGAGAAATTGATTTATGCGGTGCGATGCAGTGCGGTGCGGTGCGGTGCGGTGCGGTGCAGTGCGGTGCGGTGCGGTAGGGTGCGATGTGGTGCGGTGCAATGCGGTGCGGTGCGGTGATGTGGGGTGCGGAGAAATTGATTTATGCGGTGCGGTGCGTTGCTGTGCGGTGCGGTGCGGTGCAGTGTGGTGCGGTGCGGAGAAATTGATTTATGCGGTGCAGTGTGGTGCGGTGCGGAGAAATTGATTTATGCGGTGCGGTGCGGTGCAGTGCGTTGCGGTGCGGTGCAGTGCAGAGAAATTGATTTATGCGGTGTGGTACGGTGCAGTGCGGTGCGGTGCGGTGCGGAGAAATTGATTTATGCGGTGCGGTGCGGTGAGGTGCGGTGAGGTGCGGTGCGGTGCGGTGCGGTGCAGTGCGGTGCGGTGCGGTGCGGTGCGGTGCAGTGCGGTGCGGTGCGGTGCGAAGAAATTGATTTATGCGGTGCGGTGCGGTGCGGTGCGGAGAAATTTATTTATGCGGTGCAGTGCAGTGCGGTGCGGTGCGGTGCGGAGAAATTGATTTATGCGGTGCGGTGCGGTGCAGTACGGTGCGGTGCGGTGCAGTACGGTGCGGTGCGGAGAAATTGATTTATGCGGTGCGGTGCGGTGCAGTGCGGTGCGGTGCGGAGAAATTGATTTATGCGGTGCGGTGCGGAGAAATTGATTTATGCGGTGCGGTGAGGTGCGGTGCGGTGTGGTGCGGTGCGGTGCGGTGCGGTGCGGAGAAATTGATTTATGCGGTGCAGTGCGGTGCGGTGCGGTGCGGTGCGGTGCGGTTCGGTGCGGTGCAGTGCGGTGCGGTGCGGTGCGGTGCGGTGCAGTGCGGTGCGGTGCGGTGCGGTGCGGTGCGGTGCGGAGAAATTGATTTATGCGGTGCACAGGGTTGGGCGTCCCAGCCGGGGCGACGTTGGCTGCGCTGGAGCGAACTGCCTTGCTTAAGTTGGCCGACAATCCTGCAATGCAATTCATTACCTACATTTTAAAATTTAGTTTTTACATTCCATTGAGGTTCTACTGTTAGGGTAGGTACTCCAATGAACACTGTGGTCAGTATCCAGTCGAAATTTTCGACTTTTTCCTACGATGATAGGATTTTGATTAAAAGTTTAGGAAGGGATAAACCTGTACTCAACATTGCCCTATCAGAAAATAAAGGGAAGAATATTGTTGGCATCAGAAAATTCCGTATTGATGTTTATAACAAAGCTGAGTGGCTCACAGGATGTCCCGTTAAGAATTCATTCTTCTGTTTTCGTTGCTTACTTATGGGTGGGGAGTACTCATGGACTTTTAAGGGCATCGATGTTTTTCTTCATGTTGGATGGTTGGTGGCTTTGCAGACGAGTGATCAATAGAGAAAAATGATAAACCATTGTGTAATAATTTGCAGCGTTTTTTAGTTTAGTGCCCCACCACTTTCAGGGGTCATCCAACGCCCCTGGTCATGAATTCCTTGCCACAGCCATAACTTCTACAATTCTCATCCGATTCTGATGAAATTTTCATTAGTTGTGCAAGTTGAGATGGAGATGGTCCCCTCTGAAAATCAGGGCCCCCAAATTGAATGTATTTTGTGCGCATGCGCAAACGTGAGATCTTTATAACACCCATCATTCCTACACTTGCCAACAATATACAGAGATTGTGCGGGTTTTCGTGTAGAGTCCCCTATAAGGGTAGTGAAAGGTACTTAGAGATTGATGTTTTGAGATCAACAACTATGCATCGGATCATCTATAAAAACGGGTTATGGATACGAGGAAGCTATGTGCTTCACCCATTTGTTAGACTTTTTTTCTCTTCTGTAATTGCATAACATCCCTCCCCCTCGTTCCCTTTGCTGAGCGAGCCCCATCACCTACCTCTCGAGACGAGTACGGCTTCTCAAAGCTGAGAGTCGGTGGGCGGGGAGAGAAATTAGATCAGTTACCCGCAGCGCGTGTTCGGATTGTGCGGACTTTTTCTTTATTTCTTTTGATGCTTTTGGCATTTGACTTGAGGTAAGAATGAAGGACCAACTAGAAGGAATTCAGGGTACAAAAGAGTGTCCTCGGGTTGCAAAAGCCATTTTGCCGTATATGTGTGATTATTTCCGTCCTTTCCAACGATGTAATCAGGTTTGAATCTGCATGTGAATTGAGAGAGTCATGGCTACTTTTACGGCTCAAGGATAAAAACACCAACAAATTCCAAAAGTGAAACAACTTTGAAAAACAAGCGGCTAAAACAAAATTGCTAGGAGAAATTTTATCTTATTGTATACAAGTTGTACAACAATTTATTGTTCTATTGTACAATTTATTCTATTGTATCGTATAATCGACTTCCGGAGTTTTGAGGTCCGTAACGTAGGGCCTCATAAGCAGAGGTCCTCCCTTCCTGGTCCTTAGAAGGATCTAATTGACATCTGGAGTGCGGTACCATTAACTTAACCCTTAATTTCCATCTGGATTCCAAAGTTAAGGGTTGAAATGTTGAAAAATCCCCTAGTAGGTAGGTAGTTGGTACCTCTGGTTGGTAAGTAAAAAACAAAAAATGCTGCAAATTATTACGCAAAGGTTTAGGGTGATGGCACCTATTATCGACACATTAAGACATTTTTTTTGGGTAATTTCGCTTTAACTTCCTTATTTGTCATTCGATTCTTTTCTTCTTTCGTTTTTTAAATTCGTCTGCAATTCGAGAAAATATTTAACTTGCAAGTTTATCAAAAATATGTGTCTTTATATGCTTTTAAGCCAAATTTGGAAGTTACTTTTTTCGACCAATTATTGACAGGTGAAATCCAATTATTGACACCGAAGTGAACCAGTTATTGACAGGTGAACACCAAATTTAGACAACGATAGGAATCAGTTAGGTATGAACAGTTTTCAACAAACAAGTACTAGGTAAACATAAAATATATATATATTTTAAATTGGTACTTCAGTCTTTTGTACAATTATTACATTGGTATTACCAAGGTTGCAACATACCGTACGTTGAGAACAAAAATATAATAAAACTCGATTCGAAATCATAAACCCAATTTTAAATGCTTGCATACGAGTCTGGAACACATTGGGACATTTTCATGTCAACCACTACACAACAAGGTAGTGAAGTAAGGTTGTTAATTACCCAAGCATCAAAGTTTTCGTGACGATTTTTCAGTTCATGTGCCAAAGCAAAATGTAAGGTTGTTGATTGTTCTCTACCCAACACAGTGAGTCTATTTTATTTATTGGTCGCGTGAGCAAGATTTGCTTAGTTATCGTGACGAATTTTCAGTTCATGTGCCAAAGCAAAGACATGAAAATGTCAAAAACTTAACTAATCTTTATTGAGTGGGGAAATAGTAATCTTCCGTTTTTATTGTTTCCAAATAGTGGGGGCTTTGGTAGTTTTGTCACAATGTCTTCTTCTTCGACTACAATTTCTTCGTTAGGGTCAATTGTGAACACAGTCTTCATTCTGTTGCACGGTGTCAGGACCTTCTTCCCTTTGGGATTGAGGAATAAGGCTGATTCATCCCCATTAAATATTCTCCTAGGATCCTTCAAAATGTGGAGGAAATCATTATCTCTTAAGTAGTTTTCAGTACATTTGAACCAAGATCATATCTGTTCTCTTGTAACAGAGGCCCTGCTGAACGTTAAATTCTCTGCGACTCTGTTTGAAATGCTGGGGTTTCACTTCATGAAACCAAAAAGCCACTTTTTTCCGGGTCGGTCGTTCAAAAATGAGGATTTTCGTTTCAAGTTTTGAACTAGTTTCTGGACGCTATCTTGCAGCAGGCGATTAGTGACCGGGAATCCACGTTTTGCCATCTTGTTAATCCAAGGAACTAGATAGCCTTCTTCTTCTTCAGTAAGAACAGTACTAGCACCAGGGTTTTAAAGAATAGGTGACTTCCCAGAGGCTTTATACCTCAGCGTAACCCGAGGGACACCGTGAGGTCTTGCAGCTGGTGCTACTGGCATACCATTCTTAACAGCATCGATTGCTGCCATCATTTCACTCTCCTCATACTGCTTCCTTGGGATGAAGGAAGATTTCTTGGACTTCTTTCCTATGGGAGTATTTGATGTTTTCTTGCGTGCAAGGCGCTGAGTTAGAACCATTTTGTCATGTAATAGTTACATAACAAATTCAAATGCAATTTAATCGCGCTCAGTCAGTTTATTCCACTTATATGGGGAGTGTCAATAACTGGGAACTTGAGGCTGTCGATAAAAAGCAAAATGAGTTCCAATTATTGACATCTACTTTCATCTATTATTGACACCCCCCTGTCAAAAATAGGATCCCTCAATTATTTTTGGATAAAAACGATACCATTCGGTTTCAAATTAAAATTAATTTGAAATAAGCCTTCAATTGAAGAATTCATACAATTTCTAATTATCGACAGTGTGTCAATAATTGGAAAACCTATAGACATCCTTGAAATGCCATTTTAATACCGAAATGGAAGATTAAAATAGTTGCATAGGATCTAATAAACACTATAAACAGTTTTAAAAACAATCAAACCCAAAAAAACGTCTGCCAAGTGGGTGTGGCACATAGCTTCCTCGTATCCATAACCCGATTGTATAGATGATCCGATGCATAGTAGTTAATCTCAAAACACCAATCTCTAAGTACCTTTCACTACCCTCATAGGGGACCATCTACACGCTAATCTAGACAATCCTAGAAAATTTCATCAAATTCGGATGAAAAATTAAGTGAGTAGGTGTATGTGATTGGATCAAAAAATACATAGCCTCGGCTGGGTTTCGAACCCGCGACCTTAGGAGCTCTAATCAAGACTCTATCCTCTGAGCTACCGATGACCTGCATTTAATGGGATTTGAGATTCTCACAGGACACCATTCCTCTATGAAAGAATCCCTCTATGAAAAACAATTCTTTGTGATTTTCATAGGGGACCATCTAAACACTAGGGGAACATCTAAACACCTACTCTGTAACATCCCTGAAAATTTCATTGAAATCGGATGGAAAATGTAGAAATTATGGCCGTTACAAGGAAATTCACGTTTGCGCATGCGCAATGGCTACTATCAGTTCGAAGGTGATGATTTTCATAGGGGACCATCTGAACACTACTCTGTAACATCCCTGAAAATTTCATTGAAATTGGATTGGAAATGTGGAAGTTATGGCCGTTACAAGGAATTCACGTTTGCGCATGCGCAGTCACTTCTATCAGTCCGGGGATAATGAGTTTCATAGGGGACCGTCTACACATCAACCCGCACAATCCCTGAGAATTTCATCGAAATCGGACAATAACTTCGTATAGTTATGCGCGTTACAAGGAAATCATGACAGACGGACAGACACACAGACAGACAGACAGACAGACACACAGACAGACAGACACACAGACACGGAACCAAAATTGTTCAGAAAGGTCTAAAACGCAAAACGCGAGTGGAAATTTTGATTTTGGAGAAATTTTTTTTTTTCGTCCTTGAAAAGTGAAACAAAGCTTCCGCTACCTTGGTAGACTCGGAAGCAAAATTGAAGGGAAACTTGTAAATACGAAGAATATCAATCATCATTTTTTTTTTTTTTTTTGTAGCGGCCAAACTGGCATTACAAACGTCAGTAAGTAATACAATTGTATAAATATAGAATAGACAAAAATTGAATAGAAATAACAATAAGAATATCAACAAGATTGTCCCACTAGAACGCCCCAATCGCATCATCAATTTTAAAATTTCATCCGCAAGAAATCGTTCGGGTCGTATAATTCGGCCGGAATCAAAATGTTCTTGATTTCATTCTTGAACGATGGGAATTCAAGCTTACGGATGTTGACCGGAAGATGGTTAAAAAACTTCACACCAATATATGCAGGGCTTATCCTCATCGTAGTTGTCAAGCGAGTAGTACGAATGTATAAGTCGTTACGACGCCTCGTTGAATGGTCATGAAGGTCTATTCCTTTCTGGAAAATGTCAATATTTTGGCGGACGTATAATAGGCATGCATTCACAAATAGTCCTGGAAGCGTCATCAAATTCAAATACTTGAATTGCCCACGACAGCTCTCATTCCAGCCCAAGTTACGAATCGTTCTGATCGCCTTCTTTTGAAGTTTGAAAATTTTCACGCTAGTAGAGGAAGAATGTATGTTCTACCCCATAACTATTAATACTACGACCTTTGACCTTTACCCCTACCCCCCCTCCCCACCCCCTGACCCACCCCACCACCCCTCCCGCCCCCTGACCCCTCCCGCCACCGCCCCTCCCACACCCCCGTACTCCTCCCGACCCGTACTCCTCCCGCCCCGTACTCCTCCCGACCCGTACTCCTCACGCCCCGTACTCCTCCCGACCCGTACTCCTCCCGCCCCGTACTCCTCCCGCCCCGTACTCCTCCCGACCCGTACTCCTCCCGCCCCCTTATTCCTCCCCTCCCCCGTACTCCTCCCGCCCCTTACTCCTTCCGCCCCCTTCTCCCGCCCCCATACTCCTGCCGCCCCTTTACTCCTACCGCCTCTAACCTCTACCCCCTTACGCCTTTCGCCCCTTACTCCTCACTCCCCCCCCCCCCGACTCGTTCCTATCACTCCCCATACTCCCCCACACGTACCCCGTATATCCCCCCATACTCCCACGTACTCCCCCAAATTTACCCCCACATATTCCCCCATACTCCCACGTACTCCCCCAAATTTACCCCCACATATTCCCCCATACTCGCCCAAACTTACCCCACATACTCCCCCATACTTACCCCTACCCACTACCCCACATACTCCCTCATACACTCACCCATACTTCCTAACACACTGACCCATACTCCCTCACACCTACCGCACATATTCCCCCATACATACCCCCACACACTCCCCCATATACCCCACAAACTCCCCCTCACTCTCACCCCTCATTCTCAACCTACCTACCAATGCCATAAGGTAAAAACTATAATTTAAGCTAGGTTGAGAATGGAGCTTCATGATAGGTTAACTAGATGGCACTATGGTCGATCTATCCTACCTTGTAATCATGTTTCAATCTCTATTTTAAGTTTCAAAGTAAGGTCAGTACAACTAAGAGAAATTTGTACTGAAATTTGTTGTCCTGAAAAGGACAGTTCAAAGGATCTAAGGTAAGTACAACTAATTTCTTTACCATTAAGATTCAATTAGTAACATTGTTCGACCCTCTTGGTCGTTGGAATTTCCAACTAAGCTCTATCACCGCGTCAAGGTGGGGTCAATCGATAGAGTTTTTTTTTTTGTTTTTTAATTTATTTTTTTTTCAACATAAATTAATATAATTTTATCAAACAATATACAATTTTTTTAAATAAACAATATTTGAACATGAACGATAAACATAATGTATTAGCCTAATAGTTTGAGTCATCATTTTTATTGTCTTTTTCCCTGCCGACCCTCTCTCCCGAAGGGATTTTCACCACAACCTTTGAGAGGGTTACTCGGCCGGTCCTCACTACTAGCACCATACAGGATTTACCGTTCGGATACTTGGACCAAAGACAATAAAGGATGTTACATCTCAACTTTATTTTTCTTCAAATTTTTATTACAATTTAAACAAAATTAACAAACAATATTCAAACATAAACGTAAACACAATTTTTTTAACATTTCAACTTTAACTATTAATTATGAAAAACATATTTACAAACAATCAGTTATCATGGCACAAGTGATTTTCTAGAAAAAAAATGAAATTTCTTAAATAAATATAATAAATTAAATTATGTTATTCAGCTTTTCTCATCTGAAAACGTGGTCCGTTTTAGCAAATGTGCCTTTTTACGCATACACCTAGAAACCACACTCCAGTGTATGAAACCAACCTCCAGGCGATTTGATGTATCTTTATCACTCTGTTATACGGAATATTGATTCATTTGAATCTCAAGTCTCCAGGACAAATGGTTACTATGTTATGAGGAAAAAAAGAATATTTGTATGAAAAAAAGTGAGTTTCTGAGCTTCAACCCCGATGCGGCACGGGTTAATGTTATCTGATCGACCTAAAACTTTGGGAATCTCATTATCCAGTCAAATGGCACCTTTTAGGGGGCTGGCACAAGTGATTTTCTAGAAAAAAAATGAAATTTCTTAAATAAATATAATAAATTTAATTATGTTATTCAGCTTTTCCCATCTGAAAACGTGGTCCGTTTTAGCAAATGTGCCTTTTTACGCATACACCTAGAAACCACACTCCAGTGTATGAAACCAACCTCCAGGCGATTTGATGTATCTTTATCACTCTGTTATACGGAATATTGATTCATTTGAATCTCAAGTCTCCAGGACAAATGGTTACTATGTTATGAGGAAAAAAAGAATATTTGTATGAAAAAAAGTGAGTTTCTGAGCTTCAACCCCGATGCGGCACGGGTTAATGTTATCTGATCGACCTAAAACTTTGGGAATCTCATTATCCAGTCAAATGGCACCTTTTAGGGGGCTGGCACAAGTGATTTTCTAGAAAAAAAAAGAAATTTCTTAAATAAATATAATAAATTAAATTATGTTATTCAGCTTTTCCCATCTGAAAACGTGGTCCGTTTTAGCAAATGTGCCTTTTTACGCATACACCTAGAAACCACACTCCAGTGTATGAAACCAACCTCCAGGCGATTTGATGTATCTTTATCACTCTGTTATACGGAATATTGATTCATTTGAATCTCAAGTCTCCAGGACAAATGGTTACTATGTTGTGAGGAAAAAAAGAATATTTGTATGAAAAAAAGTGAGTTTCTGAGCTTCAACCCCGATGCGGCACGGGTTAATGTTATCTGATCGACCTAAAACTTTGGGAATCTCATTATCCAGTCAAATGGCACCTTTCAGGGGGCTGGCACAAGTGATTTTCTAGAAAAAAAATGAAATTTCTTAAATAAATATAATAAATTAAATTATGTTATTCAGCTTTTCCCATCTGAAAACGTGGTCCGTTTTAGCAGATGTGCCTTTTTACGCATACACCTAGAAACCACACTCCAGTGTATGAAACCAACCTCCAGGCGATTTGATGTATCTTTATCACTCTGTTATACGGAATATTGATTCATTTGAATCTCAAGTCTCCAGGACAAATGGTTACTATGTTATGAGGAAAAAAAAGAATATTTGTATGAAAAAAAGTGAGTTTCTGAGCTTCAACCCTTCCATGGTTTGCAATAGACTAACTGATTTATCCTAATTCAGGGTATTATATAGGTATCGAAACCTAGCCTATATCTCCCACTGCTGACACCACACTCTTTGTCTATGACCAAAAACCCATACCTACTAGTTTTCCAACACCTTGAACAAATGTCTTTGAATTTGACGAATGACATATCCATGTTCACATGGTCCTCGTATATCTTTTTCATATTTAACGTGTCTTGTCTAAATACAACGATTAAATTGGCACAATCCCTGACCAAATGTTTAGGTATACGACAATAACTTTGGGCTAAATAAAAGCTATCTGTCTTACTATGTCGACCCATGCTGAAGAACATCCTAATCCTATCTTGTTTGTCGCAAGCTACGTCATCAAAAATCATTACGGAATTTGGTTTAGTTTGAGAGGGTAGTGGTACTTCATCACTATTTTCGTATTTGAAGAAGCCGATTTCTTTTAGGGGTTCCATGATTCTAGTCAATTGGACGTATTGAGGTTGGTGGAGGGTTCTACTAAAGAGATAGATGTTTTCAAATCTCAATCCCTGAGGAGAGTATAATAGATTGAGCATCAAATTTGTTTTGCCACCATTCGAAGTCGCACACATTATGCACCTTATACTATTGGGTAGCAGTGAGCTATGCCTTGTTCTATCGGAGGTATTCCCCTCTAACTTTGCCAAATTGTGGACTGGGAGACCGACACCTTGCTTCACCAACTGCATGTTGAATACTGAGGACGTTTGTGAGAGGACCAGCCCTTATATACTATTTGCAACCCACTATTACCACCACCACAACTTAAAAATTTCATCAACGCCCTCCCAAATTCTCATCACAAGTCCATTGCAATAACTTTCACCCCTCCCTTTTTGAGAGACAACGACCTGGTTGCGTACCCCGGGCCCACCCTCGCGTAATGGAACGAGTAAACCAAACATAGGTTATTACAAAACAAATATGAAGGATTGTGAATAAAATCAAAGTGGAAAATAAAAAGATAAAGAAAAAATAAAAGCAATCCTTTACATAGGTTCCGCTAACCATTGGTTGTTTTACTCGTTCCGCAACCCCCGGGAAATCCCGAAAGATTTCCAGCTACAGTGTGTAGCTTTGGTTGCTCCACTGGTACGCAACCAGGTCGTTGTCTCTCGTACACATTTACTTACCCACCCTTGTGTACATTCGATGATGAGAATTTATAACAGTGATGAAAATTTGATAACCTAAGACGGTGATGAAAATTTGATAACCTAAGACGGTGATGTAAATTTGATAACCTATGACGATGATAAAATTTGACAGGACCAGCCTGTTTAAAAATTTGATAACCTAAGACGATGATAAAATTTAAAAGGACCAGCCTATTTAAAAATTTGATAACCTAAGACGATTTTACAGGACCAGCCTGTTTAAAAATTTGGTATGGTGATAATTAAATAAAATTGGATCACTCAGGAGCCAGCCTGTAGTGTCCTAAAGCTAAGGTGCTGATGCCATCATCTAAAATATGTCTTTTATCGTCATTCGGGGACAATGATATTTTGTTCACAATTATTGATTGGACGTTATATTTCTTAGATCTAATCCGCGTGCAGAGGTCTCTTCGAATTGATGATTCCCTGAGACAACTCAGATAATCATCAATCTGAATTTTCTTCTCCACAACACATTTTTGGACACCTTTTGCTCTTTTATATTCTTCCCCATCTATTAGCATTGCATACATTTTTGGTCTGAGTCCAACAAATAAATTTATAGGCTTCCCACCTGCTTCATCTTTAAACTTTCCTAATTCTTTCTTATTCCTATTTGAATACAGGGGGTGATCTTGGGGGTAATTTGATGTATCTAAGTGATCGAGTAGATGATCTCTCATGTCTTTATACCAGTCATCAGTTCTAATTGACATAATGAAACTATCGGTATCCATATACAACAAACTGAGAGTGTCAGGGTATAGGGGCTTTAGTGTGTCATAAAAATATTCGTACATTACAGTTTTTGATATATCTAAGATGGCTTGTCCTACAAAAATTGGGCGATTAAATTCAAGATTAACTTTTCCCATAAGTATTCCAACTAAATTTTCGTCAAAAATTGTAGATTCTACGAAATTGGATTTTACTATGAGTTTTTCGGCCTGCCGAAAACTTGTCACGAGTCTGAAATCTATTCTATTTCGGATACTCTCCATGGTTTTCCCATAAACTGCATTATTATATAATTTAAATTGATCCTTTTCGAAATCAGTTGTTGCCTTTTTTCTTAATTCATTATTCAATTCTATATAAGGTTTTAACCATTGCGACTGCTTGAATTTCAATGCCCTATTTATTCTAACCAATTTGAGACCATGCTCTAGTGCTTGTTTTAGGGCCATATAGTGGACTACATAATTTCTTCGACTACCTAGATGAGCTACCAACTTTCCTCCAACACTAGCCAGCTTCTCTGGCAGGAAAGGTAGGTCGTTATGATGATCGTGTAGCTCATCTGGGTAGTCGAGGCAAACGTCAAGAAGGTAGCCATATGGGTCATCAGGGGAGAGTGAGTCAAGGTTCAATGAAGAAGGGTCTGCTACGAATGAAAACTCGCCAATTGGTAGAGGCCTAGACATAGCAGTGGAGTACAGAGCATTGCAGTCTTGATAGGCTAAAAATGTTGTATCCTTACTTGGGTCGTAGCCCTCTACCATTTGGTTGTTTACTTCAGCCATTCTTCTTGATACTTGAACTAACCCTCCTCTGATGCCTGACTCGACCATCAAAATCTGATTGTAGTCTGTAAGTAGTTCAATCTTGACCTGGGTGCATTTTAACATGGCATCCCAGGTCATCATTGGGGCTGTGAAATAATGTACAGGATCGAGACCATGAGATTTCAGGGTAATGTCGCGGAAAGATTGAAAAACATCAGCTAGGAGAAGAACGTCAACTTTCATATAGATATCATTATATTCACCCATATTTTTGCATTTGAATACATCCCAAACTTTTTTTGCATGTTCGTATTCATCATCAGTTATGTGAGCATGCCTCAATTTACTGTAAAAAGCTTCTTTGGGTGGTAATTTGGTTTCATTATACTTATCCCAACCATTCATATATTCGTAAGGGAACACTCCCTTCTTCTTAACATAATCAACTTGGGTTTCATTGAAAAACTTGGGTATTATTTTGAAATCATTCAAATTTTGGGCTAGGGCATCTAGGCTTTTTGATAGAAAATTGAAACTATCCAGGAAGCGCAATGATATTTTTTTATTGACTTGTTTGGTAAACGTGATGAATTTTTCGGAATTTGAGGCTATGACATTTATTCTTTTTTTATTATATCCCAGCTTGGGCACTAAGAAAAACGCGTCATAGCCACAGAGATTATGGAAAATTATTACTAGTTCATCGGGTAATTGGTATTGAATATTACAGTTTCTATGGGCAGCTCCCCGGTAGGTCCCTAGTAGATGACAATGGTCGCGAACTTTTGGGTTGTTTGGGTCTGTGAATTGTTTATTACACATGAAGCAGGATGTGGCTCTATTGTGTTGATCTTTTTCTTCATTAGTAAGTCTAGTCATTTTCTTATTTGAACTATAAATTTTGCTAACTTCTTCAGCCACATGATTTAAAAATTGTAAAAATTTCTCTATAGCATCTTCACCCCTATATAGAAAAATATCTTTTGGCAGATTGTCACTAATAGGTAAAAATTCTTCTTGGATATGAATGTACGCACATGCTGAGGTGGGAATGTGAGTATTGTAGGGAAGAGTGTACGATTTATCCGGGCTTGGTGGACAATTATGAATATCATCACACATACATTCAAAATCAGCATACACAACATAAGGAACCCTCATCGAACGCCCCACCTTCTCAAATTCAACGTAAGTTTTTTTCGGAATTTTAGGAATAGCAGGTTTATTGGAATTACAAAGATTATCGTGAGCTTTGATGTCACCAGAGTTATCAGTCTGTTTGAACCAAAGGCACCTTTTACAGAGGTTAATACGTCCCTTTTTCTTACTTATCTGTGATTGAACCAACTTATTAAAATCTTTGATATATACGTAGTGGTTATTGAGTACTTCTCCTGTCTCTGACTTTTTTTCCAACAATAACAAATCCCTATGGTCCTCCAATTCCTGCTCAACAATTTTCTTTGGATACACATTATCATTTTCGTCCAATTTAAAAACGTTGATTGATATATTATTGATTTTTTCAAATTTTCTGATGTCGTTCATTGTGGTGGGAAATCTAATACATTCAAAATTATACCTATGATTCAGGTTACCATACGTGGACACTCTTTGGGGCTTCCTATCAACTAAATTTGCTAGTACGGCGTACTTAAAACAAAAATTGTCCGAATTCATAACATTAACACAGGCCTTTCTATTCAGGATTTTCTTGGGAAGTTCGATGTACATGCCGCCACGAAGCGG
Organism: Apolygus lucorum; assembly: GCA_009739505.2. Taxonomy (NCBI): domain Eukaryota; kingdom Metazoa; phylum Arthropoda; class Insecta; order Hemiptera; family Miridae; genus Apolygus; species Apolygus lucorum. The sequence goes on from CM019177.2 coordinate 53,640,022, forward strand.
GGAATATTTATTGATTCTTACTCTAATACCATAAATTACTCCCAATTTCCACCCACTTTTCTTGACTTCAAGTTCAGAAAGTTCATTATTCAAACTAGCACCCATCGATTTGAGGATCGGATCAATTTCGTTTTCATGTAACAATATATCGTTTTTTACTTTGAGGTTACAATCCATTTCCTCTCCTAAGGAGTTGATGACCTGAATATCGATAAGCAGATTGAATTTAATCGCACCATGATCAGCCAGAGATTTTTTCAGAATTTTTATCAATTTGGGTCTAATATCGATAAGGAATGATGGCAAGTCGAGGGCATAATTAGATTGAATGAAGTAAGATGCTATGCGATTGAGGAATGCTGAGTTGTACGGAATTATTTGGTCATCATCGGGGGCATTTACAACTATTTGACCTACACTTGGATCCCCTCTATTATGGATAGTATTAGTAATTGATGTACAATAATTGTAGTGTGTGGCATAGAGGTGAGCATTCATAAATTGTGCACCACATTTGTCACACTCTAAATCTAAGTAACAATCAAGTTCATGATCCAATCGCTCAGTATTGTCATCAAAAAATAGTCCACATCTGGTGCAGAAATCGCGTACATGTAAGGCTTGCTCGTGGGTTTCTCTCTCTTCCCTCGAAACAAAATCCATTCCACAATATGCACACACGGTTTCAAAGAATGTGGCTCCATCATCAATGGGAGGTGTGTTCCTCTTTTTGGCAGGAGATGGTAAACACAAATCAGTATGAGTCTGTTCATGTGCTACTTTCTCCTCTATTGAAGGAAAGTACTTCCCACAGTGGCCACACAAATTGGAAAACAAGGATTCATTTTCATCCAACGATGAAGGGGATGCAGGTCTTTTCATGTTTTCACTTCTACCCAGTCCACACCTCATTTCATGCTTTATCAATTCATTGGCACATTGGAATACCCTCTTACAAAAAGAACAGGCACTTGAAATACCCGCCATCACAAAAGACTAAGATCAAAACTCTACGTTGCAAGCAAGAGAAAAAATCGAAATGAATTTGTTAGGTGAACAATTTGTGAGTTTCAATTTAGTTCAAATTGAGAAATGGACAAATTAAATTTTATCAAAGTTGATTAATCAGAACAAATTTGGAAACTAAACAAAATTTCAAGAGAAAAATGCAAAATAAACTGAATTTAAATCAAACTAAAAAAAATTCTGTATGAAATGATTCACGAAAGAAAAAAAAAACAATCAAGTGATTGAGAAAAAAAAGAATAATAACAAAATTTTCAACCAACGGATTGAAAAAGAAAAAACTTCAGAAAAGTAGCTATTAAACAAAAATTGTTTTAGAAAAACCAAAACAACAAAATAATTACGGAATTATTTACAAAATAGAAAAAAAACCAATCAAGTAATTGAGACAAAAAAAAAAAAAAATAATAACGAAATTTTCAACCAACGGATTGAAAAGAAAAAAACTTCAGAAAAGTATTGAACGAAAATTGCTTTAAAAAACCAATAGATAAAGCGAAAACAAAAATTTTTTTTTGTTGATTTTTAAATGAAATTATTTGCAAAATAGAGAAAAAAAAAACCAATCAAGTAATTGAGACAAAAAAGAATAATAACGAAATTTTCAACCAACGGATTGAAAAGAAAAAACTTCAAAAAAGTAGCTATTAAAAACGAAAATTGTTTCAGAAAAACCAAAACAACAAAATAATTACGGAATTAATTTCAAATAGAAAAAAACAATCAACTGATTGAGAACAAAAAAACTTATCAAGGTCAAACTTGAACGATAAAAAAACCAATCAAGTGATTGGGGAAAAAAAGAACTTATCAAGGTCAAACTTGAACGGGAAAAAAAAATCTAATTACTAAGTGATTGAGAAAAAAAAACTAATCAAGGTCAAACTTGATTTAAAAAAAGAGTGGGTTTTGGGGGAGAGGTAGACCTAAATTGCAAACCAGGAGGTAAACGAATGAGGTTGCTCACTTATCCCAGAGGAGCAGGGGACGACGATAGCTGAGCAGGTCTGGAGCTGAAGAGCAGGTCTGGAGCTAAAGAGCTGGTCTGGAGCTGAAGATGAGAGCTGGAGCTTGAAGAAGAGCACTGGAAAACTAGTGAACACTACAAAAGCACGAGCAAGAGTGGGAGGAGGAGAGGAGGAGCAGCTCCTTATATAGGGTGGGAATGGAGGGGGGTAGTTCCTTTGAGAAGGTATACAATTCGGTTAAGAAGGATAACCCTAAAAAATGCGTACTGAGAAGGAATACTTATTCACGGAGAAGTAATACATGAATAAAGTTTGATGGGGGGGGTGTTTGACTATAGGCATTGAGAAGGAATACAATTTCATTGAGAAGGTATAGAATTCTGTTTAGACGGATAAATTTAAAAATTACCTACCTACTGAGAAGGAATACTTAATTCACAGAGAAGTAATACAAGAAAAAAGTTTGAATTGGAGTGGAGTTTGACTCCAGGCATTGAGAAGTTATAGCATTTTGTTAAGAAGGATAAGCTCAAAAATTACCTACCTATTGAGAAGGAATACTTATTAACAGAGGAGTAATACAAGAAAAAAAAAGTTTGAATTGTTGGGGTTGTTGACTGAAGGTGCATTCAGAAGGAATACAATTTCATTGAGAAGTTATTGAATTCTATTAAGAAGGATAACCTTAAAAATTACCTACCTAATGAGAAGGAATACTTATTCACAGAGAAGTAATACAAGAAAAAAGTTTGAATTGGAGTGGAGTTTGACTCCAGGCATTGAGAAGGAATACAATTTCATTGAGAAGTTATAGAATTTTGTTAAGAAGGATAAGCTCAAAAATTACCTACCTATTGAGAAGGAATACTTATTCACAGAGAAGTAATACAAGAAAAAAAAAGTTTTAATTGTTGGGGTTGTTGACTGAAGGTGCATTGAGAAGGAATACAATTTCATTGAGAAGTTATTGAATTCTATTAAGAAGGATAACCTTGAAAATTACCTACCTAATGAGAAGGAATACTTATTCACAGAGAAGTTATACACAAATTAATTTCACCTTGGGGGTGGTGGGAGGTGGGAGGGGGAAAGGGGGGTGGTTGATCTTGGGTATATAAGGGGCTGCTCTTGGAGGCGGCTCTTCATTCTGTTCCTGCTCTTCAAGATGATCAACTCTCTCTCATCTCAACTCAACGCAGCCAACAACCAGAACAACGGAATCTGCCGTCTGTCAGACCTTCGCATTGGAGTTCCCTACGAAGTGGTCTCATTTCAAAGATTGCAAAGTCGGTTTGGTGACACTATCGTGGCTTCATTGATCCCCATTGGCTGTCTTCAAGAAGCTTCCATTAGAGTCTTCCTACCAAAACGGTTCAACGACGTACTCACCGAGGACGAAATTCAGAAGTACAACAACAAGGTCATCAGATCAGTCAACATCATCTATAGAGGCCTTGTCAACCGACAGCACGACTTGCAATTTGTGTGAAAGGTAAGTTATCATTTACCTCATTCAAATTATGAGTTTCATCCACATTCAACTATTGTAATTATAATTGTTTCATCGGAACTTTTCAGATGGCTTCTTCCAGTAAGCAGTGTTCAGTTTGTGGTGCCAACTTTGTCACAGTGAGAGCATGCCAGCTCCACGAATTATCCTGCACTCGGGCCTCTCCACAGGAAAGATCGCCCAGTCCTGCTTCTCCATCAATGTGGGTTACAAATAACGAATTCTCAACGCGATCCACTGATGAAGAGGAGTACTCTGACCCCATGAATAAGGTAGATTCAGTTTCATAGATACTTTCAAGTACCAATTTTAATTTTTACTGCTTACTTACATAATTTTTATGGTTATTTTCCAGACGTATGCTGTGATGCCATCTTCCAGAGAATCGCCGCCCAGGAAGAAGATGAAAACTTACAGCCCATCTCCTACTCCCTCGTTTGAAGACTACTCTGTCGTCGAATACCCATACCTTTCTCCCTCATACCTTCTTCTGCATCTACTACCTCCATCTCCGTCCGTTGATAGATACTCACCAGTACCAGAAGACAACCAGCCGCTATTGAACAACAGCTTAGATTCAGGGTTTCTTTCGTGGTGTTCCCAATGTTTAACTGACCTCGAACACTAATTTTTTCTATTCTATTTCATTGTATCGTTTATTCTTGAATTAAAATTTTTCATCGGTCCTTTTGAGGACCAACAAGTTCAATTTATACAAGAGAAGGAAAGACTGAATAAAAATAATTATAAAAAAAAGTGTGTGATTTCGTAAAGTATAAGTTTTTTCATCGGTCCTTTTGAAGACCAACATGTTAAATTTACATAAAATAAGAGCTTAGTTGGAAAGTCCAACGACCAAGAGGGTCAACAAACTTTTAAATTTCTCGTTGAAGTGTGATTTCGTGAAGTATAAGTTTTACCTTTGGAGGACCAACATGTTAAATTTACACCTGAATAAAAATAAACTCTGTCGATCGACCCCACCTTGACGCGGTGATAGAGCTTAGTTGGAAACTCCAATGACCAAGTGGGTCGAACAATGTTACTAATTGAATCTTAATGGTAAAGAAATTAGTTGTACTTACCTTAGATCCTTTGAACTGTCCTTTTCAGGACAACAAATTTCAGTACAAATTTCTCTTAGTTGTACTGACCTTACTTTGAAACTTAAAATAGAGATTGAAACATGATTACAAGGTAGGATAGATCGACCATAGTGCCATCTAGTTAACCTATCATGAAGCTCCATTCTCAACCTAGCTTAAATTATAGTTTTTACCTTATGGCATTGGTAGGTAGGTTGAGAATGAGGGGTGAGAGTGAGGGGGAGTGTGAAGGGTATATGGGGGAGTGTGTGGGGGTATGTATGGGGGAAGATGTGAGGTAGGTGTGAGGGAGTATGAGGAAGTATGTGGGGTAGGTGTGTAGAGGAGTATGGGGGGGTAAGTTTGGGAGAGTACGTGGGAGTATGGGGGAATATGTAGGGGTAGGTGAGAGGGAGTATGGGGAGTAATGGGGTAGGTGTGTGAGAGTATGGGAAGTAATGAGGTAGGTGTAGGGGAGTAAGGGGAATAATGGGGTAGGTGTAGGGGAGTAAGGGGATGGGGGGGGGTAGGGGTCAGTGGCCGAAAGGAGTGAGGGGGGAGTAGTAGTAAGGGGGTGGGGAGGAATAAGGGGGCGGGAGGAGTAAAGGAGCGGCAGGAGTATGGGGGCAGGAGAAGGGGGCGGAAGGAGTAAGGGGCGGGAGGAGTACGGGGGAGGGGAGGAATAAGGGGGCGGGAGGAGTACGGGTCGGGAGGAGTACGGGGCGGGAGGAGTACGGGGCGGGAGGAGTACGGGTCGGGAGGAGTACGGGTCGGGAGGGGGCGGTGGCGGGAGGGGTCAGGGGGCGGGAGGGGTGGTGGGGTGGGGTCAGGGGGTGGGAGGGGGGGGTAGGGGTAAAGGTCAAAGGTCGTAGTATTAATAGTTATGGGGTAGAACATACATTCTTCCTCTACTCACGCTGTGGGACGAATTTCCTCACAGAAGCACACAATACAACAATCGGCTTTGGAAACAAGCACAATAAACGGATCTTAGAACTTCAGGTGAAACATTCCCGGCCAACCTACGAAGCATGAAGTTGCAGGAGGCCAGTTTTGAGGACAACGACACAACATGATTTGCCCATGACAGTCTGCCGTCAACCACAAGGCCCAACAAATCTACTGAATCGGACGTACGACCGTTCAAATCGAAGTTTAAGCTTTGGGTCTTTTCTTCATTGAGGCGGAGAGCATTTAGTGAGCACCAGTCAGTCACTAATGAGGAAACTCGATTAATCTTACCCTGGAGCGCTTCCTTTGATGAACCCTTGTTAACGGCAGTTACGTCGTCTGCAAAAAAATTGAAAAAACAGTCGCCGGTAAAAGCCAGATCATTTATATATAATATAAATAAGCACGGGCCCAATCCAGAACCCTGTTTAATTCCGCAGGGGATCGGTACATGATCAGATGATTGACCGCCGTAGAAAGTCACCTGATGCCAGCCCTCCAAATAACTTTTGAAAAATTGTAAAGAGGGGGTAGAGACGGCGTAATACAAAAGTTTTTCGAGTAGCAGGTTGAATGGGACCAGATCAAAAGCCTTTGACATATCGTAAAGCTGAAGATTTGTCAATGAGCCGTCTTCTAGTGCCTTTAATGACTCAATGATAACGGAGCATGCTGCAGAGCAGGTATTCATGCCTTTCCTGAATCCAAACTGACGATGATGAAGGATCTCCCTGGCGTCGATATAAGCCATCAAATCCTCCAAGACTAACTTCTCAATAACCTTTGCAAAAACAGGAAGCTTTGAGATAGGTCGAAATTCGTCGTAGGAGCTGCATTTACCCTTTTTCGGGATAGGAGTGACGGCAGACATTTTAAGGCAAGCAGGAAATTCCCCGCTAGCAAAACATGAATTTATTATGAAGGTCAGAGGCTCCAGAATCAAATCAGCAACTACCTTAACCAATATAGAATCAATGCCATAGTAATCCGCAGATTTACTGGCAGTCAATGAACAAATAACGGAGTAAATTTTCTCGGCGGAGACTTCTTTCAAATTAAATTCCTTTGTGAAGCCGGGAGCTCGTCGCAGAAAATCATAGAATTCATCACATACATCAGTCGTCAAACGCCGATCAAATACCTCAGAGAAAACCTTGCTGAATCCGGAGACCGTGAGATTAGAAGGAGAAGACGCAGAACGGGATTTCATGTTGAGATGACCAGCTACAACCTTCCAAGAGGCTTTCATTTTATTACTTGAATTCTTGATGGTATCGTCATTATACTCTCTTTGGAAATTACGCATAGCTAACCTGTAAGCGTTCCTTGCGTCTTTGGCCAAGATGGCGAAATCCTCGCTCACTGAACGTAAATCCCTGAACGCATGGTATTTATCCCGCAGGTCCAACATATCAGTACTGAAGGGCAATTTTTTCGGCTTGGACATACCTTCAATTTTTTTCGTAACCATAGGACACGTGAGGTCAAGTATTGATAGGAATATGTTAAGAAAGATACCCGTCGAATTTTCAAGATTATCAGCTTGGTACACAGGGAACCAATTGACAAAAGAAAGGTGTAAACGGAATAGAGCCAGATTTTCAGGCCTGCTGACCCGATGCTGAATCGTTTTGCGGTTTGGGGAACCAATAAATTCATACAAGGAGATCTCGATACCTTGATGGTCGCTGAATCCAGTGCTGCTAACAGACGACTCGTACCCTGCCGTGAGAAGGAAAAACAGCTTATCTATGAAATTCTGGGCGCCCGAAAAATGCCTCAAGGATTTTGAGCTTACCACTCCATTATTCGTCTCCAGTTTATAGTTATAAGTCCACATTTTCGATCGTCTGTTAGGTTACATCCTATCGATCGTGCTGATATCGATTAAATACAAGAAACATCGATTTTACTTCGATTATTCATAGTTAAGCTCTTTCTCCCAGTTAACAACCAAAACTGTGGCAGCGATTTGGAGGAAAAACCACTTGAGCGTTTTTCCTCCACATCTTATACAAATCAAACGAACATTATATTTGAGAATACCACTTATAATGTTAGGGAAAACCAGCTCAGCTGTTCAAACAACTTCTCAAATTCAGGGAAAACATCTGATGTTACCAATGGAGTGAGGGGATTAGGAGGAAAAACCACTTGGCTGAAGCGGAAAATGGCTCAGTATGAAAGATCCAGTCGAACGATTTGGAGGAAAAACAGCTTATGTATAGTTGAGTGGTTTTTCCTCCACATTAAATTACGAAAGACCAGGCCAAGGCGTGCTAACCGTCAAAGATAAGCCTTTTTTTCCTCCAAACGATCAAAGGCAAGCTGTTTTTCCTCCACATTAAACTACAGAATTTCTAGTTGAGCTTTTCTGACCAAATTTTTCAATTTCGCGATTTTATTATTTAAGCTGTTTTTCCTTCTCACGGCAGTACCGGGACGGGTGGTAGTTAGTTATCACGAGGTCTATGCACGAGGGAGAACCAGATTGACCAAAATAAGGCCTACGAGTTATTTCATTTGATACAACATGGAGACCGTGACACTCCAGCAATATTTCCAGCGTTTTCCGTTCACGTAGAAGCTGGGCATTACATGTTTCCTCAAAGTGAACATTCAAATCGCCCATAATAATCACCATCTTATTTCCCGAAAGGAGGCCACTCAGCGCGCGGTCAAAACATGCAATGAACTCATCAAAATTGGTAGCGTATGGTGGTCTATATATACAGCAAATAAGTAAATTATGTGAATCCAAACTGACGGCCGATAATTCAAATGTAGACTCAATCGATAGCATCTGAGCATTAACTTCAGTTGCGTTTAAGCCCTTCCTCACGCATATAGAGGATCCACCACCACCTTTTGGCTCTCTACTAAAGTTAGAGGCGAGATAAAAATCTTCTGGCACGTAATACATTATTTCCTGACTTTTAAACCAGTGTTCCGTGAAACATAAAATCATAATGTCTTGGCGGTTCAATAGAAAATGATTGATTTCGTGAAGCTTAGATCGTATTCCCTGCAAATTAGCGTGAAACAAAACGACACTACAGGGAGCTTTTATATCAGTTCTGCTTGATATACCACAGCTTATCTCACTAATTTTGGACCGTATTCCTTGGACATTTGCTTGAAATATGACAACATTGTTAGGCTTCATAATTTTGGGAGAGAGTCTTCGTCAGGACCTTGAACTGTTTTCTGCGCATTTAGACTCGGAGTCAACTATTATGATTGATGTTGTAGCATTGGCGAATGATGAGATGCACCGACCAATTAGTCCACCGAGCACCCTTCTGCCGTAATGGCTGTAGTGGGGATCGTGATAAGACTTTAGGTTAATCATTTTTTCGTCAGTAAAGTGAGGATCTACAATTCTGACAAAATGGAATTTGTTTGCCAATTGAAGAAGAAATTTATTCAATTTGAATACTGATGTATTTACTATAGACCACCTGGGCAGAAGATAGTTGAAGGGAGCCTTCAATAAGATCAGTTTAGATTTCGTATTAGACTGACAGAGGCCCAACAGATCATGCTTGAAACGTACCAACTCATTATGAGCTACATCCACTGATCCCGCAGAGAACACTATGAAATCAGGACGAGAGGACTCCAAAGGTAGTGAATTAATTAACACTGATAAGGGTGCATTATTCATCATCAAGGTGCTCACAGCAAAGTTGCTGGGTAACAATGACCGCACCTCATCTCCCAATCCCTTCAAGAAAGAGTCTCCGAGAAGGAGAACATTTGAGCCTTTGGAAGCTTTCGCCCGTTGACCACTTCCTGGCGGGGACGTCCTATCGAAACCACGGCCAGTCTTGCTGATTTTGACTTGACGCAGCAAATCATTGATTGTGTCATTTAGGTTCACCCTCTCCCGCTCTAGATCTTCAGATTCCAAACGCAAAGTCCTCAATTCAGCCTGCAACTTATCCGTGCGTTTTAACAGATCGCATCGATGATTATTTGCTTCATTAAGATTGGAGATAAAATTCTGTTCGTTACGGTGATATAGCTCAGCCTGATTTACCAGACTATTACATACGTTTCCATACAACGATTCGATTTTTTCAATTTCACTTAATAAAATAAATATAATATATAAGTTATAATAATTATTATTATTGTTATAAGTTATAATAATATATATTTAAGTTATAATAATATATTTAAAACTTTAATATATTTAAAGTTATATAATATATTATATTTATAATAATATTATTATTATAAAATATATTATTATAACTTAAATATATACTCTCACCTGCTTAGCAAAAATGCTTAGAAAAGGCAAGGAATCTTGACCGACGAGCGAATTCTTACTTTTAGCTGTTCTCGTAACCAAGGGCGACCTGATTGAGCCGGCAAACTGTAGTAGATGAGATGACTTCTCAATTGGAGGGAAGCTAAACTTTCTAGGTGATGCCAAACGCTTATTTTTTTAGAAGAAAGTAGAACTGTCAATAATAGGAGACATGTCTATAATAGGTGCCGCCACCCTATTATTTTTCCAAATGGGTCACTCGTCTGCAAAGAACACGGCTTTGCCACTGTTACCGCCAACCTACATGAAAAAAAAAAACATCGATCGCATTTCGGACAGCTAAAATTTGAACGGAGATTAGGCAAAAAAAGAGTCGCCTACTTTTGCGATTCACACTCGTGTTTCTGATTTATCGTAAGTCCAACCCTTAAATTCTCGTAGGGAGCGAACGGTTTGTCCTACATTGCTCCGCGTGGTCTCTAAAAATTCTAAAAATGCAATACTAACTTAACCCTTTATGTCCCGGTGATGCCATGTGGCACTCGGAGAGCAGCCGCATTCTTAATTCTCTGGATGACAATATTCAAGCGTATTAAGGTTCCTTCATGTCATATCATTTTCCTCAGATGTTTATCAACGCCTAGGAACAGGAACCCGGGGTCTCATTCCGTTCTCATCAGTTGTAGAAGTTACCAAATATGTACCATTTTTGAACCAAATTCTAAAAATTCAATGTATTTTAAATTGATGGAGAAACAATACTTTTAGATCAACATTTTTTGAGTCAGGGCGTTTTCAAAATTTCAACCCGCAGAAGTGACCTACATCAACCAAAATCTTCGGGGCACAACTAGACCCCAAATGGAGCCCACATTGCACATTGCAAAATCTGTCATTGCTAACTGAGGAAAGTGCCGTGTACGGCGTACGGATGTTCGGGGGGGTTAAACATGTTTTTCTTGGTCGAGTTCAAAGGTTCATTATTGAAAATAATAAACCGAAATAAATAAATAGTGACAATGGCAAAGCTGTGATCTTTGCAGACGAAAGATCTATCCAGGAAAATAATAAACCTTTGTGAAATAATTTGCAACGTTTTTCATTAATTTTCGATGCTGAATGACGTGGTGGTATCCATTTTCGGAGTTAACTGGAATTTGTTGAAACGTCAGGTGAAAATTAGGTGGTTTTTAATAGAAAATCTCTCCTTTTCCATCCTTTTGAGTTACGACGCAATTTTTATTAGTTCGGATGGCTAGCTCTACCCCTAAATCTTATTGTCTTTCCATCCTCCCAAATTTAGGCGTTGAATTTTCGGCCGCCTTTTCAACAAATTTCAGTTATATCTGAAAATGGATACCACCACGTGATTCAACCCCGAAATAATGAAAAAATAAATATATATATAAAAAAAAAAACGCTGTAAATTGATTCACAAAGGTTTCTTATTTTCCTGTATAGATCACGATTCTGTATAGATCCCTCCCTACCAACCATAAGTACCTAATTTTGAGGGGGGGTTAAATCATTTTTTTTCTTGGTCGATTCCAAAGGTCTAAAGGATGATTATTGAAAATAATAAACCAACATGTATCACACTTGGTGTCTACCTTTATCTCAATTTTGGCACAATCTAGGGGTTGCGCATGTTTGCGCGCTCACTGGACGGGTTGTGCGCAACCAAAAAAAATCAATTTAGGGGTCTAAAACTCATGAAATTTCACGTAGAATCCAAAATCCTGCAATAAAAAATAGGGGTTCCCTTTTGAGATAACAAAGTTGGTGTGCGTTGCGTACGATTGTGCTCGTGCTTAATGCGCACCGTATCATATTTGAGATCCTTGGAACTTCCCAGCAGACGGTTCAATACGAAGCTGAACATTTTTTTTGACCGACTTCAACGCGCCGAAGGCGCGCGAAAGAGGAGGTACTCAATTCGGGTTGTCGTGGGACGACGATTTTTTTTATTTGATTGAAATTATTTGTAAATTTGTTTAACTGGTCATTCAATAAACCTATTTCTTTTTCTTTGTGATAATAAATTGTTTTTATCTATTTGTTCGTTTTTCAGAGTTCACCACGACAGGCGTATGATATGCAGGGAAACACAAGATGAAACCTGAAATGGACAGCTTCTCATTGCCTTCTAACATAGGCTTCCGTGACTCAAGTTCTTTACAAAATTTCAGTCAAAACAGCCTGAGCGCCGGGTTGAACGACGTTTCGATAAGTTCCCAATCCCGTCTGCCTAAAGACCAAGAAAGATTCAAAACACCAAGGACTTATAATCGAGAAGTGCCTAACAAAAGTGAATTGAGTTTTGGGTCTCAGGAGGTAGAGTTGGCAGGAAGTTATAATTCTAATAGTTTCTTACAGTCTAGCGATAGCCTCGATAATAACTGTATATTGAATGGGGAGAGCGGCGGGGCCGAGTCGTACGACGACACTTTGGACAAATTTGAAGGTGAGACGGTCACTCGATTTCGGGAAGATTTGTTTTTTTCTCCAGCCTCTGGACAAAAACAGTTGGCCAAAAACTACGTGAGCGCGATGCTGTCGTCAGCAGTTAGTTCCGCAAAGTTCCAGGATCAAAGCGAGATGAGAGTAAATAAGGGCGAAAATAGATCTTACACGGGATATTACAGTGAGTATTTTGAAGTGGAGAAACCGGCGTACAGTAAGGGTTTAATTGAAACGAATTCGGGGATGGTGGAGTTTCCTTGGAGGGAATCTAAACGAGAGAGTGATGTATTGAAGAGGAATCAGACGGTGGATTTGTGGAGGAAATCACTGAAGAAGAAGGGTATTTCGAAGTTGATAGACTATTTCGAGTCTGGAGTGTCGAAGGTTGATAGTCACAGGGCGGAAGCGGTTTTCGACACTAAATTGAAGATATTTGAAGAAGTGTCCGACATCAGGGAGAAAGAGAGGAGCCGATTTCAGTACAGGTCGTTGAGGGGAGAGAGTCGTGTGAGCAACCTCGAGTTGCAGCTCATCAGCCCAGGCAGCTCACAGTCAGCAACATCACCAGGTATCATCACACCGCCTCTCGGATTCCAGAACAGCTTCCCACCTGAAATATCTCCAGGTATGATCACATGATTAATTTTTTATGACAATAAACTGTTATTACATTAGCTCGTGTAATGAAGGAAACTTCCAATTTAGAAGAGATCGAAACGTAGCTTCATTATTCAAATACAGCAGACCCGCACATTTCATTCTGAGCAACAAAACAGCTCAGACCCCAATGCTGCCAACATTACACCCCCTCAAGACTTCATCCCTTATTACTTTTGAAGATAGAAGATAGCGGGCAACCACAGGCCAAGCAGAGCGAGTGGTTGTAGCAGGAGCAGGACCAACAGAAGTCTTCAACCCAATAGAATGCTTTGACTTGCTTGATCGTGAGGACGGTCCAGCAGTTGCAGGCTTTACAATCTTCGGTGTTGGTGTAGGCAATTGAATAGGCAATCGCGATGGCATTGAAGCTCCAGATTCCTGCATTGTTTGACTAGAAGCAGCTGGTGAATTGGCATCATGATCCCCAATAGCCGGTGAATTTGTTCTTGGCTCCTCCCCATCAATGGGTGCGCTGTCACTCAAAGAGCTAGGCAGGTCATTCAAGCAGGGAGCTGGAATGAGATGACAACGGTTCCTCCTAACTGGTTGCTTCTTTGTCCTGACAAGGTAAGACCTTGGCTCCTTCAGGACTGCAACAATCTAACCGTGTCTTTAGCAGTTTTAATGACAAGGTTAAAAACACAAAAAAATCTTTAAATTAAGAAAAAAACTTTGAAAAACTAAGGATTAAAACGAAATCGCTACGAGACATTTTCTTACTTAAATTAGTAATGTTAAATAATGTTGGTTCCATAATCAACTACGACATAACATAACTCAATACATTCAAATATCATTTCCTAATAAAAACGACAACAAATAAGTATGTAAACTGAAACTTTTCCGGAACTTTCTAAAATTTACGCTATATTGAGTTTTTTCGATAAAAGAGAGGAATTTGATGAAATTCGCCGGGTTTTGTCTTTCTGTGGATATACTACATTTCCAATACTTATCTCTTAATATTTCTAAATTTACATACATTTCTATAAAAGTATCGTGACGACCTAATTCAGTGCTCTCTCGTACGGGTGGTCACGAGTGGTGAATGGGTTATTTTTAGGAGGACCCACAGTAAGACTTGAGCGTTCTTATGCGATTGATCTGGGGTAAAGTTGGACAACACTCAACAAAAAAACATTACCACACACTACTCCGTTTTAGACCATTCTGAATCCAAATATTAAATTTTATGTGTACACTGAGGACCCGTTTACTGTAAAACTGGTCCCTTCCATATAATATTATCATTATCTCTGAGATCTATGATTGCACTTTATATAGAGGTTTTACTTTAAATAAGACGCGAACAAATAGTTTTTGAATAACTTTTAATGTAACTGAACAGAATCGGAATCGAGAATGCGAACAGAAGGAGGGAACCCAACGGGTTGATAACACATGATAAGGATCAGCGCGCCATATTCAAATTATGAGATTAGCAATTTCAATACTTTCCCTTAATCGAGGAATTTAGAGACATATGGCAAAAACTGACGAAAAATAATTACACATGAACAAGACCTAACTTTTGACGCAAATACAGAAGTCTTGAATGAGGCATAGGTTTGGTTAACAAATCTGCTAATTGAGATTCGGATTCTATATGTGACACTTCCAACATTTTTGCATTGATGCGATCTCGAATAAAGAAATGTTTTCTCAGAATGTGTTTCGATCTTGAATGGAATTCGGGATTCTCTGACAAACGTCTTGCAGCTTCGTTGTCTATATGAAGAACAGGCACCGATGTTAGACCGATTAATTCTGTTAGAAATCTCGCAATCCAAATCACTTCTTTTGAAGCAGCATTTGCAGCAACCAATTCGGCTTCACAAGTGGAATCAGCTACAAGGCGTTGACGTTGGCTGAACCAACTTATAGCTGCATCTGCGAACATTATTACCACACCACTTGTTGAACGGTAGGTGGAGTGGCATCCAGAAAAATCTGCGTCACTGTAACAACCAAGGAGGCGAGTTTCTGGTTTATAGCGATACACCAGCTTCAAGTTTTTGGTTCCAGCTAGATATCTGAAAACTTTCTTGACTCGACCAACGTCCTCGATTGAAGGGTTTTCCAGTGAACGGGATAGAACGCTGACAGCAAAAGCTATGTCGAAGCGAGTACCTCTGGCTAGGTACAGAAGCGCACCTACAGCTGAACGATAGGGAAAATTAACTGGCGCTTTCCCTGGAGATGAACTCCCTAGTTTGTCCATAGGTATTTTAGTTGAATTACACTCAGCCATATTGAATCGTTTCAATATTTTCTCTATGAATGCAGGCTGACCAACCACAATATCATCATTGATTTTTGATATTTCAAGGCCGAGGTAGTAGGTGAGCTCTTTGGTGACAACTTTGAACTTTGATTTGAGTTGCTGGACAAAAATTCTCAGCTCCAGTTTGGATGTGGAAATGACTAGTCCATCATCTACGTATAATGCAACGATGAGCTTATCAGAATTTTGTCTCCGGATGTAAACACATGGATCCTCTTGGCTTCGCTCAAATTTGAGACCAATCATGAATTCATCAAATTTGCGATTCCAACAGCGGGAAGCCTGCTTCAAACCATACAGGCTCCGCTTGAGACGACAAACACGATTTGTACCATCTGCATAGCCGATAGGCTGTTTCATATAAATTTCCTCCATCACATCACCGTACAGGAAAGCAGTGGAGACGTCGAATTGCATAATTTCCATCCTTTCTGTGGCAGCCACTGCCAACAATGTGCGAATTGTGTCCAAACGGGTGACCGGACTGAAGGTGTCTTCATAGTCCACGCCAGGTCTCTGTGCACACCCCTGTATTACCATTCTCGCTCGATATTTATCGATGGTACCGTCTGGATGGCGTTTAAGACGAAAGACCCATTTGTTATTAATGGCAATTTTTCCAGAAGGAAGGTCGACCAGGTCCCATGCATCGTTTGAAAGCATTGAGTCAATTTCTGTGTTCATTGCATTTCTCCATTCTTCCCTATCTTCACGCTCTATTGCTTCTGAGAACGACTTTGGTTCATCTTCAGCTAGAAATGCCTCGGCTATTGTGACGTAGTCATTTAAGTAGGAGGGTTTTTGACGTTTGCGTGTGCTTCTACGATCGCCAGGAGCAGCAGCATTTTCTTCTTCATCTTCCGATGATGCAGACGATTCGGACGGAATGACCTCGTTTGATTTCTTAGTTGTTTCTCCAACTAATTTTTCACAATCCGTTTCATCTACCTTTTCGTTAGAGACTGTGTCCTCAATTTTTGTAGGAAAATAAACGTGTTCTTCGCAATCTCCAACTCTTTCGTGGAAAGTGACATCTCTGGATAATATGATATCCCGTTTCTCAGGTATGTATATTCTGTATCGCTCATCGCCGTCATACCCAACAAGATATCCGACTACAGCTTTTGAGTCCATTTTTCTTCTCTTCTGTGAGGGAATGTGAACATAACACTTGGAACTTACAATTCGCAAGTGTTTGATTCGTGGTTTCTTGCCAAACCAAATTTCGTGAGGACTCTTTCCCTCAATTGATGATTTTCCCAAACGATTTAGGACGTATCCAGCAGTGGTCACCAGTTCAGCCCAGATGGCTGCAGGAAATTCGATTTCTGAATTTGCATATTTGAAAGTTCGAGCCATTTCGACGATAGTTCGATTCTCTCTTTCAACCGCGCTGTTTTGTTGAGGAGTATATGGTGCCGTGAGTCGCTGAGTTACACCAAATTCGTTGAGTATAGCTCGAACCTCTTCGTTATCGAATTCTCCGCCGTTGTCGCTGAGAAATTCTCTCACTCTATGTCCCACAGTTTGAGCTTTAGCCAGTACTTCACGAATTGCTTCTTTCACTGCTGATTTTTGTCGCACGACAAAACAAAAACGAAAATGTGAAAAGTGATCTTTTATCACAATCAAATACCTGCGTCTGTTGAATGATTCATCAAAAGGACCACAAACGTCACCCGATAACAACTCACCTGGTTCGGACGCTCGGACTCTGGTGCCAAATGGTTGTCGGTGTGCCTTGCCGAATTGACAAGGTCCACATGGTTCTTTGCTGGGCTTAACCGCGATGCCTAGCTCGGATTTCAGCTTGTCTCGAACATACCGCTTATCCAGGTGTCCCCATCGCTCATGGTATAGTTGTAAGGTATCCGTACCTTCTACCAAATTGACACATGGCACCTCGGGTTGAACTGGGTGGAACGACGCTCGATACAGTGTTCCATGCTGCTCTCTTGTTCCAGTGAAAACGACTTTTTCATCAACACTGAATTTACATTCACATAGATTTGATTCAAATTTACTGGTAGGATTCCTATCGTGTGCCGCCAGTACCGAGAAAAGGTTTCGCGAAATATCTGGTACATACCAGACTTCGTTGAGAGTCGAACTTTTCAATTGACCATTAGAAAAGTTTGTCACTTCAATAATTCCGCTACCGAGTGCTTTCAATTTCTTATTATCCGCGGCGGTTACCACGCAATTTCCAGCGAATGGCTCGTATTTTGTGAACCAATTGAAATTGTTGGTAATGTGCTTGGTTGCACCGTTGTCAATCCACCAATCGTCATCAGTAGACACTGACAAAACGTCACTACTGACAGATACTAGTGCCATCTTCGTTTCAGTCTCATTTACAGTTGGAGTTGAAGTTTTGCAGGTTGCGGCTCCATTTGCGCGTGCAGGGTAAGGTGGTTGACCATCAGCTTTCCATCGAACACAATTTTTCAACCAATGTCCCTTGAGACCACAATACTTGCAAACAACATCAACTACTTTGTTTCCCGTATCTTGAGATGTTTCCGATTTAGAAAAAGGCTTGTTTTTTTTTGCGCAGTGGAAGCGTGCTGGGCCCATAACCATAGAGGTTTTTTTTTCGAGTGAACTTACCCTGGTTCTCATTCCTTATCACCAAAACTTCACCTGATGAGTTTGGTGTAGGTACAGGCGCGACGTTTCTCTCATGAAGAATGAGTGCGGATGAGATATCATCGATCGTTTTGTTATCATTTGCCTTCAAAAGTAGGTAGCTCGACTTGAATGTTTCGAGCCTTTTCGGAAGAATATGAAGGACTTTTGACACGAAAAGAAGCTCTAGAAGACTCTCGACGCTTTCAATTTTACGAGTCTTTAAACCAGCTGAAAAATCGCGATGCTGAGTTTTGATACGAGCTAAAACGGAAGGAGCGTCCTCATTATCTGACCATTCAGTGCTAAAAAATCGAGGCACTGACGAAAAAGTTGGTCTTCGGCTTTATTATCAAACTCTTTTGTCAAAATATCCCAAGCTTCTCTTGCAGAAAGACGACCAGAAATGCGTTGATGAAGCTCGTCGCTCACACACTGAGACAGGACCATTTTAGCTTGGGCCGCGGTTTTGTTCCAAGCATCAAATCTTTCATTTTCATCCTTAGTCGGCGATTGCGAAAGTACTGGTTTGATCGATTTACCTTCAATTATATCAACGGCGTTGAAGTACTCCATCACGTCCATTACTTTGTCTTTCCATTGAGGCCAATCTTCTGCTCCTTTCAACGGTTTAATGCCCTTGACGAATTCCATGATCGATGAAAATAACGATACTGATAAAATGCACTCGCGCAATGATCAGACGAAGGGAACAACGAGAACCGATTGAAGAAACCGCGACTTCACGATGTTAACGCGACAATAACAACAGAACTTCCGATTGAACAGCAAGAATAACGCATTTTGAGCGATTTGAGCCCATAACCATAGAGGTTTTACTTTAAATAAGACGCGAACAAATAGTTTTTGAATAACTTTTAATGTAACTGAACAGAATCGGAATCGAGAATGCGAACAGAAGGAGGGAACCCAACGGGTTGATAACACATGATAAGGATCAGCGCGCCATATTCAAATTATGAGATTAGCAATTTCAATACTTTAAACACGGCATTGACCAAATCTAGTGGTTCAATCCTCTTGAGATTCCTTCCAGATGACCTCAATTGTTGCTCCTATTTTCTGTGCAGATTTCGAGAAGACCATTGAAGATGCAGACGTATTCAGCAACGTATCAGTGAGGGTAAGTGGCTGTAAGGTTATATCTGTTCTCCAATTCCTTAGACTGTGATACTAATATATTTAAAACATATTGTTTAGTAATGCATGCATTCCAGGGGACGTCCCATTGGATAAGCATTAGATCAGTTTAACCAGTTGTTAAGTGATAAAACTGTTTCACTCGATGTAATTTATTTATTGCTTTAGGCAAGAAATACTGACCCCCCCCCCCCCCCCGACCATTATCCACCTTAACATTTCTAGCGGCGTGGGAGCCTCAAATCTGAAGAGCATTTTAAAATCCATGATCTAAGATACCCAACATGCGAATTCGAGTTCACCCCCCTCCCCACTTCCCCAACGCCAACAATGGTGCCAGTCTGGCACCAAAGCGGAAATACGTCGTAACATTGAACTTTCATCTGTTAGTTTTGGTAGGCAGTCCGTCGAAGTTCACATCCGTATTCAAGGTGAAACACAAAAAAAAAAACACGAAATAAGCGGTTTATGGCATCATGGCACCATGTTGGCACCACTATTAGTTCCATGGTGGTACAGAGAATAATTCATGAAAATCCGGAGGTATAATGAGAATTTTTCCTCAATTTCAAAGCTTGGGTACAATTAGTAAGCAGTAAAGGAACCGAAATAAAACCGGATATTTTGTGAATATTATCCCCCCACTCACCCCCTCCCCTTGCGAATTTTGGTACTCTGGTAAAATCATGTACAACTCGGAAGTTATTTGAGTCAAACAAAAAAAGAAACACGCAAATCGGTTGGAAATTGAGGCCTGGGCAGAGTTTACAAGATTATGCACGCAAACGCACGTTTTTTAAGCATTAACCCCCCCCCCCCTTTCCACCTCTTAAAAAGCAAAATCCGAAATTCCGGCGCCGTAGTGCATAACTAGATAGTATTCCGCGTCAAACGAAAAAAGAACCAGGAAAATCGTTTGAGAACTAAGGCCTGGGCAGAGTACACAAGATTATGCCCAAAAACGTTTTTCGAGCATTAACCCCCCCTTTCCTCCCCTTAAAAGGCAAAATTCGAAATTCCGGCGATGTAGTGCACAACTAGATAGTTTTCCGCGACGAACAAAAAAAGAACCAGGAAAATCGGTTGAGAGTACACAAGATTTTGTTACACACACATACACACACACGCACACCTACACACACACAAATACACACACACACACACACACACACCTATGGTTTTTTCATGGATTTGGATTCAGAATGGTCTAAAACGGATTACTGTGTGGTTATTTTTTTTTTCTGTTGAGTGTTGTCCAACTTCACCCCAGATCGATCGTATAAGGACGCCCAAGTCTTACTGTGGGACGTCCTAAAAATCCGTAAAAATTTCAAATTTAGGTAGATTTTTTAAATTTCAAGGCCTGCAATTTAGGGAAATACTAACCTGGAATGAAGAACGAACTGCGACCGACTGAGACCACCTTAAGGTATCGATATGTAGAGTTCAGGGAAGGACTTTTCCGATAAAAAGAAAGTCAACTACCTACTCAGTCTCAGTATATTCGATTTCATTCAGCGCTAACACGCAAAAGTTCAGGTCAAATCACAAAAAAAACATTTAGGCACCGTTTTTGATTTTTTTGACATTCATTGTGGGAAGATCGTGGAATAAATAAGCAACAGTACATACTAGTACGGACTAACATTGTTATTCGTAGTTTTGATGTGTTCTTCTCGTATTTCCAGGGCTTGTGCAACAGATTGAGTTCCCAGGAGATAAACTACGAAGGTAAGAAAGAAAATTTTGAGTCGTAGAGTTGATGTTGAGCCACCACAGTGGAAGAAAGAATTACACTTCTTGAAATGTTCAAAACCTAACAAGAAGGTGAGTATGAAGGTTCGTATGATAAAGTGCGAAATTTCAGGATTCGCTTGAGAATGACCCAAAACGTAGGTATTTTCATGAAGAAAGTTCCAAAAATTTGCTGTCCATCAAGTGTTAAACTTGTAAACTTACCAAAATTTGACAAAACTGAAATAAACGGTGCAAATTATTACACAGCGGTTTATTATTATTGTTATTATAAATAACATGTACAGCAATAAATATAGAATCTAGAATAAAGGAGGATCTGCTGGTGAAGGAGCACGAAGTGGTTAATAATGGTGGTCTACATTACTCTGTCACAGAGTAATAATCCCTCTGGGAGAGAAAGTCTTAAGTTTGGTCTTTGCCACATAGGGTGGTTAGGTTAAATTCAAGCTTACAAATTGGTGGCTTTTGTAAGCTTTGGGTGTTCGGATGTTGGTCTCACGCCGTGGCAAATTTGCGATCGATCCGTGGATTTTACTGCACGTGTCGATCTCAAAGTCTCCAGTTTTATGAGTTCCAACGTGCTCAACCCAACGGTCCCTCGTGACTATAGACACAGAATCTCTCCCGGAGGTATGTCTATGTCGGAAGGACGGCAAGGCAGAACGTGGTGAGCTCAGGGGGGTGTTGCAAGGAAATATCGAAACAGAATTACAATTAAAAGGGTAGCAAATGGATAATTACCTGGACGTGGGGCTGTAGCGGCAAATCGGAAGCTTTGTGGCGATGAATCTGAAAGTGTAAGCCTGAAGGGCGTGCTTTGAAAGATGTTGGATCACTGAGTGTCTCCATGCCGGAAGGGCCTAGAAATGTTCCTGAAGGGAATCTCGTGATACCTGTGGCGGAGTGTGTCGAAGCACCTGCTCCTAGTTACATACTGATAACCAGGTAAACACAAATGAACAACTATAGGTTTTACAACTAGCATGAATTTTATTAAAGACTGGTTGACTAGAATCGTCATGAAGTGTGGCATTTGGACCTAAAGTGCGCAAAAGTTTATACCTATGGCACAGAAATATTCAATAAACAGTTTTATAAACAGTGTGTTTTCTTTACATAATCATCATCCATTTGTTTAGCATTGTTCAAGAACCGTGTCAAAATGTGGCGAAAGTTATCAATAGTTTTTCAGGTACAATAGGATAGTTTATGTTTTCAACAATTTTAGTGGCAATCGTGTCTATGAGTATGACTCTACTTCTACACTTTGTTTCACTATTTCATTGGCCAATGTAAAGATTAATTGTTAGTGCACTCACGCTTCAGGGCCCTGCAGTAACCGTAGATGTGGGTGGCGATTAAGGCGAGGGTTCCAGACGTTGATGTCAGCAGGGTCGTATGACGTGTGGTGATTGTGGCAAAGATTTGGGAAAATAAGGGGGGCAGTGTTCGTTCACGGGCAGCTGGGCTTGCAGTGACTTGACTGAGGGTTTTTGAACTGGGATGAAGAGTGAGGGTCCTGCAGCGTGGTTTTGTTGGAGTGGTTTCCCCTCCACTCCGTCGGAGGATGGTTGGCGGCTTGCAGGTGGGGGGAGGCGGCTGGCTTCCCATATCTGACGGAGGGACTCTCAAGGTGGAGGAGGCTTCTTCGGTGCGAGGGGGGGGGTGACGTCATCTGGAACTGGAAAATGGAACGAAACTGGACAATGATGATCGCAGGTGACTATACCAGTTTTGGGTCAGGAAGGAAATTGATAAATCAATGATCAATCAATCTCCATCACTGGGAAGAGACCACCAGTGAGCGGGAGCTCACACTTTGTTATCGACACGTAGGATCAATCTACAAACCAGTGGCAACGTCATCAACGCATAAGAACCAGCCTGCATTCGTAACACAATATAACAAGAATTTCCCACTCCAAATTGATAATAAACTTTTTGGAGTGAAATTCAACAAATGTCTTTGGTTTTTACCGGCCCTACCTTGCAGGGTATACCTTATTAAGTAATGAAATTAATGACCAAGATGAATGTGTCCGAAGGAAAATGGTTGGCTTTTAGATCACCACTCCCAAATCTTGTCGAGAAAGAGGCCTGTGGAGTCATACATCTCACAGTGGCTCCTCCATTTGTCCTCCTGACTACCCAATGAAAACCCTCAATGGGGAAGTAAAGTGAATAATGGACCCCTTCCCTTACAGGAGATGACTGATGGAGAAGTACATATCTGCCCGATGGCAAAGCTAATGACCGGTGGGATGGAAGGCTGAAGGGACTTCATTGAAAACACCATCCATCCCTCCAGGAAATAAGATCAACAAACGAGTTCCACTCCCCCCTCGAGTTCCCTTCTCTGCCATCTCATTCTTTCTTCTGAATAAGCTCGGGGTAGGCTACGAAAATATCTCCCACGAAATAGTGGGACGAAATAGGGTTATTGACGAACATTGGCATAAATACCGTAAGGTTCCAATACCTTAACCAGCTCCGTATCGGGTCTTACTTTAAATATTGTTCTGTAATGCATGCATTCTAGTTGGTGAGATATAAAACACACATATTTATTTACATTCGTTCAATTTAATTTAGTTAGTATACGAGTAAGAAATAGGGAACCCACCCTCGTTTGTTTGATTTTATTTGTCGTAGTACACAGTGCGCATTGACAATTGTCATAATAATTAAAAAAAAAAAAATAATCTTATGATAAAAATATTTTAAATATATAACTTCGGTGAGACGAAGCCAAATGAGTACCTAAATAAATTGAAATAACAAATTGTAATGAAGTACTCTGAAGTGCAACCCTGCGGAGATTAATAAAACGGCCGTAGCCTAAGCCCGTACGTCACGTGGCCCAGCCTGGAGATACACTTACATATAGGTAACATACATACAACACAATACAGACCAGGACTAAAACAACAACACAAGAAGAAGAACTAAAAGGGGCCAATTTACCAATATCACAGAGTATTTACTTAACAAATTAATCACAGAGTTTGTGTCACTGAGTTCCACCTAAGTTAAATCATGAACGAAAATTTTGGATTTGAAAATTCCTGGGGGAGCTTGGCAACATACAATAGACATTCTAGGATATATTGGGCCGGTAATGTTAATATTCCTAGTTCCGAGAAGAACTTCGTCACTCTTAGGCGCCATAATATTAATTTCTAGCAGCATGCGAGCCTCAAATTTGAACAAATTTGAACTTTCACAGTGAGAGTACACACAAGAGCAGTTGCTTCTCACGACTGAAGATTTTTGAGAAACCCAAGTAGGTACCTCTAGAGGTTCAGTCGAGTTCAAACATTTTTGGCACGAGTTCAAACATTCTTGTTATCTTTGAGTATCCTTCTGGGTGTAGAAACTAACTACAATTATTCATTAAAAAAAAACAACTGAAATGATCAAGAGCCAGAATAAGGTGAATTTTCTTAAAAACGACCATGTTTTAGGGTTGTAATCTCGGTTTGATCGAGTCAAATAAAAACTGATGTCACCAAGTGTTTCAGCTTCGAAAAATAATGAAATTTCATGTGCCAGTTTTGGTTTCTCAAAATCAGATTTGCGAGTAGTTTGACGGTTGCGCGCGATTTTGAGCGTTTGCTGGCCAGGTTGCGAGCCTCAAAATAAATGAATGAATGAATGAAAGTTAGTTTTATTCCAAAAAACGCTGCAAATCATTGCTCAAAGGTTTATTATTTTCTGTATAGATCACCCTTCTGTATAGATCACTGGCACTCCATCAATAGCACCTACCACCATCTGTATTCTCCCTTGACCTTCCCTCTCAAATTTCAGCTTCCTGCGTTCAATAGGATTGAAAATGACTTCGGAGCTCACTCAGCTGATCAGTGATGTGAAGAGTGAAGACGATCTCCTCGAATGCTGAAGACGCCTGGAAGAGTAGTTCCATTCAATAGGACTGAAAATGGCTTTGGAGCTCACTCAGCTGATCAGTGATCTGAGGAGTGAAGAAGATTTCCTCGAATGCTGGAGACGCCTGGAAGAGCACTTCTATTCAATAGGATTGAAAATGGCTTCGGAGCTCACTCAGCTGATCAGTGATCTGAAGAGTGAAGAAACCTTTGAGCAATGATTTGCAGCGTTTTTTACCCACCAACATTTTTTTACCTACCAACTTTTTTTTACCTACCAGCTAGGTACTACCTACCACACCATACTGGCTTCACACCTTCACAATCAAGTTTATTAGAAAGAACTAAACGCTTCACACTCGATTGGAAAAATAGAAAGCTTCATATTGAAATTTGATTACTGGTTACGCAGAAGGCAAAACTGTATACAAATCGAAGAAATGAACAGCGATCGCATTTTAGTCCGATAAAATTTGAATGGAGATTAGACCTCTTTTGCGATTCACACTCATGATTCTGTTTTATCGAAGGAAAACCTTCAAGTACTCGTAGGGACCGAACGGTTTGTCCTACAGAGCTCCGGGTGGTCTCAAAAATTTTTAAAAATTCAATACTATTTAAAATTGGTGAAAAAACGATACCTTTATTTCGAGAGTTTTCGAGCTAGGGCACTCTTGAAAATTTCAACCCTTAATTTTCACCCCTTAGAAGTGACCAACATCAACTAAAAGCTTCGCGGCACAACTAGACCCCAAATGGAGCCCATATACCGAATTTGAACCAAATCGGTCCAGTGTTGCTAAGAAAAGTGCCGCGTACGGCGTACGGCGTACGGCGGACGGACGGAAATTTTTTTATTCGATTTTCGTATTCTACGTACCTTGAAACGTAAAACATCAAATTTTGAGGGGGGGTTAAAAATTTTTTTTTCTTGCTCGATTCCAAAGGCTTATTATTGAAAATAATAAACCAAAACAGAAAATTACAAAATCGCGTATACATAATATGTGGCAATATGGAACATACACCTTAACCATAGGGCAGGCCCTGTGCGGTTCACTGTTTCCTTCTGTTATAGAGGAGAAAGAGGATCAAGAGCTAAACTATCAATTCATTAGTAAATAATAATAAAGGGAACTGGCATGATAATTATTGGATAATTCAATTGACATAAATGATTGTGAGAAGAGTTTGGCAGTTTTCCAACCCATATTGGATCAGCCACGAGAAAACTTTCTTTTTATAATCCGAACGAGTAAGATTGGAGGGGGATCGCGAATTTTCTGGCAAGGAGCGAATTAAGAATGGCATACTGCGGAAAATGTGTCTAGCAGTACTCCATATACGAGTTTTCGGTGCAGGAACTACAGCTTGTGTAGTGAACCGGAAGGCGTACCGAGAGTTTTTCCGATGAGCAGCAAAATTTTCAGGAAATTTTTCGTAGAATTCAAATGTGGAATAAAATATATTGTTTAGTAATGCATGCGTTCCCGGGGTCGTCCAGGAGGATAAGCGTTCGCACCTCGATGGCCAGGAATGCCGCCAGTAAACGCAACGGAGGACCATTTTGCACCCCGTGTGCACTCACACAGACAGACACTCACATTGTTCAGCAAGTTCTATAACGCAAAACGCCAGTGGAAATTTTGATTTTGGAGAACTTTTCTTTTCAACCTTGAAAAGTGAAAACTTTGCTTCCGCTACCTTGGTAGACTAGGAAGCAAAAACACAGGAAATTATCACACAAATTTATTATTTTCCTATATAGATCACTTGTCTGCAAAGAACACGGCTTTGCGATTTTAACAACCGTAGGTACTACTTACTCCACAATCAAGTTTATTTGGAAGAAATAAACGCTTCACACTCAGTTCAAAGAAACAGGGAGTTGTGGATGCCTTCATGAGGAAATTTGATTATTGGTTGCTAAGGAAGCAAAACTGAGTACAACTCGAAGAAACGAACAACGATCGCAATTTAGTCAGCTAAAATTTCAACGGATATTATTCCTCTTTAGCTATTCACGCTCGTGTTTCTTATTTATATAAAACCAACCCTTTAGAACTTATAGGGAGCGACAGTTAGTCGTACAGAGCTCCGAGTGGTCTCATTCGATTCTAAAAATGCAATACTGTTTTAAATTGATGAAGAAACAATACCTTTATATCAAACGTTTTTCAAAATTGCAACTCTTATTTTTCAACCCTTAGAAGTGACTGAATCAACCAGGCGGTCATCAACGGTCTACTTGTGCTTCGGGGCACAACTAGGCTCCAAGTGGTGCCCATATACCAAATTTCATCAAAATTGGTCCTTGGGAACTAAGGGAAGTGCCTCGTACGGCGGACTGACGGCAACATTCTTAGTCGATTTTCGGATTCTACGTACCTTGGAACGAAAACCAACAAATTTTGAGGGGGTATATATTATTTCTTGGTCGATTCCAAAGGTTCATTGAAAAAAATAAACCAAAAGCATTTTAGCAGGTAGGTACGTTTTAAGGAAGACGTAAGGAACATCGTTGTCCCAGTTGTCATAATAAAATCTATTCTTTCGCAGCGATCAACTCTACTTTTCCCACGGTAGAATTCCAACCTCGCGTTGTGCAACGTGGAGGCCGAAAGACGGTTTCTTCCCATGAATTTGTTTGGAAACTCGTTCTCTCCGCTACCACCCTCGTCACCGTCGAACGATGAAAGGGCTACAGCCGGAATCCGTATTCCGTGATCCTGTCTCAACTGTCAGATCCACCATTTCCAAAACCTTTCTTGCAAAGAGACGGCATTTCTTCTAGGTTAGTGCTTCTCTCTAGCACGCTATCCCTACCGGGTAGGTACTGGTACACGTCAATATTTCTGCCTTCCACTTAACGTGACATTGATAGCTCGGAATTTTCAAAATAATCTCACCTACATCAAGAATCTAGAACAGTGGGGATGAACAACATTGGATGATGTTCGAGCTATCTGAATCTCCGGATAATTTTGGAAATAAATAGTTTTTGGTCGACAGCAGTCTCTCCAGAAGCAATCAAGTTTAAGAGTTTTCTTGTTGTTTTGACTTCAGTAGAATAAGAAAAAGAAAGTTATTTCCAATGAACAAAATGATCACAGTAGTATACATCGACAGGGTTAAATACAACAGAAATCATGTTGATACTACTTAAAGTTAGACTTAACCCTTACGTAGGTGGACAATTATTCCCCAATATAGGCTACTGCCCGCGGTAGAGGAAGAGTCAGTCCCACCTGCAGAAATCGATACAACTGATAACCGAATTGAAGAAGATTGCGCAATACATTTAAAAACGCTGCAAATTATTACACAATGGTTTATTATTTTTCCATATAGAACACTCGCCTGCAAAGCCACCAACCATCCAACATGAAGAAAAACATCGATCGCATTCCGGTCAGCTTTAATTTGAAGGCCTCTTTTGCGATTCACACTCGTGTTTATGATTTATCGTACGTCCAACCCTAAAATACTCGTAGCGAGCGAACGGTTTGTCCTACAGAACTCCGCGTGGTCTCAAAAAATTCTAAAAATTCTATAAAATCTTAATAGAAGGAAAAACAATACCTTTACATCAAAATTTTTTGAATTAGCGCGTTTTCAAAATTTCAAAATTTATTTTTTGAGCCCTAGAAGTGACTTATACTAACCAAAATCTTCGGGGCACAACTAGACCCCAAATGGAGCCTACATACCAAATTTCATCAAAATCGGTCAATGCTAAGTGGGGAAAGTGCCGCGTACGGCGGACGGACGGCCAAATTTTTATTCGATTTTTGGATTCTACGTACCTTGAAACGTAAACCAACAAATGTTGAGGGGGTGTTAGAAAATTTTTCTTCTTGGTCGATTCCAAAGGTTCATTATTGAAAATAATAAACCAAAACTGAAATATTGCCGCTGGAATCATCAAAATCAAACAATAATTGCCAAAGGAATAAGGGAAAACATGGAAAAACCCGTTTATTCAAAAGTTTTTTTCCCATTTTTCTCTGGCAATTATTGTTCGATTTTGATGATTCCAGCGGCAATATTTCAGTTTTTCAATTCCCTAGGTCCGTGCACTACTGAATTCCTAAAATCCTTTAAAATTTCCAATCTAAGTGCAACTTTTGACGTTCTGCCCTTTCGATTTGGCTAAATTAACCCTAAATAGTTGGTCGTGCTCGACCAAAAAACACATGTGTTTTCTCTCAATACATGGGCATAAATTGCATGGAAGATCTTTACAACCTGTTTGATGAAGTGGTAACACCTCCATTTGCGAGGCATGAGCACTTTGAGACATTGAGGGTTAGAACATTCATGTTTAACCACTCGTAAATACGTAGATTCCGAAAATCGAATAAATATTTTCAGTCCGTAAGCAGTACAGTAGTTTTATAAAATTTGGTATATCGGCTTCATTTGGGGTCTGGTTGTGCCCCGCAGCTTTTGATTGATGTCAGTCACTTCCAAGGTTTTAAATCTTCAAAACGCCCTAACTCAAAAAAACTTTGATATAAAGGTATTGTTTCTTCATCAGTTTAAAATAGTATTGAATTTTTATAAATTTTAGAGACCACCCGGAGCTTTGCAGGACAAACCTTAGGACGAGAACAAGGGTCGGACTTTTGTTTTTTTCCTAGTTGAAGTAACCCTTCAACTAGGGAATTTATTCAGCCTGCTCCCATAACTGAATACAGGTGGTTTACATTCTTAACTTTTATTAAATGAACATCAACATGATTTAACAAAATAAAATAGGTTTCAAAATAAACCACATGGTACTGCTAACAAGTTCATCTTCCCACTTATAGTAGGTCAAAGTCCATGGAGTTCACAAACTCAATAAAATCAAACAAATGTTTGTTTATCAAATTAAAATATTCTCTTGGGCAATCCGAACTGCTAATCATCACTTTCCTGATGAGTCGTGCTCTTTCTGGCTCAAACAACGGGCACCTGATGATTAGATGGTCCCATGTTTGTAATACGCGCTCACCACAAGTGCAAGTCCCATCACTGAGCAAACCAAACCGCTGCAAATAGGCTTCATTCCTCCTTTGCCTTGTTAGAACCTGAGTAAGTTTGTAAGAGCACTCAAATTTAACCTTGAGCCTCCCTCTTACAGTTGGGAAAAACCGCTTTGTGTGCTGTGCTGTATCAGTGTTGGCATCACACAGCATGCTCCAGGCATTAATTGTCTCCTCACGCAACAATCTCGGGGATCAGGGGTCGGACTAACGATAAATCAGAAACACGAGTGTGAATCGCAAAAGAGGTCTAATCTCCGTTGAACTTTCAGCTGACCAATATGCGATCGTTGTTCGTTTCTTCGAGTTGTACTCAGTTTTGCGTCCTTGGCAACCCAGTAATCGAATTTCGTAATGAAGGCACCCACAACTCTTCATTTCTTCGAATTAAGCGTGAAACATTCATTTCTTCAATATAGGTACACTTGATTGTGAAGCGAAAATATAGTTGGTAGGTAGAGGCAGTGCCTAATCTGTGTTCTTTGCAGGCGAGTGATCTACAGCGTGTCCCATAATATGGGACACATATTATGTTATCCAGCAAACTTTGGGAGTCGATTCTACAACTAATTTGCAACAAGAAATGTCTCTTAGCAATCCGACTTTTTTTACTTTTAAGATTTTTTTCGTGTTTTCGACCTTACACCTTTAAAACGGTCATAACTCCCTTAAATTGCACTCAAAAATTAAAAATAAGGATACCGTTGGAAAGAGCGTGAAATTTATCAATAGATGAGCCGTTGACAAATTGAGAAAAACAAAACGCTAGAGTAGTTTTTTTACCTCAAACTTTAAAATTTGTCATATTCTCATTTTTTCAAAAATGTTGATGCTTTTCCCCATTTTCCCCATTTTCCCCTTTTGGAAAAAAGGTATTTGCCAGAGAGGCTCAAAAGCTTAAAAACTTCTCCATTTTATCAGCTTTTCAACGGTCACCCAGTTTTTGGTTTCACCGTGGAATTAGAGGGAGAAAATGGTGTTTCAATGCGAAAGAACGAGCATTTTTTCAACGAAATTGACGGTTGGACGGGAGGAATCCGGTGTCTGCTCCGCCGCCCCACCTCCCAAGCTCCACGTCCCCACGTCAGACCGTCGATTTCGTTGAAAAAAATACACGTTTTTTCACATTGAAACACCATTTTCTCCCTCAAATTCCACAGTAAAACTAAAAATTGGGTGACCGTTGGAAAGCTGATGAAATGGAGCAGTTTTTAAGCTTTTGAGCCCCTCTGGCAAATACCTTGTTTCAATGAGGAAAAATCATCAACATTTTCACCAAAAACAGAAATTGACTATTTTTCAGGTTTGAGGTGTAAATACTAGCCTTTAGTTTTTCTCGACTGGTCAACGGCTCATCTATTGAGAATTTTCACGCTCTTTCCAACGGTATCCTTATTTTAATTTTTAAGTGCAATTTAAGGGAGCTAAGACCGTTTTAAAGGTGTAACGTCGAAAACACGAAAAAAATCTTAAAAGTCAAAAAAGTTGGATTTTAAGGGGGTTAAAAGAAAATTCCTAATAAACACTTTTTGTTGCAAATCAGTTGTAAAAACTACTCCCGAAGTTTGGTGGATAACATATGGGACACCCTGTATACACAAAACTCGGCCCTCCAGGCCTCGCCTTACTGCTTGGAGTCTTTGGCTAAAATTCCAGAAACACGGAACATGTTTTAGCCACTAGCCCAGACTATGCCGTGCCCAGACTATGCCTCCAGACTATGTCGTATTTCACAAATAAAAAGTAACGGTCTCTTTCCCTCGGAATTCAGGTCACAACGTACGAACACGCCAACGGACAACAGACCTCCCCTCCGGGAGGACTAGAATCCAGAGGTGGGGGTTCACTATATATTCCCGATTCCCGAGGAAAAGAGCCATACCATTTTCCAAACCAACAACCGTCTACAACTCAATCAACAAACCTCAAACAACCTACTAAAAGACTTAGTACAAATACACTCCCGTAGTGAGCTGGGTTTAACAGACCAGAAACTACCACTTAGCTTTCCTCCAACTTTTATTAACTTCATTAGGTAAGCCGGTTTCGTGAAGACCAGAGGCCTTCCCCCTTAATTTGGTAAGCCGGTTTCTATACAGACAGGAGCCAAATTAACAACAATTCCCTTTTGCTAAAATTCACACTAAATTACCGAGTATATACTTCCCTTAGAATCATTCAGAGTCAGTCACCTTCATTTTAGAGTCAGATCATTTTTGTTCCAAATTTTACCGTAATTCAGCGCAAATTCTCAAACCACAACAGCCACACTTTTTGGTAGAGTAGTGATGGGGTGGAGTGTCCCTTGCCGGACACTTTTCGGTAGTTAGTCCAAGGCTAAAACATGTTTCATGCTAATGATAAACCGGTGTGTAATAATTTGCAGCGTTTTACTGCGGAGGAGGTCTAATGTTCCTCACTTTTCCCTTCCTACGCAATAATTTTCGCCGAACTAAGCGGCTCCGGAGAGATTGGAATCTGCAGGTCTGAGCTGTGCGAACAGGGCAAAACAAGTGATGGAAGGAGGTCCGACAGGGCAGATAACGGCGGCCTTCAACACCTGCACTCCCTTCCTCCCAACTCCTGGCAAACTGATTCTATTTTATCACATTTCCATATAAAGTGTTACGGCTGAAGCCTGATACGAGGGATTGATCTTTACAGGTTGTCAGGTCGATGCGATCCCGTCGGTTAGATCATACGATAGATTGATTGATCGTCGCATGTAAATGTACGAATAGGAACCTTTCCGAACAGAGAATGGCGGAACAACCTCCTAGTTTTCTCCAGCTATTTCATAGTTTTCGCGAGTTTTCAAGGGAAATGAAGCTGTTGGTTTTTAAACAAATCTTGAATTTGGAATACAAATTGTTGAACTTGGTTTGAAAAATCATGAAATTGATCCGAGGATCTTGTATTTGGTTTAAAAATCTTGAATTTGACTTGGTAACGATACACGTATAATATAATATACAAAGAATTTTTTGGAAAACTTCTGGAATTGTTTCAGAATGTTCCAAAACGCATTTCAGTGGAAAATTTTCGAAAAGTCGATGCCACATTTTTATGGAAAGTTCGCTAAACTTGGACGAATGTAAACAAGGGAGCAGGTGGTTTGAATGAATTTTGTTGGCAGTTGAGACTTTCGAGTAGGGGTATCGCGAGGAGGAGGAGGTAGAGGAGGAGGAGGAGATGGAGGAGGAGGAGGATGGGGTTCCCCCAGGTATTCTTAGATCAGTGAGAATCGCGATGGGAAGCTGCGACGTGTTGCGGCTCTCCCTCCGAAAGCCGAAAGGTTGCCGATGGGAGCTGACGACGTCCGCCTCCTCCCCGGCGATCGTCGTTCCGCGCATCGAGCTCGTCGATCACCGCGGGAACCTCTTGTGCGCGAGGGACGCCGGCCCGGCGGAAGTGCTGCGCGACTCGAGACGACGGGTTAGAGCCCGGCGGTGACGAGACGAAATCCCGGAGTTATCGACGGGGTTTTGCTTATCGGGCGCTGAACCCGAATTTCGACCATCCGACATCAAAACGAAGAAGAAGGTCTCTCAGTATCGTGACTAATAGTGACGGACCTAATCCCTAGAGTCTTGCAGAGTTTAGCTCATTCGCAGTGGTCTTAACTAATACTCTTCACATAATTATTTTAAAGAACACACATTCTTGTTGAAGGAACACAATCGAATGAATTTTATTTCTATCTCAATCATGAACACATTTATTTATTTATTTATTGGCACAATACAAAAATTTCACATAAGAATGAAAATCAACACCTGTTGAAACTGGAGGGACGAACTAACACCAGACAACTACTTGACATTCTAATACGCCCCCTCAAGTAAGCGTCTGGAGACCTAGTGATTTGGTGCATGCTTCATGCTTCTGGCGTGGAGTGGATTTTGTCAGAAAATCTGCAGGCATATCTTCAGTAGGCATTTATTTATTTATTTATTTATTTATTCACGGGACAAACCCAATTACAAAAGAGGAAAATCAGCTAGATAAAGTGTACAGATTACAGAGGTATAGGTTAAGTACGGTCATATAGAGACTCGGAGCAGAGATGGCGGAAGAGAGCAGTCTTAATAGATGAGAGAGGCGAGGACATGATGTCGATGAAGGGAGGAGATGTGGAGAAGACATTCACTTGGCGAGGGATGCGGCACATTGGACG
The DNA here is from genome assembly GCA_009739505.2 of Apolygus lucorum. Taxonomy (NCBI): domain Eukaryota; kingdom Metazoa; phylum Arthropoda; class Insecta; order Hemiptera; family Miridae; genus Apolygus; species Apolygus lucorum. The sequence goes on from CM019177.2 coordinate 53,673,889, forward strand.
ATGGTAGAGGTAATTTGTGGCGGAGAAAGGGACAGCGAAAGGTGTGGCAAAACGTGATCCAAGGCGAGGCACAAGGAAGCCGACACGTGCAAGTAGGTCCGGGGCATCAATTCTCCCTGATAACAAGCCCTGCAGGAAAGAGACGTCAGAACACACGCGACGATCATGGGGTGATAGTAGGCTAAAACGGCGGGCGAGCTCATTGTAGTCTAGGTTCACACGAGGAATGGAAAGCTTGTAAGCGAGGAACCTAAGGAAAGCCCTGAAGACACGCTCGATTTGATGGGTATGACAGTCATAGTGAGGGCTCCAGATCACAGACGCATACTCCAGGATCGGCTGGACGAGACTTTTATACAAAGTGATCAGGGCTGATGCCTGGGAGAATTCCCGGGTATTTCTCTTAATAAAGCCCAGAGTACGCATACCACGGGATGCCACCTGCGCAATGTGGTTGGAGAAGGAGAGCTGGGAGTCTAGGAGTACGCCAAGATCGACAACGCTATCCTTACATGGAAGGAGAACTCCATTAATTGAATATAGGTGCTTGATTGGAGAGTGAGAGCGGTGAAATGACGTAACGGCGCATTTAGAGGGATTGAGAACTAGACCATTTTGGTCGCACCATATCGAGAGGGCGTCACGGTTCTGCTGTAGGAGGAGACAGTCTGAAGGGTCACCAATCGCAACAAACAGCTTCAGGTCGTCTGCATAGATCAGGTACTTAATACTTTGCAGAGAGGAGATGACTCCGTTGATCACCAGGTTGAAGAGGAGGGGGCCAAGGTGAGAGCCCTGTGGAACCCCAGAAGTGGCAACGAATGAGTGGGACACAACCCCGTTCACACGCACTGAGAGCTGTCTGGCCGTGAGGTAGCTGGCAATCCAAGCATGAAATGGTCCGAAGACACCAAGCGATGACAGCACATCGAGGATTGTATGATGAGGAAGTCTATCGAATGCCTTGGAAAAATCGGTCGACACGAGGTCAACCTGGTGACCCTTCCCAATAGCCCAAAGTGTATAGTCCTGGAATATTGCCAGATTGGTCACGGTGGAACGCCCCTTTACAAAGCCATGCTGCTCGGGAGCAAGGAAGGATTTGAACATTGGTGAGAGTTGAACCACAACCAGCTTCTTGAAGACTTTGGGGATAGTTGACAGGGAGCAGACTGGACGGTAGTTCCCAACATCGCTCTTGTCGCCCTTCTTGAAAATTGGAGTGATGAAAGATGACTTCCACTGATCTGGGAAGAATCCGGATGAGAGAGATGCATTGAAGAGGGAAGTCAGAGGTCGAGCTAGGCTGTGTGCACAATTGCGGAGTAGTATAGGAGGGATACCGTCTGGGCCCATACCCTTTGAGACATCCAGTCCTTGCAACACACCGATGACCGCAGTCTCAGTCAAAGCAAGGGAGCCCAATGAGACAATGTCAACGTGTGGGCGGGAAGAGATAGGACCTTGGGTAGAGTCGAAGACTGATGCAAAGTGGGAAGCAAAAAGGTTGGCGACTGACTGCGGGTTGTCTGCAGTAGTGGAGCCCAGGTGCATATTTTGTGGCAAGGAGGACCCTCCATCTCGGTAATTGATAAAGTTCCAGAAGGTCTTGGGGTCACTGCGGAGGGAGTCCTGGACCGATCTGAGGTAGTCAGAGTGACATTCCTGCGACAACTGTTTGCATCTGGAACGAAGCCGTGAAAAATTCAAATAATCCTCATGTGAATATGTAGTCTTGTAACGGTAATGGGCAAAATTTTTATGACGGACAAGTTTGATTAGCTCAGGAGAGAACCACTTTGGATATGAACTAGTGAATTTGACAGTTCTGGGAACAAAAAGAGTGATGGCCTCGTTTAAGGTATTATACAGATGATCGAGAGCTAGGTGAACTGGCAGGGAAAGAAGAGATGACCAGTCGCGTCCAGTAAGCCAATTTTCCATTGCAGTGTAATCACCACGCTTGAAGTTGAAGGCAAATCGATGAGCTGAGTTGGCAGGCAAGGGCAAAGACCTGATAGTTAGGTCTAGGAATAAGGTTGGGTGAGCGGGGTCTTCATCCACAAGCGGGGTACCAGGATGAACACCTATGGAGTCGGAAGATGACAGGACAAGGTCCAGAATGTTCCCATGGGCATTGGGTAAGTAGTTGTACTGGCGAAGGCTGAGGAGTTGGATAGACTCAAAGACGGCATAAGCTTTAGAGGTAGGCTGACAGAAGGGAGTCTCACGGTTCCAGTCACTCGCAGAGATACCTGGCAAGTTATAGTCACCAGCCAAAACAATCTGGTAGCCCGGCAGCATTGCCCCCAGGGACTCAAGATCCTCGAAATGCCGCTGGAAAGCAGAGAGAGGCGAATAAGATGGAAGGTAGACAGCGCCCAGGACTAAGTGATGATCAGGCAAGATGACGAAAATTTGTTCAAGGGTGTCAGGGAGAATGTGTGCATAGGATCGGAAACAAGAAGATACAGCAATGAGAACGCCGCCCCCAGTCCGCTTCAGTTGGTTATTGGAGATGGAACGATCACAGCGGTAGATGTGAAAGTTGCAGAGACGAAGTTCGGCTGAGTCAACATGCGGATGAAGCCAAGTTTCTGTCAAGATAAGAGCCTCGAGGTTGGTTTTTGATGAGTTGCGATGTAGAGCTGAGAGCTTAGTGTTGAGGCCGCGGACGTTCTGATAGAGGATAGTCATTAATTGGCTAGGCTGGGTGGGGCATGTATTCCACTTTAAAGGTGGCCTTTCACTACCGCTCCAAATGGTGTGGCGAGTCGTTCGCCGCGCCAAATGGAGCGGTGAGAAATCGTCGGAGATTTGCTTAGCCATTCACCATCACGCCACGCCACGCCGCGCCAACAGTGCTGATCTGACCCCAAAGTGTTGTGTAGTTACCTGTTGCGCATACGTGAAATCTTGTCATGGACAACGATACTCTCCTGTACTACTCAGCGGGTTTTTTCTTCATCAAGAAGAGAAAACCCAAAAGTAAATGGGTGAAACAATAGCTTCTCAAAAGAAACCAGTTCACTAATGTGAACTTATCGAATGACCTAATTCTCGAACCTGGAAAAATCATTTGAGGGTGGATGAGGAGTCGTACCATCTCCAACTTCGTTTGATATCTCCAGTGGTTCAGAAGAAAGATACACCCATGAGGAAATTTATTATCTCAAGATAGGCTACCCTGAGATTTTTAGCCAGAGGGATGAATTATGATGAGCCTTAATGAAGCAAATAATGAACCTTGGAAACCTGGAAACTACCAAGAAATTTTATTTTAACCCTCCCTCAAAATTTGTTAGTTTGCGTTCCAAGGTACATAGAAACCAAAAAAACTAATAAAAATGTGGCTCTAATGAAGATTTTGTTACCGATTTTCATGAAATTTGGTATAGGGGTTCCATTTGGAGTCTAGTTATAACCCGAAGCGTTTGGCTGATGTCAATCACTTCTAAGGGTTGAAAAATATGGGCTGTGTAGTGACGTCAACTACAGTGGATTCCCCAAGGTTACCAACAGGTGGTAACTCCGTTGTTACGTGGTAGTTTACGGTGAAATATATTATTCCATATCTTGATCTTGCCACGTTCTTTCAGGCTGAAATGTTCAAAACGCCCAAGTAAAAAGACTTTCGATGTAACGGTTTTGTTCTTTCAAAAATTTAAAATAGTAATGAATTTTTAGAATCGAATGAGACCACTCTGTCGGATCACTCTATGAGAACCTAAGGGTCGGACTTACGATAAATCAGAAACACGAGCATGAATAATTCGTTTCTTCGACTAGGTACTCACTTTTGCATCCTTAGCAACCAGTAAATAAATTTCCTGATGAAGGCACCCATAACACCCTGTATCATTGAATTGAGTGTGAAGACTTTATTTCTTCAAAATAAACTTTATTTTGAAGGGAAAATATGGTTGATAGGTAGTGACAATTGCAAAGCTGTGTTCTTTGCAGGCGAGTGATCCATAGAGAAAAGTGATAAACCTTTTTGTAATAATTTGCAGCGTTTTTAGGTTCTCAGTTTTGCACGAAGTTCCACAGTTTGGAGGGTTGGCGTATTAGTGAATGGTGAATCCTGGCGCGGCGCAGCGTGGCGCGTTGGATTCCCCATTCACGTGAAATTGGCGGGTCCGCCAAATGGCGTGGCGCGGTGGATTTTGGACGGCCCGGATTTCCGACCCAGCCGACCGCTCCATCGAAATCGCGGTGGTTTTCCCCATTCACACAACCACTTTGGCGCGCCAGCACGCCATTTGGCTGGTTGGAGCGGTAGTTAATGGCCACCTTAACGGTTTGGTTTTCAATGGCTTCCCGAATGAAGGCTTTACGAATGTCAATATGTTTCGTTCTCCCATGATGCGTGGGATTTTCTATCAGTTCGAGCGCACCTTGGTTGTCGTTTTTCAGCACTAGCGCCCTCTCAATTGGAGATCCGAGACTGACTAAAAGCCGTCTCAAGTACATCGCTTCTTTTATTAGTCCAGTCAAATTAGCCAAAAAAAGGGGGGGGGGGGGGGGGTTTGCATTAATTCCGGACAAAGCGAAACTTTTATGGGTGACTTGTGGGTGCCTATGGAACATGTTTTTAGTATATTCTACTAGATTCTCCTTGTGCTAACTTTTTGGTGCCCGAAAAACCGCGATTTTTCGGCACTTGTTTCAGTTTTTTGCCTATAACTCGTACACAATGCATCCTACGGAAAATTTTACTCTTTCCTTTATTAAACAAGATGAATTTCTGCGTCGAATGACCACCTGAAACGTTAAGATCGGTCCAGCCGTTTGGCCGAAATCGATCGTTGAAGTTTGGCGATTTTTCCCAAATTGGTTGAAAAATGGGTTACGCTCAAGTTTCAAGGCCTGTACATCAAAAACGGCGTATCCAACCAAAAAATGTCACATAATCAAAGTTGTAGAGAATCAAATTTTGTGTGAGAAAAGCATCCCCTCTTCCTCCCCCCCCCCTCCCACCCGCCCCTACCAAATGATAGAATAACAAAACAACTTCTGAGTAAACGTAATTATGAGTATTGAAAACGGTGTTGCAATCAAAATATGTCATATAATCAAAGTGAAACGTCTGTTGTTCGACCTAAGGCACTGAAGTACTTATAATAATAGAAAAGGCAAAAGAAAAAATATCTCCTAGATTCTCCTTTTGCTCACTTTTTGGTGCCCGAAAAACCACGATTTTTCGGCACTTGTTCCAGTTTTTCGCCTATAACTCGTACACGATGCATCCTACGGAAAATGTTACTCTATCCTTTATTAAATAGGATGAATTTCTGCGTCGACTGACCACCTTCATTTTTTAGATCGGTTCAGCCGTTTGGCCGAAATCGATCGTTGAAGTTTGGCGATGTTTCCCAAATTGGTTGATCGCCAAAACTTCAACGATCGATTTCGGCCAAACGGCTGAACCGATCTAAAAAATGAAGGTGGTCAGTCGACGCAGAAATTCATCCTATTTAATAAAGGATTGAGTAAAATTTTCCGTAGGATGCATCGTGTACGAGTTATAGGCGAAAAACTGGAACAAGTGCCGAAAAATCGTGGTTTTTCGGGCACCAAAAAGTGAGCAAAAGGAGAATCTAGGAGATGTTTTTTCTTTTGCCTTTTCTATTATTATAAGTACTTCAGTGCCTTAGGTCGAACAACAGACGTTTCACTTTGATTATATGACATTTTTTGATTGCAACACCGTTTTCAATACTCATAATTTCGTTTACTCAGAAGTTGTTTCGTTATTCTATCATTTGGTAGGGGCGGGTGGGAGGGGGGGGGGGAGGAAGGGGGGATGCTTTTCTCACACAAAATTTGATTCTCTACAATTTTGATTATGTGACATTTTTTGGTTGGATACGCCGTTTTTGATGTACAGGCCTTGAAACTTGAGCGTAACCCATTTTTCAACCAATTTGGGAAAAAGCGGCAAAATTCAACGATCGATTTCGGCCAAACGGCTGAACCGATCTTAACGTTTCAGGTGGTCATTCGACGCAGAAATTCATCTTGTTTAATAAAGGAAAGAGTAAAATTTTCCGTAGGATGCATTGTGTACGAGTTATAGGCAAAAAACTGAAACAAGTGCCGAAAAATCGCGGTTTTTCGGGCACCAAAAAGTTAGCACAAGGAGAATCTAGTAGAATATACTAAAAACATGTTCCATAGGCACCCACAAGTCACCCATAAAAGTTTCGCTTTGTCCGGAATTAATGCAAACCCTAACTGCTAATTTGACTGGACTATATAGCATCTGTCAAGGAATAATACTCGGCCTCCGTTGTGGACAAAGCTACAGTTTGCTGTTTACGTGCTTCCCACGTTATCGCTGCCCCAAGCATCATAAATATCATTCCACTGAATGATCTTCGGTCAGAATTGTCGCTCCCCCAATCAGCATCAGTGAACCCAATCAAGGGCTGATCAGTTTTCTTATAAGTCAACTTGAAGTCAACTGTACCTTTCAGATATCTCAATATTCGTTTTGCAGCTTTCCAGTGCGCCTCTGCAAATTTGTTATTAAATTGGCTCAAAAAATTTACTGCGAATGCAATGTCTGGCCTAGTTCCCAATGCCAAATATAATAGTGATCCCATCAGAGACCTAAAAGGTAGCTGGGTCATGTCATTTTCATGCTTCTCAATACCATCAAAGTTAGGGCGGAATTCACAGTCATTCCTCAACGCCGAGGAACTCCTCAAGGAGGCGTTGAGGAACCGTCGCATGCTCTGCGCTATTCACAGTCGTCATGTCGAGGAAATCCTTGAGGAGTTCCTCGAGTCGTATGACCATTTCCTCAGCGTCGTATTCACAATTTTAACTCGACGTTGAGGAAATCCTTGAAATTGGCTCAAAAGGAGCAGAATATCATGAAAAGGTCCCTCAAGGAGTTCCTCAACACTTTTTTTTTGTTAACTATCGGGTTGGGTTACCCACTTTTTTCCAATTTTCTGTAGTCAGAATCCCTACATAATGTTTCGATAATCATAATTCTGTACCTCAGAGGTCGATTATCGTAAGTGACATTTTGGCGATCTTACAGCAGAGCCAAAAGAAGTTGTGGGCACACCTATTTTGATCCCTATGGCCCATTCTGATGACTTTATCATGCTCAAATTAATTCTGTAGAATCTGTTTATGCCTACCAATACAATAGAATACAAAATACAATAGAAAGAATGCACATACAAAACAAAAATCTCGAAAACGAGAATTTTGGACATACGATAGTTGACCTCTGAGGTACAGAATTGAAGGCCTTGCTCAAAAAACGAGCTATATGCATTTTTCACAATTTGTTGGGAATCGAAAAAAGTTTCAGAAATTCCTGCTTCAAAATTTTAAAAATCCAAGTATACCTACTAAATTAATTATGACTAAGGACGGATAGCAACTATATAATTATGATTTGATTTTTTTTAAATAATTTACTCGAAGCGCAGCTAGCAATTGAAGTTTGCAGATAGCTCTTTTTCCAACAAATAGTTTTCCAAATGCCTATTTTCATCACTATTTTGTTGAAAAATTTCTCCTATAACTTTCCAACCACATTGTATCAATCGTCAATATCATCGGACCTTTTTACGTAAACACTCCATCATTTTTTAGGAACATAAATATGAGGGGTCGAATAACGAGGTAAATAGCGAGGTAAAAAGAGGTAAAATTTACCTAGCTAATATTTAATATAGCTCATAATTCAACCCAATAACGTATTCGAGTTGTCAAGCTATCTGCCAGATGGTCCGATTTTTTACATTTTATTTTATAACTATCGGAAGGCTAGCGGCTCCTCACAAATGAAGCAGTATATTTTTCTGATCCCAAAACTGTACTTACGGATGTCAGTAAATAAATAAACGTTGTATGCGGAGCTGTATACGTTTGTATTTAGAGCAATGATGAATGTGAGTGTTTGCAACATCGAGATGGAAAAAACAGACAAAACAAATCACAGATTACAGGAGAAGTTATGAATGTTTGATCGCATTCTTGTTTCTCGTTTGCAGACAACTTCGGTGATTTGTTCCGACAGTACTCACATTCGAATTCGCAGTCCAGGAGGATACAATGTAGAGGTCTTCTGGAATCATTAGGATACTTTGCAATGTTCAGAACGATGAAATTCGTGATATTGTTTGAAGGCACAGCCCATGATTCGGGAATTTTCAAGCGCAATCAGACTCTGCCTTGAGAAAAGCTATCATCAAACAGACCCTAATCCGTCTCAAATAATCACCAGCAGAAGTCGCACAAACACAAAACTAACTGACTTAAATAGAAACCACAGAGTACCGGAGACAAGAGAAACAAAAATAACAAATCCACATGCCAGTATAACCTCTCAAAACTGCTATAACCTCAGTGATGTTTGGCCGGGGGGAAATTCCTGGTTTTCTTCCCTCCAAACGGGGAAATTCCCCGTTTCCTTCCCCCAAAATAGGGAAAAAAAAGCTAACAGTGTTGCCAACTGCTGGTTGAGGAACTCCTCAAGGCTCAGATCGAGGAGTTCCTCATGTCGAGGAGTTCCTCATGTCGAGGAGTTCCTCGAAAGATGAGGAGTTCCTCATCTGAACTATGAATACCAAAATTCGAGGAGTTCCTTATCTCTCTGAGGAGTTCCTTGGCTGAGGAGTTCCTCGACGCTTCCTTGAGCAATGACTGTGAATTCCGCCCTTAATATTCATTTCGACAGGCGTAGAAACTGGTTTTACAATTTTCCATTCCATACTTTCTCAACAATTCCATTATATACCTTTTCTGTGACAAATGCATTTCTCCTTTTCTCTCATATTCAAATTCGATAAATTTTGAAATACAGCATTACTTGAAGTCAAATACAGAATTTACAAACCAAATTTGAGTTTTTCCAAAACAAATTTGATATTTTTCAAACCAATTCAAGAGTTTCCCAACCAAAGAACGTAAATTCTCCACAAACGGGGCCTTAAACTCGTTGGAAGAGATGCGCGTCCTTCCTAACTGAGTTTAGCGATAGAAACATTTTCGTTATGTTCAAACTTTCCAAACCCAATTAAATATTTTTACGCCAAAATCAAGATTTTCCAATCGCAATTCAATATTTTCACACCAAAATTAAGATTTTCCAAACCAAAATCAAGATTTCCCAAACCAAATTCAAGATTTTTCAAACCAAATTTGAAAATTTTCGAACCAAAATCAAGATTTTTCAAACCGAATTCAAAAATATTTAATCCAAAATCGAAATGTTCCAAACTAAATTCGATATTTTCACACAAACCTTGAATTTGGTGTGAAAATATTGAATTTGGTTTGGAAAATTTAAATGATAAAATAAAAACCTTTTTAACAAGAAAATTGACCGACCTCAAAAATTATGTCCGTAAACACCAAAAAGGGAAAAATAATAATCTCAGTGAAAACGTACTTGATGTAGTAGGTTGTTGGACATAAATATCTAGTCAACAGATGGTATGTTGGAATAGATACTCATCTGTAGATTCTATCATCTAGATGCTATCTAGATAGATAGGTAGGTAGGTACGCATTGAAGTCGCCGCCATGCCCATCTGTAGACACAAACTAACCACCTCCTTACTCGATGATCTGGTTACCATTACAAGAGTGAATACCATTGAGTTACAATGTGTTCCCCAAACTATCAGGTACCTAGTACGTCTCTGCTGCCATATGAGTATGATAGTAGGTGTGAACCTCCCTAGGAATGGCTGTGACGAGTATTTGAGACTTTATTATTATAATAGACAGTTTATTATATTGGTGGACATATTTTAATGTAGCTACGTACCGTCAGAAGCGTTGTTACCTAATTAACATTTAACACCTCCCACAATTTTACAAATATTTACGTTCATACTCGGTGTGGAAGCATGTTTGTAGTATGGGAGGTATGTATATTTACGAAAAAGAATGATATGTTGGTGAGTAGAAGATCTTGAAGACGTTTGTGTCTACAGATGGGCACGGCGGCGACTTCAATGCGTACCTACCTACCTATCTATCTAGATAGCATCTATAGATAGAATCTACAGATGAGTATCTATTCCAACATACCATCTGTTGACTAGATATTTATGTCCAACAACCTACTACATCAAGTACGTTTTCACTGAGGTTATTATTTTTCCCTTTTTGGTGTTTACGGACATAATTTTTGAGGTCGGTCCATTTTTTTGTTGAAAAGGTTTTTATTTTATTATTTTTCCATTTTATATTATTTTTTATTTTTCACTTTTTAGTGGTCTTCAATTTAAATCTGAAATTAATTTACCCGCAGTTTATCGATCTGTTAATGTGGATCTGTTTCCATACTGTGAATCATTTCAGTAAGGTGAACCAGACGCCGTAGGGTGGACCACATTCTGTAATCCGGATCAGTTTCCATACGTGTAGATGAGTTTCCGTTTTTGGATCAGTTTCAGGAGGTATTTGGTTCACTTTGCTACTTAGCAATCTACTCTCATATCCCCTAACTGTTCGACGTCCCTCATATTTGATAGGTACTTGGTAGTTCTGACAACACAATTCAACAACTCAACCATGACATGATTGACGAGGACTTATCACCTAACTGCACTATATACCTCATATTTGGTACGGCACAATTCAGTTCTGACGATCACCTGTACCATTACCTGCCGAACTATATTATGGATGATGAGGAAGCTATGTGCTACACCCACTTGGTGGAACACCCTCTCATCACCTAGTTGTCCTATAATCCCTCATATTTGGTTGGGCACTATTCAATTCCGACAATCTCCTATACGATTACCTACCCAACTATATTATGGATGACGAGGAAGCTATGTGCTACACCCACTTGGTAGAATACCCTCTCATCACCTACCTAGTTGTCCTAAAATCCCTCATATTTGGTAAGGTACTATTCAATTCCGACAATCTCCTATACGATTACCTACCCAACTATATTATGGATGACGAGGAAGCTATGTGCTACACCCTCTTGGTAGAATACCCTCTCATCACCTACCTAGTTGACCTAAAATCCCTCATATTTGGTAAGGTACTATTCAATTCCGACAATCTCCTATACGATTACCTACCCAACTATATTATGGATGACGAGGAAGCTATGTGCTACACCCTCTTGGTAGAATACCCTCTCATCACCTAGTTGTCCTAAAATCCCTCATATTTGGTAAGGTACTATTCAATTCCGACAATCTCCTATACGATTACCTACCCAACTATATTATGGATGACGAGGAAGCTATGTGCTACACCCACTTGGTAGAATACCCTCTCATCACCTACCTAGTTGTCCTAAAATCCCTCATATTTGGTAAGGTACTATTCAATTCCGACAATCTCCTATACGATTACCTACCCAACTACATTATGGATGACGAGGAAGCTATGTGCTATACACCCACTTGGTAGAATACCCTCTCATCACCTACCTAGTTGTCCTAAAATCCCTCATATTTGGTAAGGTACTATTCAATTCCGACAATCTCCTATACGATTACCTACCCAACTATATTATGGATGACGAGGAAGCTATGTGCTACACCCACTTGGTAGAATACCCTCTCATCACCTAGTTGTCCTAAAATCCCTCATATTTGGTAAGGTACTATTCAATTCCGACAATCTTCTATACGATTTTCTACCCAACTATATTATGGATGACGAGGAAGCTATGTGCTACACCCACTTGGTAGAATACCCTCTCATCACCTAGTTGTCCTAAAATCCCTCATATTTGGTAAGGTACTATTCAATTCCGACAATCTTCTATACGATTTTCTACCCAACTATATTATGGATGACGAGGAAGCTATGTGCTACACCCACTTGGTAGAATACCCTCTCATCACCTAGTTGTCCTAAAATCCCTCATATTTGGTAAGGTACTATTCAATTCCGACAATCTCCTATACGATTACCTACCCAACTATATTATGGATGACGAGGAAGCTATGTGCTACACCCACTTGGTAGAATACCCTCTCATCACCTAGTTGTCCTAAAATCCCTCATATTTGGTAAGGTACTATTCAATTCCGACAATCTCCTATACGATTACCTACCCAACTATATTATGGATGACGAGGAAGCTATGTGCTACACCCACTTGGTAGAATACCCTCTCATCACCTACCTAGTTGTCCTAAAATCCCTCATATTTGGTAAGGTACTATTCAATTCCGACAATCTCCTATACGATTACCTACCCAACTATATTATGGATGACGAGGAAGCTATGTGCTACACCCTCTTGGTAGAATACCCTCTCATCACCTAGTTGTAATAAAATCCCTCATATTTGGTAAGGTACTATTCAATTCCGACAATCTCCTATACGATTACCTACCCAACTATATTATGGATGACGAGGAAGCTATGTGCTACACCCACTTGGTAGAATACCCTCTCATCACCTACCTAGTTGTCCTATAATCCCTCATATTTGGTACGGCACTATGCAGTTACGACGATCTTCTATACCATTACCTGCCGAACCATGTTATGGATGACGAGGGAGCTATGTGCTACACCCACTTGGTAGAATACCTAACTAACAGTACTATAATTATCCCTCATACGTATATGGTAGGAAAACTCACATATTCGAGCATTGATAAACACGTTTGATATGGCTCATGCAGGTTCTGAGCGAATAGCCCACTATAATTTCCCCCTTTCTCATCCCCCGCAGCACCTTTCAGTTATCGGAACCCCCCTTATATAGCATACCATTTTGAAGCTTACAATCAGACCTTCAATTTGACTATACACAAAAAGTCCGTCATTGGCTCAGTCGGAAGTCACAGGGCAAGAAGAGTGAATGCGGACCAATATTCCCGAAAACGGGAACCACGTTTTTCAACTTCTTTCACAAATTTTCGATACTTCTAACAAAGCGAAATGAAATCTGTTTGAAATGGGACCACCACGGATACTGGTAGAACAAATTGGTACCAGAATAAAGAAATGCAAGGTGTTCAGACATACAAAAAAAAAAAAAAAAATCGTCGTCCCACGACAACCCGAATTGAGTACCTCCTCTTTCGCGCGCCTTCGGCGCGTTGAAGTCGGTCAATTAAATCTAAAATTTGGTTTTAAAAAAAGTTTGGAATTGATTTTCAAAATCTTGAATTTGACCTGAATTTGAAATTTGAAAATTTGAATCCAAAAAGATTTTACATTCGAAAACGATCTCTTCGTGGATCTCTTTTACAGTATCGGTCCTTTTCGATCTGAGGTTGGCCTCGTTCGATTCATCACACAATTAACTGTGAAACCAAACCTGTTTATGAACAACAAAAACTCCCTGACGACTTAGCGATGTTGAAAATTATACTCAGTACCTCAAGAATCGCACATAAATCTCATTAATCTTTTTTGGCTGATAGAACAAACCAACGTCATCGAGAATTGAGACATCGACCTGAGATTGGTCTCATTCGATTTAGTATGAATTTACTGACCGTAAAGTAAGACTTGGGACCGTTGAAATTCGGATTCAGCACCCCGAAAATCACACAGAACCGTTGAAAATTTCAACTCCGGGATTTTTCGTCTCAAACCCCGTAATGATATTTTTTTCTGGCTGGAGAAGGTTTCTAAGTCGAAAAGCGCGTCTTCGATAAAGACGTCTCAGCGACAAAGCGGATCGTCTCCGAACCCGAGGTACCCCGACGACGTCTCTCTCGCGCGTACGCCGACACCCGTCGTCGCGAGTGACGTCCTCTCAAGGACGCCCTCCGCTTGCGACTCCGCGCCGGAGCGGCTGGTCAGGTCGTCCGGGACGCTGATCGTGACGAGCTCGAGGAGGCTGGGGTCTCCTCGGCCGAGTTCTTGGAGGCTGGGGTCGCCGAGTTCGTCTCTCCTGGTGCCGCCCGAGACGGTTTCGCGATCGTCGTCCGCGACGAGTTTCTTGAGTGAGAATCTCCCTCGAGTGAAAAGACGTCGCAAGAAAAAGAGCTCAGTGAAGGATGACAGCAAGCCAGGTGAGTTTACTCCTGTAGATCATAAGTGAACCAGTTATCGACAGCGGTTCCCAAAGAACACCTTTGTAGATCATTAGTGTACCACTTGTCAACAGCGGCTCCCAAAGAACGCCTTTATAAATCTTAAGTGAACCAGTTAACGATAGTGGAACCAAAAAAAACGCCTTGGTTGATCATAAGTGTACCAGTTCACATCAGAGGTTCTAAACGAACGCCTTTGAAAGGTCATAAGTGTACTGGTCATTAACAGTGGTTCACCTTCGTTGATCATAAGTGAACTAGTTATCAACAGCGGTTCCCAAAGACCTCCTTTGTAGATCATAAGTGTTCCAGTTATCAAGAGGGGTTCCCAAAGAACGGCTTTGTAGATCATAAGTGTACCGTTTATCAGCAGCGGTTTCCAAAGAACGCCTTTATTGATCATAAGTGTACCAGCTATCAACAGCGGTTCCCAAAGAACGCCTTCGTAGATCATTAGTGTACCACTTGTCAACAGCGGCTCCCAAAGAACGCCTTTATAGATCTTATGTGAACCAGTTATCAACAGCGGTTCCCAAAGAACGCCTTTGTAGATCATAAGTGTACCACTTATCAACAGCTGCTCCCAAAGATCGCCTTTGTAGATCTTATGTGAACCAGTTATCAACAGTGGTTCCCAAAGACCGCCTTTGTAGGTCATGAGTGTACCAGTATTCACCGGGGGTGCACTATAGTAATCACCAGTAACTTGATTAAAAGTAAGAAAGTCTGCCAAGTGGATGTGGCACATAGCTTCCTCGTATCCATAACGTGGTTGTACAAATGATCCGATGCATAGTAGCTAATTTCAAAACATCAATCTCCAAGTACCTTCCACTACCCTCATAGGCTACATACAACAGCCTACTAGCTCAAGCTCTGAATGTTGTTAGAAAATGTAGAAGTTATGGCCGTTACAAGGAATTCACGTTTGCACATGCGCAGTCGCTTCTATCAGTCCGGGGATGATGATTTTCATAGAGGACCGTCTACACACCAACCCACACAATCCCTGAAAATTTCATAGAAATCGGACAACAAATTCGTATAGTTATGCGCGTTACAAGGGTTTCATGACAGAAACACACACAGACAGACACGGAACCAAAATTGTTCAGGAACGTCTGAAACGTAAAACGCGAGTGGAAATTTTGATTTTGGAGAACTTTTTTTATCATCCTTGAAAGACTCTTGGTCTCTTTTTGACCGACTTCAACGCGCCGAAGGCGCGCGAAAGAGGAGGTACTCAATTCGGGTTGTCGTGGGACGACGATTTTTTTTTTTTTTTTGTATGTCCGAGTCGCTTGCATTTCTTTATTCTGGTACCAATCTGTCTGATTCTTTTTGAAATGTGTTCTACCAGTATCCGTGGTGGTCCCATTTCAAACAGATTTCATTTTGCTCAGTTAAAAGTATCGAAACTTTGTGAAAGAAGTTGAAAAACGTGGTTCCCGTTTTCGGGAATATTGGTCCGCATTCACTCTTCTTGCCCTGTGACTTCCGACTGAGTCGATGGAGGACCATTTGTGTATAGTCAAATTAAAGGTCTGATTGTAAGCTTTAAAATGATATGCTATATGAGGGGGTTCCGATGACTAAAAGGTGCTGCGGGGTATGAGAAACGGGGAAATTATAGTGGCTTTTAGGTCAGAACCTGCATGAGCCATATCAAACGTGTGTACGAATGCTCGTATGTGAGTTTTCCTACCAAGTATGAGCGATAATTATAGTACTGTTAGTTAGGTATTCCACCAAGTGGGTGTAGCACATAGCTTCCTAGTCATCCATAATATAGTTGGATATCTAATGGTATAGGAGATCGTCATAACGCATAGTGCCGTACCAAATATGAGATATGTAGTAGAATTTGGTGATAAGAGGGTATTTTACCAAGTGGGTGTAGCACATAGCCCCCTCATCACCGATAACATGATTAGGTAATAGAAGACGGCATCGTCAGAACTGCATAGTGCCCTACTAAATATGAGGTATGTAGTACAGTTAGGTGATGAGAGAGTATTCTACCAAGTGGGTGTAGCACATAGCTTCCTAGTCATCCATAATATAGTTGGCTATGTAATGGTATAGGAGATTGTCGGAACTGAATAGTGCAGTACCAAATGTAAGGTAGGTATAGGGTATAATTAGGTGATGAGAGGGTATCCCACCAAGTGGGTGTAGCACATAGCTTCCTAGTCATCCATAATATAGTTGGCTATTTAATGGTATAGGAGATTGTCGGAACTGAATAGTGCAGTACCAAATATAAGGTAGATATATAGTACAATAAGGAGATGAGAGGGTATTCTACCAAGTGGGTGTAGCACATAGCTTCCTAGTCATCCATAATATAGTTGGCTATGTAATGGTATAGGAGATTGTCGGAACTGAATAGTGCAGTACCAAATATAAGGTAGGTATATAGTACAATAAGGAGATGAGAGGGTATTCTACCAAGTGGGTGTAGCACATAGCTTCCTAGTCATCCATAATATAGTTGGCTATGTAATGGTATAGGAGATTGTCGGAACTGAATAGTGCAGTACCAAATATAAGGTAGATATATAGTACAATAAGGAGATGAGAGGGTATTCTACCAAGTGGGTGTAGCACATAGCTTCCTAGTCATCCATAATATAGTTGGATATCTAATGGTATAGAAGATCGTCATAACTGCATAGTGCCGTACCAAATATGAGATATGTAGTAGAATTTGGTGATAAGAGGGTATTTTACCAAGTGGGTGTAGCACATAGCCCCCTCATCACCGATAACATGATTAGGTAATGGAAGACGGCATCGTCAGAACTGCATAGTGCCCTACTAAATATGAGGTATGTAGTACAGTTAGGTGATGAGAGAGTATTCTACCAAGTGGGTGTAGCACATAGCTTCCTAGTCATCCATAATATAGTTGGCTATGTAATGGTATAGGAGATTGTCGGAACTGAATAGTGCAGTACCAAATATAAGGTAGATATATAGTACAATAAGGAGATGAGAGGGTATTCTACCAAGTGGGTGTAGCACATAGCTTCCTAGTCATCCATAATATAGTTGGCTATGTAATGGTATAGGAGATTGTCGGAACTGAATAGTGCAGTACCAAATGTAAGGTAGGTATAGAGTATAATTAGGTGATGAGAGGGTATTCCACCAAGTGGGTGTAGCACATAGCTTCCTAGTCATCCATAATATAGTTGGCTATTTAATGGTATAGGAGATTGTCGGAACTGAATAGTGCAGTACCAAATATAAGGTAGGTATATAGTACAATAAGGAGATGAGAGGGTATTCTACCAAGTGGGTGTAGCACATAGCTTCCTAGTCATCCATAATATAGTTGGCTATGTAATGGTATAGGAGATTGTCGGAACTGAATAGTGCAGTACCAAATATAAGGTAGGTATATAGTACAATAAGGAGATGAGAGGGTATTCTACCAAGTGGGTGTAGCACATAGCTTCCTAGTCATCCATAATATAGTTGGCTATTTAATGGTATAGGAGATTGTCGGAACTGAATAGTGCAGTACCAAATATAAGGTAGGTATATAGTACAATAAGGAGATGAGAGGGTATTCTACCAAGTGGGTGTAGCACATAGCTTCCTAGTCATCCATAATATAGTTGGCTATGTAATGGTATAGGAGATTGTCGGAACTGAATAGTGCAGTACCAAATATAAGGTAGGTATATAGTACAATAAGGAGATGAGAGGGTATTCCACCAAGTGGGTGTAGCACATAGCTTCCTAGTCATCCATAATATAGTTGGCTATTTAATGGTATAGGAGATTGTCGGAACTGAATAGTGCAGTACCAAATATAAGGTAGGTATATAGTACAATAAGGAGATGAGAGGGTATTCTACCAAGTGGGTGTAGCACATAGCTTCCTAGTCATCCATAATATAGTTGGCTATGTAATGGTATAGGAGATTGTCGGAACTGAATAGTGCAGTACCAAATATAAGGTAGGTATATAGTACAATAAGGAGATGAGAGGGTATTCTACCAAGTGGGTGTAGCACATAGCTTCCTAGTCATCCATAATATAGTTGGCTATGCAATGGTATAGGAGATTGTCGGAACTGAATAGTGCAGTACCAAATATAAGGTAGATATATAGTACAATAAGGAGATGAGAGGGTATTCCACCAAGTGGGTGTAGCACATAGCTTCCTAGTCATCCATAATATGGTTGGCTATGTAATGGCATAGGAGATTGTCGGAACTGAATAGTGCAGTACCAAATATAAGGTAGGTATATAGTACAATAAGGAGATGAGAGGGTATTCCACCAAGTGGGTGTAGCACATAGCTTCTTAGTCATCCATAATATAGTTGGCTATGTAATGGTATAGGAGATTGTCGGAACTGAATAGTGCAGTACCAAATATAAGGTAGGTATATAGTACAATTAGGTGATGAGAGGGTATTCTACCAAGTGGGTGTAGCACATAGCTTCCTAGTCATCCATAATATAGTTGGCTATGTAATGGTATAGGAGATTGTCGGAACTGAATAGTGCAGTACCAAATGTAAGGTAGGTATAGAATATAATTAGGTGATGAGAGGGTATTCTACCAAGTGGGTGTAGCACATAGCTTCCTAGTCATCCATAATATAGTTGGCTATGTAATGGTATAGGAGATTGTCGGAACTGAATAGTGCAGTACCAAATGTAAGGTAGGTATAGAATATAATTAGGTGATGAGAGGGTATTCCACCAAGTGGATGTAGCACATAGCTTCCTAGTCATCCATAATATAGTTGGCTATTTAATGGTATAGGAGATTGTCGGAACTGAATAGTGCAGTACCAAATATAAGGTAGATATATAGTACAATAAGGAGATGAGAGGGTATTCTACCAAGTGGGTGTAGCACATAGCTTCCTAGTCATCCATAATATAGTTGGCTATGTAATGGTATAGGAGATTGTCGGAACTGAATAGTGCAGTACCAAATATAAGGTAGGTATGTAGTACAATAAGGTGATGAGAGGGTATTCCACCAAGTGGGTGTAGCACATAGCTTCCTAGTCATCCATAATATAGTTGGTTATTTAATGGTATAGGAGATTGTCGGAACTGAATAGTGCAGTACCAAATATAAGGTAGATATATAGTACAATAAGGAGATGAGAGGGTATTCTACCAAGTGGGTGTAGCACATAGCTTCCTAGTCATCCATAATATAGTTGGCTATGTAATGGTATAGGAGATTGTCGGAACTGAATAGTGCAGTACCAAATATAAGGTAGGTATATAGTACAATTGGTGATGAGAGGGTATTCTACCAAGTGGGTGTAGCACATAGCTTCCTAGTAATCCATAATATAGTTGGCTATGTAATGGTATAGGAGATTGTCGGAACTGAATAGTGCAGTACCAAATATAAGGTAGGTATATAGTACAATTAGGTGATGAGAGGGTATTCCACCAAGTGGGTGTAGCACATAGCTTCCTAGTCATCCATAATATGGTTGGCTATGTAATGGTATAGGAGATTGTCGGAACTGAATAGTGCAGTACCAAATATAAGGTAGGTATGTAGTACAATAAGGTGATGAGAGGGTATTCCACCAAGTGGGTGTAGCACATAGCTTCCTAGTCATCCATAATATGGTTGGCTATTTAATGGTATAGGAGATTGTCGGAACTGAATAGTGCAGTACCAAATATAAGGTAGGTATATAGTACAATAAGGAGATGAGAGGGTATTCTACCAAGTGGGTGTAGCACATAGCTTCCTAGTCATCCATAATATAGTTGGCTATGTAATGGTATAGGAGATTGTCGGAACTGAATAGTGCAGTACCAAATATAAGGTAGGTATATAGTACAATAAGGAGATGAGAGGGTATTCTACCAAGTGGGTGTAGCACATAGCTTCCTAGTCATCCATAATATAGTTGGCTATTTAATGGTATAGGAGATTGTCGGAACTGAATAGTGCAGTACCAAATATAAGGTAGATATATAGTACAATAAGGAGATGAGAGGGTATTCTACCAAGTGGGTGTAGCACATAGCTTCCTAGTCATCCATAATATAGTTGGCTATGTAATGGTATAGGAGATTGTCGGAACTGAATAGTGCAGTACCAAATATAAGGTAGGTATATAGTACAATTGGTGATGAGAGGGTATTCTACCAAGTGGGTGTAGCACATAGCTTCCTAGTCATCCATAATATAGTTGGCTATGTAATGGTATAGGAGATTGTCGGAACTGAATAGTGCAGTACCAAATGTAAGGTAGGTATAGAATATAATTAGGTGATGAGAGGGTATTCCACCAAGTGGGTGTAGCACATAGCTTCCTAGTCATCCATAATATAGTTGGCTATTTAATGGTATAGGAGATTGTCGGAACTGAATAGTGCAGTACCAAATATAAGGTAGATATATAGTACAATAAGGAGATGAGAGGGTATTCTACCAAGTGGGTGTAGCACATAGCTTCCTAGTCATCCATAATATAGTTGGCTATGTAATGGTATAGGAGATTGTCGGAACTGAATAGTGCAGTACCAAATATAAGGTAGGTATATAGTACAATAAGGAGATGAGAGGGTATTCTACCAAGTGGGTGTAGCACATAGCTTCCTAGTCATCCATAATATAGTTGGCTATTTAATGGTATAGGAGATTGTCGGAACTGAATAGTGCAGTACCAAATATAAGGTAGATATATAGTACAATAAGGAGATGAGAGGGTATTCTACCAAGTGGGTGTAGCACATAGCTTCCTAGTCATCCATAATATAGTTGGCTATGTAATGGTATAGGAGATTGTCGGAACTGAATAGTGCAGTACCAAATATAAGGTAGGTATATAGTACAATTGGTGATGAGAGGGTATTCTACCAAGTGGGTGTAGCACATAGCTTCCTAGTAATCCATAATATAGTTGGCTATGTAATGGTATAGGAGATTGTCGGAACTGAATAGTGCAGTACCAAATATAAGGTAGGTATATAGTACAATTAGGTGATGAGAGGGTATTCCACCAAGTGGGTTGTAGCACATAGCTTCCTAGTCATCCATAATATGGTTGGCTATGTAATGGTATAGGAGATTGTCGGAACTGAATAGTGCAGTACCAAATATAAGGTAGGTATGTAGTACAATAAGGTGATGAGAGGGTATTCCACCAAGTGGGTGTAGCACATAGCTTCCTAGTCATCCATAATATGGTTGGCTATGTAATGGCATAGGAGATTGTCGGAACTGAATAGTGCAGTACCAAATATAAGGTAGATATATAGTACAATAAGGTGATGAGAGGGTATTCCACCAAGTGGGTGTAGCACATAGCTTCCTAGTCATCCATAATATGGTTGGGTATGTAATGGCATAGGAGATTGTCGGAACTGTATAGTGCAGTTACAAATATAAGGTAGGTATATAGTACAATTAGGTGATGAGAGGGTACCTATTCCACCAAGTGGGTGTAGCACATAGCTTCCTCATCATCCATAACATAGTTGGCTATGTAATGGCATAGGAGATTGTCGGAACTGTATAGTGCAGTTCCAAATATAAGGTAGGTATATAGTACAATTACGTGATGAGAGGGTACCTATTCCACCAAGAGGGTGTAGCACATAGCTTCCTCGTCATCTATAATATGGTTGGCTATGTAATGGTATAGGAGATTGTCGGAACTGAATAGTGCAGTACCAAATATAAGGTAGGTATATAGTACAATAAGGTGATGAGAGGGTATTCCATCAAGTGGGTGTAGCACATAGCTTCCTAGTCATCCATAATATGGTTGGCTATGTAATGGCATAGGAGATTGTCGGAACTGAATAGTGCAGTACCAAATATAAGGTAGGTATATAGTACAATAAGGACATGAGAGGGTATTCCACCAAGTGGGTGTAGCACATAGCTTCCTAGTCATCCATAATATGGTTGGCTATGTAATGGCATAGGAGATTGTCGGAACTGAATAGTGCAGTACCAAATATAAGGTAGGTATATAGTACAATAAGGTGATGAGAGGGTATTCCACCAAGTGGGTGTAGCACATAGCTTCCTCGTCATCCATAACATAGTTGGCTATGTAATGGCATAGGAGATTGTCGGAACTGTATAGTGCATTTCCAAATATAAGGTAGGTATATAGTACAATTAGGTGATGAGAGGGTACCTATTCCACCAAGAGGGTGTAGCACATAGCTTCCACGTCATCCATAATATGGTTGGCTATGTAGGTATAGGAGATACCTAATGGTATAGGAGATTGTCGGAACTGAATAGTGCAGTACCAAATATAAGGTAGGTATATAGTAAAATAAGGAGATGAGAGGGTATTCCACCAAGTGGGTGTAGCACATAGCTTCCTAGTCATCCATAATATGGTTGGCTATGTAATGGCATAGGAGATTGTCGGAACTGAATAGTGCAGTACCAAATATAAGGTAGGTATGTAGTACAATAAGGTGATGAGAGGGTATTCCACCAAGTGGGTGTAGCACATAGCTTCGTAGTCATCCATAATATGGTTGGCTATGTAATGGCATAGGAGATTGTCGGAACTGTATAGTGCAGTTCCAAATATAAGGTAGGTATATAGTACAATTAGGTGATGAGAGGGTACCTATTCCACAAAGAGGGTGTAGCACATAGCTTCCTCGTCATCCATAATATGGTTGGCTATGTAACGGTATACGAGATTGTCGGAACTGAATAGTGCAGTACCAAATATAAGGTAGGTATGTAGTACAATAAGGTGATGAGAGGGTATTCCACCAAGTGGGTGTAGCACATAGCTTCCTAGTCATCCATAATATGGTTGGCTATGTAATGGCATAGGAGATTGTCGGAACTGTATAGTGCAGTTCCAAATATAAGGTAGGTATGTAGTACAATTAGGTGATGAGAGGGTACCTTTTCCACCAAGTGGGTGTAGCACATAGCTTCCTAGTCATCCATAATATGGTTGGCTATGTAATGGCATAGGAGATTGTCGGAACTGTATAGTGCAGTTCCAAATATAAGGTAGGTATATAGTACAATTAGGTGATGAGAGGGTACCTATTCCACCAAGAGGGTGTAGCACATAGCTTCCTCGTCATCCATAACATAGTTGGGTAGGAGGGAGGATGCCATATAGGAGATTGTTGGAACTGAATAGTGCTGTACAAAATATGAGGTATATTGTACAGTTAGGTGATGAGAGGGTATTCTACCAAGTGGGTGTAGCACATAGCCCCCTCACCACCGATAACATGATTAGGTAGGTAATAGTAGAGGACATCGTCAGAACTGCATAGTGCTGTACCAAATATGAATTATATAGTACAGTTAGGTGATGCGAGGGTATTCTACCAAGTGGGTGTAGCACATAGCCCCCTCATCACCGATAACATGATTAGGTAGGTAATAGTAGAGGACATCGTCAGAACTGCATAGTGCAGTACCAAATATGAGGTAGGTATATAGTAAAACTAGGTGATGAGAGGGTTTTCTACCAAGTGGATGTAGCACGTAGCTCCCTCGTCAATCATGTCATGGTTCTGTTGTTGAATTGTGTTGTCAGAACTACCAAGTACCTAGCAATTATGAACAAAGTCGACCAGTTAGGGGATAAGATAGTGGATTGGTAAGTAGGCAAGTGAACCAAATACCTCCTGAAACTGATCCTAAAATGGAAACTCATCTATATGTATGGAAACTGATCCGGATTACAGAATGTGGTCCACCCTACGGCTTCTGGTTCACCTTACTCAAATGATTTACCCGCAGTTTTTCAAACAGTTTCAGTAATGCTGTGATTACTAAAACTGTTCGAAAAACTGCGGGTAAATTAATTTCAGATTTATATTGAGGACCACTAAAAAGTGAAAAATAAAAAATAATATAAAATGGCAAAATAATAAAATAAAAACCTTTTTAACAAAAAAATGGACCGACCTCAAAAATGATTTCTGTAAACACCAAAAAGGGAAAAATAATTCTCTCAGCAAATACATACTTGATGTAGTAGGTTGTTGGACATAGATATCTAGTCAACAGATGGTATGTTGGAATACCAACAATTATTTTCAGTGTGATTCACACTTATTGTCACACTCATATCCTCCATCATACGATAGCAGTGACATACTGCCCAATAGTTTTGGAACACTTATATCTACTCGTATTCATGTTTTGTATGGCACGATCGACGCATGTTGTAATACTCACCAGATCATGTGAGTAGTACTTATAAACCACAGCGTATCCAGACAGGTAGGTAGGTACGCATTGAAGTCGCCGCCGTGCCCATCTGTAGACACAAACATCTTATAGATCTTCTACTTACCAACATATTATTATTTTTCGCAAATATACATACCTCTCATACTACGAACATGCTTCCACAATGAGTATGAATGTAAATAGCTAATTAGGTAACAACGCTTCCGAATGTATGTAGCTACATTACAATATGTCCACTAATATAATAATAAAGTCTCATGTAATAATAAAGTCCCAAAATACTAGTCACAACCATTCCTAGGGAGGTTCACACTTACTATCGTACTCATATGGCAGCAGAGACGTACTAGGTACCTGATAGTTTGGGGAGCACATTTTAACACAACGGTAACCAGATCATCGAATAATTTATCGGTAGTAAGTTTGTGTCTACAGATGGGCACGGCGGCGACTTTAATGCGTACCTACCTACCTGTCTGGATACGCTGTGGTTTATAAGTACTACTCACATGATCTGGTGAGTATTACAACATGCGTCGATCGTGCCATACAAAACATGAATACGAGTAGATATAAGTGTTCCAAAACTATTGGTCAGTATGTCACTGGTATCGTATGATGGAGTATATGAGTGTGACGATAAGTGTGAATCACACTGAAAATAATTGTTGGTATTCCAACATACCATCTGTTGACTAGATATCTATGTCCAACAACCTACTACATCAAGTATGTATTTGCTGAGAGAATTATTTTTCCCTTTTTGGTGTTTACAGAAATCATTTTCGAGGTCGGTCCATTTTTTTGTTAAAAAGGTTTTTCTCAACTTGAAAGACCTTTGGTAGACTCGGAAGCAAAATATACTGGCTGATGGGCCGACGGTCAAAATTGTCTGTCCACAATAAGCTTATACCTACTGTACAAAAAAGTCCTAAAGCCCGTCTGGACTTACGGTGCACACCCCATTGCTGTGGGAGTGCACACCCCAGAGCAATCGAGACATGATTCAGCGCTTCCAGAATAATGTACTGCGATGCTGCGTTGATGCATACAGATACTTTAGAAATGACAGACTTCACTACGAGCTGAATATAGACTCTGCCAATGAGGGCATTCGCAGCCAAGCCATGAATCACCTTTTGAGGCTCCAAGATCATGTAAATGAGGATGTCATCCAGCTACTCAACACAAATGATCTGCTTAGAAGACTTAAGAGAACCAAGCCACACGATCTAATCCACTTAGTGTGACCATCATGAAGTGCAAATTTCAGGACAATAAGAACTTAGTGAAGTATATTAGTGTCATTAACGTACACCACTATGTATGAGAAGAATGTTGCTTTTTAATTGTAACTTGGTACAATAAAACAAGTAAAAAACGTCTGCCAAGTTGGGTGGGCAGTATAGCTTCCTCACTCATTGTAACATGGACCTATAGAATCAGTTGGCGAAAACTTCGCCCCCTGCACCCCCGGATGATTTCCGCTTAGAACCTAATGGCTAAAATGTGACATACCTTGAAAAGGTTTTTGCTCCCTCTCCCTCTTTATCTTTCTTCCACTGTAATATTTAAGCTCACTCAGCTGATCAGTGACCACTCAGGCACCTTCAGCATTCTCCATTGACCCGCCCTCTCAAATTTCAGGTTCCTGCGTTCAACAGGAGAGGAAATGGCCTTGGAGCTCACTCAGCTGATCAGTGACCACTCAGGCATCTTCAGCATTCTCCATTGACCCTGCCTCTCAAATTTCAGCTTCCTGCGTTCAACAGGAGAGAAAATGGCCTTGGAGCTCACTCAGCTGATCAGTGATCACTCAGGCGCCTTCAGCATTCTCCATTGCATGCGCAGCGGCTATTGCTTGACCAATTTGATCAAACAAAAATTTCATTAGAAACCGAGAAACCGAGGTTCCAGGAAATTCACGTTTGCGCATGCGCACTCGCTCCTATTGGTCCGAAGGTGCTGAAATTTATAGGGGACCGTCTAGGACCTAACCCGCACAATCCCTGAAAATTTCATCAAAATCGGACCACAGGTTAGTATAGTTTTGCCCGGGACAAGGATTGACCACAGACAGACCGACAGACAGACAGACCGACAGACCGACAGACAGACAGACAGACAGACACGGAACCAAAATTGTTCGGGAAGCTCTAAAACGCAAAAAGCAAGTGGAAATTTTGATTTTGGAGGACATTTTTTTTTTTTCACTTCTTTCACGAATACAAAGCTTCCCTACCTTCGGTAGTGAGGAAGCAAAAAATTGACGTATCTGAATTTTGTCGAACCCCTGACGCACTCGACTGAAAGTGCCTGTCTTGAGGTGTGGCCTGGCTCTGAGGAGGGAAGCTCCCCTTGATTGAATTATGAAGAATGCGGTGGTTCGTTGTTTTGGTCGGCTGGTAAGGAGGAGGAATATAGAAGGCCAGCGCTCCGACAGGAGTTGGCTGCAGGCCCGAGCTAATCCGCCTGCGAAACCGCTCTCCTACATCATCTGCGCTTCCTTCCTCGTTCGCGGTTCCCCCCAAACCGACTAACTACACTGTGAATCACGTCGAGGCCCGCGAAGGAAAACGGACCAACGAAAAGTCGATAAAACCCCCAGCTGGAGCCGTGGAAATTGTATTAAAACGTTGTTTTGCTATCCTTGTGTTTCAGAGGAAGTCCCTTGGTTTAGTAAAGTAAATATATTGTTGGTTAAATAGATTCCCCCCCCCCTCTACTTACACACATTACAAAATTAGGTACTACTACTGAATGGCATATTAACCCACCGCTACGTTCGGTATCAAATTAATGCAAAATTTATTTTGAAAGGTTGATATGCCCCCTAGGGTGTGGATTTGAGACAACCCCTCTCGTTACCTTCCTAGCTTCGAATCTTCTCCATAATAATAATAAGGTGGCCTGTCATAGGAAATGAAAATTTATTGTGGAGTAAATCCATAGATCCACTTTCGAAGTGGACCTGCCTCTCGAGAGAACCAACTCAGAACGTTGATTTCAACTGTCTAGCTCGACATTTTGAGTCATTTAAACGAAAAACGTCTGCCAAGTGGGTGTGGCACATAGCTTCCCCGTATCCATAACCCGATTATATAGATGATTCGATGCAAAGTAGTTAATCTCCAAACACCAATCTCTAAGTACCATCCACTACCCTAGTAGGGGATCATCTACACGCTAATCTGGGCAATCCTAATATTTTTCTGGACAAATTTCATCAAATTCGGATGAAAAAGGTGAGTGTTATGGGTGTTACACGGATTATACGTTTGCGCATGCGCAGAGGCTACTGTAAATTTTAAGGCCTTTATTTTCATTGGGGACCATTAACAACCGAATCCGCGTAATTCCAGAAAATGTCATCGGAATCGGGTAGAAAATGTGGAAATTATGGCTGTTACTGGAAAATTCACGTTTGCGCATGCGCAGTGGCTACTATCAGTCCGGGAATGATGATTTTCATAGGGGACGGTCTACACACGAACCCGCCCAATCCCTAGAAATTTCATAGAAAAAAGACAATAACTTCGTATAGTTATGCGCGTTTCAAGGATTTCGCGACAGACAGACAGAAACGGAACCAAAATTGTTCAGAAAGGTCTGAAACGACAGTGAAAATTTAGATTTTGGAGTGATTTTTTTTTCGTCCTTGGAAAGTGAAAACAAGGAATCCGCTACCTTGGTAGACTCGGAAGCAAAGTGAACTTTCGAAGTGGACCTGCCTCTCGAGAGAACCAACTCAAAACGTTGATTTCAACTGTCTAGTTCGACATTTTGAGACGATTCAACGAAAAAATGAGCTTTCGAAGACGACCTGCCTCTCGAGAGAACCAACTCAAAACCCTGATTTCAACTGTCTAGTTCGACATTTTGAGTCGATTCAACGAAAAAACGAGCTTTCAAAGTGGACCTGCCTCTCGAGAGATCCAACTCAAAACCTTGATTTCAACTGTCCAGTTCGACATTTTGAGTCAATTCAACGAAAAAATGAACTTTCGAAGAGGACCTGCCTCTCGAGAGAACCAACTCAAAACGTTGATTTCAACTGTCTAGTTCGACATTTTGAGTCGATTCAACGAAAAAACGAGCTTTCGAAGTGGACCTGCCTCTTGAGAGAACCAACTCAAAACGTTGATTTCAACTGTCTAGTTCGACATTTTGAGTCGATTCAACGAAAAAACGAGCTTTCAAAGTGGACCTGCCTCTCGAGAGAACCCACTCAAAACCTTGATTTCAACTGTCTAGTTCGACATTTTGAGTCGATACAACGAAAAAACGAGCTTTCGAAGACGATCTGCCTCTCGAGAGAACCAACTCAAAACCTTGATTTCAACTGTCTAGTTCGACATATTGAGTCGATACAACGAAAAAACGAGCTTTCGAAGACGACCTGCCTCTCGAGAGAACCAACTCAAAACGTTGATTTCAACTGTCTAGTTCGACATTTTGAGTTAATTCAACGAAAAGATGAGCTTTTGAAGTGGACCTGCCTCTCGAGAGAACCAACTCAAAACGTTGATTTCAACCGTCTGGTTCAACGTTTTGAGTCGATACAATGAAAAAACGAGCTTTCGAAGAGGACCTGCCTCTCGAGAGAACCAACTCAAAACGTTGATTTCAACTGTCTAGTTCGACATTTTGAGTCGATACATCGAAAAAACGAGCTTTGAAGACGACCTGCCTCTCGAGAGAACCAACTCAAAACCTTGATTTCAACTGTCTAGTTTGACATTTTGAGTCGATTCAACGAAAAAATGAGCTTTCGAAGAAGACCTGCTTCTCGAGAGAACCAACTCAAAACATTGATTTCAACTGTCTAGTTCGACATTTTGAGTCGATTCAACAAAAAAACGAGCTTTTGAAGTGGACCTGCCTTTCGAGAGATCCAACTCAAAACCTTGATTTCAACTGTCTAGTTCGACATTTTGAGTCAATTCAACGAAAAGACGAGCTTTTGAAATGGACCTGCCTCTCGAGAGAACCAACTCAAAACGTTGATTTCAACTGTCTGGTTCAACGTTTTGAGTCGATACAATGAAAAAACGCTGCAAATCATTGCTCAAAGGTTTATTATTTTCTGTATAGATCATCCTTCTGTAAAGATCATTGGTTCTCCATCAATAGCACCTACCACCATCTGCATTCTCCCTTGACCTTCCCTCTCAAATTTCAGCTCCTGCGTTCAATAGGATTGAAAATGGCTTCGGAGCTCACTCAGCTGATCAGTGATCTGAAGAGTGAAGAAGATCTCCTCGAATGCTGGAGACGCCTGGAAGAGCACTTCCATTCAATAGGATTGAAAATGGCTTTGGAGCTCACTCAGCTGATCAGTGATGTGAGGAGTGAAGAAGATATCCTCGAATGCTGGAGACGCCTGGAAGAGCACTTCCATTCAATAGCATTGAAAATGGCTTCGGAGCTCACTCAGCTGATCAGTGATGTGAGGAGTGAAGAAGATCTCCTCGAATGCTGGAGACGCCCGGAAGAGCACTTCCATTCAATAGGATTGAAAATGGCTTTGGAGCTCACTCAGCTGATCAGTGATGTGAGGAGTGAAGAAGATCTCCTCGAATGCTGGAGACGCCTGGAAGAGCACCTCCATTCAATAGGATTGAAAATGGCTTTGGAGCTCACTCAGCTGATCAGTGATGTGAGGAGTGAAGAAGATATCCTCGAATGCTGGAGACGCCTGGAAGAGCACTTCCATTCAATAGCATTGAAAATGGCTTCGGAGCTCACTCAGCTGATCAGTGAGCAATGATTTGCAGCGTTTTTTACCTACAAACATTGTTTTACCTACCAACTTTTTTTTACCTACCAACTATTGGTAGGTACTACCTACCACACTATAATGGCTTCACACCTTCACAATCAAGTTTATTAGAAAGAACTAAACGCTTCACACTCGATTCGAAAAATAGAAAGCTTGATTTGGAAATTTGATTACTGGTTACGCAGAAGGCAAAACTGTATACAAATTGAAGAAATGAACAGCGATCGCATTTTAGTCAGATAAAATTTGAACGGCGATTAGACCTCTTTTGCGATTCACACTCATGATTCTGTTTTATCGAAGGAAAACCTTCAAATACTCGTAGGGACCGAACGGTTTGTCCTACAGAGCTCCGGGTGGTCTAAAAACTTTTTAAAAATTCGGCACTATTTAAAATTGGTGAAAAAACGATACCTTTATTTCGAGAGTTTCCGAGCTAGGGCACTCTTGAAAATTTCAACCCTTAATTTTCACCCCTTAGAAGTGACCTATATCAACCAAAAGCTTCGCGGCACAGCTAGACCCCAAATGGAGCCCATATACCAAATTTGAACCAAATCGGTCCAGTGTTGCTAAGAAAAGTGCATCGTACGGCGTACGGCGGACGGCGGACGGCGTACGGCGGACGGACGGAAATTTTTTTATTCGATTTTCGGGTTTCTACGTACCTTGAAACGTAAAACATCAAATTTTGAGGGGGGGGGTTAGAATTTTTTTTTTCTTGCTCGATTCCAAAGGCTTATTATTGAAAATAATAAACCAAAACGAGCTTTCGAAGAGGACCTGTCTCTCGAGAGATCCAACTCAAAACCTTGATTTCAATTGTCTAGTTCGACATTTTGAGTCGATTCAACGAAAAAATGAGCTTTCGAAGTGGACCTGCCTCTCGAGAGAACCAACTCAAAACGTTGATTTCAACTGTCTAGTTCGACATTTTGAGTTAATTCAACGAAAAGATGAGCTTTTGAAGTGGACCTGCCTCTCGAGTGAACCAACTCAAAACGTTGATTTCAACTGTCTAGTTCGACATTTTGAGTCAATTCAACGAAAAGACGAGCTTTTGAAGAGGACCTGCCTCTCGAGAGAACCAACTCAAAACCTTGATTTCAACTGTCTAGTTCGACATTTTGAGTCGATACAACGAAAAAACGAGCTTTCGAAGAGGACCTGCCTCTCGAGTGAACCAACTCAAAACGTTGATTTCAACTGTCTAGTTCGACATATTGGGTCGATTCAACGAAAAAACGAGCTTTCGAAGTGGCGGTGCAACTAGAGAGAACCAACTCAAAACCTTGATTTCAACTGTCTAGCTCAACATTTTGAGTCATTACAACGAAAAATGCTGTAAATTATTACACAATGGTTTACTATTTTTCTATATAGATCACTCGTCCGCACAGAACATAGCTTTGCCCTTGTTACCACCAACCAACATGACGAAAAACATCATCTTAATCTGATTTTAGTCCGCTAAAATTTGAACGGAGATTAGGCCTCTTTATACGTCCAACCCTTAGGGCGGAATTCACAGTCGTTCCTCAACGCCGAGGAACTCCTCAAGGAGGCGATGAGGAACCGTCGCATGCTCTGCGCTATTCACAGTCGTCATGTCGAGGAAATCCTTGAGGAGTTCCTTGAGGAGTTCCTCGACCCATCGACCATTTCCTCAACGTCGTATTCACAATCCTAACTCGACGTTGAGGAAATCCTCGAAATCGGCTTAAAAGAAGCAGAATACCGAGGCACATGAAAAGGTCCCTCAAGGAGTTCCTCAACACTAGTTTGTTTACTACCGAGTCGTTTACTGCTGTTTCTTTATTCTTTCTTCCTAAAAATTCTTGCTTCCTAAAAATGAGCTATGATTTGTTATTTGATTTGGACGAGTGGGATGAGGAATTTGAGGAACGATCGCGTTCCTTGCGAACCCCAAGGTGATACATTCGTACGAATGAGAACCCAATGCACATGTACGACAATGAACAATTCCGGCGTCGGTTTCGATTTCGAAAAGAAATAGTGGAAAATACGCTAGTGCCTATAATTTTTCCATCAGATGCTCCCCGAAACAACAGAGGATTGCCGATACCTCCGCTGATCCAAGTCATGGTGGCTTTAAGGTACTATGCCACATCTTCATACCAGGTATGTACGACCTAACTACTACAATGTTCATTTCTGATACCACCGTATGAGTACCTATCATGTGTGTTTCTTTTTTTTGTTTGGCATGTATCTTGTCTTGTGAACGTCTATTTTCGTTGTTCCGTCGAGTACTACCATATATTTGCATGTATAGGCATATTTGTTATGTTTGCCCATAACATATTTGTTATGTTTGCCCATTATATATTTGTTATGTTTGTATATATCGAATACTACCATATATGTTTCTATGACGTGTTTCCTTTATTTTGTGGCATGTATGCTGTCTTGTGAACGTCTGTTTTCTGTTGTTCCGTCGAATTCTACCAGAAATATTTGTTTCTATGACGTGTTTCCTATATTTTGTGTCATGTATGTTGTCTTGTCAACGTCTGTGTTTCTGTTTGTTTCTACCTATATTTTCTGTTGTCAGAATCAGTGAATTTATGAAGATAAAATTGCAGCTACCAAGCAAACATCGTCTCAAAAACGTTGGTATCAGGTACGTTGGTATCAACTATTACGTTGATAATTAAACAATATTTGTTGACATCGAAATGGAATGGGGAATTTGCCTCAATTTTAGATTCTGGAATTTCAAGTCAAATCCTATAATAGGGCCCTAGAATAACGTTTAACACTAGGAATAACCAAGGGGAAAAAATTACCGTAGGAGAAAATGCCTAAACAAGTGAAGCCTCTGTTACAAAACACCGCGAAAATCGAGGAATATTGTTGACGTCATACGAAAAAAAAAAAAACCACGCGAAAACAACTCCGACAACACACAGAGTTCTAGCACCGCCACACAAAACGATCCAGTGAAATGGCTACTCGAATAATGTGATTCAAGTCTTGAAACTAAATGAGAGAAGAAGACTAATAATGCTTGATAAACTAGTAGGTAGAATCGTATTGTAAAAAAGTGAGTAATATTGTTTCTTTTGGTCACTTTTGTGTCTGGGTTCTTCATGCCAGTTCGCGGCACACTCTTGTGCGCACTACTTGTAAGCTAAAAGTTCGTGTATGTTCCGCTTCTGTGGTAAGCGCCACAGAACCTCCTTTGAAGTCAGATTGGTAGAATATCCGTTACGTTTCAAACATGGCTGCCTCTTACACATTGCCACCACATTTAAAATTTCCATCTTCCTTAAATGCTCTAAATTTTTTGGATGTGTTTTCGAGCAGCTCTCTATGGTTTTATTCCATAAAAATAAACCCTCATTCGAAAAAAAAAAAAAATGTGAGGCAAATTCCCCATTAAATCATTGGCGACTTGTTACTAGAAGCCGATGATAATTGAAGACAAAGTACAGATATCATTTTAACAAGTGGGATTAGTGCCATGTGGGGTTCTCGTTCGTGAACTGATTTTATGATTGTGCAAATAGTAAAATATATTTCAGTTCATAATTCAGTTTATAATGTGAAACTGTTCAATGTTGTATTGAGAGCAATGGTAAACGTGATTATTTGAAAAAATTGAGGTCAGAAAAACAGATAATAATTACAGATAAATAATTGCAGAAAATAAAAATGATTGCAATAAAAATAATTGCAGAAAAATTTGTGAATGCTTAATTAATTATTAATTAATTGTTTTATGGTTTGTTGCAGACAGTTTGCGGTGATTTATTCCACTTGAGTCAACCGACAGTCCACCGGATCATCAAGAACGTTTCAGAGAGACTTTGCCGGGAGATAGGACAATTTGTGAAAATGCCAACCAGTGTTAATCAGGTGGAGAGAACCAAGGCTGCTTTCTATCAAAGAGCCCAATTCCCTGGCATCATAGGATTGGTGGATGGAACGCATGTCCCAATTTGCAGTCCAGGAGGGGACAATGCGGAAGTATTTCGGAATCGAAAAGGATATTTTTCGATCAATGTGCAGATTGTGAGTGGACCAAATTACGAAATTTATGACATTGTGTGTAGATGGCCTGGATCAGCCCACGATTCGAGAATTTTCGAAAACAGCGCCATCAAACTCCGCCTTGAGAATGACTATCGACAACTAGGTCATTTACTTGGTGACAGTGGATATGCACAAAAAGCATATATTTACACTCCAATTCTCAATCCAGTGACGGAGCCACAGAAAAGATACAATAAAGCGCATAAGACGACGAGAAGCGTAGTTGAGAGGGCAATAGGGAGGTGGAAAAGACGGTTTCCCTGTCTATATTTCGAGCTCCAGACCAAATTGTCCAACACCCTCAGAATTATTCCTGCGTGCGCTATTCTGTACAACATTGGCTTAGCTGTAGATCCTTGGGATGAAGAAGGTGAAGATCCTCAAATCTTGGAAGTCCCCACTTCGGCAGTTATGAATAATGAAGCCAGTCAGAATATTCTTATTAGAAATTCATTTATCCAGCAACACTTTACCTAAGTAGCATTTTCTAATGAACCACCTCCTGTGTTTATCTATGTGTTACTACTTTTAGAAATATAAAGTCGAAATAAGATGTCAATTTTTTTTCAATTTTCTCTTCTAAATACTCCTATTTTTGAGTCAACTGTGAAATAAGGGTAAAAAATAATTTTTAAAGTTCTTCAAACAAAACTGTGGGAAATATGTATTTTTGGAAAAAAGTATAATTTACTTATTAAAAAGTATCAAAAAAATAATAATAAAGTAATCAAGTAAAAAGCAATATTACAGTAGTATTTTCAACACTGGGACATCATGGGTGTGTCTCGTCAGCCTTATCAGTCTCTGGAAACAAATCAATACAGAAAAAATCATCACTACAGGAAACAAAAAATTGAGGTGCTTACAAAAAATCTATGGCCATTTGAAGGGCAGAGTTATCCTTTTATTGACCAATGTTCTTGAGAGTTGAAAGTTTCCTCCACTTCACTACCCCAGTAATGTAGCCCAGTCAATTTATTTTTAAAAGGCCCAAATTACTGAAAGGGCTGAATTATTACAATTACCTAGAAGAAATTATTCAAAAAATTTTTTTAATCAAAAATTTGATGGTTTTTAGCTTACTACGTCAGTAGCACATGGTTTTCTGACATGTTACATGTACAAATTGACTGGGCTATCTAGTTCAAGTTACAATATGCAATTTTTGTATAATGCTTTACTTAAATTACCTCCTATGTCGCGCTCCAGTCTACTAATTTCCAGCAACAGCTTTCTCTTAATCAACATTTCATTTTCTTTCTGCAAGCGAGAGATCTCAATTTGGTTGTCAAGGACTTCCAATTTCTTGTTTTGCTCCAACAATCGCAAGGAGTGGAGCTCTCTATCTTGGGCGGAAAATTGTTCATTTCTTCTTATCCGTGAGGCGAATTCATCACTAGCGGTTGATTTTGCTGAGACAAAATGAGGAATTTGATTCCAAAAGGTACTAAAGGCCATTTTCATCGAAATTGAGTTAACAATTTGCCAGGGTTGTAGGGGGATAGTTTAAAAGATAACCCCCTCAAAATTTGTTGGTTTACGTTTCAAGGTACGTAGAATCCGAAAATCGAAAAATAAAAAAATGCCGTCCGTCCGCGGCACTTTTCTTAGCAACACTGGACCGATTTGGTTCAAATTTGGTTTATGGGCTCCATTTGGGGTCTAGTTATGCCGCGAAGCTTTGGTTGATGTCAGTCACTTATAACGGGTTGAAATGTTCAAAAGTGCCCTAGCTCGAAAACTCGAAATAAAGGTACCTATCCTTTTTTCACCAATTTAAGATGGCATTGAATTTTTCGAAATTTTACCACGCGGAGCTCTTTAGGACGATCCCTTCGCTCCTTACGAGTACTTAAGGGTTTTCCTTCGATAAAACAGAATCACGAGTGTGAATCTCCAAAGAGGTCTAATATTCGTTGGAACGAGTAACCAAAACGCGATCGCTGTTCAGCGTTTTTACAAAAATAGTTATTATAATTAAGAACTTTTTTGTCAAATCGAAAGTGAAAAATCAATGTTTAGCGCGGTGTTAAAAAAAATAAGATTTTTGATAGGTACATATTCACCATCTAAGCCAAGATTCTTGCCTTCATTTGTAATAAACAACTTTGTTCGTTGTAAGGTTTCGTGAAGTAGGTTCCTACCTTGCTTCGATGGAGGACGCTGTGCACCTTCAGCTTGGTGGTGCTCAACAATCTCTTCGGCTGTAACAATTTCCCCCTCAGTAGGAATAGGGGAGTAAACGCTCTCACTTTCTGAAAACGAATTAGGACAGACACAATTATATCGAGGCGTAGCCATTTGTTGGGCACAATTTACCTTGATCGCTATTTCAA
The DNA here is from genome assembly GCA_009739505.2 of Apolygus lucorum. Classification (NCBI taxonomy): domain Eukaryota; kingdom Metazoa; phylum Arthropoda; class Insecta; order Hemiptera; family Miridae; genus Apolygus; species Apolygus lucorum. The sequence continues at coordinate 53,710,295 of CM019177.2, forward strand.
ATGATAGGGTTTAAAAAAATGTCTCAAATTTGCTGCCTACTAACGTATTTAGGTACATAATTTGTAACAACTTTTCTTAACAAACCTGTTGGGATCAATTTGTTGGCGACCACCATGTAGCTTACTGTGCTGGGGAGGGTCCCGCTCAGGCGGGGAGGGGAGCGCGACGTCATAAACATTCGAAACTTTGAAAAATCATAGAAAAAGATCTATTTATCCAGAAAGAGAACGACTGATGTCGAAATTCTCAGAATGAGGTCTACTTTCGATTGAAAATTAAAAGAAAAAAAAATACTGGCGCGCCCATCCATTGTGGCATAATCCTTAGGTTGTGCATTTTTGAGCGCTCGCTGAGCAGGTTGCGCGCGTTCAAAGAAAAAGTTGTCGAAGTAAAATGTTGATTACTTAGTAAAGTATCGATTACTAGTGCTTTTACCTCATAGTCTGTGTTTCAGTGTAGCCGCTACAGCTCACATCATACCTAATACCAAGGTAATAACAAAAAAATGGACCGACCTCAAAAATGATGTCTGTAAACACCAAAAAGGGAAAAATAATTCTCTCAGCAAATACATACTTGATGTAGTAGGTTGTTGGACATAGATATCTAGTCAACAGATGGTATGTTAGAATACCAACAATTATTTTCAGTGTGATTCACACGTATTGTCACACTCATATCCTCCATCATACGATAGCAGTGACATACTGCCCAATAGTTTTGGAACACTTATATCTACTCGTATTCATGTTTTGTATGGCACGATCGACGCATGTTGTAATACTCACCAGATCATGTGAGTAGTACTTATAAACCACAGCGTATCCAGACAGGTAGGTAGGTACGCATTGAAGTCGCCGCCGTGCCCATCTGTAGACACAAACTTACTACCGATAAATTATTCGATGATCTGGTTACCGTTGAGTTAAAATGTGTTCCCCAAACTATCAGGTACCTAGTACGTCTCTGCTGCCATATGAGTACGATAGTAAGTGTGAACCTCCCTAGGAATGGTTGTGACTAGTATTTTGGGACTTTATTATTACATGAGACTTTATTATTATATTGGTGGACATATTGTAATGTAGCTACATACCTTCGGAAGCGTTGTTACCTAATAAGCTATTTACATTCATACTCAGTGTGGAAGCATGTTCGTAGTATGCGAGGTATGTATATTTGCGAAAAAGAATAATATGTTGGTAAGTAGAAGATCTATAAGATGTTAGTGTCTACAGATGGGCACGGCGGCGACTTCAATGCGTACCTACCTACCTGTCTGGATACGCTGTGGTTTATAAGTACTACTCACATGATCTGGTGAGTATTACAACATGCGTCGATCGTGCCATACAAAACATGAATACGAGTAGATATAAGTGTTCCAAAACTATTGGGCAGTATGTCACTGCTATCGTATGATGGAGGATATGAGTGTGACAATAAGTGTGAATCACACTGAAAATAATTGTTGGTATTCCAACATACCATCTGTTGACTAGATATCTATGTCCAACAACCTACTACATCAAGTATGTATTTGCTGAGAGAATTATTTTTCCCTTTTTGGTGTTTACAGACATCATTTTTGAGGTCGGTCCATTAAAAAGGTTTTTATTTTATTATTTTTCCATTTTATATTATATTTTATTTTTCACTTTTTAGTGGTCCTCGATATAAATTTGAAATTAATTTACCCGCAGTTTTTCGAACAGTTTTAGTAATCACAGTATTACTAAAACTGTTTGAAAAACTGCGGGTAAATCATTTCAGTAAGGTGAACTAGAAGCCGTAGGGTGGACCACATTCTGTAATCCGGATCAGTTTCCATACATATAGATGAGTTTCCATTTTAGGATCAGTTTCAGGAGCTATTTGGTTCACTTGCCTACTTACCAATCTACTCTCTTATCCCCTAACTGGTCGACTTTGTTCATAATTGCTAGGTACTTGGTAGTTCTGACAACACAATTCAACAACACAACCATGACATGATTGACGATGGAGCTACTTGCTACATCCACTTGGTAGAAAACCCTCTCATCACCTAATTTTACTATATACCTACCTCAAATTTGGTACTGAACTATGCAGTTCTGACGATGTCCTCTACTATTACCTACCTAATCATGTTATCGGTGATGAGGGGGCTATGTGCTACACCCACTTCGTAGAATACCCTCGCATCACCTAACTGTACTATATAATTCATATTTGGTACAGCACTATGCAGTTCTGACGATGTCCTCTACTATTACCTACCTAATCATGTAATCGGTGGTGAGGGGGCTATGTGCTACACCCACTTCGTAGAATACCCTCTCATCACCTAACTGTACTATATACCTCATATTTTGTACAGCACTATTCAGTTCCAACAATCTCCTATATGGCATCCTCCCTCCTACCCAACTATGTTAAGGATGGCGAGGAAGCTATGTGCTACACCCACTTGTTAGAATACCCTCTCATCACCTAACTGTACTAGGTATATACCTCATATTTTGTACTGCACTATTTAGTTCCAACAATCTCCTATATGGCATCCTCCCTCCTACCCAACTATGTTATGGATGACGAGGAAGCTATGTGCTATACACCCTCTTGGTGGAAAAGGTACCCTCTCATCACCTAATTGTACTATATACCTACCTTATATTTGGAACTGCACTATACAGTTCCGACAATCTCCTATGCCATTACATAGCCAACCATATTATATTATAATGGATGACTAGGAAGCTATGTGCTACACCCACTTGGTGGAATACCCTCTCATACCTTATTGTACTATATACCTACCTTATATTTGGTACTGCACTTTTCAGTTCCGACAATCTCCTATGCCATTACATAGCCAACCATATTATGGATGACGAGGAAGCTATGTGCTACACCCTCTTGGTGGAATAGGTACCCTCTCATCACCTAATTGTACTATATACCTACCTTATATTTGGAACTGCACTATACAGTTCCGACAATCTCCTATGCCATTACATAGCCAACTATGTTATGGATGACGAGGAAGCTATGTGCTACACCCACTTGGTGGAATAGGTACCCTCTCATCACCTAATTGTACTATATACCTACCTTATATTTGTAACTGCACTATACAGTTCCGACAATCTCCTATGCCATTACATAGCCAACCATATTATGGATGACGAGGAAGCTATGTGCTACACCCTCTTGGTGGAATAGGTACCCTCTCATCACCTAATTGTACTATATACCTACCTTATATTTGGAACTGCACTATACAGTTCCGACAATCTCCTATGCCATTACATAGCCAACTATGTTATGGATGACGAGGAAGCTATGTGCTACACCCACTTGGTGGAATAGGTACCCTCTCATCACCTAATTGTACTATATACCTACCTCATATTTGGTACTGCACTATTCAGTTCCGACAATCTCCTATACCATTACATAGCCAACTATATTATGGATGACTAGGAAGCTATGTGCTACACCCACTTGGTAGAATACCCTCTCATCACCTAATTATACTCTGTACCTACCTTACATTTGGTACTGCACTATTCAGTTCCGACAATCTCCTATGCCATTACATAGCCAACCATATTATGGATGACGAGGAAGCTATGTGCTACACCCTCTTGGTGGAATAGGTACCCTCTCATCACCTAATTGTACTATATACCTACCTTATATTTGGAACTGCACTATACAGTTCCGACAATCTCCTATGCCATTACATAGCCAACTATGTTATGGATGACGAGGAAGCTATGTGCTACACCCACTTGGTGGAATAGGTACCCTCTCATCACCTAATTGTACTATATACCTACCTTATATTTGGTACTGCACTATTCAGTTCCGACAATCTCCTATACCATTACATAGCCAACTATATTATGGATGACTAGGAAGCTATGTGCTTCACCCACTTGGTAGAATACTCTCTCATCACCTAACTGTACTACATACCTCATATTTAGTAGGGCACTATGCAGTTCTGACGATGCCATCTTCTATTACCTAATCATGTTATCGGTGATGAGGGGGCTATGTGCTACACCCACTTGGTAAAATACCCTCTTATCACCAAATGGTTCTACATATCTCATATTTGGTACGGCACTATGCAGTTATGACGATCTCCTATACCATTAGATATCCAACTATATTATGAATGACGAGGGAGCTATGTGCTACACCCACTTGGTAGAATACCTAACTAACAGTACTATAGTTATCGCTCATACTTGGTAGGAAAACTCACATACATGAGCATTCGTAGACACGTTTGATATGGCTCATGCAGGTTCTGACCTAAAAGCCACTATAATTTCCCCGTTTCTCATTCCCCGCAGCACCTTTTAGTTATCGGAACCCCCCTCATACAGCATATCATTTTAAAGCTTACAATCAGACCTTCAATTTGACTATACACAAATGGTCCTCCATCGACTCAGTCGGAAGTCACAGGGCAAGAAGAGTGAATGCGGACCAATATTCCCGAAAACGGGAACCACGTTTTTCAACTTCTTTCACAAAGTTTCGATACTTTTAACTGAGCAAAATGAAATCTGTTTGAAATGGGACCACCACGGATACTGGTAGAACACATTTCAAAAAGAATCAGACAGATTGGTACCAGAATAAAGAAATGCAAGCGACTCGGACATACAAAAAAAAAAAAAAAATCGTCGTCCCACGACAACTTGAATTGAGTACCTCCTCTTTCGCGCGCCTTCGGCGCGTTGAAGTCGGTCAAAAATGTCACAAAACTGCTCGTAGGTGTTCTGGGAACACCTCACCGTACTAAATTACTCAAGCCATTGTAGGATACCTGCATAATTCTCTTGCCATGATCACACCGAATCACTTTCCATAACGCCTCCTCTATCAGCACCCTCTATCGCGACCGCCTGAATAAATAATGCTTAAAAACACCGTTCCGGCCAAACGCAAACCCACTGACCTACCTCTATCAAATTTCCCATCTTTCCGAACGCTTTTTTTTATGCACCTGGACCACATAAAAGCTTCGAGCCCCGGCGGGAAAGTGATATAAAAAACATGCGCCATTGACAATAAATAATACAGAGCCGATAGCGGTTGGTGCGATAGGTAGAATGAATTCATATATTCCGGACGGTGTATTAGGGACGGTGGAGGATAAAGGGTAGAGATAAATATTGCCGCACTTGCCACTTGACTTGATAAAAGAGCCGTTCATATTTCACCCCAGTAAATATCGGAGGATTGAAAAGGTTCGACTGCTCTCGTTGTACTTATTCGTTTTTCTGGGGTCTTAACCGTCCTCCTTCAGTGGTTGAAGAACTATTGCGATTCTTTCCAAGTGTTTTGGTAGAGCTGGCGATTGAGATGTCTGGAAAGTGGAAATCAATGCCCCCCCCCCCCTTATCTAAATAGGTTTAAAGAGTATGCCTAGTTTGTGAGGCAAATGGACCCATTGTAAAGCGAAATGTGGACGTAACATTAACACTGCATATTGAAAACTTTGAATTCGAATATTTTCCATAATAACACCGTTTGGCCTATATGAATACCGAAAAATGAACTTCGGGCTCAAGAACGCCGCTCAATCATGGCAGAGGTACATGGACCAAATACTCAGAGGTCTCAACTTCGTGTTCTGCTTTCTCGACGATATTCTAATAGCTTCCACTTCAATCAACGAACACAAACGTCACGTTCAAAAGGTCCTGGACATCTTCGCAGCGGAAGGCCTTACAGTCAATAAGGAGAAATGCGTTATGGCAAAAACCGAGGTCGTATGTCTCGGCCATCTCGTCAACAAAGACGGCATTAAACCACTTCCCAAAAAAGTGGATAATTTAACCACATTTCCGCTACCTACATCAGTAACGGATTTACGCCGTTTTTTAGGAATGCTGAATTTTTATCGTCGGCACATTCCACACGCCGCCATTCACCAACAACCCTTAATCGAAGCTATTCCACAACCTTCGAAGAAAAAGGACAAAAGACCTATAGAATGGACGGAGAAACGCCGATTAGCATTCAAACAATGCAAATGGGATTTACAAACGGCAGCACTCTTGGCTCACCCTTCACCTAAGGGCAGGTTATCTCTCACGACAGACGCATCGGAAGTAGGAATAGGGGCGGTCTTCAACAAGAGGTCAACGAGAAAATCGCTCCACTAGGATTTTTTTCAAAAACCCTGACCTCAGCTCAGATGAAGTACTCAACCTTCGATAGGGAACTTCTAGCTATCTTCGAAGGCATCAAACACTTCCGTGACTTCATAGAAGGCCGGGAATTTTGTGTCATTACGGACCACAAACCCCTCACGACTTCCTTGCACCAAGACAGAAAAACAGCCTCGCCAAGACGCCTACGCCAAATGGAGTTCATCAGCCAATTTACTACGGACATCCGCTATACGCCAGGAACATCGAATATAGTAGCCGACGCTCTATCTCGACCGTCTCCTCCCGAACTCAATGAACTCACAGAATTCCCCACGGGACAAACAATCGCACTCGAACAACAAAAAGATAAATCCTTCGAGTTACGAAAACTAATCGAAAACGAAAGATTAGAAGAAACATCAATTCCATCGTCCTCCACCAAACTATGGTGCGATGTATCGGGAAATCAACCACGCCCGTACATTCCAATAAAACTCCGAAAATCTATATTTCAACATTACCATTCCCTAAGCCACCCGGGAATAAGGGCTACAAGAGATATAGTTCGGACGCGAGCGTTTTGGCCGAAAATGAACATCAACTTGCGCAACTGGGTTCAAGCCTGCGACCGCTGCTCCAAATTTAAAGAATTTCGGCATCCCAAAACGACACCACAGCAATTCGAACACAGTTTACAGTTCGATCACATTCATTTAGATCTCGTAGGACCACTTGCACCCTCTGAGGGTTATAAGTACCTACTAACCATGGTCGACAGGAATACAAGCTGGCCAGAATGTGTACCAATGCGAACAATAACATCCAAGGCAATAATCGACAATATTATCAACACTTGGATCGCCAGATACGGATGCCCTCTCCTCATTACAACAGACCAGGGGAGACAATTTGAAAGCGCGGAATTTTCAGAATTTCTACGAAAATTCGGAATACAGCGCAACAGAACAACCGCTTACCACCCCGAATCAAATGGTAAAATAGAACGATGGCATCGTGACCTTAAAAATGCATTACGTACAGCAGCCACTTCCTCATCTTGGTCGAAAGATCTACCAACAATTCTTTTGGGTCTCCGAACAACGGTGCGATATTCGGACGGCTATAGTGCGGCGGAACGCACATTTCGATCTCCGCTTCGACTACCCGCCGATTTATTCACCCCACTACCCACCGAGTTGTCATCTGAGAAAGAAACCGAGACAACTACGAAAATCAACCGACCTTTTCCGGACGCCTTCTACTCGACTCCGAAAATGTACCTGCGCGAGGAAACCCTCAAGAAAGGTTTAAAACCATTGTATTCGGGGCCCTACGACGTCATCAAGACCGACGAAAAAACGGCGACAATCCTCGTAAGTGGGTCAAAAATGACCGTTTCTTTGAGTCGATGCCGACCAGCTTACGGTTTCACCCCCACTCCAGTGGAACCTGAGGTACCCCCAGAACATAACAAATCGGTACCACTCGAAACGATAACGCCAAAGAGGACACATCTACTCAGCGATACACTGAGACGCACAAGCTACGATGAGCGCCCCTCACACACCGGCGGACGAAGGAAAACCACCAAACGAATCTTCGCCGTTTGTAAGGAAGCAAACAAGACCTGTATGGCCACCAACTTCTACAAAAAAGACGGACGGACATATGCCGAAATCGCAAAATCACCTCGGCAGCAATCAGGCACGCCGTACCATGCACCAAAGCCAACAAACGGCGCCAAACAACAATTCAAAAAACGGGAGCCGTCGCGAAGAAAATATGCCGCGATGTGCTACCCACTGTCAACTGGAGGAAATAGGGGAGATCGTCGAATACAATAAAATGATCGACGAGGCCATCCTGAAATTCCTTTCTTCTACCCCTATTTCCTCCCACCCAAGTCCCGGGCCGAACAACCGCCATCGTGCGGGCCCTTCTTCCAAACCCCAAAAAGTTCGGTCCGGGCAATTTTTATCAATATCATTAGCATTCTCCAGAAGGAGAATGCGTTTCGGCCTCGCCACGAGGCGTCACTGCGCCTCACGTTATGTGAGCCAGAGGAAGCCACCGTCCGGTGTAGCGGCAGCTATACGCATCGACGTCGCTATTATCAACGGCAAGATCCACGAAGTCAACATCACCGCAGGATACAAATTGACATTTTCAATGCAAGAAACCCTGAAAATAACCATTAATATTCACTTCAGATGAAATTTCAACTTACATACGGTTTCATAAATTCAAAATTGTAAATTTTCATGTCACAACACCACTTGTATTTTCATCAAACAGCAACTACCTTCTGTATGTTAAGAACTATGGGGACCTATGTAATGACCCACATATAATCAATTATTAGTTCTTAAATAAAGAAGCTACCGGGAGGATCCCTGAGTGAGTCATCACCCACTAGGGAGAGACGAGGTACGGGGGATACACCGACATGACGTCACCCTTCCACCTCTCTCTCTCCCGAGCTAACGAAATGAGTAGGTATATAAGCTCACTCAGGGATGCTTCCTCATGCCAATCTAGTCAAGTCTACCGTCTTCATCATTTCGCTCTCAAACCTTCTCCTCGAATAAGGATCTCCTCGAAGTACTAGGCTCAATAGGTAAATATCCCGTCTTCCCGTCGGTGTGGTTATGAACCACCGAGGCTGACGGGCTAGCTGCCTCCACAGTGCTTAGCACCTCGGTGTGGTTATGAACCGCCGATGCGACAGCACTGCATGTTAGGCTAGGGAACATTCTCTTCGTTGAGTAGGAGTTAAAGAAGAAACAAACGCCGCAGCGAGAAGGTCCGCTCCTTCACTCGCCGACACGCAAACACAACATACTTCATTTAAGGCTAAATGTCACGATGTTTTAGTGTGATTCTAAAATAAGAGATGGCAGCACCATCGGGGCCAAATTTCGTTTACTCCTCAGTTGAGAACGGATCGAGATATTTTAGTTCCGCAAACGGATTTCTCTTCAAGATCACCGTAGAATTCCGGGTAATTGGTTTAGAAAGTGTGCAAAAATTTTTTGCACACAGTTCCAACAAAAATTTGTTTAAATTTTGAACATTTTCAAAAAGTGGCCTTATAGCCACTTGCAGAACCTTCATCAGAATACGAATCCGTTTGCAGAATTTTTCTAACTTGATCATAGCCGTCGGATTCGCGTTTTTACGATTTGGAGGGGGTCGAGGGGGGCAATCATGGGCTGGGGGGGAGGGCGGCGATCAAACGCCCCGCCGCCTGCCCGACCATCTAACATTCATGTTTTGCTAGTACGCACCCTTTGGTCACTATTCTCTTTCCCGGCCACCTAATAGGTAGCTACCATCAACCTTCCCATTTCCAACTTCTCTGTCTTGAGGTTGATCGAATTGGGCGAAATTTCCATAATAAGCAAGACACATGAACAAATAACTTATGAGACACATTCTGTGTTAATTTGATTCAGATAATGGTTAGGTATCATAATTATGGTAGAATGTTATACATATTATTGATTGATACTGGGGCGATGATTTTCGTAGGGGATCGTCTAGACGTCAACCCGCATAATATAGGTATATTAGGTAGGTATATAGGTATATATAGGTATAATATATAGGTAGGTACCTCAAAATTTTTCATCGACATTGGACATTAATTTCGTATAGTTTCGGGCGTTACAAGGATTTCATGACAGACAGCCAGACACGGAACCAAAATTGATCAGGAGGGTCTAAAATATATAACTCGAGTAGGAATTTTGATTTTGGAGATAAAAAATATCGTTGAACAGTGAAAACAATACTTCCGTTACCGTAGTAGACTCGAACACAAAATTATTATTTATGATTAACTAAAAATTGTACAGAGCAAAAATAGATAAGGTGCCTACGCACTTCTTACTTCCGAGTCCATCAAGGTAGTGGTAGTATTGTTTTAACTTTTCAAGATTGTAGAAAAAAAATCTCCGAAATCAAAATTTCCCCTCGCGTTCTATGTTTTAGACCTTCCTGAACAATTTTGGTTCCGTGTCTGACTGTCTTTGATTCTGTCGTGAAATCCTTGTATCGGGCCGAACTACACGAAGTTATTGTCTGATTTCGATCAAATTTTCAGGAATTGTGCGGGTTGGCGAGTAGATGGTCCCCTATGAAAATCACTCTCGGACTAATAGTAGTGACTGCGGAAGCGAAAACGTGAATTCCTTGTAACAGTCTCAACTTCTTCATTTCCCATCTGAGTTCGATGACATTTTTGGGGTGCAGATGGTCTACGAAAATCACAGCCTCCAAATTGACATTAGCATCTGCGCATGCGCAAACATTAAATCCTTGAAACAGCTATAACTTTCACATATTTCATAAGAATTAGATGAAATTTGTGAGGATTGTTCAAATTGGCATGTAGATAGTCCCCTACGAAAATCAAGACCCCGGAGCTGATAGTAGCACTTCGCAGATTTTTTCCGTTGATTGTGTCCTCCTTTACCCCAGATTAATCGCATATGGACGCCCAATTCTTACTGTGGGACGTTCTAAAAAACGATGTAGTGATCGCTGCACAATCGCGGAATATTGAAGGGTAAAATCACCAACGCCGTACCCTAGTACTACTACCTACAGTATTCGAACGTCAACAGTGCCCGATGTACCCGGGATTGCTAGCGAATGAGAAAGGTGTGCGACTTTGAACTCTTCTCGAACTTTTCGAGTAATCCGAAAAGGTAAACACGTAGGGTTGCCATCTGTATGGTATTTACCTTGTAAGACCACATCACTAGTTCTAGGCTATTTATTTCAGTGCATTAACGGTAATTTTGGGACAGTCATGTTTGTAATTTAGTAGTATACCTAGTACTACCTCAAAATTCAACACTTCGCCAGTGTTAGGCGTTATAATTACATGAAATCAAGAATGACATTTAAAAACAGAGAGAATTGATAATTTAACTCTTAGAAGAGAGAATTCGGGAATAAAAAAATCAGACACGGGGGATTTTAGTTTCAAATTTATTTAGATTTATTTTGATATTATTTCATAGATATTTGAATTTTTGGTAAATAATGAATAGGTGTTTTTACCTTTTTCAACACTATTGCAGAGTGAATTAACTACCTACTAATTATTTTTTCATCATCTTTAGCTGTTCACAAAATTTGGAAATCAACGTCAAATGCCAAGAATATGCTCATCAAACCATCTATTACTAGTTGTTCTAGATACCTAACTAGTCCATGTACAGTGAACTGAAATTATCACAATTTTAGAACTAACTATTAAGTAGGTAGTGCAAACCATTATCTGAATCAAATTAACACAGAATGTGTCTCATAAGTTATTTGTTCATGTGTCTTGCTTTTTATGGAAATTTCGCCCAATTCGATCAACCTCAAGACAGAGAAGTTGGAAATGGGAAGGTTGATGGTAGCTACCTATTAGGTGGCCGGGAAAGAGAATAGTGACCAAAGGGTGCGTACTAGCAAAACATGAATGTTAGATGGTCGGGCAGGCGGCGGGGCGTTTGATCGCCGCCCTCCCCCCCAGCCCATGATTGCCCCCCTCCAAATCGTAAAAACGCGAATCCGACGGCTATGATCAAGTTAGAAAAATTCTGCAAACGGATTCGTATTTTGATGAAGGTTCTGCAAGTGGCTATAAGGCCACTTTTTGAAAATGTTCAAAATTTAAACAAATTTTTGTTGGAACTGTGTGCAAAAAATTTTTGCACACTTTCTAAACCAATTACCCGGAATTCTACGGTGATCTTGAAGAGAAATCCGTTTGCGGAACTAAAATATCTCGATCCGTTCTCAACTGAGGAGTAAACGAAATTTTCTTCATTTTGGTGCTGCCACGTGGTGGCAGATTTCACAACTAAACTCGGGACATTTAGCCTTAAGCATCGATTCTACTGATGATTGAAGTGCCTTGTTCAATCAAGCTCGTGCCCTGCATGGCAATTGGCTGTATTGCTGAGAAATGGTAAAACCCTTACACATTCTAAATAAAGACTTTTCGGGAGAGCGATTAAATGTTTTGTCCGTTTCTTCGACCTAACGTCCCTCCCGTTGATGATAAATTCAACATTTCTTCGGCAATTTATTTCATCTCCTTTGAGCATTCTATTGAAAGAATAGAGGTAGAACGCCTGGGGGTGATTTCATTTGAACAAATTGAGAAATTTGTAAAGACCAATATTGAGGTATAATGCCTCAAGGCGTTTTACGTCTAAAAGAATAAATAAAATACTCAGGCGAATTGAGACAAAAATGACTTTCAAATATCCAATTATTCATAAATTGAGTTACATACGTAGAATATATTTGAATATACACGATTTTGCTTCCGAGTCTACCAAGGTAGCGGAAGCTTTGTTTTCACTTTTCAAGGACGAAAAAAAAAGTTCTCCAAAATAAAAATTTCCACTCGCGATTTGCGTTTTACACCTTTCTGAACAATTTTGGTTCCGTGTCTGTCTGTCTGTGTGTCTGTCTGTCTGTGTGTCTGTCATGAATTCCTTATAACGCGCATAACTATACAAAGTTATTGTCCAATTTCTATGAAACTTTCAGGGATTGTGCGGGTTGGTGTGTAGAATGTCCCCTATGAAAATCATCATCCCCGGACTGATAGAAGCGACTGCGCATGCGCAAACGTGAATTCCTTGTAACGGCCATAACTTCTACATTTTCGATCCGATTTCAATGAAATTCTCAGGGATGTTACAGATTACGTTTTAGATGGTCCCCTATGAAAATCATCACCTTCGAATTTATAGTAGCCACTGCGCATGCGCAAACGTGAATTTCCTTGTAACGGCCATAACTTCCACATTTTCCACCCGATTTCGATGAAATTTTCAGGGATCCACATAGGATTAGGTTGTAGGATCTACTATCTGATAGTCCCCTATGAAAATCATCATCCACGGACTGATAGAAGCGACTGCGCATGCGCAAACGTGAATTACTTGTAGCAGCCGTAACTTCAACTGTCCCCAGGGGTCGCGGGTTCGAATCCCAGCCGAGGCTAAGTATTTTTTAGATCCAATCATACATCTACTCACTTAATTTTTCATCCGAATTTGATGACATTTTCTAGGATTGTCCAGATTAGCGTGTAGATGGTCCCCTATGAGGGTAGTGGAAGGTACTTAGAGATTGGTGTTTTGAGATTAACTACTATGCATCTGATCATCTATATAATCGAGTTATGGATACGAGGAAGCTATGTGCCACACCCACTTGGCATTTTCTCTTCCTCTCACACTGTCGTTTCACGTTTCAAATATCGGAAAATCCAAATCTGTAATAAACGAACGATCAAGGCGTCACTACTAGTCACTAGCTAAGGGCAGTCACTACTAAGGGTTGATATTTTCAGAAGTGCTCTAGCTCGAAAACTTCCGAAATAAAGGTATTGTTTTTCAACAATTTTTAAAAGTATTGAATTTTCAGAATTTTTAGAGACCACGCGGAGCTCTGTAGGACAGTCCGTTTACTCCCTACTAAAACTTATGGGTATGACCCACGATAAATCAGAATCGCGAGTATGAATCGCCAAAGAGGTATAATCTCCGTTGAAATTTTAGCTAAACAAAACGCGATTGCTATTCGTTTCTTCGAGTTGTACTCATCAGTTTTTCGTTCTGAGCAGCCAGTAATAAAATTTCCATATGAAGAAACCCCAACTTCATATATATCTCCGAATCGAGTTTGAAGCGTTAATTTTTGACATTTTGTGTCTTTACTTTGGCACATAAACGAAAAATCGTCTCGTAAATTTGCTCACGGAAATTTGTAGTGATATCCACTTACAACCAAGTCGTTGCTACGGAACTTTATCTTCGTCATTGGTGTTCGTACAAAAATCGTTCACCATTCGTTGGAAAGCCCAAAATTTATGCATAAATTATATACTGCCAAAACTGCTGTAATTATGGAAGAAACTGAGATAAACCCCTGAGTTAAAAGAACCGTAAACAACATTTGCAGTAAGAGTTTGTTGCACGTCAATAAATAATTATTGAGAACAATATTATTATTATAGGTAGGTAGCGAAGGTATAGGTAGGTAGACGGGTGAAGGGTGATGGGAAAAGGGGGTAGGGAAAAAGTAAAGACATAAAATGTCCCAATGTGTTGCAGACTCGTATGCAAGCGTTTAAATTTGCTATAAAATCTTCAATCTTCGATTTGTATATAGTTTTGCCTTCTGCGTAACCAGTAATCAAATTTCCATATGAAGCTTTCTTTTAACATGTTTAATGTTTTAGGGCTGGGGGTCGTTCTGTGAATTCCGACACGCAAATCTGCAACGTTTTTTTTCTTAGTTACCACGGACCGATTTCTTAGTTACCACGTTATATCGGCTCCATTTGGGGTCTAGTTGTACCAAGATGGCCACTGATCAGCTGAGTGAGCTCCAAGGCCATTTTCTCTCCTGTTGAACGCAGGAAGCTGAAATTTGAGAAGCAGGGTCAATGGAGAATGCTGAAGGCGCCTGAGTGGTCACTGATCAGCTGAGTGATCGGCAATCTAATTTCTCCCTTGCGAGGGAAAAACATTAAACATGATTTAATGTTTTTCCCTCACAAGGGAGAAATTGAACAGAGAGTTTTTGTGCTATGTGCCAGGGCAAAGACATGAAAATGTCAAATAGAGAAATTAGCACATCCGCAATAACGAAAATGCTATAACTATATAACTCACGATCAGTGCAGAATACGAGAGGGAAATTTCCCCGTGCTTTTTGTTAGAGCAATTTAATTTCTTAAATTCGTAATAATTTTCCAAATAACCTTGATTGTGAAGTAGGTAGGTAGTTGCAATGGCAAAGTTGTGTTCTTATCAAGCGAGATCTATACAGAAAATTACTAAACCTTTGTGAAATAATTTGCAGCGTTTTATCTAGAAGGCCTTATACCATCCAGGAACAGATCCTATTATGTTTGCGATTTATTAAGTTTGGAAGGACTTGACATTTATGGGCATAAAATTCCATCCTTTGTCTCCACTCAAATGTCAGCTTGGTAATTAACCGATATTGATTTCAAGAGAATGACCTACAGCTCTGTGATGTCATTTGCATCAGGTAACCCAATTCACAACATAATAAGTAGGTACTTGTAGCCAGAGTGGACGATTTTTTTTTCTTCATTTTTTTAGATTGTTGATTGTTTCAGGCGAATGGGCACAGTGGTAGTAAAAAGGTTTCTCTTGAGTTGTTATTTTTGTTACGCCATGAGAGATTTTCGAAGGTCTTCGTGGACGAAATCATCTATCGCTCACAGGAGGAAAGTACGATTTATGATGGCTAACGAATACCTTTACTCGTATATTATAGTAAATATACTGTGAACAGGTTACGTTAATGATAGAAAAATTGAAACAAATCAAGAACTATTGTCGATAGAATACGCAAAAGTATAAACAATATGTTGATGAGGCCAGACTAGTGCCTTACCCTACTGACTAACATAAAAATGTCTGCCAAAAGAAAAGTGGTTGTGGCACATATCAATAACCTCGTATCAATAACCCACTTGTATAGATGTTCCGATGCATTGAAGCTTATCCCAAAACATCAATCTCAAGGAGGTTTAAATTACTATCATAGAGGACTATCTACACGTCAACCCGCACAATCTCTGATGATTTCATCGAATTCGGGGATACAAAATAGAAAATATGACTGTTACAAGGAAACTCATGTTTCAGATGCGCACTGGATACTATCAGTCCGGGAGCGATGAGTTTCATATGGGACCATCAACTCCCAACAACTCCGTACAATCTCTGAAAACTTCATCAAAATCGGAAGGAAAATGTGGAAGTTATAGCTGTTACAAGGATTTTACGTTTGCGCATGCGCAATGGCTACTATCAGTCTGATAGCAATTATTTTCATTGGGGACCATTTGAACTTCAATCAGCATAATCTCTGAAAATTTCATCAAAATCGGATGAAAAATGTAGAAGTTATGGCTGTCATGACTGACACACTAACTGACTGACAAGGAACCAAAATTGTTCAGCAAGGCCTGAAACGTAAAACGCGAGTGGAAATTTTGATTTTGGAAAACTTTTTTTTTCAACCTTGAAAAGTCAAAACACTGCTTCCGCTACCTTAGACTAGGAAGCAAAATCCCAGCTTAGCTTTCCTCTGTTTGGTCGAGTGACGGAAAATGCCGCATTGCTCATTAAAGACGATTTATAAAGCACTCAAGCATAGGCTGAGGGCGTAGGGGGTAGCCTAGTGACCTGTTTTGTGGCCATAGGCCCGTTCAACTAATTAGGGGAGTGGAGGAGGGAGTGAGAGGAGGGACCGTATTTTGGCTCGCGACCAACCTCACGGCTCGACCTTCCGTTACCAAGCTGGTCCTTAATGTGATACGCCACGATTTTAAATATATTCACGCGAGGAGGTATTCTGAACGAAAATTGGAATACAACTGTCATTATTTACTACCGTAGAAGTCCGATTAGTTTTCACCTTCTTTTAACAGTTGAGGGAAGCCTCTTATGCAGGAGAGAAGAGAAAGTCTATCCTCAAAAATTAATATTTCCTCTTGCCTTCTCACCATCCTCATTCATCAATTCTTGATACATCACGCCAGTGACTTATTAACAAAAAAAATAATCACTTAGATATAAGATGAATGTACTTAATTTGTTCATTAAATGAACAAATTTTGTTTACAAAGAATCCTCCGGTTTAGAAAGTGGATTAGACTTTAGGGATTAGAAAGGCTCCTTGGCTCACTTTCACTAAATGTAGTAGAAAACGCGTTTAGCCAAACGCCTTTATAGTTAATCTGAAGGAATAAACTCGACAAGATGGCAAGCGTCTTTCACCAATCCAAATCATCCTTAAACGTCGTTTAAGATAATCGAGTTTAGCTAATCTTGAAATGTCGTGCGGAACGAACGGAAGTTGGATATTATGATGTATTGGGGCAATATAAGCGTTCCTCAGTTCAGAAGAGTTCACCCCTCCCCCCTACTTCACAAATCGTGCCAGCCTGGCACCAAAGCGGAAAGAGGTCGTAACGTTGAACTCTCGTCTATTAGTATTAGTAAGCAGTCCGTCGAGGTTCACATCCGTATTCAAGGTAAAACACACAGAAAAAAAACAGTTTATGGTGTCCTGGCAACATGGTGGTACCACTATTAGTTTCATGGTGGTACAGAAAATAATTCATGAAAATCCGGAGGTATAATCAGAATTTTTCCTCAATTTCAAAGCTTGGGTACAATTAGTAAGCTGTAAAGGAGCCGAAATATTAAAACATCGGATATTTTGTGAATATTATTCCCCATTCACCCCCTCTCCGTGCTAATTTTGATACTCTGGTGGAATAGTGTGCAATTTGGAAGAATTTTGAGTCGAACAAAGAAAGAAACACACAAATCGGTAGGAAATTGAGGGCTGGGAAGAGTTTACGAGATTATGCCCGCAAACGCACGTTTTTTGAGCATTAACCCCCCTTCCGCCCCCCTTAAAAGGCAAAATTCGAAATTCCGGTGGCGTAGTGCACAACTAGATAGTTTTCCGCGTCGAAAAAAAAAGAACCATGAAAATCGGTTGAAAACTGAGGCCTACGCAGACGATTTTGTTACAGACACACACAGACATTCATCTATGGTTTTTTTTGCGGATTTGGATTCAGAATGGTCTAAAACGGTTTGCTGTCTGGTTTTTTTGTCTGTTGAGTGTTGTCCCATTTTACCCCAGATCGATCGCTTAAGGACGCCCAAGTCTTACTGTGGGACGTCCTAAAAACTGGAAAAATGTAGATTAATGAAGGATGGGGAGGAGGAACAAGAAGATAATGAAGAGGAGAAGAGAAAAATAAATATAGTAAAAACTCTGCAAATTATTTAGAACTGCAAGGTGTGCAAACGTTAAATTATAAACTCGGCGCTGCGCGCCTCGGCGGGGCCTTCGCCCCCTGCACCCCCGGATGATTTCCGCTTAGAGCCTAATGGCTAAAATGTGACATACCTTGAAGAGGTTTTTGCTCCCTCTCCCTCTTTATCTTTCTTCCACTGTAATATTTAAGATACCTACTTATTCATAATAACATCAGGTTGTCAAGCATATTTGTCGTCAAGCATATGATAAATCATAGGGCTACTTTCCTGTCGCTTTTTCCTGTCGCTTTTTACTGTCGATTTTTTCTGTCGTTTTTCGGCGAGGGGTCCCATCGCTAAAACCTTTTCAAGGTTAAAAATCGTCTTCCGCTCAATATATTGAAACGTTGACACTCCTTTGTTGAAATCAATGTTGGGAAATCATTGGGAGTAAGGAAATTGTGAATGGAATATTTGCTAAATAATAATTTTGCTTCCTCACTACCGAAGGTAGGGAAGCTTTGTATTCGTGAAAGAAGTGAAAAAAAAATGTCCTCCAAAATCAAAATTTCCACTTGCTTTTTGCGTTTTTGAGCTTCCCGAACAATTTTGGTTCCGTGTCTGTATGTCTGTCTGTCGGTCTGTCTGTGGTCAATCCTTGTCCCGGGCAAAACTATACTAACCTGTGGTCCAATTCTGATGAAATTTTCAGGGATTGTGCGGGTTAGGTCCTAGACGGTCCCCTATCAATTTCAGCACCTTCGGACCAATAGGAGCGAGTGCGCATGCGCAAACGTGAATTTCCTGGAACCTCGGTTTCTAGGTTTCTAATGAACCGATTTTGCTCAAATTTGGGGGTTAGTTAGGGACTAACTTCTAAGAGACATCCTATAAGTTTCAATCAAATTGGTCAACCAATAGCCGCTGCGCATGCGCGAACTTTAAATTTATTGTTACAACCAAAACTCCGCAACTATTCAACCAATTCCGATGAAATTTTCAGGGATTGTATGGGTTAGGTCCTAGACGGTGGACCGCTAAATAAATTCTCTTTCGTTTAAAAAACACTCTTTCGTTCTTTTATTTCAGTGGTTTATATACCACAACTATTTACAACACTATTATAAACATTAATACCTGCAACCCTATCCCGCATATTATCGCCAATATTTTGGTATTCAATAACTCTTTGAATCATAATTTTTTCGCGAACTGATTCTATACGTCCATGTTACAATGAGTGAGGAAGCTCTACTGCCCACCCAACTTGGCAGACGTTTTTTGAGGAGTTATAAGAAAGGAATTTTAAAAAATCAATAAATTGATGAATTTTCTGAGCTATTTTTCCATACCGTTATCTTTCTCCCGATAATATGTCATCGATACCAAATGTCTTTAGATCGCTGTTCGACACCCATCCCCACTGAGAGACGAATTTTCAACTCAGGTAACACGTGGACCAGTGGCAGCCTTCCTCCCACTCCCCGCTCCGCCGACCCAGATTTATGAGGAACTAATTTTATTCTCAATCAAACAAAATTTTCTTGGAATAGATAAAACAAGCGGACTCTTGTGAACCCAGTTAATTTGGTTCAGGTTCATTAGTTAAAAGCTAGATTGCCTGGCTCGGCCACCACCATCGGGAATCGCCTCTGTTCTCCGAAGCAGGCCAACGGTGGATGAATATCAATCTACACGGATTCGACTATTATAAATCTCTTCATCTGTCTTCATCTTCCCATCTATCGAATATCGAATCCCTTGTCGAATATTAGTTGCCTCAATTCTAATCTTCTCGAACCAATCGAGAAGGTGTTTTACAAGTGGTGTGCTGGTGGAAAAGTTAAAAAACTGGTGGAACATTTGCAAATATAGGTCTCCTTGATGGTATTCAAAACCCCTTCAACAAGAAAAACAAAATCAAGTCGATTATTACGGGCGGAGTCTCTTTTTCAATGGTTTATTACCTCAAAGGTACATGTTTCTGCGAAACTTCGTCGCCTTCATCATCCTTTGTTTAACCTAACCTTTAAATTAACCTTCAGATTAATTAGATTAACCTTTAATCTAATGTTTAACAAGAAAAATGGGATCATGAACAAAAACGCCAATGTCTGTCATGGAGCGAGCCGCACCGACTATACATTCAAATAAAATGATTCTGATTAGAATGATTACAATTTTAGTTATCTTAAACCATTAGACTGGTGATCCAGTAATTCACATTTTTCAATATTATGTAACTTTTATTCACCGAATATTCTACAAGTAAGTAAAAATTTCACCTAATTCATTTCCAAGTATGAAAACCAAGTAAATTCCCTAAACGAAAAGTATGTATGTTTCAGCTGTTGTGGTACAACACAATTAGCGTGGCTTGTGGAGTGAAGGGAGAGAATAAAATAAAGGAAGGAAAACTCGGCGCTTTGCGCCTCGGCGGGGGGCTCCGCCCCCCTGCACCCCCCGGTTTATTTCTTTTTCCATACCCTGTATGAAATCATAGGAACACAGAATGTGTTTTTGCGATGCTAGTCATCCGTTAAATAAAAAACAACAATAATAAATGTGGAGTCTTTGGCAATAATAAAATAAATAATTGTTAGACATTTAATTTGGTCTAAAACCCTATAAATGTTTTAAAACCCTATGCTTTTCAATTGATATGAACCTCCAGTTTATGCTGTATGAACAGATGACACCTCGTCCAAAAAGGAGAATCTCTCTTCCTTCTTTCAAGAGAAGAGCTCCATCTAACCAAGAAGATCAAAATGAAGAGTTATAATAAAAGGGATTTTATAATAAAAGTTATTATAAAAGGGATATCCTGCTTTGTGGATGCGCACATTTATAGGGTATTAGACCAAATTAAATGTCTAACAATTATTTATTTTATTTTCAATCCACTCAGGCGCCTTCAGCATTCTCCTTTGACCCTGCCTCTCAAATTTCAGGTTCCTGCGTTCAACAGGAGAGGAAATGGCCTTGGAGCTCACTCAACTGATCAGTGACCACTCAGGCGCCTTCAGCATTCTCCATTGACCCGCCCTCTAAAATTTCAGCTTCCTGCGTTCAACAGGAGAGGAAATGGCCTTGGAGCTCACTCAGCTGATCAGTGACCACTCAGGCGCCTTCAGCATTCTCCATTGACCCGCCCTCTCAAATTTCAGGTTCCTGCGTTCAACAGGAGAGGAAATGGGCTTGGAGCTCACTCAGCTGATCAGTGACCACTCAGGCGCCTTCAGCATTCTCCATTGACCCACCCTCTCAAATTTCAGGTTCCTGCGTTCAACAGGAGAGGAAATGGCCTCGGAGCTCACTCAGCTGATCAGTGACCACTCAGGCGCCTTCAGCATTCTCCATTGACCCGCCCTCTAAAATTTCAGCTTCCTGCGTTCAACAGGAGAGAAAATGGCCTTGGAGCTCACTCAGCTGATCAGTGACCACTCAGGCGCCTTCAGCATTCTCTATTGACCCGCCCTCTCAAATTTCAGCTTCCTGCGTTCAACAGGAGAGAAAATGGCCTTGGAGCTCACTCAGCTGATCAGTGACCACTCAGGCGCCTTCAGCATTCTCCATTGACCCGCCCTCTAAAATTTCAGCTTCCTGCGTTCAACAGGAGAGAAAATGGCCTTGGAGCTCACTCAGCTGATCAGTGACCACTCAGGCGCCTTCAGCATTCTCCATTGGCCCGCCCTCTCAAATTTCAGGTTCCTGCGTTCAACAGGAGAGGAAATAGGCTTGGAGCTCACTCAGCTGATCAGTGACCACTCAGGCGCCTTCAGCATTCTCCATTGACCCGCCCTCTAAAATTTCAGCTTCCTGCGTTCAACAGGAGAGAAAATGGCCTTGGAGCTCACTCAGCTGATCAGTGACCACTCAGGCGCCTTCAGCATTCTCTATTGACCCGCCCTCTCAAATTTCAGGTTCCTGCGTTGAACAGGAGAGGAAATGGCCTTGGAGCACACTCAGCTGATCAGTGACCACTCAGGCGCCTTCAGCATTCTCCTTTGACCCGCCCTCTCTAATTTCAGCTCCCTGCGTTGAACAGGAGAGGAAATGGCCTTGGAGCTCACTCAACTGATCAGTGACCACTCAGGCGCCTTCAGCATTCTCCTTTGACCCTGCCTCTCAAATTTCAGGTTCCTGCGTTCAACAGGAGAGGAAATGGCCTTGGAGCTCACTCAACTGATCAGTGACCACTCAGGCGCCTTCAGCTTTCTCCATTGACCCGCCCTCTAAAATTTCAGCTTCCTGCGTTCAACAGGAAAGAAATGGCCTTGGAGCTCACTCAGCTGATCAGTGATCACTCAGGCGCCTTCAGCATTCTCCATTGACCCGCCCTCTAAAATTTCAGCTTCCTGCGTTCAACAGGAGAGAAAATGGCCTTGGAGCTCATTCAGCTGATCAGTGACCACTCAGGCGCCTTCAGCATTCTCCATTGACTTGGTTGCACGTGACCACATTGACCCAGCATTCCATGGCTTGGTTGCACGTGAATATCATTATAAAATTCGCGTAACGATTTTTTCTGTCGCTTTTTCGTGACGATTTTTCTTCGGTAGGTCATCGCAAAAACACATTCTGTGTTAAAATAATAATAATAAAATAAAGGGAGAAAAAGAAAGAAAAAAAAAAAAACTGATGAAGGCGACGGAGTTTCGCCGAAACATGTACCTTTGAGGTAATAAATCCTTGAAAAGAGACTCCACCCGTAATCATCACTATGGTCACTCCATAAACCCACCAATGTAAAATCAAGTCTATCGGGTCGACATCAAAACGGTCTGGAAACCTTTGCAGAAAAGTATTTTTCAAAAGAGACATTTCAAGTTTAATCTAACCATAAGGGATGAAATACGTCTGATTACTTCGACTGTCAAAATTAATCAAATAAGCTGAATAGACCCGTTTTCCATTTTATACATCATGGCGGGGGGAGGGGGGGTCACTCAGAAACATTGAGTTCTCAATATAACCATAATTATTATTCCTGCAAAAGGGTATAAAAATGCCGTTGTAAACATGCGAATCCTTGAGATCAACATTTCTTAGTTCATAACCTTCTTTTAGACTACAATGTTGTAATGTCATGTCAGCTACTGTTTGCTGAAAAGACACTTTTACACGAATCATTACCTGCTGAGGATGGAAAAACCTGTCAACCTATTAGAATCTTGTTTAATCAAGGTCAAATGCATACTTGGAAAGTGCTTCACAACTGATTATTAGAGGTACTAGAGAGCTCAGTACACATTAATACGCGTATCCCTCATTGAAGCTTCGCCGCAATTTTAAAATGTCCTGTAGCTCAGCGATGAGAAATGGAAGTGTGTAATGGAATATTATAGCTTTGATTTTAGTTCCGGTTAACCCATAGATGTGGAAACCGATATCAATCGGTCTCATCCACCCGAGGGGATGTTAGCAGAGTTGAACGAGCAATCAAACCCGAGGCAAAATAAATAAATTCTCTGGTGTGGTCAAGAACTACAAGCCTTCGTCAACAAACCCATCTACCTACTATGTATCTACTTGGTTCGAATTCAGCATTGATGGACTAAGGAGCAGGGGCGTCGCGTGATAATATTCGTCAGGCAAACAGCTAGGCTGCAAATTATTACACAAAGGTTCATTTTTTCTGTATTGATCACGCACGTCCCAGCAAAGAACTCAGCTTTGCTATTGTCACCGCCTACCAACCATGTTTTACCTTCACAATCAAGTTTATTTGGAAGAATTAAACGCTTAACACTCCACTGGAAGAAGTAAAGAATTCCTTCGTTTAGAAATTTGATTACTAGTTGCTAAGGAAGCAAAACCGAGTACATCCCAAAGAAACGATCGGCGAACGCATTTTGGTTAACTGAAATTTGGAAGGCGATCACGCCTCTTTTGCGATTCATACTCGTTTTTCTGATTTATCGTAAGTCCAACCCTTAAGTTCTCGTGGGGAGCGAACAGTTTGTCCTACAAAGCTATGAGTAGTCTCATTCGATTCTAAAAATTCAATGGTACAATCTTAAATTTGTGAAAAAACAATACCTTCATATCGAGAGTTTTCGAGAGAGGGTGCCTTTGGAAGTTTCAGCCCTTCCGTTTCACCGTTTAGAAGTGACTTACATCAACCAAAAGCACAAGTAGACCCCAAATGGAGCCCACATACCAAATTTCATCAAAATCGGTCCATGATAATTTAGGAAAGATCCGCGGACGGACGGATTTTTTTATACATTCGATTTTCAAAATCTCACGTACCTACTTACCTACCACAAACGTAAACCATCAAATTTCAGGGTGGTCAAACTTTTTTCTTGAAAATAATTAACCAAAAAGGGAGACTCTGAATTTAGACCTAATAAGATGAAATAATTGCGAAACCTTCATTCTACAATGTTTTGCAAATATTTCCTAGTGTCTATCAACAAGAAAAACGATTAGGTACAGTGAAATACAGTAAAATTGGGAACGGGACACCAGTCAACGTCAAACAGCTGCTATTTGCGGCGGGGAAAAAACGAACTGCTTTCCTTCCTTGAGATAATGTGGGTGGATGGATATGTTATGTCTTCATGCGTGGGCTAATTAGTATCCATCGCTCATCTTCCAAGTTTCTCTGCATTCAAGGTCACGAAACAGTTTTCTGACTGTTTGCCATGGTGGTAGTGGGGGTATGGTAATACTTGATACCGCGCTGACCCCCCGCCACCCCGCCGATCGTCGCCTCTCACTCTAAACAGTCCCGAAAAATTCATTTGTTTGAACTGCTTGCCTTGATCGCCAGGCACCGCGTATCATCTGCAATCATCTACATTACCGACCTCTCCAAGTCTCTGGTGTGTTGCGGGTTAGTATCCAGAGCAAAATACGTACTTTCTTATTCCATTCTCCTATTTAATCTAACTTCCTTGATAATAATGAAATAGTCCCTAAATAATATGAAAGTTTAAAAATCAGCTAAATATTACTTACAAAAAATGGAAATATAGGAGAATCTCAACAAAAATTAATTTATTTATTTTGCCTATTTGTAGTAAGGCAAACAGTGTTTGCTATGTTTGCCTGGAGGAGGCGCCACTGCTAAGGAGAGGGGCGTTGAATTTGAACGTTAAAAGTGACCGATACAAACTTCGCTGATTACAATTATTATCTACGTACCGTATGGAGAATCCGCGGTAACCAGCAAGTCGAGTACAGGAGGCGAGCGCTTTCGATGTGAGGACATCATCTGGTGGTCACCATGTGGTGAATGTACAATTAGTTAATAGGATTAGTTTTATCTCTCCCTTTCACTTGACATGACAGACAAACAACCTTTCACCACGTGGTCTCGTTACTAGGTGGCCCCCTTTCCTTTGTGATCCCTTCACCTCCCTTTCACCCAGACTATATAAATAGAACGACTGACTGACAAACTTTAGTACTTTCTCGACGGCATGAAGATGATGTCCTTACATCGAAAGCGCTCGCCTCCTGTACTCGACTTGCTGGTTACGACGGATTCTCCAATACGGTACGTAGATAATAATTGTATTCTTATAACTGATGGAACTAACCCCATTCATTTAATACTATTCGCTGATTATATTAATGTTTGTCCAATATTACATGCAAGTTCATCGTTGAATAATAATTTAATTTACAGCTTTACAAGCTCGATATTACTCTCTATACGTTAAAGATCAACGGTACCAATTACTAACTATTAACTGATTGTCTTCCAAGGATATAACTTTCTTCTTAAAACATGAATATCGGTATCACCTGGTAGATGCTGAAGACTTCGGAGACCGGTGCTCAACTTACCTTAGATCATAACCAGGCGAGACAGTAGTCATAAGACATATAGTAATAAATATAGTACTGAGACGACCCTAAATGGTACTGAGACGACCTAAAATAGTACACTGAGATGACTGTATAAAGTACTGAGATGACCTTATAATAGTACCGAGACGATCTTATTTAGTACTAGGATGACTTTATATAGTACTGAGACAACTCTATATACTACTTATATACAGTATTGATACGACTTTATGCAGTACCAAGATGGCCTAATATAGTACTGAGACAACTCTATACAGTTTAAGACGACAATAATATGATATTGATACACCCTTTTGTAGTACTCAGATGGTCTACATAGTTCTGAGACGACCCAAAGTAGTACTGAGATTTATACGGGGCGTTTCTTGAATAATGGATATTGTATTTTTACCACCATTATTTGAATTTTGGAAAAAAAATTTAAGCGATGACCACTTAATGTGACCTTAAGCGGTATTTTTTGAAACTAGGAATTCAACAAGCACACTTTTGCGCACCATACATGCATCGTTGAATTCCTCGTTAGAAAATAATACCACTTGAAGTTTTTTCTAACCCTTCAAATAACGGAGATAAAAATACAAATCCTGTTTATTTCGTCATTTGTACACATTTACAATAATATAAATGCATGAAGGGATGCAATTTGCTCAGATTTCCTACCCGACATTAGGCTTGGCCCGTGTTGTAGGGTAGGATCTTTGCAAAATCGCTCCATATCAGTAATTAAATTAACGTCTACTATACAATTACAGTAATAAGTAAATTAATAAACAATACATGATTGGTCAGAAAAAGGACGCATTTTGATAATCTCTAACATATACTAACTTAATTTAATATTCTTCAACTTCAATCATCTCTAAGCTTTAATAGTATCCTATAAGTACATAACATGTATATTATACAGGGTGTTTCACGAAAAGGTAACACCCCCCTTCATTTCCGAAAATACAGCGTAAAGAATTCCGATTAACGCAATTCTTCATGATTTTTTGTGAGGATCTCAGGAAAATACTTTTGCGCAAAATAGTTGCGCGCAATTGACACTAACTTCATTTTTCTTCATTTTTTCAAATGAAATCCCCCCTTTTTATTGCAGATTCGGATTCTACGTCAAATTTCATGAAAAATTCGTACCCGAATCGATTTGTTTTATTGCGCGCAACCTGGCTTTTCGAACGCTCTAAGTTGCGCAACTCCACAATTGCGCAAAAATTAGGTTTTGAAGAACCCTAAGTGTGGCACATGTTTTTTCATCATTTTTTGACGCTGAATCATAGAGTGTCATCCGTTTTGAGGAAGATAAAGATTTCAAGAGGAAAAATTAACATTTCTTTCACGAAAACATCAGTTTTTTGGTCGAAATCATGTTTATTTTTTATATTCTCACCTCCTTTTGAACCACGGGCTTGGGGCCGTCTACGGTAGAGTTGAAAATGAAAACTGGCAGCACGATCATGCTTGAACTGAATAAAATTGCCTGAAACTAATATCTATTTAAAAAGAGCGATTTTTTCACTAATAACAACCGAATTTTTGGCCTCCATTTAGAGAAATTCCAGTCAAATTGTAAAACGGATGACACCATGTGATTTAGCGTAAAAAATTATGAAAAAATATGTGCCACACTTAGGGTTCTCCAAAACCTAATTTTTGTTCAATTGTGGAGTTGCGCAACTTGGAGCGTTCAAAAAGCCTGGTTGCACGCAATAACAAAAATCGGTTCGGGTATGAATTTTGACGTAGAATCCGGATCTGCAATAAAAAATGGGGGGTTCCATTTGAAAAAATGAAGTTAGTGTCAATTCCGTGTAATTGCGCGCAACTTTTTTGCGCAAAAGTATTTTTCCTGAGATCCTCACAAAAAATCATGAAGAATTGCATTGAGCGGAATTCTTTACGATGTATTTTGCGGAAATGAAGGGGGGTGTAACCTTTTCGTGAAACACCCTGTATGCTGTTTAATAGCCTTTCGCATCTAAAGTCCCCTTCTGTAACTAGCCAACTTAACACTTGCTTTTTGTATTTTGGTCTAGTGAACTTCTGGGGACTTAAACTGTATTTACTAAACACCCTGTATTGTACTATGACGAGTTTTAGATGGGGAATAGTGTACTGAGACGTCTTCGTATTAGTGAGACGACCTTAGATTGAATTAATATTATTCTAGAAGAATAATAATATTCTAGAAGAATAATATCATACTAGATAGAATCAATAATTAATTAGTAGTATCAATAGTACTGAGACGATCATAATATGATGAGACGAGGGTCCTCTCGGTACTTTATATTATAAAGTACCGAGAGGACCCATTCCATCGCGGGTATTCTCGAATCCCTCCACTCGCATTTTGCGTTTAAGAGCTCCCCGTGTCTATCTGACTTTGGTCCACTACCGTTCCGGGAATAATTACTCGAAATCCTCCGATACGAAACGAATGGACGACATCAACAGAAAATTTTGGGGCACAACATCTAGAATCATCCAGGTTTATGCGGAATGTAATCTACGTAGGTAGTCTTCTCTAATGTAGTTCAATTTTGGGATTCTACGTTCCTTTTTTACGGAAGGAGATTCCCTTCGTAAATCAAATACGTAATTCAATTGTTGGATTCTAAGTACCCATTTGAAACGAACACATCCAATTTTTAAAAAAAGTCTACCAAGTGGGTGTGGCACATAGCTTCCTCGTATCAATAACCTGATTGTATAGAAGATCCGATGCATAGTAGTTAATATCAAAACATCAATCTCTAAGTACCTTCCACTACTCTCATAGAGGATATTTTGCACGCTAATCTGAACAATCCTAAGAAATTTTGTCGACATCGGGTGGAAAATGTGAAAGTTATGGCTGTTACAAGGAATTCACGTTTGCGCATGCGCAGAGGCTACTGTCAATTTTAAGGCCTTGATTTTTATTGGGGACCATCTACAACCTAATCCGCATAATCCCAGTAAATTTCATCGAGATCGGATAGAAAATGTGGAAGTTATGGCTGTTAAAAGTAATGCACGTTTGCGCATGCGCAGCGGCTACTATCAGTCCGGGGGTGATGATTTTCATAGGGGACTGTCTACATGCCAACCCGCACAATCCCTGAAAATTTCATCGAAATCGGACAATAACTCCGTATAAATATGCCGGTTACAAGGATTTCATGACAGACACAGAGACACGGAACCAAAATTGTTCAAAAAGATCTGAAATGTAAAACGCGAGTGAAAATTCCGATTCTGGAAAACTTTTTTCTCAACCTTAAAAGTGAAAACAAAGCTTCCGCTACCTTGGTAGACTCGGATGCATTATGTGATGGATCTGTTTTTTTATACTATTAAAATTTCCTGATCTCTTTGGAAGACGGCTAACAACGTCAGACGCCAGGAATGGCAGTTGGACGAAAATTCAACCTGAGATGGCTGTTTACTTTCACTACCTAATTCAGTTAGATCCGCAACAACATAATGAACAAAGATCAACAATTATAAATGAAATGAGTTGTATGTAATATTTCAATTTCGGTGGTGTTTTTGTGACAAAATATCAACGTTGTCACTTTGAGTTTGAGAGAGAAAAAATCGAGAGAACGGAAGATGGAAGAACAACGAATCTGAGACGTTATTAGCCTGAAAATTGGAAAAGTTTGGAAGTTCGTTGAGAGGACCACTTTCAACTATAAGGATTTTTTTTTCTGGAGTGACCCTCGCTTCGATGGTACTGAAATGTTCGAAGTTGAATGGACTCGGAGGGCGACAGCATCAATTTTCTGTTTGCAATATAATAAAAAAAGGAGTGCCTACCAAGAAATCGATAGAAGGGCTTGTGCATCATGAAATTGATTATATCATTGAGTAGTACCACTGTCCTCAAATAGGATCATTCCACGTTCGAAATGATGGTTGTTTTGGTCGACAACATAGTAACTCGGTAGATGAGTGTAGTTTGCGATGAAATTGATAAATTTGATTCCTAGGAAAGGTGGGGGACATTAACTCAGTGTGCATCACTTGGACGCAGGAAATGCTCTTTCTGGAATAAGATATGGATTTAGGAACTCCAACATGGTTGGAAACAATATTCAGTTTGTTATGACGAAATTTAATCTTGAAAAGTTTCAATAGTGCTTCTAACAACACCAGTATGAGGCGTATTTAACTGTAATAAAAACGCTGCAAATTATAACACAATGGTTTATTATTTTTCTATATAGATCACTCGTCTACAAAATCACCAACCATCCAATATGAAGAAAAAAAAAATAAATAAATAAAAAAAATTAAAAAAATAAAAAAAAAAATTAAAAAAAAAAAAATTACCAACTATCGATCGCATTTCGGTCAGCTCTAATTTGAACGGAGATTAGGCCTCTTTTGCGATTCACACCCGTGTTTTGATTTTTATATATATATATGTTGATCAATAAACAAAATTGGCTCTACATGAGCATGTACATGAAAATATTTAGAAAGAACACAAATTACACGGTACAGAGCTATTTTGTGATATTTCGGAATAATTTCCTTTTTCAAACAAGAGATTGAACAATGAAAGTGAATTCATTCCACTGGGTAGCATGTCATCTCTTAATATTCAACCCAGGAGAGTCATACGCCCCCATTACGTTGCTGTGAGCCTTTTCTGACTGGAGGAGAAGTCTTTTGGACCCTTTTGGCTCATGTTTCTTCAAAATTTGTATGCCAAAACAATTATCGAAGGTTGCGTTATGAGAGATGGCATGTCTGCTTACAGGTAACTCCATGTTCCGTGCAACCACTGAAGCCCTGTGGTTGTTTACTCTAAGGTTCAGTGGCGTTTCTGCTTTCCCCACATAAAAGGCTGGACAGTTTTTACACACCAGCTCATAGATGCTCATCGGGGTTTGGCAGTCTGCAAATTGTTTACATCGGTATGTGTTGGGGTTGTTTGCTGAACTGAAGCTGTCTTCTTCCAACACAATACCACATACTTTGCATCGTGGTCTTCCACAAGGATGCAGCCCTTTGGAGAAAGGTTGCGACGGGAGCGTTTTGGGTCGCCTGTGAGACAAAATGTCTCCAATGGATGCTGCCTGTCTGTAGTCAAGGGTAGGTGCTTTTGGGAAGACTCTTTTCATGGTCGGATTCGAAGACAAGAATGAATACAATTCCCTTAAAATTTTGTGCATCTTTTCGATTCCAAAGAAGTACGTGGTGGTGAGTCGGTTGCAGTCTTGTCTCTGCCGAGGCTCTTGTTGGTGGCGTATGTGAGGGGGTATGACTCTCTGCTGGATCACTTTCTGGGGGTACCCTCTGTTGCGAAGTTTGACAGCCAAATCTTTGATAAACTCCTCTTTTCCACTCTGGTTACTGCAGATCCTATGTCCTCTAAGGGAGAGACCTCTAGGAATTGCTAGCTTCGTGTGCCGAGGATGACAGCTGTCGTAGTGAAGATACAGTTGCTTGTTGGTTGGCTTGACATGGACAGATGTTACTAATTCCCCGTCTTTCAGTTCTATTTGGACATCTAGGAACGTGGCTGCTGAAGTGGATTGTGTCCAGGTAAACTTTACTGAGAATCTTGAATTCAAATCATTCAGAAATTCACTAAGCTCCTCCTCTCCATGATGCCACACTAGAAAAATATCATCGATGAATCGCCTCCAGAGCAATGGTACTTGGGCTCGTGATGATAAAAATTGCTGTTCTAGATGGGCCATGAACAAATTAGCATATGAGGGGGCCATTCTCGTTCCCATAGCAGTCCCTCGTTGTTGTAGGAAAATCTGATCCTCGAATTTGAATACATTCTTGGTTAACACGAAATTAGCCAAATTCACCACGAAAGATGTACTAATGAAAATGAAAATGAAAAAAATGAAAATGAAAATGAAAAGAATTTATTTCTGCAATGTACAATGTACAAAAAGTACAAAAAATAATTTGATCTACATCATGTTTTGAAATTTAGTCTCCCTAATGGGTGATACCCGTGACAGGGAAGACGAGTAGTGACCTATGAGCAAGTAGGATTGTCTACTAGGCTCTACTAGATGAAAAGGAAATTATTTAACGACTACTTATCAATTACGTAGAGCTACTTATATAATATTATGTACTTATATAGTATAGTATTACGTACAATAGGTATTATGTACATTAGTTTCAGTTTTCGCGTTGTACTTTGAGGAACCAGTTTTTTAAAGTTAAATTTACTTTAGTCGGTTGATCCAACAACTTATTTTTTACTATTAGTGGTAGATTATTAAAAATTCGGAGTCCAGCAAATAAATAAGTATTCTGAGAAGCAGTTGTGTTTACAAGTGGGAGATAAGACTTCCCCTCCAATAGAAACCTAGTAGGTATTCCATGAACTGGGTAAGAAAGCCTTCTCTCTGTTAGAATTTGTTTAACATTGTTAAGGTCTATAAGGTAGCATAATTTAAGAATGTTAAGCTTTCGGAACAGTGGGTCTGTATGTTCTAAGAATTTGCTTTTCGTTATAACTCGGACTAAAATCTTTTGGCAAATATACACTGAGTTCAAAGCAGTAGCATATGCTCCGCTCCATACCGGTAGTCCATAAATTAAGATTGATTGTGCTAGTGAAAAGTACATCATTTTCATGAGATTAGGAGTTAGGTAGGTTCTTAAGTGGGAGTACACATAAATAAGTTTTCTCAGGCGCTTACACACTACATCAATTTGACTTTCCCATTTCATATTAGAGTCTAAAATAATACCTAGATATTTCACGCTGAAACATTTGGCCACTTCAGGACAAGTCGTGCAAGGGTTCGAAATGCAATTGGAACTATGCAGATGTATCTTGAGGTTATCACAGGGGAGAGTGGTTGATGACAAGCAGTATGGTATGTATTTAGTTTTTGTTAAATTTAATGTCAACTTATTTTTAGTGAGCCAGTCATTGATCCTTTTCAAACCACTTTCAGCTTACCTAAAACTGTCCACCCAATTATCAGATACAAAATACAAAACTGAATCGTCTGCAAACAAAACCACGTCACCATTGATATCTATCCTTCCAAGCTCGTTGATGTACATTATAAAAAAGATAGGACCAAGAACTGTCCCTTGCGGAACTCCATAATCACTACAGTCCATACTTGACCCCATAAAACCATTTATCTTCACACATTGTGTCCTGTTGGTGAGATAGCTTCTTATCCATTCTAATGCTAGCCCATCAATACCAAATGATTTCATTTTGACTAGAAGTTTTTCGTGAGAAATAGTGTCAAACGCTTTCGCTAGATCTATAAAAATTGATAATATTTTTTTGCCTCTATCAAGATCTTGCATTATTTTATTTGTTAAGTAACATGTTGCATCTTGCGTGTTTTTACCCGATCTAAAGCCAAATTGACGATCACATATCAAGTTGAACTTCTCTAAATATTCTACTATTTTTAGTTTGGCACATTTCTCAATTATTTTGGCAATATTACTTACAAGTGATATTGGTCTGTAGTGACTTAGATTTTGCTTATCTCCAGCCTTGTAAATCGGACAAACAATGGCCAGTTTCAATTTTGCTGGAAAGATTCCATTTTGTAAACTTAAGTTAATCAAATGACATAGAGGTCGACCAATGAACTGTTTACATGATTTAAGGACTCGTACTTCAATTCCATCCCACCCAGGACTGGATCCTCCTCTCAGAGAATCAATAGTTTTAATTACTTCGTCTACAGTTACTTCCCTAAATACAAAACTAGTATCACAATTAGTGTCAGGCTCTGTCAGGATCTGTACGTTCGGGGAGTTGAAGAGCGAGTTCAGGACCCACTCTAATAAAGAAGTCATTAAACGCGTCAGCACACTCTCCTGGGTTATCGATTGCGTTTAGTTGTTCATTCTGGATTTTTATTGTCTGAATTAAGTTTATCCAAGGTGGTTTATCAATTATCTCGTTAATAATATGCCATGTTTTTTTTAGAATTACCTTCAACCATATCCAATTTTTTCTTGAAATACTCTTCCTTTGCCTTTCGAATCAAAGTTTTCAGCGTATTTTGGTATTTTTTAAAATAGCTTTGCAATTTGATATTAAATGGTTGCTTGCTCGCTGCCTTGTAGAGCTTTTCCTTACGACGGATCGACTGCAGTACTCCTTTTGTAATCCATTTTTTAATGGGTATGTAATGAGACCTGATTGGTACTTTGCCATCCAACACTGAGGCGTTCGTAACGTGCTTTTTCATATTGCATATAAGGCTATCTGTACAGTAATTTACATCGTTTGAAGACAAAAGGTCATTCCAAGTTTCAGTTGAAACTGAAGTACATAATTTTTCCATTTCTAGCTGAGGTTTACGTTCCAGAACAACTTCTTGTTTATAATTTGAATTTAGAGTAAAAAACTTATCCCATAAGATGAATGTGGCAAAATGATCAGTTATATGACACTTAATTACTCCGGATGTCAGAGATTTATCGTCCCTAATATTACAAAAGATGTGATCTATACATGAACCTTGTGAATCATTTGATCCAGGTCTAGTTGTTCTATTTATTTTTGAAAGGAAACCACGCCCAGCCAATGAGCCCAGATATTCATCGGCATTAGAATCAATATTTGGGCTTTCAATATTCAAATTTATATCGCCAAGTATGAAAACGGATCGACCCTCAAATGAACCTAAGACGTTGTGAAGATCTGAGATAAATAATTTGGTTTCAGCAGTTGTACTGGATTTTTCGTGAGAGCGATAAATAGCCAAAATGGAAGCTCTAGTGGACCCTTCAGATATTGATAAATTTATCGAGCTGCATCCGTATATATTCAGTTCTTGAACATCCATTACATTTATCTTTTCATTTACAAATACCACAGTACCACTACTCTTATTTACATGATGCTTAGTTAAATAAGTAATATAACCGCCAATATGGAATTCCACAGCATTATCACCCAACCAACATTCTGTAAATATTATTACATCGGGTTTAGAAGGTAACTTCTCCAATTCTAGTAACCAGTAGTCAAAGTTTCTCGATATACTTCGAATATTTAAATGATAAATGAATAAACCGTGTTTTCCACATGTGCGAAGATAATTGCCAACTTCTTTATGATCATCAAATACCAAAGAATCAGAATTCAAAGAAGAATCCACTAAATCTATTAATTCTGACATAACGTTGTTAGTAAGACATAACTTATTTATAATCTGTGAGTATATAGTTACCTACCTACACATCATTCATTGTACAATTCAGAAACTGATTTTGAGGCGTCCATTTTTCGAAGTTGTTCAATGTTGTTGATAAGAGAGCTCTTGATTCCCAGAGTATCATCCTTCTTCAAGAATATCTTGCCATTAGCAGTCCAAATAAATCGATAGCCCAATTGTTTTCCAACCTTCCTTGCAAGCCAAAAGAGATTGCTGTTATGTACAGTGAGTCTTTCGTTGGCATACAACTTAGTTTCGGGGAAGCTTGAATGGATGCTTTTCGCCGTAATGTTTTCTTTGTTTTCCTTCACGTTTTTCATCCAGATTTTCCGACCTTGTATGTCATTGAACTTCACAACTATATCATTCGATCCATGATTGCTCTTGGACCGGATCCGGTAAGCATACTCAATCTTGTGATTCTCAGGGATCCGTAACTTCTCCGCTACAATTTTCAATATTTCTGATACATCCTCATTCCGAGTATCAGGAATTTCTCTTAGTACCATAGTAGTACTCAACGAAGCCTGCTCAGTTTCATTCAATCTCAATTTCAGATCATCGACCTCTTTTCTAAGGGAGAGTACCTCAGTACGCACTACGACATTCTTGTTTTTCATGTCATCCACACTTTTTTTATGTCAGCGAGTGCTTGTTTATTGTCCTCAAAGAAATCGTTAAAAAAACTTAAGGACTCCTCCATTGAATCCATCTTCGATCCAAGCTGGTTAAATTTCGACAACAAGAGGTCCATTTTGCGACTCAATTCCTTGTTTGATTTATCTTGTACCTCACGTTCCTCTTCTGAGGCTGAGCTGTTCTTTTCAATCAAATCTATATCAGCTACTCCTTTACCCTTGGATGTCGTTAGACCCGACCGTTCTTTAGTAGTACCTGTTGCCTCATTTCCCGATCTACACACATCACACTTCCAGTTAGCTTTTAATTCAGTCTTCAGTTTTTTATAATTTTCTACCGACCTCAATCTGGTGCAAGACGGATGATAAGAAAGGGAGCAAACACAACACGTCACCGTCTTACGCGGAGAGAAAAGGTCACGCTCACACTTCGCACAATCCATCGCACAAACAAACTGCCGAGTTAAGATAGATCCTTTCGCCACGAGAGCTCAAGGCCAACTAGGCTTTTGAGGGATATCCCGTTGATCTAAGAAGTGTATAAATATATATATATTTCAATATAAATCATTAAATTTTCGTAAGGAGCGAACGGTTTGTCCTACAGATCTCCGCATGGTCTCAAAAAATTCAAAAAATTCTATAGAATCTTAAATTGAAGGAAAAACAATACCTTTATATCAAAATTTTTTGAGTTAGGGCGTTTTCAAAATTTCAAAATTGATTTTGGAACCCTTAGAAATGACCTACATCAACCAAAAGCTTCGGGGCACAACTAGACCGAAATGGAGCCTACATACCAAATTTCATCAAAATCGGTCAATGCTAAGTGTCAAAAGTGCCGCGTTCGGCGGACGGCGGACGGATGGCCAAATTTTTATTCGATTTTTGGATTCTACGTACCTTGAAACGTAAACCATCAAATTTTGATGGGGTGTTAAAATTTTTTTTTCTTGGTCGATTCCAAAGGTTTTTTATTGAAAATGATAAACCAAAACAACCCCTAAATTATTCATATGCAGCTGATACACCTAGATATAAGCAACTACGTGACTAAGGACATTTGGATAACAAAATTGAAATGATTACAAACGTCAGTCAAGTGGTTGTGGCACATTGCTTCCTCGCATCCATAACGCATCCATAATAGACGTTTGCGCATGCGCATTGGCTACTATCAGTCTGGGGCAATGAAAATCATCTACTCTCCAATCCGTATGATCCCTGAAAATATCATCGAAATCGGATGAAAAATGTGGAAGTTATGGCTGTTACAAGGAATCCACGTTTGCTCATGCCCAGCAGCTACCATCAGTCCGAGGGTGACGATTTTCGTAGGAGACCATCTACACGCCAACAAGCACAATCCGTGAAAATTTCATCGAAATCTGACTATAACTTCGTATAGTTTTGGCCGTTAAAAGGATTTAAGGATAGACACCCAGACGTGGTTATAGATACGAGACGAGGAAGCTATTTGCCACACCCACTTGACATTTTTATGTGTTGTTAGGATTCCTGATGGTAGTTTACTCCAAGGTTGGCAATATTGAATATCTTGTGCGCTAAAAATCGTAAAGTTTATGCGCTTTTTTCTAATTTTGGTTATTATTTTCACTAATGAAACTTTGGAACCGACCAAGAGAAAAAAGTTTGACCCCCCTATAAAATTTGTTGGCTTACCTACGTAGAATCTGAAAATTGAGTAAAAATGTTGCCTTCCTCAACTTAAAATAGTAGGTACTGAATTTTTTAGAATCGAATGAGACCACCCAGAGCTCTATATGAGACCAACCGTTTGCTCTATATGAGAACTCAAGGATTGGACTTACGAAAAATCAGAAACACGAGTGTGAATAGCAAAAGATATCATAATTATTAAACGGATCGGTAATATTTAGGGTGATATCCACTGAAACAAGAGTCGGCACATTTCACTGTAAAACTTTTATTCAAAGAAGACATTTTCTAGAGAGAATCGGGCGGGCGACAGACGGAGATGGAGTAGCCAACACAACAAAACTAATATAGGCAATACATCCATGTAGATGCTATAAGTGCATGGAAGTTAGGAATAAGAAAGAACATGGATTGACTTATATGGATGACCATGGATGTACGACACTCCCCCTCGATTTGATATCATTAATCTCTTCCACATGACATGATGATAAGATAAAATACATAACCTGATAAGCAAGAAACCTAAACAATTTCAAATAGCAATATTGATATTAAATCGCAAAATATATATAATTTGAAAATGAAATACAAGAGGGTAGAATTTACTCAACACAAACAGGTAAGTTGATGCAAAAGGAGCTTCAAATAGGAGTGAGGAATGCCATGCAAAGGTATCAACAAAATACATGTACGAAATAGTGGCATAAGAAATGAAAAAACAACGTACCTCGCTGTCGCCCTTGAAGTATCACAATCTAATAATATTTTTATAACAGTTAAAGAGATCAATAATTTCTATTATCACAAATCAATCAATTTGAGCATTATCATCCATTAAAGAATTTTTTGTCAACAATTTTTAAAAGCTTCCGAAATTTTGTAAATTTGTCACGACTCAACGGTTTAGTAAATACGTCGGCTACGTTTTCATCCGTACTAATGTGAACAACATCAATCACTTGTTTTTCATAAAGATCTTTAACAAAATGTATTTTTATATCAATATGTTTGACACGACGCGAATTTTCAAAAGATTTCACCATTGACACCGCACTTGCATTATCGACCAATATGATTACAGACTCACTAGTACTCCCGCCGAATTCACACAAAACACCTTTGATGTTGACGATCTCCTGAGCGGCCGATGCGACTGCGACATACTCCGCTTCTGCTGTTGATAAGGCGACGCAGGGTTGTCCTCGGGAAAACCAGGCGATGGGGTTCTCTCCATGTAGAGCAACAAAACCACTGACAGATTTTCTTGTCTGTTGGTTGCCAGCCCAATCAGCATCACTGAAGGCATGCAATCGACCACCCTTAACGAATTCGAGAGAGAAATTAGCAGTAGCTCGTAGGTACCTAACAGCTCTTTTCGCTGCTTTCCAAGCCTGCAATGTAGGTTTGTCGAGTACTCTGCTTAAGGTCGATGCGCAAAATGACAGGTCTGGTCGGGAAGTCGTAGCAAGATACATTAGACAGCATACAAGTCTTCGATACGGGACATCTCCAGCTGGCTCATCTCCAAACTGGAAACCAGGTTCCATTGGTGTAGAAACACCGTGGCATCCTTCCATTCTGAATTCAGTCAATATTTTGTTGACCATTTTCCGCTGACAAATGTGAAGTGTGTCACCAGATCTCTCGAATTCCATTCCCAGGAAACACTTAGCTTCACCCAAGTCCTTTGTCTGGAACTCCTTGTGTAAAATCTTGATTAATTGGTTGACGCCTTCTTGATCTCCAGTGATTAAACCGTCATCGACAAATAATACCAGGTAAATTCCATTTCCATGGTAAAAACAAAAGTCGTACCTCGATCGCTGTAGACCAAACTTTGTCATGACTTCATTAAATCGGTTATTCCAACATTTTGGCGCATTTTTGAGACCATACAAAGCTCTATTAAGTTTTAGAAACTTGCTGTCACAGCTCAGTCCTTTCGGTTTCTTTATGTAAACGTCATTAGGTAAAATTCCGTTCAAAAATGCAACAGGCACGTCCACCTGACGCAAGGGCCACTTGTTGGTTATAGCGACGGACAGGAGTGTGCGTACTGTTTGCATCCTACAAACAGGCGAGTAAAAATTTTCATCCGTTGAGGGTAGCTGGTAACCTTTCGCTACTAATCTCGCTTTTCGAGTCCCATCATCCTTCAGCTTGAAAACCCAACGTGTGTCTATAGCCATATGATCCTCTGGGAGAGGGCAAGGTGACCATGTTTGCAGTTTGTCATGCGAATCTAGTTCGCTTTTGATGGCTTCTCTCCACTCAGGTGATTTGACAGCCTGCTCATATGTTGACGGCTCCTCGTCGCTACTTGACAACAGACAATATGCTGAGTACAGCTCGTAATCGCCAAATCTCACAGGGGCGTTGACTGTTCTTCCCGACGAGGTCGTCCTGGTAACTGGATTCAACACTTCATCTTCCTCTATCTCCATTTCAGACTCTAGCTCCTCATCTGAAGGTTGTTCCACAATTCTCCTCTTGCAAGATGAGTCTGTGTTACTCGATGGATGAGCTCTCTTTCTAGGTTCCTTAGACTGAGATTTAGATTTTTCCTTCTGCTCATTTTGGCGTTCTTCAGGTTCCTTCTTCTCGGTGACGTCATCATGGGGCCTCTCAACTTCTTGGCACATAGATTTCGGAAGTTCTATGCTTTCAGGTTGATCTTCCCATCCCATCTTGGTTTCATCAAACACAACATGACGAGATCGAATGACTTTTCCGAGTTTAGGCAACCAAATTTTATAGCCTCCGCCGCAGTACCCAACCATAACACCCCTCTGAGCCCTAGGATCCAACTTGTTTTGCCTGGGTTGATTGAGGCTCCACGCACGTGAACCGAAAATTCTCAATTTTGAGAGCTCATTGGACCCATTCCAAAAATACGAGGGTGTAGGTACTGGTCCTTTGAGAGAGCTACTCGGCGATCTGTTCATCTCATAGGCAGCGCATCTGACAGCTTCACCCCATAGGTACTTAGGGACTTTACCCTCAAGTAATTTTACTCGAACCCTATCCAATAAAATACCGTTTGCCCTTTCTGCCTTACCGTTCATCTCGGGGTTGTGGCTTATTGTATATTGCAACACAATACCCTTGGACTTTATGTCCCCTGGCGGTCAGTTCCGAAATTGATAGCAAGTTATGTTTCAAACCAGGTACCAGGAGTGCCTCAATTTTGACTCTCATACCCTGACACATCATCCTCAACGTACCCTTCTTTTTTGCCACCATACAATCTCCATTTGCGATCCGAATATTCACTGGATTACCGAGTTCCTCCACTGACGTCATTTTCGACTCAAACTGACTCTTGACTAAATGTTGACTAGCCCCAGAGTCCAAAATCAGGATGTCATCTCTCATTAGACAATTATCGGAGTTCAAAGCAACCAGAGAGATCTCTGCTTCATTTGCATGACGATCTGATCTGTTTCCAAACTGTTCATATCGGCCTTTTCCTTGATAACCCCCTCTCTTAAACTTCTGACTGTTGCTGTAATTACCTTTCTTCCTCTTTGGGCAATTAAATTTCAAATGTGACGTGCTACCACAGGCATAACACTTTCGTGTATAGGATTGGAAAGACGATTCATCTCTTCCCCCTTGGTTACTCACTTTTCCTCTCAGCTTCATCTCATGATCCAATAGCCGTGACTTGGCGAAATCAAGAGAAACTGCAGCCTGTGTTTCTATTGCAGTAGTGACTGAGTCGTACTCAGCTGACAGACCAAGGAGTAACAAGCAGACACGGTCGGAGTCTTCAATTTTTGTCCCCATCTCGACCAAATCACGAATTACAGTGTCAAAAGTGAGGAAATAATCTTCCAGGGTATCCTGTGGGCTAATCTTGAGGTTGAACAACTTCCTCCACAGTGAAAGTTTAGAGAAGGTACTTGACCGAACGAATACGTTTTTGAGGGCTTCAATCATCTCTCTCGTCGATTTACAATCTTTTATCAAATCGAGATGCTTATCTGACACGCATTGGACCACTAACGCCCTTCCTTTGGCATCAGCCACTTCGAATGTAGCTGCCTCCAGGGCATGTTTTGCCAAAGTCAGGCTATCTTTCGTTTGGTCCATTACATATCCGATCTGTTCTTTATCCAGCAAGGTGTATAGACGGAATTTCCAGTTAGTAAAGTTTGTTGAAGTGAGTTGTGGTAGATTCGAGTAGTTGGCCATGGTGCTTGACTTTTTTCCCGCACCTAACACACTATCAGCCTAACCCCTACCGAAAAAAAATCTCACTCGCGATTTCGCGCAACAAATTTTATCAACACTTCTTCAGGAAGCTCACTGGGTCATAACCTATCATAATAATTAAACGGATCGGTAATATTTAGGGTGATATCCACTGAAACAAGAGTCGGCACATTTCACTGTAAAACTTTTATTCAAAGAAGACATTTTCTAGAGAGAATCGGGCGGGCGACAGACGGAGATGGAGTAGCCAACACAACAAAACTAATATAGGCAATACATCCATGTAGATGCTATAAGTGCATGGAAGTTAGGAATAAGAAAGAACATGGATTGACTTATATGGATGACCATGGATGTACGACAAAAGAAGCCTAATCTCCGTTCAAATTTTAGCTGACGAAAATGCGATTGTTGGTTGTTTCTTCGAGTTGTAATCTGTTTGGCAACCTCAGCAACCAGTAATAAAATTTCCTAATGAAGGTACTACTTACAACTCTTATTTCTTAGAACTGAATGTGAAGCGTTTATTACTTCAAAATACCTATTTAAAACTTGAGAAGTGAACATGCGGTATGTAGGTAGCGGAACCTTGCAACCGGCGCAAATAAGGTAGTGGAACCTTGATAGAATCTAGGTACTATTAATTTTCTATTTATGACTCGATTGAAAAAAACGTCTGCCAAGAGGGTGTGGCACATAGCTTCCTCGTATCCATAACCCGATTGTATAGATGATCCGATGCATAGTAGTTAACCTCAAAAACATCAAAACAAGTTAATCTGTAACATCCCTGAAAATTTCATTGAAATCGGATAGAAAATGTAGAAATTATGGACGTTACAAGGAAATTCACGTTTGCGCATGCGCAGTGGCTACTATCAGTCCGAAGGTGGTGATCTTCATTGGGGACCATCTACAACCTAATCCGCATAATCCCTGAAAATTTCATCGAAATCGGGTAGAAAAAGTGGAAGTTATGGCCGTTACAAGGAAATTCACGTTTGCGCATGCGCAGTGGCTACTATCAGTTCGAAGGTGATGATTTTCATAGGGGACCGTCTACACACCAACCCGCACAATCCCTGAAAATGTCATTGAAATCAGATGGAAAATGTAGAAGTTATGGCCGTTACAAGGAATTCACGTTTGCGCATGCGCAGTCGCTTCTATCAGTCCGGGGATAATGACAGACAGACAGACAGACAGACAGACACACAGACACCGAACCAAAATTGTTCAGAAAGGTCTAAAACGCAAAACGCGAGTGAAAATTTTGATTTTGGAGAACTTTTTTTTTTCGACTTCGAAAAGTGAAAACAAAGCTTCCGCTACCTTGGTAGACTCGGAAGCAAAATAGCTAGTCCATAGGACCATGATTTTCAGATTTACGTTGTGAAATATGTACGATTTATTCCGGTAGGAATAATTTCCGACTCAACTCTAGATACTTGAAAAAATATTACATTAACCCTTCAGTGGTAGACCCCGGAGCGCGGCGCTCCTTCAGCCCATTTTTCGAATACTGTGGTTCACAGTGGCTATCCTGAGGGCTATGATTCACAGTTCCCTCCTAGAAACCACCTCTACGCAGGACCGTACCCTCCTCTCAGTCCCCAAACCCCCTCAGGGTTATTATGGATTGGTTTCTTGCACTAAAACGTGAATGTGTCAGATAGCTCTTAAGTCTGAGCGCTCTTCTGACCCCAAGAAGTGGCTGCAGGAAGATTCTGTCGAAAAGGCAGAACGTGCATCTGACTGAAACGGCTTTGATTAGTCACATTTTAATTGCTCAGTTATTTGTATTTCAGAGTTGAGCAAAAGGAACCTATTTTTACCAATACGTATTCCTGAGTTCAATTTTTTTAAAAACTTTTTTTTACCAATATGTTTTTCATTGAACACTTTTAGATACACCAGTAGATGAGTTGAGTATCACACTCTGACCAAAAACATTAAAAAAATATGATAAATATTGATTTTTTCGGGAGGAAATACCGAAAGAGCGCCGCGCTCCTGGGTCTACCTTTTGGGAGATGAGATTAGGTCTACCACTGGAGGGTTAATACATAATAAAACACACAAAGACTTCATACATGACGATAAATTGTAGTGAAACACGATGAGCAGCGAGCTTGTTAAACTACAAGGACGAATCAAAGTAACTCGAACAGTTGTTCCATTGAGTAGTAATACCCCATAACGGTTGAATACGCTGGGGATGTATTCCATGCCGCAGTGATGAATCCTTCTCTCGACAGCTGATTACTTAAACCAACTAACGTAATTAAAATCAATAATAAAAAATTTTCCAATCGGCACTGTCTTCTAAATAAATTTTTTTGGATCCCCCAATATCATTAATTCTGATAACAAATTCAAAATCGAATACTGGTATTGAAACACAATCGATAATCGAGGAAGTGGTTGGTGGACGAACCTCCATCTTCCAGTCACCCTCGAGCACTCATCTAATCTCTTTTGATACTGTGCCGATTTAATAATGAGATCTTCAGCTTCTCCTTTGTTTCTCCGCTTGTGATGTCTGTGATTCGCGATTGGTTTCCTAGGTCGGGAGTGAAATATGGCCATTATCCGATTCGTTCAAGTGAAAGTGAGTGAATTTAGTTCGCATGGAGCCACCTGTGTTTCTCTACATGATGCCGTCAATTCAACATCTCCAGTTCATTCTCAGTTATGAGACCTTAATTATGATACTTCATAATTAGCTGTCTACATTATGTCCATTAAATCAAGTTCGAATTCTTATGGAAATAAAACTGGTTGGTTGTGCCATAAACCGACCGATTCAGATCCGCCTCACCTGCGTGATCGTGATGGTGATTTTAGGATGAAAGGGAGCGTAATTAAGGGTTGATCTCTGTAGACAGCTGTAGCAAGTATAGCTAATTACGA
Organism: Apolygus lucorum; assembly: GCA_009739505.2. NCBI lineage: Eukaryota > Metazoa > Arthropoda > Insecta > Hemiptera > Miridae > Apolygus > Apolygus lucorum. The sequence continues at coordinate 53,754,761 of CM019177.2, forward strand.
TTTTGGATGAAAGGGTAGTCAGTGAGGGATTGCAATTTTGAGTTTTCTTTGCTGTTTCTTGTAATTGTGAGATTTTTTTCTTCCGCCGAGAATTTTGTTTCTATTGGCCGTTTTGCTACGAAATTTTTCTAATATGGACGGTACAACCTTTTGTTCCTGTATCTCCGGATTCGGAACTTTGGAGGCAAAAAATAATATTTTTTTTCCGGATATTGGATAATTTTGCTTCCGAATTTATGAAGTTAGCGGAAGGATTTTTTTCTTTTTGAAGGTTAAGAGAATAATGTTCTCCAAAATAAACATTTTCACTCGTGTTTTACGTGTTACGATTTTTTGAACAATATTGGTTCTGTGTCTGTATGTTTGTGTGTCTGTAATGCAGGTAATCCTTGTAACGGGCAAGACTATATAAAGTTAGCGCCCGATTTCAATGAAACTTTCAGGGATTATGCGGATTGGGGTGTAAATAGTCTCCTATGAAAATCATGGCCTCCAAATTGACAGTAGTTTCTGCGCATGCGCAAATGTATAATCCTTCTAACAGCTATAACTCCTACATTTTGGTTTATTATTTTCAATAATGAACCTTTGGAATCGACCAAGAAAAAAAAAAGTTTAACACCCCCTCAAAATTTGATGGTTTACGTTTCAAGATACGTAGAATCCAAAAATCGAATAAAAACGCTGCAAATTATTACACAATGGTTTATTATTTTTCTATATAGATCACTTGTCTACGAAATCACCAACCATCCAATATAAAAAAAAAATCAAAATCATCAACCATTGATCGCATTTCGGTCAGCTCTAATTTGAACGGAGATTAGGCCTCTTTTGCGATTCACACTCGTGTTTTGATTTATATATATATATATATTTCAATATAAACCCTTAAATTTTCGTAGGGAGCGATCGGTTTGTCCTACAGAGCTCCGCGTGGTCTCAAAAAATGCTAAAAATTCTATAGAATCTTAAATTGAAGGAAAAATAATACCTTTATATCAAAATTTTTTGAGTTAGGGCGTTTTCAAAATTTCAAAATTGATTTTGGAAACCTTAGAAGTGACCTACATCAACCAAAAGCTTCGGGGCACAACTAGACCCCAAATGGACCCTAAATACCAAATTTCATCAAAATCGGTCAATGCTAAGTGGCAAAAGTGCCGCGTACGGCGTACGGCGGACGGACGGCCAAATTTTTATTCGATTTTTGGATTCTACGTGCCTTGAAACATGAACCATCAAATTTTGAGGGGGTGTTAAAATTTTTTTTCTTGGTCGATTCCAAAGGTTCATTATTGAAAATAATAAACCAAAATTTGGCCGTCCGTCCGCCGGCCGCCGTACGCCGTACGCGACACTTTCCCCACTTAGCATTGACCGATTTTGATGAAATTTGGTATGTAGGCTCCATTTGGGGTCTAGTTGTGCCCCGAAGATTTTGGTTGATGTAAGTTACGTCTAAGAGTTCCAAAATGAATTTTGAAATTTTGAAAACGCCCTAACTCAAAAAATTTCGATATAGGTATTATTTTTCGTTCAATTCAAGATTCTATAGAATTTTTAAAATTTTTCGAGACCACCCAGAGCTCTATAGGACAAACCGTTTGCTCTCTACGAGAATTTAAGTTTTGGACGTACGATATATCAGAAACACGAGTGTGAATCGCTAAAGAGGTCTTATCTCCGTTCAAATTGTAGCTGACCGAAATACGATTGATGTTTTTCTTCATGTTGGATGGTTGGTGGCTTTGCAGACGAGTGATTATTAGAAAAATAATAAACCATTGTGTAATAATTTGCAGCGTTTCCATCTTAAATTGATGACATTTCTCAGGATTTTTCGCATGCGCAAACGTTAATTACCTTGGAACATTCATAACTTCTACAATTTACATCCGATGTCGATGAAATTTTCTGGGATTATGCGGATTGACGTGTAGATGGTACCATACGGACATCATCGATCTCGAACTGATAGCAGGAACTGCGCATCGGCAAAAATCAATTTCCTTGTGACAGCCATGACTTCTATATTCCCATCAGATTTCGATGAAATTTTCAAAGATTGTACGGGTTGACGTGTAGATGGTCTCCTATTAGTGATAAATGTTTTGAGATTAGCTACAATGCATCGGATCATCCAGTCAGTCGAGTCATGGATATGAGGATGCTATGTGCCACACCCACTGGGCAGACTTTTTTTCTTGCTTGACTGCAAAGATTCATGATTGAAATTACTTAACCAAGATGTTCAATCAAGTTCAGATTAGTTTGAAGTAAATTTGGTGCGCTGCTAATGCCACCGCTTATCTCTGAACCATACTACACTGCCTAGTGAAGCAAAATAACCTCGCCATGAAAAAAATATCGTTTGGGATTCCTGGAACAGGTTTGTGAGAAAAAGAACTGACATTTTGTCCGAGCAATCTAAAGTTGACGTTTTTTCATGTTGTCATACAAATCCTCTAGCTGACACATGCAGGGCCAAAAATAAAAATAAAAATCTCTCCTCCTTTTCCCTTTCAAGTGATTGGACGCTTTCCACTTTTCCCGACACCGATAAATTAAACGAGCCGCGAGGGAGCGACAGCGCTAAAAACAACTTTTGAAGCAAACGCGCGAGTCTCTGCCAACTATCCACTTCCTCCTCGAGCTTGAGTTTCCGCGTTCAACTCGATACACTCGGAAGAAAGTGAACTTACTCGCACGGCAGTTTATAGAACCCAGTGGCGACAAATATCACTGATGATTTATGAATGTCACGACATACTTTTCGATGTACCTACTCTCAATTTTTGTTAAAAGGGAAGGAGGAAGTAGGAGGCAGTTTCATAAGACAGATAAGTGTATAAGATAGTAATACGTATAAGATCACTCGAGACGAGATTCTGAAAACCCATTCTAATAAAAAACGGAGTTAAGAAGACTGTCGACTATTTCCACGAAAATAATGAGTTACAAAGTTAAATCGATTTCGACGAGGTCATCATCAGCTTAAGGTTGTTACTGTTTTGACATTTTCATGTCTTTGCTTTGGCACATGAACTGAAAAATCGTCACGAAAACTAAGAAAATCTTGCTCACGCGACCAATAAATAAAATAGACTCACTGTGTTGCGTAGAGAACAATCAACAACCTTACATTTTGCTTTGGCACATGAACTGAAAAATCGTCACGAAAACTTTGGTGCGTAGTGTTGTCAACAAACTTGTTGTGTAGTGGTTGACATGAAAATGTCCCAATGTGTTGCAGACTCGTATGCAAGCATTTAATTATCATTTGAGTTTGATAGTATCATTGATATCGAAACCAAACGCTGAAATTAACTAGTTTACTTGAGGTTCATTTGGAATTACCTTGAAATATCCTATTATATTAGCCAATAACATGATTGTGATCAGTTATATTTTCTGCGACGCCTCTCGCCGAAATCTCGTAGACTTCGTGATTCGATACAGGAGCCACGGTCTCGAACGACTTCTCAATTGAGTTGCTGTTGACAGAACAAACCGACAAACAGGATCGTAAAAGTCAAATTGCTTCCGAGTCTACCAAGGTAGCGGAAGCTTTGTTTTCACTTTTCAAGGATGAAAAAAAAAAGTTCTCCAAAATCAAAATTTTCACTCGCGTTTTGCGTTTTAGACCTTCCTGAACAATTTTGGTTCCGTGTCTGTCTGTCTGTGTGTCTGTCCGTCTGTCATCAATTCCTTGTAACGCGCATAACTATAAGAAGTTATTGTCCGATTTTGATGAAATTTTCAGGGATTGTGCGGGTTGGTGTGTAGACGGCCCCCTATGAAAATCATCATCCCCGGACTGATAGAAGCGACTGCGCATGAGCAAACGTGAATTTCTTGTAACGGCCATAGCGTCTACAGTTTCCATCTGATTTCGATGAAATTCTCTGGGATGTTACAGATTAGTATTTAGATGGTCCCCTATGAAAATCATCATCCCCGGACTGATAGTAGCTACTGCGCATGCGCAAACGTAAATTTCCTTGTAACGGCCATAACTTCGACATTTTCTACCCGATTTCAATGAAATATTCAGGGATGTTACAGAGTAGTGTTTAGATGGTCCCCAATGTAATTCACCACCTCAGGACTGATAGTAGCCACTGCGCATGCGCAAACGTGAATTTCCTTGTAACGGCCATAATTTCCACATTTTCTACCCGATTTCAATGAAATTTTCAGGGATGTTGCAGAGTAGTGTTTAGATGGTCCCCTATGAAAATCATAGAGAATTGTTTTTCATAGAGGGATTCATTAATAGAGGAGCGGACTCCTGTGAGAGTCTCAAATCGTATACATGACGAGGCTTCAATAGCACTGAGGATAGAGTCTTGATTTGTGCTCTAAGGATCGCGGGTTCGAATCCTAGTCGAGGCTAAGAATATTTTTGATCCAATCACATACATCTACTCACTTAATTTTTCATCCGAATTTGATGAAATTTTATAGGATTGTCCGGATTAGCATGTAGATGGTCCCTTATGAGGGTAATGAAAGGTACTTAGAGGTTGGTGTTTTGAGATTAACTACTATGCATCGGATCATCTATACAATCGGGTTATGGATACGAGGAAGCTATGTGCCACACCCACTTGGCAGACTTTTTTTCATTATTTTCTACGACCAAGAACCACTTTACGACCCAGCTGATGAGAATTTCAAAGTGGGCGACTCTTAATTAAAATGTTACACGCCAACGGAAGTCTGGAAATTTCTGATGAGGCCTACGACCCAATTCGGTCGGGAAATGTTCGTCGGAAAATTCGGTGTACTACATAAATACCGGCAGAGCAAGCGGTGCCTGTTTTGAAATTCATGAATTTTCATTAATGGGAGGGACAAGGGAGGACTTGACAACCGAAAATCTCATTTGAAAAGTTCCGTGAACTCTAAAACCCCTTTAGGTAGATGGCAGGATGTAACTCCGTGAAGAGTTTATCACCGAATCACTTGAAAACTGAAAAACGCTTTCAGGCCCAAAGATGTTACGGAACAGTTGACAATGTCGGTAAATAAGCTGCTAGCTTTTGTGGTAAGGCAAATTTTGGAAACTAACCTATACGAGAATGTGTCCAATTTCGAGGATTTTATTTGTGTGGAATCCCAGCTGTCCGTTTCTCGTTGCCATCGGCTTATGGGAAAACTCATTCCAATTTCATGAATGATCAAATGATGACGATCAAATGATGATAATTGTGATTTCCAATTCATGATTTCATAAATGATGTGTCCATCCTTGAAAACTACACAGTTCTACTCAGTCTTCGTGTACAGCCCTTGGTTAGTGTACCCACCTATTCAAGTACCTACTGGAACATATTGCGAAGTAGTACATGCATTCCAGAGGACGTCTCTTGCAATTGCATAATATAGACCATTTCAACTATCGTACTCGCTCAGGCTTACATTCCAATGTATTTTGAGATAACGGTTTTAAAACAAAGCGAAATTCCATGATTTGTAACTAAAAATGGTATTTATAATTTGTTACTAGAATCGGTATATAATCGCCTCATCCGAAGGTGCCAGGCGTCTGGTACCAAAGCAGTCACACTGTGTAACGGTAAACACTCATCAATTAGGTAGTTTAGGACAGTCCGTAGAAAGTCACATCTGTATTCAAGGTGGAACAGACAAAATCCCACGGTTTCTGGTATCGTCGCACCATGGTGACACCACAGATTTGTCCCATTGTGGCACAATGAATAGTTCATGCAAATCCAGGGTTATATTGTTAATTATCCCTGAATTTAAAAGCTTGGGTAACATTAGTAGGCCTCAACAGAAACCGAAATATTGAAACATCGGAAAAATTTTGTGACTATTATCCATTACCCACCAGCCTCCAATGCTATTTTCAATTCTCTAATTAAATAATGTGAAACTGTGAAGTACTCTGTAGGTATCTATCACAAAAAGAAAAACGCAAATTGGCAGGAAAATGAGAAGTAGGTAGGGCGAGTTCAAAGCCTTGTTTTTACCGTCAATTAACAAGATTGAAATGATCAAAACTGGTTGGTTAACTCGAGAGAAAAGACTACTTCAGTGGCTGGTTTCCACGTACAATTGACAGAAAAGTTGAAGAAGAAGGATGAAATCATCGAAACTAGTTGGTTCACTCGAGGGACAAGGACAACTTCAAAAGCTTGTTTTCACTTTCGATAGACTGAAAAAGTAAAAAAAAACAAGGTCGAAATCATCAGAACTAGGTGGTTTACTCGAGAGATTAGGATAACTTCAAATGCTTGTTTTTACCTTCGATAGACTGAAAAGTCAAGAAACAAGGTTAAAATCATCAAAAATGATTGGTTCACTCAAGAGAAAAGACTACTTCAAAGGCGTATTTTTACCTTCGATTGACCTTCGTAGACCCTTTTGATATATTGAGGACACCCCCACTTCAATCACTGGGGGTTCTTCTGGTCAGTTTTGGTTCGTTAATGTTATTATCAAGGATGATACAAATCAAACGCAGGATGTTATTTGTCATCAAAGATATCTCGGTTTTTTAGTCATAGTTTTTGTTTATTATTTCCAATTAACTCCCTCAAATTTTGTTGTTTATTTTTATGGAATTCATCACTTTTCTTAAGTACCATGGACCCATTTTGATGAAATTTGGTATAAGGGCTCCATTTTAACTGTTCTTTAGTATGAATCTTTTGGATAAATTATTCTCGTCACCAAAGGATTCCATGACACTCTCACGTGATGAGACTTCATTTTTCGGTTCATTTAAAGGTGTTAAGTGTCTTAAAAATATGTTGTTGTATGTGGTAGGAATATATTTGAAATAAAAAAAGAAAAACTTCCTGATAAAATAGGTTATTAGCTAAAACGTTTTATTGTGTATTCTCTCAAAATTAATAGAATCCTGTATTGTCGAAGTACTTAGATTTATTAGGTGAAAAAATATGGATTCATGCCTTTGTGAGAAGGTGGTTCCATTTGGGGGTGATAAGGTAGGGTTTGCTGTCTCAGTAAGTCATAGGGTTAGAGATGATCCTTTCAGGTATGCTCTATCATGGTGAGAGGAGGAAAGATAATTGGATTCCCTTTGATGTGCTCGCCTGTCTGGTTTCGGCGCGTAAGATTGAATTCGAGGCAGTTAATAAGACTGACTGACTTGCTTCAATCTCAGAACCACCTATCGATGCGTTTTGAAAGTTGGTAACCATTTTATTGTTTCCGAGTTAATCGAGGCTTGAAGCATTGTTTTCACTTTTAAAAAGTGACAAAAAAGTCTTGAGAAATAAAGATTTTCACTCGCATTTTACGTTTATGAACTTTCTGGACAATTTTTGTTCCGTGTATGTGTTTATCAACCCAAAATCCATGTAAAAGCCAAAAATAGAAGATTTAGATGACATTCCCAGTTATTTTTAAATTCGGAGTAAAGAATCATATGTATTTAACCGTCCGCGGTTTGATAGCAACCTCTGCTCATGCGCAAATTTAAAAGGATTTCAATCCAGTTCTATTGTAATGAGCAAAAATTGTGCGAGTTGAAGTCTAGATTGTCCCCTATGAATTTCGTAGATTCGTAGTAGTCCCTTCCCTCAAACTGGTTATTTGTTGTTACTGATAATAGCCAATCAGATTACGAAATCAAGGATATTATATTGAGCTGTGTGTACTAAAAGCTATGAAACAAAATCACTATGCAGAATTTAAACAAAAATTTGCAAGTTATTACACAATGGTTATTACATAGTGTCCACTTGTAATTATATACTCGAGCTGAGCAAGAAACTAGTCTCGTTATTGATTAATTAGGTACCAAATAAACAAAAGTCGTTTCGTCGTTCAAACAAAGGTATTCCAGGGTTAAAATGCTGACTACGGACGACAAAATTATATAACATAAAATATAAAGTAGGTGTCCATCTATCCATGTATACAAAAATCATACCTAGCTTGCTAAAATTAGTAAATTTGTGAAAATTTAATTTAAGAAATAAGGTTTTCTCAAAGCTTCCTTTATTTTTGGAGGCTCTATCCATAGGAAAAGTAAAAAAAAAAAGTCTGCCAAGTGGGTGTGGCACATAGCTTCCTCGTATCCATAACCCGATTGTATAGATGATCCGATGCATAGTAGTTAATCTCAAAACACCAACCTCTAAGTACCTTTCATTACCCTCATAAGGGACCATCTACTCGCTAATCTGGACAATCCTAGAAAATTTCATCAAATTAGGATGAAAAATTAAGTGAGTAGGTGTATGTGATTGGATCAAAAAAATACATGGCCTCGGCTGGGTTTCGAATCCGCGACCTTAGGAACTCAGATCAAGACTTTATCCTCTGAGCTACCGAAGCTTTGCTAATAATGGGATTTGAGATTCTCACAGGAGACCATCCCTCTATGAAAAACAATTCTCTGTGATTTTCATAGGGGACCATCTAACCACTACTCTGTAACATCCCTGAAAATTTCATTGAAATCGGATGGAAAATGTAGAAATTATGGGCGTTATAAGGAAATTCACGTTTGCGCATGCGCAATGGCTACTATCAGTCCTAAGGTGGTGATTTTCATAGGGGATCATCTAAATACTAATCTTTAACATTCCTGAAAATTTCGTTGAAATCGGATTGAAAATGTGGAAGTTATGGCCGTTACAAGGAATTCACGTTTGCGCATGCGCAGTCGCTTCTATCAGTCCGGGGACGATGATTTTCATAGGAGACCATCTACAACCTAATCCACATGATCCCTGAGAATTTCATCGAAATCGAGTGGAAAATATGGAATTTATAGCCATTTTTTTTTTTTTTTTTTTAACTCTCCTCAAAGACAAAATGTCTTTTTTGACGGAGGGGGCACTCCATAAATAAAAATGAATAAATAAATAAAAAAATGATGGGGAGGACGCCCAGGACTCACCCGACGCCGGCCCTAGGGATGAAGGAAGACGAGAAGGGAGGGGGTGGGAGAGAGGGAGAGAGGGGCCTCTATGTAGTGCAGCAATGTCCTCGGACTCATGGGGGCTGCATTTTACGTCATGATGCGGTCGCCAAGCAGATAGCAGGTGCTTTGTCATCTAGCGGCTGGGATGTTGAGAGGGAGAGATTGTATCACATGCCAAGTGACCGAGGTAAGAAGCCCGACATCGTTGCCGTCAAGCCCGACCAGTCTTGCATTATCCTGGATGTCCAAGTTGTCAATGGCAGCTTGGACATGGAGCAGACTTGGCGGGCTAAGATAAGAAAGTATGATAGAAATGATTTACGGCAAGCGGTGTCGGAGCTAAAAGGAGTGGCACCCAACAACATCAGGGTGATGGCTGCAACCTTATCATGGCGCGAGGTGTGGTGGGGGAAAAGTGCCACGGAGTTGCGTGAGTTGGGCATCTTAGTAGGCGTACTCCGTGGCATCACCACCCGTGTCCTGCTCGGCTCATATTTGAACTGGTGGTCGTATTATAGATTCAACGATGATACAGATGTTCAGTTCCACTCCGACAGGCGTGGCAAAGGGGTAGAGTTGTCCCACGACTACCTCTCGAACACCGTACCGCAGTTGGCAGAGTTGCCATGCGGACGGCGTGGAAGTGTCGGTAGTCGCGGGCCCCAAGGCCCTCCGAAGCCCAATCTACCCATTGGGAAGAGACAGGGCTTTCGGAGCACTGTCGGAGTTCTTTACCATCTACTGACTCATGCAGCGCAGCAGCAAACTCAGCAGACGAACTGGGTTTCGGAGCAGATGGTGTTGCTCGGTCGCACCATGCTAACTGCTGCCTGACAAAATCAAGATCAGCAGCTGCACGGGCGACCTCCCAGCTCGACCCTTGAAGGGCTAGCAGGCGCTGGCGGCGCAGTGAAAGGATACATGCCGAGAGAGACACAAAAAGGAAATTCACGTTTGCGCATGCGCAGTAGCTACTATCAGTCCGAAGGTAGCGATTTTCATAAGGGACCATTTAAATACTAATCTGTAACATCCCTGAAAATTTCATTGAAATCGGATGGAAAATGTAGAAGTTATGGCCGTTACAAGGAATTCACGTTTGCGCATGCGCAGTCGCTTCTATCAGTCCGGGGATGATGATTTTCATAGGGGACCGTCTACACACCAACCCGCACAATCCCTGGAAATTTCATCGAAATCGGACAATAACTTCGTATAGTTATGCGCGTTACAAGGAATTCATGACAGACGGACAGACACACAGACAGACAGACACACAGGCACGGAACCAAAATTGTTCAGAAAGGTCTAAAACGCAAAACGCGAGTGGAAATTTTGATTTTGGAGAACTTTTTTTTTCGTCCTTGATAAGTGAAAACAAAGCTTCCGCTACCTTGGTAGACTCGGAAGCAAAAAATTCTTGGTCGATTCTAAAGGTTTATTATTGAAAATAATAAAATTATTATTGCAAATAATAAAACATAAATTCAATTCGAAAAATGGCCAAATTTTAATTTAAATGATTGAGTTCAACAACATTTTTACCGTTAACACGCAAAAAAACCATGGCCTTGTTTTTTATTGGATTATTTCATTTGACAGATGCGAAATGACACAGACAACAACAGGCTAAAGAATTTTTACTCAATAGTTATTATATCTTCGATAATAATGGTCGATGAGAACTGACATATGAAACATAATACATATAATATATCTATTTTGTTTCATACTTCAGTTCTCATAATATATTATGTTACTTATAAATATTATTTCCGCGTCTACACGTTTTCAACATTTTGAGTTAACTCTCGAAATATTTTAATGATGTCCGATGAATAAACCTGCAGTTCTTGCGAATTTCATTTAACTACTCGTAATTAGGGTTATTAATCTCCGACTTACATAATATTATTGTATAGCTTCCAAAAATATAGTAGTTAAGTAAGTAGACACCTACATTTCCTAGAGATAATAATTGTTGTGTTGCATTTTTTAAATCTTAATTTGCATGCCCATGTAGGCCAGCCAATAGACGTAAACATACAAAAATAATTTAAATCAATAAATAAATAAAGAGACGTAGGTATAGAATTATATTCGGCGTAATATCGATATCAGAATCAAACGGACGACACTTACTCGATACCATTAATTATTTTATCGAATAACGAGAGTAATTTTTTTTTCTCAAACTCAAAATCAGAACGTAATTGAGGAGCTGGAAAGATTCCAACTTGAATAATTCGTTCGAATGCTCTCCATAGTCGAAACATCGTCAATATTGGACGAGGTGACGTCAACCCACGGCTTTGAAACGCAATGTGGTTGAGTATGAAATGAATGTTCATTCGTATGCGGAACCATGAAACTTCGGAAAGCGACAAACGCGCAAGTTTGCTTAACCAACTGGGACGGGTCTTTTCCTCTAATTGAATCCAACAACACACCTGGTGATCTTACGGTGACTTGAAGCATCTCAGTATTCCGAGGAGCCAATTTTCAGTGGAAATGGCGACGAGAGTTCGAAGGGCCAAACCTCCTTAGTTGAGTTCTTTGTTATACAACATGCCATCAAAAGGGTTCTAGAAAGTACTCGAATTTTTACAAATAATCAGGGAAAATTTATTTATTGGATAATAGATATCCTTCAAATTGGGTGAATCGTCTAGCTGCCTCACATTGATCAACATTGACATTAGAATGAAGAAAAATGCCACAACCCTATCTCATAGGGAACCATCTACACGCTAACCTGCACAATCCCTAAAAATCTCATCGAAACCGGACAATAACTTCGTAGTTTTTCCCGAGACGAGTTTTATGATAGACATTGGGGGTTAGAGATAGATGGTCCCCTATGAGGGTAGTGCAAGGTACATGGAGATTGATGTTTTGAGATTATCTACTCTGCATCGGATCTTCCATGCAATGTGCCATACCCACTTCTCCACAATCAGCCCCACTTTTCGGTACGAGAGTCAACAGGTATTCTCTTCTTAATTCGTATATCGGCATAATTCTATGCGATTCTGAAAGTTGAAACACATTGATTTATTATAGAAGGAAATAATCACTGTATACGAGGATAGGACAGACTATTCCCACTAGGTCACCTGTGGCACTATTCATGAAGACTAATGAATGTCACTGTCTCATCAGAGATACGTTACTAACCGCTACAGATGTAACAAATATTAAACTGCAATTCCTGGGAACAAATTAGAGAATTCCCGTTAAAAAAATTAGTTCCATCGTAAGAAGAAAAGTTGATGCACACGAATCTGGATTTGATTTTTCCATAACTTATCCAATATTCAGAGTAATAGAGCGCAAACTTATTGTTTGGGCGCAGTCTGATGTGGGCACCCTGAGCCAGATTGTGCGCTGAAGATACTAAACTTAGGAGGTTTTTGAAATGTATCATTCACAAGCAGCATTACCTCATTTTTCTTTAGGTCTCACTTCAACGACTACAAACTTGTAAAGAGGTAACATCCTTATCCTGTCTTCAGGAAAAATCAAAAACCATTTTGTGTCATCAGTGACACTACCAATGACACTACCAAGGGTTAAGGCCGTTAAGGGACGACAACTGTGCGAGTGAGAGGGAATAGACCAATAGTTTTTAACACAAATGGTAGCTCAGCTGTCGGTTGACCAATTTCAAAATTTCAAAGTGAACTGAGTTCATCTTAAACAAATAAAGAAAGCTTTCGTTCCTAATTTTGCTAAAAAACGTCTGCCAAGTGGGTGTGGCACATAGCTTCCTCGTATCCATAACCCGATTATATAGATGATCAGATGCATAGTTGTTAATCTCAAAACATCAATCTCTAAGTACCTTTCACTACCCTCATAGGGGACCATCTACACGCTAATCTGGACAATCCTAGAAAATTACATCAAATTCGGATGAAAAATTTAGTGAGTAGATGTATGTGATTGGTCAAAAAAATACTTAGCCTCGGCTGGGATTCGAACCCGCGACCCCTGGGGGACAGTTGAAGTTACGGCTGTTACAAGGAATTTACGTTTGCGCATGCGCAGTCGCTTCTATCAGTCCGGGGATGATGATTTTCATAGGGGACTATCTACAACCTAATCCACATAATCCCTGAAAATTTCAATGAAATCGGATGGAAAATGTGGACGTTATGGCCGTTACAAGGAATTCACGTTTGCGCATGTGCAGTCGCTTCTATCAGTCCGAAGGTGATGATTTTCATAGGGGACTATCTACAACCTAATCCACATAATTCCTGAAAATTTCATTGAAATCGAGTGGAAAATGTGGAAGTTATGGCTGTTACAAGGAAATTCACGTTTGCGCATGCGCAGTGGCTTCTATCACTCCGAAGGTAATGATTTTCATAGGGGACCTCCTAAATACAAGTCTGTAACATTCCTGAAAATTTCATTGAAATCGGATGGAAAATGTAGATGTTATGGCCGTTACAAGGAATTCACGTTTGCGCATGCGCAGTCGCTTCTATCAGTCCGGGGATGATGATTTTCATAGGGGACCGTCTACACACCAACCCGCACAATCCCTGAAAATTTCATCGAAATCGGACAATAACTTCGTATAGTTATGCGCGTTACAAGGAATTCATGACAGACAGACAGACAGACAGACAGACAGACAGACAGACACACAGACACACAGACACACAGACACGGAACCAAAATTGTTCAGAAAGGTCTAAAACGCAAAACGCGAGTGGAAATTTTGATTTTGGAGAACTTTTTTTTTTTCGTCCTTGAAAAGTGAAAACAAAGCTTCCGCTACCTTGGTAGACTCGGAAGCAAAATTAATTGATTAAATTTTTTCTTGTTTTCTAGGAATTAATTAAATATTTGGCTGGCTGGGGGGGGGGGGGGGGGCAGCTAAGTACAGAAAAAGGAATTTTACAGGAGAGCAATTTAAAGTTTCAAATTTTATTCCTAATACTCAATAATCTTCCTAACCGAATAATCACTAACGCCCCAGCCAATAGGAAGCATGGTAGACTTACGTTGATACTCGCAAACGAAAGCTGACTCAAAATTTGACGCCTACAGTGAAAATATTTTAATTTTCACCAAAAAACGACTTACCTGGTCCCCCCCCCCCCCCCGCCAGCCATTTGTCAAAAACATGTCCAGCCCGTATGTATACTTTTCAATGTAAGCGTTTGCAATCATGAGCACATGAAAACGTTGATTAGCCGAAGCCGCCGTTGGTTTTAATTGAAAAATCACTCAATCAGGCAAGTAGCAAGGGGTGACTCAGCCCGGAAAGGACTGGAACTAAGGTTGGATCCCGAATGGGTACCCAGGTAGAATTACTTCCAAGACTTGCTTGCCAAAGAACTAGAGAGAACCCACACTTCCTACAGGTCTGAAATGTTGCTCTGTTGCACGGACTTTTCTACACCTACCTACGCCTGTACATAAGATGGTGAAGGTGAGGTCCCCAAAATGTCTCAACTGCCAGTAGAACAAGGATGATGACGCATTCCATACATTCTTGGACGATGGACAGAGGAGAGGAGCTGCCTAAGGGAGAAGTTGCATCTCGCAGCACAGGACACAACCCCAGAGGCGGTCATAGGAAAGATGCTGGAAAGCGAGAAAAACTAGACCACTGTGGCAGATTATGTGGAAAAAATAATGAACAAAAAATCCTTCAAGAACGGGAGAGAGGCAGCGGAACCATGGACCGGCCTCTAGCAGAGAACTAAGAAGACTTCCAGGACTCAGCCTGAAGTAATGTGTTGAACAGTTCCAGACTGAGATCCAACGTGGAATAAGGTGGTTTTAGTGGGTTTGAATCCCACATAACCCGTGCGAGCGGTTCCCTCGGGTGTCTTACGAGATCCAATTTCCACCACTGGATCTTAAAGATTTCCTCACCCCCTACGAAAAAAAAGAAATGTTGCTCTGTATTCGAAGGATATCAATTATCTTTGTTCAAGAGTATAGTTGATTATAGAATTTATTGAAGAATTATTGAATTATAGTTGATGATTTCGTCTCCAAATTTAGACGAAATCTGGCTGTTATCTAGTAATTGTATAGCCAACCTCCCCATCATAATCGGTATACAACAACACCATTTATTACAAACTTGTTGTTCAAGTTATCCAATCGGAACTGCAGAAGATCCGATTGTGGTGGAAGGTTTCCAAACAAAGTAACTAGATGAAGCCACATGAGCTTTCGAGAGGACGTACTGGCTAAGAGCACAAGTCATGACGAAAAGTGACAGTCAAGAGGATGAGCAAGGGGCTTGTTGGTTTCTATTTCGCTGGAAGCCTTTCCTCAGGTTTCCGTCCGCTAAAGGAATTAAGGGAGCCCCTTTATAATCCGTTTAGAAGGGTCCCTCAGGGCTCAGTTTGTGGATAGACAATTCCCATTTAGATGAGGGCGCTTCCGAGGACAGCTCCTCCCCTCACCATTCAGTCCCCCACTTGGTCTCGCGGGACTTGTGTTGGCTTTCGAGTTGGCTTTCCCACCTCAGTTCTACGTTCACAATCGCCTATTCTGCCTTGTTTCTCGCGGGTTCCTGAAGCTATCTGCGGTAAATTGCAGAGTTCCAGGATATTGTCGAGTCCCCGCCTGCGCCCAATCACGTGCTCCGACAATGGGACCCACATACCAACTTTGTTGACAATAAACGTCATCGACAATGTCGTTCTGATTTGATCAAACGACCTTTGTACCTAGACCTGCTGGCAAGAGTGATAGTCAATTATCGCGAGCAACTAAAACCCCTTCAACCGTACTCTTTTCAAGTGGTGAAAATCAAGCGATGAAATTAAGTCTCTTGAACACTCTTTGTGGAGTTGAAAAAATGCCTCAGAGGTTCTACATTAATACCACTGAAGAACTTGAAAGATGTCTCGTAATTGAAAGAAAAACGCTGCAAATCATTGCTCAAAGGTTTATTATTTTCTTTATAGATCACCCTTCTGTTTTGATCACTGGTTCTCCATCAGTAGCACCTACTACCATCTGTATTCTCCCTTGACCTTCCCTCTCAAATTTCATCTTCCTGCGTTCAATAGGATTGAAAATGGCTTCGGAGCTCACTCAGCTGAACAGTGATCTGAGGTGTGAAGAAGATCTCCTCGAATGCTGGAAACACCTGGAAGAGCACTTCCATTCAATAGGATTGAAAATGGATTTGGAACTCACTCAGCTGATCAGTGATCTGAGGAGTGAAGAAGATCTCCTCGAATGCTGGAGACGCCTGGAAGAGCACATCCATTATATAGGATTGAAAATGGCTTTGGAGCTCACTCAGCTGAACTGTGATCTGAGGAGTAAAGAAGATATCCTCGAATGCAGGAGACGCCTGGAAGAGTACTTCCATTCAGGAATAGGAGTAAAAATGGCTTTGGAGCTCACTCAGCTGATCAGTGATCTGAGGAGTGAAGAAGATCTCCTCGAATGCTGGAGACGCCTGGAAGAGCACTTCCATTCAATAGGAGTGAAAATGGCTTCGGAGCTCACTCAGCTGATCAGTGATCTGAAGAGTGAAGAAGTCTTTGAGCAATGATTTGCAGCGTTTTTTACCCACCAACATTTTTTTTACCTACCAACTTTTTTCTACCTACCAGCTAGGTACTACCTACCACACCATACTGGCTTCACACCTTCACAATCAAGTTTATTGGAAAGAACTAAACGCTTCACACTCGATTGGAAAAATAGAAAGCTTCATATGGAAATTTGATTACTGGTTACGCAGAAGGCAAAACTGTATACAAATCGAAGAAATGAACAGCGATCGCATTTTAGTCCGATAAAATTTGAATGGAGATTAGACCTCTTTTGCGATTCACACTCATGATTCTGTTTTATCGAAGGAAAACCTTCAAGTACTCGTAGGGACCGAACGGTTTGTCCTACAGAGCTCCGGGTGGTCTCCAAAATTTTTTAAAATTCAATACTATTTAAAATTGGTGAAAAAACGATACCTTTATTTCGAGAGTTTTCGAGCTAGGGCACTCATGAAAATTTCAACCCTTAATTTTCACCCCTTAGAAGTTACCTACATCAACCAAAGGCTTCGCGGCACAACTAGACCCCAAATGGAGCCCATATACCAAATTTGAACCAAATCGGTCCAGTATTGCTAAGAAAAGTGCCGCGTACGGCGGACGGACGGAAATTTTTTTATTCGATTTTCGTATTCTACGTACCTTGAAACGTAAAACATCAAATTTTGAGGGGGGGTTAAAATTTTTTTTCCTTGCTCGATTCCAAAGGCTTATTATTGAAAATAATAAAACAAAATCGCGAAACAAAGTTCGCTACTTCGAGCGAGCTTACGTGTATTGAATATTGTGCGCTATGGCGGTTCTAATCTCTCCATATATCCAGAATAAATTATAAACAAGCGTCGATACTACACAAATTGATGTGTTTACGGTAGAAGAGGGTATACAAATAAAATAAGAAAAGTGGTTGATATGGTGATGCTAAGCTTATTATTTATTGACTTTTAATTATTAGTTTGACTAGATTTGCAAAATAAATAACAAGAAAAAAGTGGACTGTATATCAAAGGGTGTTGTACTATAATAAATAACCAGTGACTAGATAATTATGACTTTTTATTAAACAATAATGAGGTAACAAGATATAAATTATGATGGTAACAAATAACTGTGGATGCCTACCTAAGAGAGGCCACTAAAGACTAATATCACAAAGTTGGTAGGTAGCTAACCCCCAAAGTTCCAGTGCAGAAGAAGGAAGCCCAAACTCCAGGTAGGTAGGTAGAAGAAGACAGCCAGAAGATAGATCACAGGTATGGGTAGATCACAGAAGAATTGGATTATGGTAACTCTCACCTTGATTTTGGTAGCTAGCTACTTATGATGCCCTGAGCTGCAGGTGGTCAGCATACAGGGGGATATCCTGGTAGTGGTAGATGATAATCCTGGTAGTCCAAGGGAATCCAACAGAAAGGTGAGATATTGCACTTGATTTTTTGGTATATAGTTGAGAATCCACTTCAGGTACTACTTGGATGAATTTGGATAAACTTTCTTTGGTGAGATCAAGATGGAACACAAAGGTATAAGATGGCTGACTTGTTAAGACTGACTGACTGATGAATGGTGATGAAGGGCTCCAGAGCAGTGATGAAGGTAGAATCAGCTGATGATGCACTTCACTCACACTTATAATTTTAAAACTGATTATTGTATAGATTAAATTAAGAGAAATTTTTGTTAGGGTTTTAATTATGAAATGAACAGAAATTATTGATGGATTGAATTGACTTGAATGGATGTGAACATGGATGTAGGCAGATTGAATAATTTATTACATGGAAGAGCAGTATGGAAGTGAATGTATGGAAGTTACAAGGTGAAAGATATAAAGGTGAAGAAGCAGATGATAATACAATTGATAAGTGGTTTCTTGTTTTGAGTTGGTGATACTGAGGGAATTAGAAAAGGATTTTGGGGAAGTTTGATAGGTTTTAGGAAGGATATAGTGAAAGATGTGGTAAATGGTGAGGAGCTGATGCAGTTGATGATGATGACCAGGTGAGTTGCTGATTCCAAGACGTTTTCCAAACATACTCCCCCCAATCAGCAACGTGGGCCTGGAGTATGCACAGCTTCTCACAATGATGACAGGTGTAAAGGTATTAGCTTGACAGCTGGTCGTTTATAAATCCCATGGGCAGTCTTGAGTGTTACCACTCTCACGACGTTATCTGCGCCAGGGTGAACCTCGATGATCCGTGCCATGGGCCAATGAGTTGCTGGAACATTGGAGTCGCTAATGAAGACCAGATCGCCGACACTCAGATTAGGAGTCCTCTTCGTCCACTTGCCACGATCCTGCATTCCTCGCATGTACTCCTCTGTCCAACGATGCCAAAAGAACTGGACCCTCTCACGGACCAGCTCCCAACGCTTGAGGCGATTGCTTGGGACATCAGTGAGGTCGTATTCAGGAATGGCTGTTAGAGGATGACCAAGTATGAAGTGGCCAGGAGTGAGGGTTTCCAAGTCATCAGGTGCATCAGATACAGGTTGCAGGGGTCTGGAATTGAGGATGCATTCCACCTTGGCAAAGATGGTCGACAATTCCCAACAGGTGAATGGTTGATTACCAACAGTCTTGAAAATCAAAGACTTTGCTGCCTTCACTGCTGCTTCCCAGCTGCCGCCGAAATGTGGTGAGAGTGGGGGGTTGAACTTCCACTGGATGGACAGGTGTGAAGTACTATTGATGATTGCAGTGATAGTATGTTCATCATGGAACCATTTGAACACTTCCTTCAAATAGGCAGCTGCACCGACAAAATTAGTGCCGCAATCTGAGTACATGACAGCAGGTAAGCCTCTTCGGGATACAAACCGATCGAATGTATCCAGGAAATCCTCGATAGATAAACCGAGCGCAAGCTCAAGGTGAACCGCTCTGCTGGTCATGCATATGAAGACACATAGGTATGCCTTTCGAACACCAGAATTTCGACGGAGGGTCTCACGGCACAGGAAGGGACCCGCAAAGTCCACTCCTGTATGAAGGAAGGGACGCACTGCCTTGAAACGTGATGCAGGGAGGTTTCCCATCAGTGGAGACATGATATGCTTGGAATGCCTTATACAGGTTACACATTTATGCTTGACAAGTTTTACCAAATTCCTTGCAGCAGGTATCCAATAATCATGTCTGATGCTAGCAAGCAATGCAGTTGGTCCCACATGATGGTTTTGACGATGGTAGAGGTCAATGATCAAGGTAGTGAGGTGCGATCTTGATGGTAAGAGAATCGGTTGTCGTTGGGACTCAGGTAATGGTGCATTACATAAACGTCCGCCCACACGCAACAGTCCATCCTTGTCAACAAAAACTGCTAATCGGCGAAGCTCCTGAGGTAGGTTGTTTGGATCTGCAGTTGAAAATGGTTCAGGATAATAGAAATATTGTATAAGTTGTATGATATGAAGTTTGGCACGATGAAACTCGAAAGAAGATAATGGACCGGTAGATCTAGCACATCTATGCCTTTTGTGAATACGACAGTTGATTATAAATCGTTTGATATATGCTAATATGCGTACCATCTTGGTAAAAGATGAATACCGCTCAGTAAAGTGAAGAAATTCAGAACTTTTCTTCACAGCCATGAGTGAGATAACAGTTTGTCTCATCTCAGGGACATGAACAGTTGATGTATCGGTAGATATAGGCCAACTTTCAATTGGCTCATGACACCATGCTGGTCCTGACCACCAGAGGGAACTCGATTCAAGTGCCAATGGAGACAGACCTCTCGATCCAATGTCAGCAGGATTGTCTGACCCGCGAACATGATGCCATGAATTCAGATTGGTGATGTCCAGAACTTGCTGCACACGGTTGGCGACGAAGGTCTGGAGAAGATATGTTGGTGTCTTCAACCAGGCCAAGACGATGGTGGAGTCCGTGAAGCAGAAGACATCCTGGATGCTGAGCGTTTGGATTAGTCGTTGAAGAGACTGAATGACACGGGCTAAGAGCAGTGTTCCACAGAGTTCCAGACGAGGAACGGTAAGCGATTTCAGTGGGGCCACTTTGGTTTTGGCCTTGAGCATGGTAAGTGACACACAATCACCTTGAGAAGCTCTCAAGTACACAACGCCACAATAACCCTTTTCTGAAGCATCAGAGAAACACAACAGCTGATACGTAGGGTTGGAGTGCGGAAACATGCGAGGGATTGCAATGGACGATAACGTTGGAAGTTCTGATGTGAACTGATTCCACGTAGCCTTGATTTCATCCGAAACCTCCTCATCCCATCCAATCTTCAATTTCCAGAGCTCCTGGAGAATGCATTTAGCCTGGAATATGACAGGCGTCAAATATCCGAGGGGATCAAACAGGCGGGCGATCACTGAAGAGATGCTTCGCTTGGTACATGTGCTGGATGGAGGTGTCACATGGTACGAAAAGGTGTCGTCTGCAGGGTTCCATTGCATGCCCAAGATCTTGGTTATGGACGGCTCCTCAGAATGGATCTCCACCGGTGATTGGGTTGTTGCGGTGTTATTAAGAAGTGACGGGTAGTTGGTTTGCCACTTGTCCAGCTCAAATCCACCTTTAGACAAGAGACTGATCAACTGTCGTTTAACATCAGTCAACTGCTCGATAGTGTCAGCTCCGTAAGCGATATCGTCCACATATGTGTGGTGCAGCAATGCTGAAGATGCTTCTGGGAAGTCATCACCTTCATCTGCCACAAGTTGATGAAGTACCCGCTGTGCAAGGTAAGGTGAACAGCGTTGACCATATGTTACAGTTTTAAGGTCATAATACTGTATTGGATCAGATGGGTCAGATCTCCAGGCAATTTGCTGGTAGCAATGGTCCTCAGGTCTTACCAGAATTTGCCGAAACATTTTGACAATATCACATGTCAAAACATATTTATGACAACGGAAATGCAGGACTATGTCGCAAATATCAGCCTGCAACTTGGGCCCACTGAACAGATAATCATTCAGCGACCCACATGGTGTTCGAAAGCTGGCGTCGAAGACCACTCGGAGTTTCTTGGAACCATCAGGACAGATCTTGAATACAGGATGATGTGGTATTAAATATTTAGGTTCAGATGTAGAGAGTGACATGTGGCCTAAGGATATGTACTCATCCATGAACTTATGGTACTCAGCCTGAAGTTCCTGGTCCTTGGAGAACTTCCTCTCCAGTGATTGGAGACGGCCTATCACCTTGTTAGACTCCACAGGAAATGAAGGAGCAACAGTGGTTTTGAAGGGCAAGGCCACAACATAGCGCCCATCACTGGTACGCAGATGGGTCTCCACGAAGTGAGTTTCGCAGTCAGCATCTTCCTGTGACTCATGAGGTCGGACTGATGTTGGTTCCTCAACCTCCCAGAAGCGCTCAATCAGGTGTGAAATGTCAGAACGGGTTAACAAGGACACTCCAGAAGTGATATGGTCATCAGAAGCATATTTCCCAAGGACAGTGTAGCCAAAAACGGTATCCATCAGTCGAGGTCCGTGCTCATGGATAACTATTGGCGTTCCAGTGACGATGTCAGGGTACAGATCAGCACCTATAAGGAATGAGATGGGACCAGGTGTGGTGAAACTCGGGTCACTCAAGGAGTACGACTTGTAATCATGCCAGATGTCAGAGTCCAATGAGACTTGTGGTAAAGGTGGGGTTATTGAAGGAACCACAATAGCTTCAGTCTCCAAGGGCGATGCAGCAGAAGGAGCAGAGAAAGTGATGGCTACCTTCCCTTTCACATTCTTAAGTGGAGAATGATTGACACCTGAGATATTATGGCGGAAAGGTCGGGTGGTTTGACCTAACTGCCTAGCGCACTGTTCCGTCACAAACGAAAACATGCTTCCAGGGTCAAGCAGACCTCTGAAGCTATGGAGCGTCCCACTAAGGTCCTTGATATGAGCAATGACAGTTCCAAGCAAGACTGTTTGCTGTTGTGCAGAAGTGCTTGCACCAGTAAAGCCAGAAGCCTGAGCACTGGAACTTGGAGCTGGTTGTTCCTGGGGAGTCACTCGTGGAAGATGGAGTTCAGTGTGATGTCGACCTTCACACTCTCTGCATGAAAATTTGGATGGACACTCCTTGGTACGATGGAACGGGTGTAAGCAGTTGCGGCATCCTTGGAATTGCTTGAGCATGTCCAAGCGTTGCTGGGGCTGAGCAGCTTTAAATTTGTTGCAGGACAGGATTGTATGAGACTCCTTACAAACAAAGCACGTCAGATCCTGAGGGTTATTGGATTTGCTGGGCCTCACCTGTTGAATGGTGTTTGGCTTGGATGAATGTGCGAGGAGAGCTTGATGAGATTTGCGGTTGGATGATGAACCAAACTTATTAGGAGACCTAAAGGCGGCGCTTTGGGACTTTGACTCTGGTTTGGAGTTGGCATCCAAAGTACTAGGTTTGCTTACAGGATCCTGAGTCAACCTAAGTACATGACACCGGCCCTGTATGAACTCCTCCAATGCCTCACAGGAAGGAAATTCCTCCCCAATCTGCTCTATCTCAAAGGCCTCACGGGTGACATGGTCCAACCCTCGAAGAGCCAACTCGCACAAAAGGTAATTGCTCAGATTGGGAATCCCTAGGTTCTTTAAGGATGTGATGCTTTCCATCACTCCAGACAGATACGACTGAAGTGAAGCATAAGTTGGTTTCCCAGATGCTGGTTTGAAAGATAGCAAATGCTCCAGGTGATTGGAAGCAATTTTGCGCTTGTCATCATAAATCCTAAGTAGAGCCTCCCAAGCCTGCTCAAAGTTTTCCTCAGCAACTGGTATATGCTTGATGACATCAAATGCCGGACCCTGTAGGTAGCCCACTAAATAATGAAAGCGTTCCACGGGGGACAGAGATAGTTCATTTTTGATGAGAGAGGTGAAAAGCTGCTTAAACGATGGCCACTGTGAGATGTCACCGCTGAAGGTCTTGATAGTTATCTTTGGTAGAATGGCCCTCGGACGTGGACCTCCTGGGAGCTGAGAAGCATCAAGGAAGGAGAGAGAGGAACGTTGAGGAGGGTTTTGCATAGAAAGGATGTGGATTTCGTAACCTTTAGCTTCATAATACTGAAGCTTAGTATCTTCAAACAGTTTGTTATCCTCAGAGGTAGGAAATATGGCGTCACTGTGAGTTTCAGCATACTCAACAGCTTCAGACCACTTTCTATGGAACTTATCCATAATGGCATCTAAACAGGCAGCCATACCCCTAAAAACCATCCTATCAGATTCAATTGTAAGGGCAGATAACCCTTTGTTCCTAACAAATTGAATCTCCCTGGCAGCAATATCAATGCCAGCCTTGACTTTCATCAAACCCCTAAGGGTCACGTGACTGCCACCCGGACTAGTCATGACTATATTTGATGACTAGAAAATTGATTAGATAAATAGATAATAAATAACAATTAGATAAATAGAAACAAACGATGCAATAAATAGAACACAGATATATAAAGATTCAATAAATAATGTACCTACCTAATATCACAGTTATTTTACTTATACCTATCACAAATATATCACAGATGGTTACCTCACAAAAAATCACAGACCGGTTACTTATCACAGTGCAATGTACAACTGGTACCAATATGGGTTGATTGTACCAATTACTTGGATCAATCAAGCTCCAAAAAGATTCGGTCGATTGGACCAAAAAATGGTTGATATGGTGATGCTAAGCTTATTATTTATTGACTTTTAATTAATAGTTTGACTAGATTTGCAAAATAAATAACAAGAAAATAGTGGACTGTATATCAAAGGGTGTTGTACTATAATAAATAACCAGTGACTAGATAATTATGACTTTTTATTAAAACAATAATGAGGTAACAAGATATAAATTATGATGGTAACAAATAACTGTGGATGCCTACCTAAGAGTGGCCACTAAGACTAATATCACAAAGTTGGTAGGTAGCTAACCCCCAAAGTTCCAGTGTGGAAGAAGGAAGCCCAAACTCCAGGTAGGTAGGTAGAAGAAGACAGCCAGAAGATAGATCACAGGTATGGGTAGATCACAGAAGATTTTGATTATGGTAACTCTCACCTTGATTTTGGTAGCTAGCTACTTATGATGCCCTGAGCTGCAGGTGGTCAGCATACAGGGGGATATCCTGGTAGTGGTAGATGATAATCCTGGTAGTCCAAGGGAATCCAACAGAAAGGTGAGATATTGCACTTGATTTTTGGCATACAGTTGAGAATCCACTTCAGGTACAACTTGGATGAATTTAGATAACTTTCTTTGGTGAGATCAAGATGGAACACAAAGGTTTAAGATGGCTGACTTGTTAAGACTGACTAACTGATGAAAGGTGATGAAGGGCTCCAGAGCAGTGATGAAGGTAGAATCAGCTGATGATGCACTTCACTCACACTTATAATTTTAAAACTGATTATTGTATAGATTAAATTAAGAGAAATTTTTGTTAGGGTTTTAATTATGAAATGAACAGAAATTATTGATGGATTGAATTGACTTGAATGGATGTGAACATGGATGTAGGCAGATTGAATAATTATTACATGGAAGAGCAGTATGGAAGTGAATGTATGGAAGTTACAAGGTGAAAGATATAAAGGTGAAGAAGCAGATGATAATACAATTGATAAGTGGTTTCTTGTTTTGAGTTGGTGATACTGAGGGAATTAGAAAAGGATTTTGGGGAAGTTTGATAGGTTTTAGGAAGGATATAGTGAAAGATGTGGTAAATGGTGAGGAGCTGATGCAGTTGATGATGATGACCAGGTGAGTTGCTGATTCCAAGACGTTTTCCAAACAAAAAGAATATGTAGAAGATTCTCAAGTATCCCAGCATAGCATCTCATTTTAAAGCTTACTTTCTGACCTTTAATTTGAATAATATTCAAATTGTATATTATACACAAATTGTTCGCCAATGACTCAGTCGAAAGTTACAGAGTAAGTTACTTGAAAACGGACCAATCTTCCCGAAATCAGCAACCACGTTATTTGGTTTATTATTTTCAATAATGAACCTTTGGGATCGACCAAGAATTTTTTTTTCTAACTCCCCCTTATAATTTGTTGGTTACGTTTCAAAGTACGTAGAATCTGAAAATCGAATAAAAACGCTGCAAATCATTACAAAATGATTTATCATTTTTCTATAGATCACTCGTCTGCAAAGCTACCAACCATCCAACATGAAGAAAAACATCGATCGTATTTCGGTCAGCTATAATTTGAACGGAGATTAGGCCTCTTTTGCGATTCACAGTCGTGTTTCTGATTTATCGTACGTCCTGCACTTAAATTCTCGTAGGGAGCAAACGGTTCGACCTACAGAGCTCCACGTGGTCTCAAACAATTCTAAAAATTCTATAGAATCTTAAATTGAAGGAAAAGCAATACCTTTATATGGAAATTTTTTGAGTTAGGGCGTTTTCAAAATTTCAAAATTCAAATTTGAACCCTTGGAAGTGACCTACATCAACCAAAATCTTCGGGGCACAACTAGACCCCAAATGGAGCCTACATACCAAATTTCATCAAAATCGGTCAATGCTAAGTGGTAAAAGTGCCGCGTACGGCGGACGGCGGATGGACGACTAAATTTTTATTCGATTTTCGGATTCTACGTACCTTGAAACGTAAACCATCAAATTTTGAGGGGGTGTTAAAAAAACTCAGCGCTGCGCGCCTCGGCGGGGGCTTCGCCCCCTGCACCCCCGGATGATTTCCGCTTAGAGCCTAATGGCTAAATGTGACATACCTTGAAAAGGTTTTTGCTCCCTCTTTATCTTTCTTCCACTGTAATATTTAAGCTCACTCAGCTGATCAGTGACCACTCAGGCACCTTCATCATTCTCCATTGACCCGCCCTCTCCAATTTCAGCTTCCTGCGTTCAACAGGAGAGAAAATGGTCTTGGAGCTCACTCAGCTGATCAGTGATCACTCAGGCGCCTTCAGCATTCTCCATTGACCCGCCCTCTCAAATTTCAGGTTCCTGCGTTCAACAGGAGAGGAAATGGCCTTGGAGCTCACTCAGCTGATCAGTGACCACTCAGGCACCTTCAGCATTCTCCATTGACCTTGCCTCTCAAATTTCAGCTTCCTGCGTTCAACAGGAGAGAAAATGGCCTTGGAGCTCACTCAGCTGATCAGTGATCACTCAGGCGCCTTCAGCATTCTCCATTGACCCGCCCTCTCAAATTTCAGGTTCCTGCGTTCAACAGGAGAGAAATGGCCACCAGGATCCACAGCATTTATAGCACTGTGTAGAGCAAGGTTGAACAACACTGCCGAAAGTCCATCCCCTTGCCTGACCCCTCTCTCCACGCTGAATGGCTGACTAACTCTACCGCTGACCAAAACCTTTGCTTCACAGTCCTTAAGTGTCATGCTCACTAGACTCAAGAGCTTTCGGGGGATCGCCAATCTCGATAGAGCCCGGATGAGTCCGTTTCTAGAAAGCCGATCGAAAGCCTGGACGTAATCTATAAACAGCATGTGGAGATCGATACCATACTCATGGAATTTTTCGAGGATTTGGCGGAATTTTACTATATACCTACCTCATATTTGGTACTGCACTATGCAGTTCTGACGATGTCCTCTACTATTACCTAGTACCTAATCATGTTATCGGTGATGAGGGGGCTATGTGCTACACCCACTTGGTAGAATACCCTCTCATCACCTAACTGTACTATATACTTCATATTTGGTACTGCACTATTTAGTTCCAACAATCTCCTATATGGCATCCTCCCTCCTACCCAACTATGTTATGGATGACGAGGAAGCTATGTGCTACACCCTCTTGGTAGAATACCCTCTCATCACCTAATTGTACTATATACCTACCTTATATTTGGTACTGCACTATTTAGTTCCAACAATCTCCTATATGGCATCCTCCCTCCTACCCAACTATGTTATGGATGACGAGGAAGCTATGTGCTACACCCACTTGGTAGAATACTCCCTCATCACCTAACTGTACTACATACCTCATATTTAGTAGGGCACTATGTAGTTCTGACGATGCCCTCTTCTATTACCTACCTAATCATGTTATCGGTGATGAGGGGGCTATGTGCTACACCCACTTAGTAAAATACCCTCTTATCACCAAATTGTACTACATATCTCATATTTTGTACGGCACTATGCAGTTATGAAGATCTCCTATACCATTAGATATCCAACTATATTATGAATGACGAGGGAGCTATGTGCTACACCCACTTGGTAGAATACCTAACTAACAGTACTATAATTATCGCTCATACTTGGTAGGAAAACTCACATACACGTTTGATTCGTAGACACGTTTGATATGGCTCATGCAGGTTCTGACCTAAAAGCCACTATAATTTCCCCGTTTCCCATCCCCCGCAGCACCTTTTAGTTATCGGAACCCCCCTCATATAGCATATCATTTTAAAGCTTACAATCAGACCTTCAATTTGACTATACACAAATGGTCCTCCATCGACTCAGTCGGAAGTCACAGGGCAAGAAGAGTGAATGCGGACCAATATTCCCGAAAACGGGAACCACGTTTTTCAACTTCTTTCACAAAGTTTCGATACTTTTAACAAAGCAAAACGAAATCTGTTTGAAATGGGACCACCACGGATACTGGTAGAACACATTTCAAAAAGAATCAGACAGATTGGTACCAGAATAAAGAAATGCAAGCGACTCGGACGTACAAAAAAATAAAAAAATTGTCGTCCCACGACAACCCGAATTGAGTACCTCCTCTTTCGCGCGCCTTCGGCGCGTTGAAGTCGGTCAAAAAGGACCACCAGTTCAAATATGAGCCGAGCAGGACACGAGTGGTGATATATATATATATTTTTTTTTTTTGAAACTCCCCTCAAAGACAAAATGTCTTTTTTGACGGAGGGGGCACGCCATAAATAAAAATAAATAAATAAATCAAATATAATGGGGAGGACGCCCAGGACTCACCCGACGCCGGCCCTAGGGATGAGGGAAGATGAGGAAGGTGGGGGTGGGAGAGAGGGATGAAGGGAAGTGCCTCTATAAAATGACCACCAGTTCAAATATGAGCCGAGCAGGACACGGGTGGTGATGCCACGGAGTACGCCTACCGAGATGCCCAACTCGCGCAACTCCGTGGCACTTTTCCCGCACCACACCCCGCGCCATGACAATGTTGCAGCCATCACCCTGATGTTGTTGGGTGCCACTCCTTTTAGCTCCGACACCGCTTGCCGTAAATCATCTCTATCATACTTTCTTATCTTAGCCCGCCAAGTCTGCTCCATGTCCAAGCTGCCATTGACAACTTGGACATCCAGGATAATGCAAGACTGGTCGGGCTTGACGGCAACAATGTCGGGCTTCTTACCTCGGTCACTTGGCATGTGATACAATCTCTCCCTCTCAACATCCCAGCCGCTAGATGACAAAGCACCTGCTACGCCTACGCTGCTACGGAGTACGCCTACCGAGATGCCCAACTGCGCAACTCATTCTGGAGTAGAATCTCAACATTCTGGACATTCGCGCAACATTTTGGAGTAGAATCGGAATGCGTGGATTTTATGGACGATGATAACGTCTGTTACTGTCTGGGTTCGGCACATTGCTTCCTCTTATTCAAAACCCGATTGTACAGATAATCCGATGCATAGATGATAATTTAAAAAAAAAAAAAACTCGGCGCTTTGCGCCTCGGCGGGGGGCTCCGCCTCCCTGCACCCCCCGGTTTATTTCTTTTTCCATACTCTGTATGAAATCATAGGAACACAGAATGTGTTTTTGCGATGCTAGTCATCTAAAACCCTATAAATGTTATATAAATAAATATGTAACTACAAGAAAAATACTATATAAATTGAGAGCTTTCCAACGAATGGTGAACAATTTCTGTGCAATGAACACTGCGGAAGTTCTATTTCCTTACCAACGGCTTGGTTGCACGTGAAAATCATTATAAAAGGCGCGTAACGGTTTTTTCTGTCGCTTTTTCGTGACGATTTTTTTTCGGTAGGTCATCGCAAAAACACATTCTGTGTTAAAATCGTCCTCCCATGACAACGAAAAGAGTTCGCGCCTACGGCGGTTTTGAAATCGGTTGGAAATTATAATCATCGTGTAATAATTTGAGGAGTTTCAAAATACAATTTTTAATCACCCCCCTGATCATGTGTATCATTAATATTTCATAGCGCGACTTTTACAAAAACTCGGCGGGATTCCGCATTGAAACAATTTTTTTCTACGTTTTCAACGTGACCCGGTTCGGTTTTACGGCGGCGGCCTTGATTTATAGGAATTTAGGGCTGCTGCGGAACTGCGTGAGCTCAGGTTTCCTGCCGCACCCTCGACGTCACTGCAGCGGCCTTTTTCCTCCCGAGACCGACCCTCGCAGCCGTACCGGTGCAAATGTATTTCTTTCCGGGCTCCATCATTCATCTCAGTCGGCGCTGAAATTCTCAACACCCGCGCTGTCCTCGAGGTTGAATGAGCTATCCTGAATGAAAGAAAGTAGACACTAAATTCGTATGCCTACATGGTCTCAGGACCAGGGACAATGGACAATGAAAGTAATCGTTCCATTGTATCACGACTCATGTGTCAGAGCTACACTTGTTCTGTCATCTCATTTGCCACGAGATGATAAAACATTTTTAGGGAGTTCATAGTCATAACTTAAGGGAGTGCACCCTTAAATGAGTCGATAAGGGTCGTATTACTCAAGGATTCAAGGTATGCTCAAGGATTTTCGATTTCCAAGGGCGCACTCAACGGTATTTATAAACCAAACTAATCGTTGAGTTGAGGCTCACCCTCAACTCAATGGTGCAAAATTCCGAGTGCTGACCGGAGGTCCCTTAAGTTCCCCTCAGCCTTAGCTATTATAATATTTTTCTACTGAAAATTGTGAACACAAGTCAACTATCTATTCTATTTGGTGGTTTGTTTGTCTGAATAAACTATGACAACTTTACGAATTCTTCTCTTGAAGTTGTCCAACCTCATTGTCTACGTTTTCAATACTCGTCCTTTGTTTACGATACAATAAAAGTAGATAGGAACTTTCTGAATCGGTATGTGGATTAAAACAACATCCACAAATGTACGAATTTATTTCTGGCTTTATCTATTGTTCTACAAAGACAAATAAATAACTAGGTGGATAAAGGTTTTTAAAGGCTTCCAAACTTCATAAATACTTGACCATTTTTGCTTGTGGATAAAACTACTTCATTCGGCCGGGAGAATATCTGCAATCTGAAAAAATATGGGTTGATTTTGTTGAATGGTGTCTAAAAACACGCATAACAAGGATGTCAAAATTTCTTTTTGTGTTTATTATTTTGGATAAAGATTCTTTGTTTTGTACAATACCTACAGCGGGGGCCGATCTTTCTAAATTTAAAGATACACCGTCTTGTATTTGCTTGGCTGTTGGTTCTTCGTTTTTATTGATAAAATATGCTGATGAAATTATTATACATTGGTAATGGTGAAACCGTTACATACCTCCTCAATTATGAGCGAATACAAAGTCATAAAAAATTAAAAT
This sequence comes from Apolygus lucorum, assembly GCA_009739505.2. Lineage (NCBI taxonomy): Eukaryota > Metazoa > Arthropoda > Insecta > Hemiptera > Miridae > Apolygus > Apolygus lucorum. The sequence continues at coordinate 53,785,781 of CM019177.2, forward strand.
TTTGACTCAGTAGTTGCAAGAAATGCACAACATGTTGACTGAGATAGTGAACTAATTAAAATGACTATTATAATGACATACCTGTTTGCATAAGTGGAGTGAAATTTGTTCGAGCGGCGGCGTTTTCATTTGCTAGCTAGTGGTGTGTTCTCCTTTTCCCTATTCTCGATGTATTCTTGGGTAAAGTACTCCTTGGTGGGTTGTGTGTCGTCCTGCTGACGGGATATGAAGTTGAGGACTGCTCTTTTTCGAACCCTTACATAGATATTAATAAATTTATGTAGCTAATAATAGGTACGCAGGAACCTCTACTGTATAGTTAAAATTCTTGATTCCTTACCTTCTTCAGATCTATTCTTACCGCCGTCAAGATCTAGACTCTGGTCGTGTATGCCAGTCTATTTTCTGCAATTTACTTCAGACCCTCGTTAGGCTGTTTCAAGACCCTATTGCGATGCGAAATTGGTCTAATTCCGCATTTGCTCTGCGTCCCACATCTCAGGGCCTCGCTAATCAAATCTCATCGCTTTCTTCCACGCAAAGCTCATTTACCTACTAGGATTTCTTTTCGAACGTAGCTCAAATTATTCGCTGTTCGTTACGGATGAAAATAGCACGCCGAAATGAATTCTCTCACGCGACACGGAGGCAGAATGGTCGCTGTGGTGGAATTGTCATGCTCTGGAAGAAAAATCCTTGGAAATTCGGTAAGAAAATCTGCACCCATACCCGTCAACCAACCGTTGTAGATCGTAGATATATAAACACATTTCTTGAAAATGTCAATAAAATCCTACAATATTTCCACATTGAAATTTCCTCGTATTGTTCAGAAAGCTGAAATTTTGATGACTCAAATCATTTTGACCTACAAAGCTTTCATATCATCGAATACTAGTAATAGTGAGAAAGCAAAATGAAGCTGTTTTCACCAGAAAACAATGAATCCAACCGTTCGACAATTTTTAATAAGGAGGCAGTATTTCCGGGTAAGTTTTTGCATTGTTCGTTGAGCCGTCTCAAGTTTTGCAAATAGACGTTGCTAAACTCGACAGTGCTGCCATCATGGAAACCGGAGAGAGGAGAACTGGGAGAAGAGAGGCTCAAAGTTGTCCCAGCAATTAGTATTTGTAACCGAGGGAGAGGAAACTCTTCGAGAGAGAAAAAAGGGGGGTCAAGAAGAGAGAGTTGGAACAGGAAGAGTGAAGGGGGGGAGTGAGAAAGAGAAGAAGAGAGGGAAGAGAATATAACCTCGAAACCGGGACAAAGGTTTTAAAGCTTTATAAATCATATCAGAAGGAAAAACAAAAGCTCCCGAACGGGATTTTTCCGTTGAACTGGAAAAGAGTCCTGAGGGGAACTTTGATTAAAAATATTGGCCGTCCTGAGTCAATAGTGAAGAATGTCGAGGGGGGTTTTGCTGATTGGAAAGGGGAAGGACGGTTTGTAAACTTAATGAGGCGGAGTTCTGAGACATTGTTTGTGCTTAAAAGGCCCTCTCAATGCCCACTACTGTAATTCAACCTCCCGGTTCGTTCTGATTGGTTAGAATCGGATCTTTTCTGGGAAGTGAGTGAATTGGATCGAGGCCGCTGAAGCACACGTGAAGCCCACTAGGAAAACATCTTTTAGTCATGCTTGCAGTCTCAGGAATGCTAAGTGGTGAAGCTGATGGATTTCCGTCGTTTTTCGCCTAAAGAAATCTAAACATTCTGTGGTGGTGGTGGTGGTGGGGGGGGGAACTTTGTTAATACTCGATTTCAGCAATGCTCCAAACCCAGAAGCGAGGCGATGCCTTTTTTCGCCTGTACAAACGTAAACACTCGGGTCTGTGGCTACATCTGACGTCATAATGGAATGACGTCATCTGTTCAAGATCTCACCAGTTTGAAATTTGTACAAATGTAGCGTACAGACAATTTAACCTAATGTACGACTAATTGAGGGTTTTGATTTCAAAAGGTACTAGGTATATCCATTTTGGTCAAACGTGAGAAAAACGCGAAAAACCATAGCGACCTGAAAAACGTGCTATAAACCAATGATGTTATTATTATTTTTTAAATATATATTTCTAAATTATAATAAACATTTTTGGAAAAAAGGTAAATTAGTTCAAAGTTCAAATAATTTTGAACGAGATTTGAAATATCAGATTTATGGATATACTTAGTACTTTTTGAAACAATAGTGGCGTTTAGTTCTTTTTGGAATCAAAAGAAGTGGATACAGTACTTTTTGAAATCAAACGAAGTGGATAAAGTACTTTTTGAAACTAAACGGATTATTCACCCACGTTTTTCAAGGGAATAGATTATCTTTTGCTCCAAAATGATCGTATTTTCCTGAAGAACCACCCCCCTAAAACCCAGGGAAAGTGTTCAAACTCCTCAATTGTCTTACGTTCACAAATATCTATCCTGTCAGCATACGGATAGTAAGTAACTCGATAAATACCTATTACAATTTTTTTCACCTTGTGAGCCACCACCACCTCAACTACACTCTATTGATATGGATAATAATTATCCATATTATTAAAAGAATTATTCTTTTAGCAAGGCGGTCTATGAAAAATCTGAAAGTATCGAGTTTTTTGAAAATGGATAGGCACAGCCCGCATAACTGTCGAGTCGTGCGGGTGACATATAACTGGAGCGCCGTTCATTCTGAAGTCGTTCATTGCGATTTGAATAAATTAATGAAGGGTAAATCGCTAACGAGCAGAACTAAATCTAAACTATCTTCTCTACAAGCTGATAAAAGAGTGATGATAAAGCCCACTTGCCGTGGGTGAGTCTTCCAGGAGCGAGTGGATTGTCATTCAAATTCTCCAGTCTCAGAGTAGCGTTATTGTTTATATCTATTATATCTATTATTTACAAATTTTGTAAATAATAGTTTTCTGAAATCATTTCTAGGGTAAATTTTTTGAACCATCATGTTTTTTGTACGCAACAAGAAAAATCCATAAGAAATTTGCTGATTAAAAAAAAAAAAAAAAAAAAAAAATCCACAGAAATTACCAACGGTTTTAGGGGGATTACAAAGACTCCTTTTGTCTGGTGTGGCACCCTGTACATCCTTTCACTAAACATCTATCATCCCACACATAATTTGAGTTAATTATCCTGGAACTTTGGACAATCCTGAATTCAAATACGAATTTCAATAAGTAGTCCATAAATTGGGGTTTTAGGGTTGTGTGAATATTACTTTCATAATCACAGTAATATTAGCCTTATTCGATTCAGCACAAACTTTTTGATGTATGTACAATTTAAGAAATTAATAATTGTAGAAAAATTGTAATTTTAATATTTAAACAATATTTATATGAATAATAGAAACCTGTACATATTCGTTGTACCGAAAAATGCAATAGTCGAGCGGATAATCTATAACTTCGTGAGGACGAATAAAACATGAAAATGGACTCTTGATGTTATAATATGACTACAGTTGTAGTCGATACTGGATGTCATTGTATGTATGACCTGATCAATGTGTTGAATGCTTTTAGATCCGGGACATTGTATTGCTTAGTTCGAAAATCGTGATTTTTTGTATGAATTTATTGTGAAATGTAAACATGTTGTAATCAGCCACATGACGTGTACCATTGTGACGAGGAGTTCTGCATAAGAGGTTACGCAGGGCACTTCCACTGCGCGTCCTCCAAACATCTTCAAGCGATACAATTATCATCTACGTACGACGGGTTCTCCAATACGTAGATGATAATTATTGTATTCTTATAATTATCGAAACTAACCCCATACATTAATATCTTCAGATGCTATTCAAACCATAGGCTTTGCTTACAGTTGTAGTGTGGGGATCTACACTGTCTGGGGATACACAAATATGTACACGAATATGCTATTTATTAAATTGTACTAACACAGTTAACTTCAGATAATCACAATAATATTATCAAGTTCAGTGGTGCAGTCGAAAGGCTATTTTGCAGAGGAAAAATGGGGAATCCACGATGCATGATTTCCAATAAGGGAAAGGGCTCATCTTGAGGAAGGCAGGGATCGAACTACCTGACACGTGGATCCTTCGTCTAATCTATCTCCGAATTGAACAGGAGTTAGTTCAAGGTCACACGAGATAGACGTGAGGAGGAGAATACCTCTTCACAATAGTAGGTAAGTTACATAGAAAATAAAAAAAAAAAAAAAACAACACTATACTTACGTGTAGGTACTTTAAGAGATAAGTGTGACTGAAAATAGGAAAAAACAAAAAAAAAAAACAATTTACTTGTGGGTACACTGAGTTTAGGGTGAAGAGGAGAGTAATTTCGAGCCTTTCATTTGTTAACCAATGGGATGAGTTTATAATTTTAACGATTCTTGCTATGTGCCACACCCACCAGGCTGACTACTCTCTCATATAGCTAATAACTCGATCTCCTTAACAATAACTTTGAAGATTTCTTCGAAAATTCGCAATTCGAAATTTTATTTTTCAATTTTACTCATTGTATTGGGCAGCTCGTATTAAATAAATAAATTGTTTACCCATAGATGAATAAATTTCACTAAAATTGGATGCAGGGTTGCAATTCCGACACTCACAAATATGTCCTACCGACGTTTTCTTCAAATACACGCTACAAATTTTGAGTTGCTGGCAGTGAGGACGGTGTCTGAGTAGGTTGTTTTAATCAAAACTTGGTCCATGATAAAGCGGGCGCGTGTTTTGCATTCGAGATCTCCGTTAAGGAGGGGAGTCCAGAGTGTTCCGCGAGGGCGAGTTATCGCGGCGTTTAGCCGACAATAGGAAGCGGGGATCCGTGGCCTTCCGCCGCGCTGGGTCACCCTCTCTCGCAGCTTCCTCCGCCATTGTAGGAAAGTTGACCCATTTTCGCCGAAAGCTCTCCCCAGAGGGCGCTTCTACCGGCATAATGTCGAGCGCTTTGCGAACTTCGATCGCCTAATAGTTTTCATACATAATTACCCCCCCTCCTCACTCATCAAGGTCTCTCATAGAATGGAAAATAAAGGGAATTAGGAACTAGTTCGTATTTCCAGACAGATTCCACTCAGAAGAGTACAGGAAAATACTCAATACCTTCACACATTATGAAAGAGTAATTTGTGCATTTTGAATTATTTGGATTTCGTATTAAAGAAGGTCTGCCAAGTGGGTGTGGCACATAGCTTAATCTCATAGTGCCATCCACTACCCTCATAGGGGACCATCTACACGCCATTCTGAACAATCCTGAAAAATTTGGTCTTAATAGGATGGAAAATGTAAAAGTTAAGGATGTTACAATGAACTGAGGTTTGTGTATGCGCAGTAGCTACCGTCAGTATGGGGACAATGATTTTCATAGGGGACCATCTAAACGTGAACCCGCACAATCCCTGAAAATTTCATCGAAATCAGATGAGAATTGTAGAAGTGATGGCTGTGGCAAGGATTTCATGACACACAGACAGACTCATAGACAGACAGATACGGAACCAAAATAGTTCAGGAAGGTCTAAAACGTAAAACATACATAGTAGTTAATCTCTAAACATCAACCCCTGAGTACCTTCCACTTCTACCTTCATAGGGGACCATCTACACGCTGATCTGAACAATTCTGAGAAATTTCGCGGAAATCGGATGGGAAATGTAGAAGTTATGGCTATTACGAAGAATTCACGATTGCGCATGCACAGCAACTACTATTATTCTGGGGGAGTTAATTTTCATAGGGGACCATCTACATGCCAACCCGCACAATCCCTGAAATCTTCATCGAAACCGGATGAGAATTGCAGGAGTTATAGCTGTGGCAAGCAATTCAAGACAGACAGACACGGAACCAAAATGGTTCAGGAAGGTCTGAAACGTACAGGAGACCAAAATACACGAAAATGCTTTGCTCGCATCGGGTTTCCACGAATGTGTTCCTCCAACCACCGTTCCTAATTACTGCCTCGTTCACGACGATAGAAGTGAGCATATGAAGTATATTATTGGCTGAAATCTTCCCTGGGACTTGCTGATCTCAGTGGTGTAATCCCGGTCCACCATTAATTTCTATTTACGTGAATATAGTTGGTTGTTGATGGTTAATTTTTTTTTTTTGTATACGAAGATAGATGTTTGGAGTATTTCACCGATGCAGTCATTCATTAAAGCCTCTTTCACGATGAACTATGTGAGTCTGAAATAAGTATATTATCAGCAGAAGGTGGGCTGAACAGCTTCCTCACATAGAATAAAATGGACATGGAATTGGAATTTGCTGACGTAAAAATATGATTATTACTGATGTATTTCCTGACTCGACATAAAATGTTTAAGATCATATTCCTGATAATTGATGTCAATAGACAGCATCACGATTTTGAAATTCGCAATTTATGATGATGGGTTTTTCAACTTCTAGGTAGGGGTAGATTCCCGATAGGATCACCTGTTTGAGTATTCGCAGTAGAACCTCTTACAAAGCCCTAGCGTATAGGAGTAATAGGAGTTAGGGTTTCCATAATTTGCTTCAATCGTCCCTGATATCAACAAGTATCTTGATAAACCCTACTTACAACAATAATATGCATTCGATATAAATCTGGGAGTGGACTGCTGAGTAGGCGAGTGTCGACGATGACGATTGAAACACAGAAAGTCGCTGTTACTATATAGTATATAGTCATCTACTCAGACGAGTCTTGCGAATTATTGTGAGAAGGGTTGGAAGCTATGGGAAAGGACTGCGAGCACTTAGGATTATTATGCTGCACCCAGCTCCCTCTTCTCCTGGCCACTTTAGCTGTGTTCCATTCGTTCACTTCACCTACGACGTGGGGTCCGACAGAAAGGCAGATAGCTTCAAATTTCACTCACCATGTATATGTAAGTGTGCTTCATTCAGTTTATTTATTGATACTGGATTTGCAATGTTACAGAGAATCACATCTAGAAGTTATGTTACTCCAATCTAATTCCTAATTATTATGGTGTAAGTAGTGAATCAGAACGACAACATTTGAGAGGGCGGAACAATTTTTGTTAAGCCAATTGAATGCCTAGTCTATGGAGATGATGTCGATCTGATTGCAAAATAAGCACAGGTAATAAAAGGCACCTATCAAATCTTGGAAGAAGCAGAAGCCGCTAGGCTCAATGTAAATATAGATAAAACCGGGTGCGAGGTTACAGGTGCGAACAAAGTTCTGGATTGAGGAGAAGAATATTCCCAAAAAGTCCAAGAGTTCCAGTATTTGACAGGATGAAATGAAGTAGCTGCAGAAATCGAAGACAGGTCGGCAGCGCCAACGCATTCGTGCGATGTGAGTTTTCGTTTCTGTCATTTACAAGAAGACGATGGCCAACAAACATCTTAAATCAAAGCTTTTCGTCTTCAACAGCCCATCAGTAGACCCACAAGAAGCAGCCGATGCTGGGAACAGTTTTCTTGAGCAATGTATGGAGTCAACTTGGATGATAGGCAAGCAACTTGTGCAATTGTTAGTGGCAATTTCCCCCTACTTCAGAAGCTGCAAAAAAAATCCTTTTTCCTGTCCAATCATTTTGACAAATAATGTCTCGATTCTGATAAGAACGAAGCAAAAATCCCATCAACGTCCGTCGAGCCACATATTCTATTCATATATCCTATTAACTTCCGAAGAGATACTATAAACGTATTAAATTATAAAGTATTTAGTGAATATCAGTTGAGCTTCTGGGTGCCGTTCCGAATAGACATACCTACAGCCCGAGAGAATAACGCCTTTTCACATTAGTAAAGATAGATAAGATCAGAAATTTACCCATAATAATCAATAATCATTGTCAACTTTGATCACAAATCTGTAACCAGGATTCTTCAAAGAGATATGATCAAGAAGACTGACAAGAGAAGTGAAATTGTGCGTGAAAAGGACCCCCCTCCATAACACAAGCCGTCCCAGTGAATAATCTCCTCAGATCGATACGGTCTTCCACCTGTATTAAACTAGGAACGAAGCACCTAATTAGTAAAGCTCAGCATTGATCCTCCAGTAATGGGCATATCAGTTTGGGAGAATGATCTTAGCCTAATGGGATCACAGCCTCAATTACTGAGCACCCCATCTTGGGAAAACGCTGTGCTGGCAATGAGCCGGTTCAAGACTGGGAGGACGTGGCTGTGAGAATAATGATTGCTTTGAATCTGAAGGTGCTACAGTTGGTGACGGTCCCCGAAGCAAAGACCAGGTGGGGTCGATAATAGAGAGTTTTCGCCACGTCAGGCGCGACGACTTGAGATCATGACGACTAGAGACAGATGGGGCCAGCAGACGCAGATGCTAACTTTTTTTGGTGGATTTCGAGTCGTCACAAAATTAGGTGCGGACTCTGGAAGTGACACTAAATTGCTACCGACCTGTGAAGTCACTTGAAAATGGCCGATGACGAACAGCTGATTCAGACTCAGGGGGGTCTCGAAATGAGTTTTTCAGATCGAAAATTAGAATACTTATTTGCCGTATTGAAAAAGCAATAAATTTATTACTACTTGGATAGGTACCCATTTACATCCCTTTCTGACCCTACATTGCGATATAAAAACCTAGGTACCTACTGATGATTTTGATCGTTTTCACCTTTAGAAAGTAGTGAACAACACTAGCTTTTCCAGATCTCACTGTATTTTTTGGGTACCTTATTACCGATTTTGCAGTAGCTTCCTTTCTACTGGTTCCTTGTTTGTCTAACAACACGTTCGTAACATATCTATAGATAATTTAGAGTAGGTAAGTACATCGTTTCTACCTACCAGGAAGTGCAGACTATTCCAAAAACGGAAGTATCGATCTAGGATAGATGTACGAACTTAAAGACGTAAAACCTAAATGCAGACATCCATAATTAACCAAATACCTACTATTGTGTGAAAAGAAGGTAATTTTTCAAAGGTAATGAACTTGATAACTGTTGTAAGAGCATTTTTTCCAATTTGACATGCAACTTACAAGTACGATGATCACAACAAACGGAACTATCAATTGAAATCTTACATGGTACCTACTTACGTGAACTGACACTCGTCGTCTGTTTATTGTAGATCTGTAGTTAGGTATGTTGGTAGATGAATAAATAATGTGCAACATAAAATGAAAAACAAGGGTGCATTTATTCAGAAATTTCATTGGCATTCAAACAATGTAAAATTCGCACAGATTCATCAATAGTATACGATGGATTCACTTGATCTTGATGCGAAGATAACAGAATTCTGGTGACGAGTAGTTTGTTTCGAGAGATGAAAAACTTGATAATTCCCGGGAAAAAGAAAACTGTTCTACAAATAAAAGCTAAAATCGAGAACCAAAACACGGGAGTCGACCGTCGAACACAACACAAAATCCTGCTTCATCCGATCTAATTAAAACTGGTTATAAAGTGTGAGGTTATCAAGGGCACAGTCGTCAAGAAAGCCGTCGTTCTCGACGCCGTCAAAAGCCGGCATTTGGCGGCGTCCAAGACGACCGAGCTCGCCGTCCGAGTCGTCACGCATGCGCAGTCACCATTTTCAGACGGTTGCATGGATATTACACGCTGACGGTCGTCACAAAAGACGTGGCGAAAACTCTCTAATATAGAAGACCTAAAATTGGAGCCGTAGATAAAATAGGATAATGATATTCACTCGATTGCGGTAAGCTCCGATTCAATCATTATTTGCTACCTACACCATCTCTGTTTAGAGCCTGATTTTGGTTCATTATTTTCAATAATAGGTAAACCTCTGGCATCGAGCATGGAAAAAAGATTTAACCCCGCCTTTCAAAATTTGATGGTTTATGTTCCAAAGTTCTTAGATCTAAAAATCGAATAAGAATAAAAGGTTTTGCCATAGACCGATTTTGATGAAATTTGGTATATGGGTTCAATTTGGGGTCTAAGTGTGCGTGTCAGTCACTTCTAAATAGTGAAAAATGGGGGAGAGTAATTTAAAAAAAAATTAATAAAAAATAAAAAACCGTAGGAAATACCTATTGCTTCTTTTGAGGACGCAAAGTTTGGACAATAAAACAGAAATACGAGAGTGAATTCAAATGACTAATTTGAATGATCCCTGAAAATTTCATCGAAATCGGATGGGAAATGTAAAAGTTATGGCTATTGCAAGGAATTCACGTTTGCGCATGCGCAGTCGCTTGTATCAGTCCAGGGATGATGATTTTCATAGGTGATCGTCTACACGCCAATCCATACAATCCCTGAAAATTTCGTCGGAATAGGACATTAACTTCGTATAGTTATGCCCGTTATAAGGATTTCATGACAGACAAACACGCAGACAAGAAACCAAAGTTGTTAAAAAAAAAGGTCTAAAACGCAGAACGCGAGTGAATATTTTGATTTTGGGGAACTTTTTTTTTAACCTTGAAAAGTGAAAACAAAGCTTCCGCTACCGTCACTCCGACGGTGATGATTATAAGGGACATATTAAACACGCCAACCCGCACAATCCCTGGAAATTTCATCGAAATCGTAAGAGAAATGTAGAAGTTATGGCTGTGGCAAGGATTTCATGACAGACACACAGACAGACACGGAACTAAAGTTGTTCAGAAAGGTTTGAAACGAAAACGCGAGTGGACATTTATATTTTGGAGAACTTCTTTTTCACAACCTTGAAAAGTTTAAACAAAGCTTCCGCTACCTTGGAAGACCCGGAAGCAATAAGTAAAATGTCATACCGAAATTTGAAATTTTAAAGGATTTTTGGAATTCATTAGTGCACCTAAGAAATTGAAAAACAAAAAGATTGTCTCTTGAATCATCAAAATCGACCAATAATTTCCAGAGAAAAGTGGGGAAAACTGTTCTTTCTCCTTAAAGATACCTTAGGAATTCCACCGCTGCCATGGTACATTATTGTTCACGAAGTACAAGTCCTTCAAAAACTGTTCAAAATGCAGAGGTCATGAAAATATTAAAAAACTAAATACTGCTAAATACAGTTGATGGTACTACAGCCCTTGGAGGTCCCTATGCTCAGCATGGCCTTAGAACGAACGTTGCCCTAATTTTAAATTGCTAATATTATTACGAATTATTCTGGAATAGTTCTTCGTATATAAAAAATACTATTATGTCCAGTTGTTTCTGAATCTCTTTTGTTTAACTTCCAAATGTAACCAAGGGTTGGCAAACAGCCACAGGCTCTATTTCGAAACGGTACCAAGAACAATTTAATGACTCCCACGAAGGGCTCGTGTTTTCCAGCAAGCTGGTTCATCTGATATAACTCGGGGCCGCGTTCTACCAGGGTTTGAGGGGCACTCCGTAAAAGTCTTTTAATCAATTTAGAAGCCTCGTAAAGTATGGTGGTGGAACTGGGAGGCTATTTTCTTTTTTGTCTTCCTTACAAAGTTCAGCTCTTCATCAGCCGATACCTTTTTAAGAGCCCGGCATATCCTGCATTCTCGTCCTCTCGCAGCTTTCCTCATGATTAACTTCCTTGACTTGTGGAAACCAGGGCTTTCTCAGTTGTTTGGGCGACAACTTAGTAACGCTCAACTCCTCCTTTCTTTTCGTTTTCGCTCCTTTATAACTTTTTTTCTTTGAAACCGCAATGAATTGCGGTTGTGGTTATTATTATCAACACCCCCTTCGAGCTTCTTGATTGCGAAACGAGAATCCTTATTCATCTCAAAACCACCGTTCCTTAAATTTGATCTGCAAATGATTTTTTAATTATTTTCTTTTTAAATTGAAATAGAATCACTTCATCCGAAAAATGTACCCACTGTAGTGGGTAGACGCTCAAAACTGTCCATCCAGAATAAGCTTACACTGTACAACCCGTCCCAAAGCCAGTCTGGATTTATGGAGCGCAGCAAGGCTGTATGGCTCAATCAAATCGAGAAATCATCAAAAGATTTTAAAGTGCTATGTTAGAAATATAGTCAACGCGCCTTGGTATTTTCGAAAATGTCAACGTGGCCATCAAATGACAAGCAGTGCGTCATCTTCATCGGCTAACATTTCATTTCAACGAGTAAGCTGTCTGTTATGGTTTTCATCACTTCTCAAATTACTAATAATTCACAATTATATTCAAAGCAATAAATACCCAACAGCCAGGAGCACTATTCTCTCAGGTCACTAACCGCGGAAAAAACTGCTCTCCCTCTACCCTGGACTAGGGATCGGTGTAGTCGTGGTCGCTGATGCGAGCGTTCTTTGGTGGTGGAATTTGGACCGACTTCTGCGGGGGTCGTGGATTCAAGTCTTGCCGCCAGGAGCGTGCGTTTTTGTGCGTCAGGGGCTCGTCCCAACCCAGGGCCGAGAGGTAATGGGAAGCCATGAGCGAAATCATCGGAACAAAGTCTAATCTTCCCTTTGGAAGACAGCTGATGACGTCTGCGACGCCAGGAATGGCATACTCTGCACAAACGGGGGGTAGAGTGTTAACCAGACTTTGAAGTGGTCGTTTCTCTCAGGAGAGTCTAGCCTCCAGAAAGTGTTGTCGGGTTTTAGCGCTACCTACTGCCACTTCAACGAACTAGCATTTCTGATATCTTAATTATCAGGTGATCACGCTCGCGACCGCATTACCGTTGCTCCTCTAACTTGCAGTTAACCCAAGATTACAAAATTACGTTAAGTGCAAAATTTTCCTTGAAATACGTTCGTAAAAAGTTCTGCAGGCAGTATTCTTCACTACAATAATGCATTCTGCTTGATTCTTCACTCCAAAGTACAGCCGCCAAACTTAGAAGTGAGCGGTAAAACCTAGGTATGCATACTTTTCAGAAATGCCGCTTTACCACCCTAAGGATGGTAGTTTGCTGAAGTGGCGGTAGGTAGCGCTGAAACCCGACAACACTTTCTGGGGGCTAGACTCTCCTGTTTCTCTCGAGTAAACCAACAAATTTTGATGGTTTGAACGTTCAGTCTCGACTTTTTCGAACAATCGAAGGTGAAAACAAGCCTTTGAAGTGGTCATTTCTCTCGAGTAAAACAATATGTTTCGATGATTTCAACGTTCAGGGTGGTATTCATAGTCATTCCTCAAGGCGCGGATTTCCTCGACTCGAGTTGAGGTTTCCTCCAACTTATCTTTTCTCGAGGATTCCTCACCCTATTCATAGACGAACAGAACGCATTTGGAGGTCGACCTCAGCTCATCCTCAACTCGAGGAGACCTCGAGTTACCAAACGACGGTCGAGGAAGAATTGGCAGCCCTGTTCAGGTAACAGCTCAGTGAAGGTTTCATGGAGAAGGTTCGATTGTTTATTTCAGAATGGTTGGTGTTGTTTTTCAGCTTTGACTTTGGACCATCACTGTTCCTGTTGTTCGCGTTCCTTCTTCAATAAAATAGTGTTTGCTACCTTTTAATTTTGCTTCCGAGTCTACCAAGGTAGCGGAAGCTTTGTTTTCACTTTTCAAGGACGAAAAAAAAAAGTTCTCCAAAATCAAAATTTTCACTCGCGTTTTGCGTTTTAGACCTTTCTGAACAATTTTGGTTCAGTGTCTGTGTGTCTGTGTGTCTGTGTGTCTGTGTGTCTGTCTGTCTGTGTGTCTGTCATGAATTCCTTGTAACGCGCATAACTATACGAAGTTATTGTCCGATTTCAATGGAATTTTCAGGGATTGTGCGGGTTGGTGTGTAGACGGTCCCCTATGAAAATCATCATCCCCGGTCTGATAGAAGCGACTGCGCATGCGCAAACGTGAATTCCTTGTAGCGGCCATAACTTCTACATTTTCTATCCGATTTCAATGAAATTTTCAGGGATTGTGCGGGTTGGTGTGTAGACAGTCCTCTATGAAAATCATCACCTTCGGACTGATAGTAGCTACTGCGCATGCGCAAACGTGAATTTCCTTGTAACGGCCATAACTTCCACCTTTTCTACCCAATTTCGATGAAATTTTCAGGGATTATGCGGATTAGGTTGTAGACGGTCCCCTATGAAAATCATCACCTTCGGACTGATAGTAGCCACTGCGCATGCGCAAACGTGAATTTCCTTGTAACGTCCATAATTTCTACATTTTCTATCCGATTTCAATGAAATTTTCAGGGATGTTACAGATTAGTATTTAGATGGTCCCCTATGAAAATCACCACCTTCGGACTGATAGTAGCCACTGCGCATGCGCAAACGTGAATTCCTTGTAACGGCCATAACTTCTACATTTTCCATCCGATTTCAATGAAATTTTCAGGGATGTTACAAATTAACTTGTTTTGATGTTTTGAGATTAATTACTATGCATCGGATCATCTATACAATCGGGTTATGGATACGAGGAAGCTATGTGCCACACCCACTTGGCAGACGTTTTTTATATTAGTTCCCAAATGGAAAGAGAAAGAAGAGAGCCGTTTTTAAGGGAAGCTGAATAAACTACGTTGAGGAAATTCATAATTGAAAATAAGGGCATTGTTGAAAAAAACAGATGCGGTCTCAATTGTCGAGAAAAAAAAGTGTTGGGAGAAAATCGCGAGTGATTTCAATTTCAGTGGAAAGTACCCAACAGAAAGTAGCGTATTATAATCAATAAGTATATTATATTTATATTGGTGCTCCTTTTCTTTGCGCTCGTTCGTTGTTTTGTAATTTTCAAAGTACCAAAGCGCTTTTCACCTGAGTGAAATGGGCCATAGACGCATCTAGACTGACCCGCAACACTTCTCGAGTCCCGCGGCCGCGTCATTCCGTTACAACAGAACTTCTCATCCTTATACTTCTCAAATCAGTAGAAAAACCAATTTCTACTTTTTCTCCTATGGGGTGACACAAATGAAGGCTTTAGAATTATATGAAACAAATTTCCATTAGTATTAATACGTGCTTTCAACAAGGAAGGTAGGTACCTAAAAGGTAGGTACAGTACCTACCTACTATGAAGAGTTGAACATAGTCGATTACTTTTTTTTATTCGAAATTCCCACCCACCATATTTTGAAAATTGTTGAGGATATGTTGTTCTAACATTCACCAGAGTTCGGAGCGATTTGAAGATGACGTTTTTTTGTGAAGTGCGAAAATGTTGTTTGTAGGCTTATGACTATAGAACCTCGGCTTCGAAACAGTTGGCTCGGCAACTTCTAAAATCGATTACTTCTTTTAATTCAAAATTCCCCCACCATATTTTAGTATATTGTTGAGGACATGTTGCTCGAACATTCACCAGAGTTTGGAGTTATTTGAAGATGACCATTTTTTGTAAAGTGCGAAAATGTTCGACATTTCTACTGAAATCAGCTATCATCAAATATCGGGCGGTCATAACTTTTCTTCCACTGAACCGGAATCGACCAAATTTCAGTATATTGTCGACTAGTTATGTAAGAAACATATGCCAGAATTTGGTGCAAGTAACTCAGTCGTAAGTACCCAGCCCTAGATGATGAAGAGAGATGCTGTTCTCTCCTGTTCACAGAAATACTCTCGGGCAGGAAGAAAATCGGGAGTAGCACGTTTATCACGGTCTCTTTTGTAAAACGAAATTTCTTCCGAAATGTTCGATCATCCAATACCTACCTATACAAATAAGAACATAACGAAATTACTGGCATTCACCGTGATTATCATTATTATCATAACTTTTGAGTACCTACCTCCAAAGGGTTTTCTTGATCCCGCAAGTAACATTTCGGCCTTCGCTGATCTTGCGAAAATTCCTACAAATACTCATCAAATTCCTCCAATCTTTCAATATCATCGAAATCCATGTTTTCGGACGAAATAATCGAAAAATAGATCCGTAGAATATTTTATAACGACAACGCTTGTGATAACAGGTAGGTAGATATCATCAATATCTTTCCTCAAGGTACCTTTTCACCTACCTTGGGCTGAGGAAGCTCGAAGCCCCTTTCTCGACTCGAAATATCTCGATTCGGCCTTCAAATTTCTCGACTCCACCTCCGAAGTCGTCTATGAATACCGCCATTGGAGGACGCCTTTGGCGGTTCGAGGACGCCTTGAAATGAGGCGACTATGAATAGCTTAAGGAGCCGTCGGGCCTCCTTAAGGCTTCCTCGAGACCTTCCTCGACTTGGAGGATGAGTCTGGCCTTGACTTTGGCTTAAGGCTTAACTATGAATAGCTCGAGGAGGAAAGGACTCCTCAAAACGTACTTTGGAGGAGTCCTCCAACTCGAGTCATGACTATGAATACCGCCCTCAGTCTCGACTTTTTCGAACAATCGAAGGTGATAAAAAGCCTCTGAAGTGTTCATTTCTGTCGAGTAAACCAACAAGTTTTGATGGATTTGACGTTCATTCTTGAATTTCAGATTATTTTTAAAAACCTATTTATCTGATTTTCCTTTTTTCGGATTGATAAAATTGAAATGTTTAGATTATTGTGGACGATCCATTTAATCAAATGGGGATCTCTGATTGATGGATCGTCGCTAACGAAGCAGCATAACACATCCAAGAATTACCTTCTTTCCAAGGGAGCAAAAACTGATTTGTACTCAGGCTATACGCGTTTTGAACTTATTTCCTATTCTTTCCTACCCGATAAATTACGTTGCAATGCAAAATTTAAAATCGCGTAACAATTTATGTAATACCTAATTTAAAAACGTCTGCCAAGTGGGTGTGGCTCATAGCTTCCTCGTATCCATAACCCGATTGTATAGATGATCCGACGCGTAGTAGTTATTGCAAGTACTAACCTAAAATCTACTTGCACTTTTCTTTCCAACTCCCCTCAAAGACAAATTGTTTTTTGTGACGGAGGGGGCACTCTATAATGAAAAATAAATATACAAAATTAATATCAATAGGGAGAACGCCCAGGACTCACCCGATGCCGGCCGTAGGGATGAGGGAAGATGAGGAAGGTGAGGGTGAAGGAGAGGGACGAAGGAAAGTGCCTCTATAAAAGGACCACCAGTTCAAACATGAGCCGAGCAGAACACGAGTGGTGATACCACGGAGTACCCCTACCGAGATGCCCAACTCGCGCAACTCCGTGGCACTTTTTCCACACCACACCCCAGCGTTTTACTCTATCTTGATGAAGTTTTCAGGAATTGTACGAATTGGCGAGTAGGTGGTAGTATTGGATCATTTATACAATCGAAATATGAATGAGAGGAAGGTATTGCTTCCGAGTCTACCAAGGTAGCGGACGCTTTGTTTTCACTTTTCAAGGTTGAAAAAAAAGTTCTCCAAAATCAAAATTTCCACTAGCGTTTCACGTTTCAGACCTTCCTGAACGATTTTGGTTCCGTGTCTGTATGTCTGTGATGAAATCCTTGCCACAGCCAAAACTTCTACAATTCTCAACCGATTCTGATTAAATTTTCAGGGATTGTGCGGGTTGGCGTGTCGAGGGTAGTCGATGCGCATGCGAAAATGTGAAATAATTGCTACAACCATAACTTCTACATTTCTCATCCGATTTCGATGAAATTTTCGGGGATTTTGAGGGTTGGTGTGTAGGATCCCCCATGAAAACATTTCCTCCAGACTGATAGTAGCCACTGCGCATGCGCAAAAGTATATTTCCGTGTTACAGCGATAATTTCTACATTTTCCAACAATATTCTGAGATTGTGCCGGTTGATGTGTGGTGTCCCCAATGAGGATAGTGCAAGGTATTTAGAGATTGATGTTTTGTGATCAACTACTATCCATCGGATCATCTATGCAATCGTTTTTTTTACGAGGAAGCTATGTACCATACCCACTTGGCAGACGTTTTTTCTTTTTACTAAAACTTTCTACCCTTCCACTTTCTTCTTCGCAATAGGTGCCTTTCATTGAGATTGCACAATTATAGAGAGTTAGGTGTAAGTTAGGAGAATGTGAAATAATTGCAGAATAATGTAATTTTCATGAAGATGAATGTATTTCTCCGTACAAAGGCTCACTCGTCTTGCTTTATGAGGGTATCCTGCTGAGCTGCCTCCTCACAGCACTTTCGCTAAGCTGTTGAAGTGTTTCTGGATGAAATCCATCTGACCACTTCTATTGGAGTGATCCTTCAACCATTGGATTACTTCATCAGTTGAATAGCCAGTCCATGATTTGTTGAACTGAGATTTCATTGAGTCAGCAATCAATTTGCTTTGTTTCTTTCTGGTTTCATTGAATTTCGTCAGCGCGTAGTTCTCCACGAGCTTTCCGAGTTGTTGGACACTGATCCCATCAACTGTGACACCTTCCAAGTCGATCTGTAAATTGTGAAACGTAAACATGGTTAGTTAAGATAGAAAATACCAAGAAAATATCCGAGAATGCGTCACCACTGATGACTTATCAGGTCATACATTTACTGAAATAATACTCACTAAATCGAATTGTATCAAGCTACTCCAACCTAATTTCATGACACTATTACATTTTGTTTGTAACATAGGTACTTACGATAACATCGTCCATCATAAGGTCCAATTCGAGAGATGCGATTTGAAGAGAATTGTTGACTTCCTCAAAACGGAGGTTTGATACGTAATATCCCTCACCGAGAACTTCTTGCCTGAATTCAATAAGGTAATTTTTGGGAATATAGCTATCGTCATCATAATGTATGATTCACAAACATTGATATTTCAAATAATCGAACATTAAGTTGAGTAAATGCATATTTTATGCTGAAGTCTGGTTTCTCCAATAGAACATTTGAGTTGAAATTCACGGTATGAAAGCTTGTCTCAAACTATCGTCAAAGTTAGTTCCAAGTATTGCGTTTAATCAGGCTGTTTATTTATTTTGTTGATTTTCATAACATTCAGCCTGCGACAATTACTGTAAGTAACTGTATTTCTGGTACTACGGTCAGCAATTTAGTGGTTGAGATGATATGAAGAAACTCTAACACACAACTTATCTAGTTCTACTCTCTATTTAGAGTCAGGTGGGGTAAAACATAATTTGAATGTTTCCTATCTAGTTATCCTTGACTCTTTATGTAACTCTAGTATGCTAACGGTTTTTGTAACATTATAGCATCTTCTGAGTCAGATGGCACAAAGTTTTTGGTTTATTATTTTCAATAATGAACCTTTGAAATCGACCAAGAAAATAGAAATGTTAACCCCCCCCCCCCCCACTCAAAATTTGTTGGTTTACGTTGCAAGGTACGTAGAATCCAAAAATCGAATAAAAATTTGACCGTCCGTCCGCCGTACGCGGCTTTTTCCTTAGTTCCCATGGACCGATTTTGATGAAATTTGGTATATGGGCTCCATTTGGGGTCTAGTTTTACCCCGAAGCTTTTGGTTGATGTAGGTCACTTCTAAGGGTTGAAATTTTGAACATACCCTAGCTCAAAAAAATTCGATATAAAGGTACCTACTACCTACTGTTTTTCCATGAATTTAAGATAGTATTGAATTTTTAGAGACCATGCGGAGGACAAACCACGGGTTTGAATCGCAAAAAAGGCCTAATTTCCGTTCAAATTGTATCTGACCGAGATGAGATCGATGTAGGTACGTGGTGGGTGGTAGTATCTGTGGTTGGGGTGGTGACAATGGAAAAGCCAAGTTCTTTGCAGGCGAGTGATCTATACAGAAAATAATAAACCTCTGAGCAATGATTTGCAGCGTTTTTTTCACAGTGATTACATTTGGGGTGAATCCAGAGCCTGTTTACATTTACCCCCTATTCTATGGGGTGAATGTAAATCACACATTACACATTCACCCCATAGGCTAGGGGGTAAATGTAAACAGGTATCGTTCAACCCATTGTACCAATGGCAAAACTGTGGCAGATACAGGCCATCGTCATACTGATGTGATATTTAAAACTTGAGAGAGCAAATGGGGTGTACTGTTGAACCAAATAAAACAAACTGCATTTTTCTAAGTCGCGTTTTTTTTTTTTTTTTTTTTTTTTAATAATCCTTCAAACTGCACTGTTTGTTTCACCCAACCCTGTATTGGGGGATACCATTACCACCTGTACGAGGAAAATTTTGGCAATTAATTGTTAAAAAGTCATCGAATAATCGTGGAAAATATTTTTTTTTACCCCATTGGTCAAGAAAAGTATGGTGTAAATGTAAACACGCCATGAACAATCGGGGATAAGAGAGAAAACGAAAATCGTCGATGCATCAACAACCTAGCATCCTCAATGAAGGATGAAACTTGTGAGACTAACTTATTTTCAATTTGATGAGGCACAAGCGAGCGAAACCGAGGACCCAAAATCCAAGGAAAATAAAGTCTCACTTGAGGCGGTAATCAAATTCTTGTCATTCGATTCGACAATCAGTAGACCAGAGTGCGCGGGAATCTCTTTGGAGCAGCCAATGTACAACATAGAGAAAGTTTCCAAGCGAATTTAGTTCCTCAGTCCACCACATTGGCGGTGATGTCACCTGTTTATATTTACCAGTGGCGCCTCCTCCAGGCAAACATAGCAAACACTGTTTGCCTTACTACAAATATGCAAATAAAAAAATTAATTTTTGTTGAGATTCTCCTATATTTCCATTTTTGCAAGTAATATTTAGCCGATTTTGGAAAACTTTTATAATATTTAGGGACTATTTCGTTATTATCAAGGAAGTTAGATTAAATAGGAGAATGGAATAAGAAAGTACGTATTTTGTCTTGGATACTAGCCCGCAACACACCAGAGTGTTGAAAATGTCGGTAACTACGACGGATTGCGGATGATACGCGAACTAGCGCGGGCGATGCAAGGCTTGTCTCCGGTACTCTGTGATGCAAGGCAAGCAGTTCGAAAAAATGAATTTTTCGGGACCGTTTAGAGTGAGAGGCGATGATCGGCCGGGCGGCGGGGGGTCAGCGCGGGGTCAAGTATTGCCATACCCCCACTACCACGCTATCAGCTGTTGCAAACAGTCGGAAAACTGTTTCGTGACCTTGAATGCAGAGAAACGTGGAAGATACTAATTATGGATACTAATTAGCCCACGCATGGCAATACATAACATATCCATCCAACCACATTATCTCAAGGAAGGAAAGCAGTTCGTTCTTTCGCCGCCGCAAATAGCAGCTGTTTGACGTTGGCTGGTGTCTCGTTCCCGATTTTATTGTATTTCTCTGTACCTAATCGTTTTTCTAGTTGACAGACACTTGGAAATAATTGCATAACATTGTAGAATGAAGGTTTCACGTCTTATTAGGTCTAAATTCAGAGTCTCTTTTTTGGTTTATTATTTTCAAGAAAAAAAGTTTGAGCACTCAAAATCCGATGGTTTACGTTTGAGGTAGGTAACGTGTAGATTTTGAAAATCGAATATAAAAAAATCCGTCCGTCCGCGGAACTTTTCGTAATTATTATGGACTGATTTTGATGAAATTTGGTATATGGGATTCCATTTGGGGTCTAGTTGTGCCCCGAAGCTTTTGGTTGATGTCAGTTAGTTCTAAGCGGTGAAATGGAAGGGATGTAACTTCCAAAGGCGCCCTCCTATCTAGAAAACTCTCGATATGAAGGTATTGTTCTTTCACAAATTAAAGATAGGTACCTACCATTGAATTTTTAGAATCGAACGAGACCACCCAGAGCTTTTGAGGACAAACTGTTCGTTCCCTACGAGAACTTCAGGGTTGAACTTACGATAAATCAGAAAAACGATTATGAATCGCTTTTTTTTCTTTATTAAGGCACATGCAACGTTTAAGTGGTCATTGGCGCCAAATTAAATGGTTACAACAAATTATTGATTACTAATAATTGTTAATGTTGTTAATGTTGTTCTCAATTATTGAGAAAGTGACAAAAACAAAAGCTATTAAAGTTTATAGAATAGTGATAAAGTTCTCAATTTATCAAAATTAACGTCCAACCAAGGTGAATTGTTGCCCAGGAGCTCTTCCAAATTCTTCGGAGTTTCGGGTGGGAGGTTGTTAAAAATTTGGCAATCAGTCAGCAAGTGAGTTACAGTCAGAGGGCATATACAGGTTGTGCAGTTGGGGGGAGGTGTTGCTTCTCGTTCCATGAGGTGGCCATGCGTTAGACCCGGAGGCGAGTGAGGACCACTTCCTCCCGGCGTCGGTTAAGCAAAGTACCATCCGAGAGCTTCTTCGTACGACACGACGACGACCAATTCTTCACAGCCTTCTTCACAGCCCATAGTTTTTGGTGATTCATGTTCCGCCATTCGGTTCTCCAATTGTTCCATACTTCTCTTTTTATTGAACATTGGTAGTCCGCGCATACATACAGAAATGTGGAAGTGGGCTCTTCAGTTGCAATTTTTGCATTTCGATCAGCAATTTCATTTCCGGCGATTCCTATGTGTCCTGGTATCCAGCAGAGTATAACAGAAGACCCAAGATCCATCAGTCGGCTCACTCTGACAAGTACATCCTTCACTAGTGGGTGGGAATCAACGCCTTTCCTACTGACTTGGATTGCACTGAGAGAATCTGAGCAGATTACGACATTGGAGTTATTGTCAGTGGATACCAAAGACAGGGCTTTATTTATGGCAAAAAGCTCTGCAGTAAAGATGGAAGTTTGCCCAGGAAGAGAAAATTTGTGAACACCAGAGTCTACGAGCACCGCACATCCTACTCCATGTGATATCTTGGAACCATCGCAGTAGGCAATAGAACATGGCGACAAACCAGCAATTGTCTCGTAGAATTTTGAAATGTATTCTTGAGGAAGATGCATTCTTTTGGAGAACTTAGCGAGGGAGAGGCAGAACTGAAGGGAGGGAAATGTCCATGGAGCGATTGGGCAAGTTTGTTCTATGTAGAAAGGAGGGATCGTTAAAGAATTTGAAGATAAGTCAGAACGGATAAGATCAAGTGAAGAACGTAAGTGTCGGGGAAAGCCAAGAGGAAAAGGATCAATAGAAACGTCATGTAACGGATGTTGACCTGATGCTTTGATCTTTGAAGCAAATCTCAGAGCCAGAATGGAACGTCTATAGGATAGTGGTAACTCCCCAGCATCGACGAGTAAACTTGGTACAGGGCTCGAGCGAAATGGTACAGGCCTGATTATCTTTCAAATTTTAGCTAACCAAAATGAGATCACAGATCGTTTCTTTGGGTTGTACTCGGTTTTGCTTCCTTAGCAACCAGTAATAAAATTTCTAAACGAAGGAATTCTTTAGTTCTTCGAATAGAGTGTGAAGCGTGTAGATCTTCCAAATAAACTTGATTGTGAAGATAAAACATGGTTGGTAGGTGGTGACAATGGCAAAGCTGAGTTCTTTGCTGGCGCATGATATATACAGAAAAAAGCCTTTGTGTAATAATTTGCAGCCTAGCTGTTTGCCTGACAAATATTTTCACCCGACGCCCCTGATATTTACCCCACCTGACCCTACTTATACTCTTAGATACACAATGCTAATGCTCGGGAAAGTACCTTAAAACTCCCTCGCCAGAGACTTTATGTCCGAAGATTTTTCCTTCCACTTCTATATCATAGACTTTAGTGAAGTTCAGGCAAGTCAAACTGAACTTGGTGGCTAATGTTGAAGCATCGAATTCGTACCGGCTGAGTAGGACTTGGTTGATACCGTACGCCATTCCGTTCTTTCCTGTAGCTGTGACACTGCTATAATAAATGAGATACTATGCAGGCAAATGTAATAATCAAACTATAAATCTATTAGGTATACAATTTGTATAGTATCATCTGAATGGAATCTCTTTCTTAAGTAAGTTATTACTTGGTATCATTTCCGGAATCCTCAGTCGTTCGTTCACAAAACTTGGTAGAGGGGCGGAGCTCGTGTTGGGCAAAGCTGAGTAAAAGAAAAGCACTGTGGCTTCTGTCAGCTCCTTGATTTGATTTGATGTTGGTGATGCTAAAAAAAAAATACCATAACAAATCGTATAGGTACAAGGTAAAACACAATACAAATATGGTAAAGATAGAAGACAATATAAAAGGGAATACATATATGTAGCATAATATATATAATGTATAAAGGTAATGGTATATCTGGGGTTTAGTTGACCAAACTAGACTTGTTGTTTGAAAAAATATGTAGTATATTTGTCACGTTTTCCACAACGTTTCTACCCAGGGGCTGTGTGCTAGTCATGTGAGATACCTATGAAGGGAAGAAACAATGATGGTGGTGACAATCAGAGGCGTCAGGTAATATTCGTCAGGCAAACAGCTTGGCCAGTCATGGAGGAATAAACAGTAATGAAAAAGGCTGCAAATTATTACACAAAGGTTCATTATTTTTGTGTAAAGATCAAGCGCCAGCAAAAACCATTGCCATTGTCACTGCCTACCAACCATGTTTTCCCTTCATAATTGAGTTTATTTAGATGAAATAAACACTTCACACTCCATTCGAAGGAATAAAGGATTCCTTCGTTTAGAAATTTTATTACTGGTTGCTAAGGAAGCAAAAACGAGTAAAACCTAAAGAAATGATCGGCGATCGCATTTTGATCACCTAAAATTTGAACAGTAATCAGGCCACTATTGCGATTTACACTCGTTTTTCTGATATATCGTAAGTCTAACCCTCAAGTTCTCATAGGGAACGAACAGTTTGTCCTATAAAGCTCTTGGTGGTCTCATTCGATTCTAAAAATTCAATGGTAGGTACCTATCTTAAATTTGTGAAAGAACAATACCTTCATATCGAGAGTTTTCGAGATAGGGCGCCTTTGGAAGTTGCAGCCCTTCCAAGCCAAAGCTTAGGAGTAACTGACATCAACCAATAGCTTCGGGGCACAACTAGACCCCAAATGGAGTCCCATATACCAAATTTCATCAAAATCGGTCTATGATAATTAAGGAAAGTTCCGCGAACGGACGGATTTTCAATACCTACACGTACCTACCTCAAACGTAAACCATCGAATTTTGAGGGTGGTAAACATTTTTTTTCTTGAAAATAATAAACCAAACAAGGGAGACTGAATTTAGACCTAACACGCTGTGAAACCTTCATTCTACAATGTTATGCTTTTATTTCCAAGTGTCTATCAACAAGAAAAACGATTAGGTACAGTGAAATACAGTAAAATCGGGAATGGGTCACTATTCTACTTCAAACAGCTGCTATTTGCAGCGGCGAAAATACGAATTGCTTTCCTTCTCTGAGATAATGTGGTGGATATTTCATGTCTTGCCATGCCGGGGCTAGTAAGTATCCATGGCTCATCTTCCAAGCTTATATGCTTTCAAGGTCACGAAACAGTTCTTCGACTGTTTGCCATGGTTGATGGTGTGGTATTGGGGGTATAGCAATACTAGACCCCACGCTGACCCCCCGCCACCCCGCCAATCATCGTCTCTCACTCTAAGCAGTCCCGAAAAATTCATTTTTGGTTTAATAATTTCAATAATGAACCTTTGGAATCGACCAAGAAAAAAAATTTTAGCACCCCCTCAAAATTTGATGGTTTACGTTTCAAGGCACGTAAAATCCAAACATCGAATAAAAATTTGGCCGTCCGTCCGCCGTACGCGGCACTTTTGCCACTTAGCATTGTCCGATTTTGATGAAATTTGGTATGTAGCTCCATTTGGGGTCTAGTTGTGCCCCGAAGGTTTTGGTTGATGTAAATCACTTCTAAGGGTCAAAAAATTAATTTTGAAATTTCAAAAACGCCCTAACTCAAAAAATTGTGATATAAAGGTATTGTTTTTCCTTCAATGTAAGATTCTATAGAATTTTTAAAATTGTTTGAGACCCCGCGGAGCTCTGTAGGACAAACCGTTCGCTCCCTACGAGAATTTAAGTGTTGGACGTACGATAAATCAGAAACACGAGTGTGAATCGCAAAAGAGGCCTAATCTCCGTTCAAATTTTAGCTGACCGAAATGCGATCGATGTTTTTCTTCATGTTGGATGGTTGGTGGCTTTGCAGTCGAGTGATTATGAAAAATAATAAACCATTGTGTAATAATTTGCAGCGTTTTTGAACTGCTTGCCTTGCATCGCTGGGCCCCGCGCTAGTTCGCGTATCATCCGCAATCCGTCGTAGTTACCGACCTTTTCAACTCTCTGGTGTGTTGCGGGCTAGTATCCAAGACAAACTATGTACTTATTACATGCTCCTATTTAATCTAACTTCCTTGATAAATAATGAAATAGTCTCTAAATATTATAAAAGTTTTCCAAAATCGGCTAAATATTACTTGCAAAAATTGAAATATAGGAGAATCTCAACAAAAATGTATTTATTTATTTGGCATATTTCTAGTTAGGCAAACAGTGTTTGCTATGTTTGCCTGGAGGAGACGTCACTGGTGACAATGAAGGTGAAAACAATAATTGTTCTTATCTTATGTATAACTTTATAGATTATTCTAGAGTGAAACTAAAAGTTACTTACAGTTCATAGCCCGCAATGGGGGGTGCGCCTTGTTTTTTTTTTAGATTTTTAATCGAAAGTAGACTACATCCTGAGAATTTCGACACCAGCCGTTCTCTTTTTGGATGAGTAGATCTGTTTCTATAATTTTTCAAAGTTTCGACCGTTTATGACGTCACGCGCCCCTCTCGCCTGGGCGGGACCCCCCAGCCCACTGTGACGTCATAAACGGTCGAAACTTTAAAAATTCATAAGAAAAGATTTACACACACTAGCAGGTCGCGGTTGGTACCAAAATTCTCAGAATGAGGTCTACCTTAGATTAAAAATAACAATAAACAGTTTTTCCTACACAGGCGCACACCCTATTGTTGAATTAGGTGTAAATACAACGGAGGAAAACTAGTTTTAAATAGTGAAGAACAATAAAACTATTGGCAGCATGGAAATTTCATCAGTTGTTCTCAGTAGTTTTGCAATTCCATGCTGCCAATAGTTTTATTGTTCTTCACTATTTAAAACTATTTCCTCGGTTGTATTTACACCTAATTCAACGATTGTGGACTATGAATAATTCATAGTCTTCTTCTCTTCTACAATAATTACAATTATTGTAAGAAACTTTTAGTTTCACTCTTGAATAATCTATTAAGTTATACATAAGATAAGGAAATCTCTTCCAATTGCTATCACCTTCATTGTCACCACCATCATTGTTTCTTCTCTCCATAGGTATCCCACATGACTAGCACACAGCCCCTGGGTAGAAACGTTGTGGAAACCGTGACAAATATACTACGTATTTTTTCAAACAACAAGTCTAGTTTGGTCAACTAAAACCCAGATATCGAAATCTACTAGAAAAAACGCTGCAAATCATTGCTCAAAGGTTTATTATTTTCTTCATAGATCACCCTTCTGTATAGATCACTGGTTCTCCATCAATAGCACCTACCACCATCTGTATTCTCCCTTGACCTTCCCTCTCAAATTTCAGCTTCCTGCGTTCAATAGGATTGAAATGGCTTCGGAGCTCACTCAGCTGATCAGTGATCTGAGGAGTGAAGAAGATCTCCTCGAATGCTGGAGACGCCTGGAAGAGCACTTCCATTCAATAGGATTGAAAATGGCTGTGGAGCTCACTCAGCTGAACAGTGATCTGAGGAGTGAAGAAGATCTCCTCGAATGCCGGAGACGCCTGGAAGAGCACTTCCATTCAATAGGATTGAAAATGGCTTCGGAGCTCACTCAGCTGATCAGTGATCTGAGGAGTGAAGAAGATCTCCTCGAATGCTGGAGACGCCTGGAAGAGCACTTCCATTCAATAGGATTGAAAATGGCTTCGGAGCTCACTCAGCTGATCAGTGATCTGAAGAGTGAAGAAGCCTTTGAGCAATGATTTGCAGCGTTTTTTACCCACCAACATTTTTTTTACCTACCAACTTTTTTTACCTACCAGCTAGGTACTACCTACCACACCATACTGGCTTCACACCTTCACAATCAAGTTTATTAGAAAGAACTAAACGCTTCACACTCGATTGGAGAAATAGAAAGCTTCATACGGAAATTTGA
Organism: Apolygus lucorum; assembly: GCA_009739505.2. Taxonomy (NCBI): domain Eukaryota; kingdom Metazoa; phylum Arthropoda; class Insecta; order Hemiptera; family Miridae; genus Apolygus; species Apolygus lucorum. Next base: position 53,813,580 of record CM019177.2, read on the forward strand.
TTACTGGTTACGCAGAAGGCAAAACTGTATACAAATCGAAGAAATGAACAGCGATCGCATTTTAGTCCGATAAAATTTGAATGGAGATTAGACCTCTTATGCGATTCACACTCATGATTCTGTTTTATCGAAGGAAAACCTTCAAATACTCGTAGGGACCGAACGGTTTGTCCTACAGAGCTCCGGGTGGTCTCAAAAATTTTTAAAAATTCAATACTATTTAAAATTGGTGAGAAAACGATACCTTTTTTTCGAGAGTTTTCGAGCTAGGGCACTCTTGAAAATTTCAACCCTTATTTTTCACCCCTTAGAAGTGACTTACATCAACCAAAAGCTTCGCGGCACAACTAGACCCCAAATGGAGCCCATATACCAAATTTGAACCAAATCGGTCCAGTGTTGCTAAGAAAAGTGCCGCGTACGGCGTACGGCGTACGGCGTACGGCGGACGGACGGACATTTTTTTATTCGATTTTCGTATTCTACGTACCTTGAAACGTAAACATCAAATTTTGAGGGGGGGTTAAAATTTTTTTTTTCTTGCTCGATTCCAAAGGCTTATTATTGAAAATAATAAACCAAAATATACACTCAGTTATGATGGTCAACGTATGCATACAGGGTGTCTGGACTTAAGTTGGGCATAACTTCAGGGTTCAATTCTAAAAGTTGATTCCAAAAACAAATGTCTCATAGCAATTTTGTTTTAACCCCTTGTTTTTCAATTTAAAGACTTTTTCGTGTTTTCGGCCTTAATTCATTAACACTGTCATAACTCCTGTTATTTACCAAGTAAATTCAAATTTCGATGGAAAGAGCGTTAAATTTCCAAGCTACCCAGTGCAAATCCAAAATCTTTTAGCATTAAAAAGTCGAAAAGCAAACTAATTTTGTCCGAAATTTGACTTTTTTGATCAAAGTTTTTACGCTTAATCCCTGTTCATTTCAATGGAAAGAGTAAATCAAGTTTAAATGCCAAAAAACGTGTGTTTTACAAGGAAATCGAGTGTTTTACGCGGTGGTCAGTGATCCTGTTTTCTACCAGAAATCCTCATTTTCAGTCGGTTTAAACATTTTTTCGACCCTATATCCAAATCCAGTCGAGTTCGAATTTTTACCAGACCTTCATCGAACCTTCTCAAACAACGCGTGAAAAGTTGGATTCAATCAGACTAGAACAAGACGCAAGAGAAATGTTGGTGTTTTCGTAATACGCTGACACTTGGTGGTGGCAAGTGGTTCTCATATTATCAACTAGGTGATGCGGCACGTGTTAGCGTTGTCCGAGGGAGGCCACATTTTTTTGTGGGGTACTTACAAATACCCAATGGAACTAGTACCTAGGTACCCAATAGAACGAAATGAGAGGGTAAAAACTTCAAATATTAAAAGTCATAAAATAAGGGACACTCAAAATGGCGATGTATCATTTCCTATGTAATTTTTCTCAGTGAATCCAATGCTGACACTTCCCAATAATTCTGACTGCTAGAAAATGTATTAGTCAGAAATATTAATAATAATACTGGTGTATTAGTGGGAAAATACACTTATCATTTGAACAAAATAGAAAGATTAAACATACCATTAAAATAGGTAACACAAAAGTATAATTTGAGAAAACCTCTCATCTGAAACATCAAGTCCCCCTCCAACATTATGACGTACCATTGGCTTTGGCTCCTCTCAACACTATTACTTGTACATAGCAGGCACATGACATATCAGAAATTGAAAGAAGCTATTGAAGGAAGCTATAGCTATGCTAACCTTTGTTGATGGACACGCAGTGACCAACGGCAGCTATGGCGACGAGAAACAAGGCGCTCGGAAAATTCATTTTGAATGTTGCGTTCCGCTGTTTTGAGAACTGTGTCTCCCTGCTTTGACGCTACAGAATTTATAGTATATTTTTCGAGTACCTGCTCGCGGGTGGATTGGTTGTATGATAGCGATGAATCAGAAAACTCAAGTCTCCAATTTGTATTTAATTCTGAAAATTCTTTGAATAATCGAGACGCCGTTACATGACTAATTTGAAAAGAGGTTTAAAACAGAGAAAATTTCTCTGTCCGATTCTCAAGTGGGCCAGGTGGCGAAGTAAACATAATAATATTAAATTGAGAAGGTTAGATGATAAAAATAATTTAGTCATTTGGTGCACACGTAGAAGTGAACCAATTGGTATTTCGATTCAGAAAAATATTGAAATGAGGCACCTCTGAATAATGCCGCAGAGTGGGTACTTCAATCCTTGAATGATGAAAATAGTGTTTTATCTTACATTGTCAAGAGTAGGAACGTACTCGTACATACTTGACTAGTATCGGCCGTTCATGATTCAAGAGCCTGACCAAACATGTTATATTATAATGGGAAATATTGTGCATTACCAAAACGATTAATTCTTGTGATTCATTGTTTATCTTAAGTGGTACCTATTGGGTTACCAATACTGCGTCTCCTCCACCGTATACTGAACGTTATTGAGTTAGGTACTCCCAACTTTTCGGTGTTTATGTATAGACCATTTCAAATTAGACTACATAGAATGACATAATAAAAAAAGTCTGCCAAGTACCTTGCGCTACCCTAACAGGGGGTCATCTACACGTCAAACGCCACAATTTTTGAAGATGTCACCGAATTAGGGAAGAAAATATAGAAAATATGACATTTACATGGAAATTCAAGTTTGCGCCGGGAGAAATAATTTTCATAGAGGACCATCAACAATCCGTACAATCTCTGAAAACTTCATCAAAATTGGATGGAAATGTGGAAGTTATGGGTATTACTAGGATTTTACGTTTGCGCATGCGCAGAGGCTACTATCAATTTGGGGGCCATGATTTTTTGAAGGGACCATCTACTTGCCAATCTGAACAATGCCTCAAAAACTCATCATATTTGGATGAAAAATGTAGGAGTTATGGCTGTTATAAGGAAATTCACTTTTTCTCGTGCGCAGTAGTTACTATCAGTCCGGAGGTGATGATTTTCGTAGGGGACCGTCTACACGCCATCTCGCTCAATCCCTGAAAACTTCATTGAAATCAGACAATAACTTTGTAAGTATAATGTTGCCTTACAAGGATTTCATGATAGACACAGAGACAGACACGAAACCAATATGGTTCAGGAAGCTCTGAAATGTAAAACGCGAGTGGTAATTTTGATTTTGGAGAAGACGTATTTTTTTCAACTTCAAAAAGTGAAAAAAAAGCTTCCGCTACCTTGGTGGACCCGGAAGCAAAATGGTGTAGATTAATTTGCTGTGCTGACATGTTTTTTTCCTTTTCGCAGAGCAGTTCACTTAGGCTATGCTAGTTTTTACGACCTACCCTGTAACACAACGCCATTGATAATAATTACGGTTTTAGCGAATTTTCAAGAAAAATGAAGCTATTGCAATGGCCTCAAAATTTTTAGAATCGGCTTTTTCGAAAAAAATTTTCACTGAAATCCGTTTTGGAACATTCTGAAACGATCCCTGAAGTTTTTCCAAAAATCATGCCTATGTAAAAAAAAAAACAAAAAAAGACTAGACTTTTGTTAAAAAAAACTTTCTAAAAGAATGGCCCAAGCGTTGCCTTCATGAGGTGGAATACAGTATGGAACAATGTTGGTTCCATGACAGTCGTTCATCAAGGACTATGATCTACAGAATCCGTGTAATTAATGGTGATTCCGGTGAGTGAGTAATTGGGAGATCCGTAATATTGCTTCTGAGGGTGAATTTCACCACCCTGGATTTTAGAGTATTCTTGACCATCCATTCTGAAGTGGAATTCCCGCACCCGCAGGGTTGTTAAACACCCCTCTAATTATATTAGTACGTTTTGTGTAGACGTTTTATGGTTTAGGGTCACTCAGGCCCGTGCTACACGGTCAGCTGGCTTTCCTCAAAAGTCCTGAAGACGAATCTGAGCTTGGTACTGATTGTTAAAGCACGATTGTACTCTGCCCTTTAATCAAATTACAGACTCTGTAAAGTAGGTATGGTGGCGGGGAGACGATGTCTTTCCTTCTTTTTTTTTTTGTTTTTCTTCCTCACAAAGTTTAGCTCTTCATCAGCCGATACCTTTCAAGCCGCAAATCCTGCATTGTCGTTCTCTCGCAGCTTTCCTCATGATTAACTCCCTTGACACAAACCTCGCGGGAACCGAGGCTCTCCTAGTGGGGGTGACAACTACTCACAACCCGCTCCTTCATTCTTTCCGTCTTCCTTTAAAACTCGTCTCTTTGAAACAGCGATGAATGTCAGTGGCTGTTAATAACAAACTCTTGAAGCCACAGTCTCGGCGAAACGAGATTCCTTTTCCGCCTCAAAACCACCTTCCTTTAATTAGATGTCCAAAAAAAAAAAAAAGAACTCCAGTCGCCTCGTCTACGCGAAAGAGCTTTGTAACCTTAATTACTATGCCTGAAAGGTAAAGGGTCTTCGATTACATTCGGCTTTCAAAGATAGAGAGCGTCTTACTCGGTGGAGGAGCGCGTTCAATAGATTTCATTAGCAATATTGTACCAGCTTTCCTTCCTTTCGTGCCGTCTTCTTCAAAAGAGTAGGTGAGTAATTTATTTTCGTTCGAAAAAAATCTAATTTGAGAAAATCTGATAGTTACGGGGGTCTCAGTCGGTCGCTCTTCGTTCCTTGTTTCGGGTCAGTATTTCACGACATCGAAGGTGCAAAAACTTGGAAAGTTGTACCTGAATTTGAAATTTTAAAGAATTTGAGAAATTCATTAGAGCATGGCCCTGGGAAATTGAAAAATTAAAATATTGCCGCCAGAATCATCAAAATCGAACAATAATTGCCAGAGAAAAATGGGAAAAACCGTTAATTCAGTTGTGTTTTTCCAATAAAATGTAGCTAAACTTGAAATTTTCAAGGATTTTAGAAATTCATTAGTGCATGGGCCTGGGGAACTGAAAAAACTGAAGGATTCCCGCTGGAATTATCAAAATCGAACATATTTTCCAGGAAAATATGGAAAAAACGTGGGAAAAACAGTTTGTTCAGTAGTTTTTCCCATATTTCTCTGGCAATTATTGTTCGATTTTGATGATTCCGGCGGCAATATTTCAGGTTTTCAATTCCCTAAGGCCGTGCACTAATGAATTTCTAAAATCCTTTAAAATTTCAAATCTAGGTACAACTTTTTAAGTGTTTGCGCCTTCGATTTCGTGAAATACTAAGAACGAACGGCGACCGACTTAGACCCCCTTAATGGCTTATTATTTTCAAAAACCACTTCTGCTGCTTACCGTGAACCTATTTTTGTGAGGCTCGTTGGAATAAATTTGTTTAAAAGCTAGATAAGGGAACCTGAATACATGGCACATAGTTTCCTCGTACCCTCGACTGCATAGTTGCTAATCTCCAAACATTAAGTACCTTGCACTACCCTCATAGAGGACCATCTACACGGCAACCCACCTAAATCCTTGAAAATTTCATCAAATTAGGGTGACAAAGGTAGAAATCTGTTACAAGGTGTTTACGTTTACACATGCGCAAACCTTCTATCAATCCGTCAATTTGGGGGCAATGATTTTCATAGGGGACCATCTACACGCCAACCCGCATAATCCCCAAAAATGTCATCGAAACTAATGAGAATTGTTGAAGTTATAGCTGAGGCAAAGATTTCATGACAGACACACAGACAGACAAACACGGAACCAAAATTGTTCAGGAAGGTCTGAGAGTGGAAATTTTGATTTTGGAGATTTTTGTTTTTCAACCGCCACCTTTAGTAGACTTGGAAGCAAAATGTAGGATACTAAGTACGGGTTTGAAATGAAGATTACGAAATTTAGAGGAGTTTCAGGTCATCTGTAGGATGTTCCCTGCCGCGGTACTTGAAAGTACAAAAGAAACAATCTGTCTCTTTCCGTATTGAAACGGCTTACTATAGTTTCTCGTACATTGTAAAGGTCTACACAGCATTCTGGAATGTGGAAAGCATGACCTGGATGGGGCCCCGGCTATAAAACTGCAGCAATAAATTTGTCCTCAAGTGTGGAGGGCATAAATCAAGCGGTAGCTTCTGATACGACCTACATTCCGCCCTTCCATGTTATCTCATTTCTTTGCAACCGCGATTAATCACCCACGGGCAGAGCCGCGAGGCGTGAATTAAAATATGAATTTAAGGAGTTTGGATGAGAGCTGTAATTCATTCAGTTGGAGGAATACCGGTGGTCCAAAGTATTGCCGATCGAAGTAAATTACGTAAGCTGGGTGACAATTGAAGCAGCAAATCTACTATTCGATTCAATTAAATCATTTTCAATAATTATTTAATTCAATTTATAATAAGTTATATGTAGAATCTCCCGTATTATGCAGGTCCTCTATTTCCCCTTCTTCTATTTCCTCCATTAAACATTAGAAATGGTTTAATTGAAAAATTTAATTACGGATGGAATGGCAATATGAATCTGAATTATTGAATTATGATGGTACATGAACAATTGGCACAACTCCCACTGTGGGCACGCTACTGACAAATATATCGAGATAGGTCTATCCGTTTCAAGGGCTCAAGCATAACTGTCCTCAAGAGTGTTGAGGTAAGTCTTGGGTTTTGTTGGAAAACCCCTTCAGAGAACGCCGTCAGTCTCGTGCAACTCTGTGTTAACTTGTCTCCGTTACTCTGTGGTCTCGTGAGACCCGGGGGTGAGGGCTCCGTCCATGGTCCATAGATATATATTATATATATGATTTATAATGAATAAATTATTTTCAATAATGAACCTTCAAAATTGAGCAAGAAACAAATTTTAAATCCTTTTCAAAATTTGATGGTTTAAATTTCAATGTATGTGGAATCCGAAAATCAAAAAGTACGAAGAATTCGATAATCCAATAAGAAAAAATTCCGTGGGACCGCTGGACGCGGCACTTTCCTCAGTTACCAAGGACCGATTTTGATGAAATTTGGTATATGGGCTCCATTTGAGGTCTAGCTGTTCCCCGAAGCTTTTGGTTTTGTGTCAGTCACTTCTAAGTGGTGGAATATAGGAGTTGCAATTTTCAAAAGTGCCCCAGCTCGAAAACTCTCGATATAAAGATATTGTTTTAACACTGACGTAAAATAGAATTTAATTTTTAGAATCGAATGAGACTACCCAGAGCTCTGCAGAACAAACCAGTAGACTTAACGTTTGACAATAAATCAGAAACACGAGTATGAATCACAAAAAGACTTTACTGACGAAAACGCTGCAAATTATTTCACAAAGGTTTATTATTTACTTGTATAGATCACTCGTCTGCAAAGATCACAGCTTTGACATTGTCACTTTTTTAAAACTACCAACCATAGGTACCTACTAGATAATCACCTTCACAACTTCACAATCAAGTTTATTTGGAATAACTAGACGCTTCACAGTCTATTCGAAAAATAGGGAGTTTCATATGGGAAATTTGATTACTGGTTGGTACAGCTCCGCGTGGTCTCTTGAAATTATAAAAATTCAATAGATTCTTCAGCCTGTTAGAACTAGTTCGTTACTTTGAATAAGTTTCATGTCACTCAGTTGGAGCAACCAAGAACCACATTTCATAATGAAGCACTTATAGATCTCGGATAGCGATGTAATTGCTAGGAATGCTAGTAGTTCGTATTATTGGAAAATCGAGTTCTATGCAGACGGATGATCTATCCAGGAAAAATTATAAACCATTGTGTAATAATTTGCACCGTTTTTCACTTCTGGATTCTACGAACCTTGAAATAAACCATCAAATTTGTGAGGAGGTAAGTAAATAATTCGTTCTCCCTCGATTCCCAAGGATTTATCTAAACCATAAAATCCCAACCGTACGTGTATGTCGCAGATCGTCTGGGAAACCCGGGTTCGATTCCAGGACGTAACATCAAAATTTTTGAAATTTAATAAACTACCTGTTTATATGTAATTTTGTACGAATAAAATCACTCGCGATGAGATTGTGGAAAACCATTTTAATAAAAACGGAGTTGAGTAGAATGTTGTCTATTTCCACGAAAATAATGAGTTACAAGTTAAATCGATTTCGACGGTTAGGTCATCATCAGTAACAAACAATAACAAACAATAATTAACACAATAGTTATTGTTTGTTACTGATGATGACCTAACCGTCGAAATCCATTTAACTTGTAACTCATTATTTTCGTGGAAATAGACAACATTCTACTCAACTCCGTTTTTATTGTAATTTTGTAGTTGACATTTTTTACACGGTATTACGGTTTTCTTTTCACATATCTAAGATTTGTTTTTACAGACTTTTAGCAGGCTTTAAAGCGATAGGAAATAATGAACCAAAAATCGAAGTTGATGGGCATTGTGCAAAAATGTAATTTATGAATTCCTTTTGAGTTTTTTTTTTTTTTTTTTTTTTTTTTTGAGGCATACCGTTTGAACATCTTTCAAACCCACTTTACGAATATGGAAAGTGTGATTTGTTAGCTCCAAGTGGACCAAAAAAAGTGTCATCGATTTCTGGGGAAATTTTGGTCATAACTTCATTTTTAAACCTCCAATAGCTCACGAATAACGTTTAAAACAATTCAGTTCTGTCCATTGAATTTAGAATTGCAATTTAAATTTAGTTACTCTGGGGACAGCTGTTGAATTTTTAAGATTTTTTTGTTGCTCCAGTGATACCAGGCGACTGGCGCGCCATTTGCCTTATTGATTTGGTGTCACCAATGGTATCAAGGGAAAAGGGACGTACAAATAAATTAGTACTATCCAAGGTTTTTGTAATATATGTTCAGTAATCAAGACCAACCACAGAAACATGTATCACAGACGAATAGACTTTGTTTCACACTTTTACAGCAAAGTTTTCTACGTTAAAGGTTTTATACGTTAAGGTTTTATTCAGAGAATAATAAATCAAAGGAAAAAATGTATTGTTCATTATTATCATAATTTTTTATTTTTTGAAATTGAGTTTTCAAAAATAAAAACGAGGAAAATTATCACACAAAGGTTTATTATTTTTCTTTATAGATCACTCGTCTGCAAAGAACAAGGCTTTGCCATTGTCACTGCCTACCAACTTACTACATACCAACTTCACAATCAAGTCTAATTGGAAGAAATAAACGCTTCACACCCAATTCGAAGAAACAGGGAGTTGTGGGTACCTTCAATAGGAAATTTGATTACTGGTTGCTAAGGACGTAAGGACACAATAATAATTATTGTCAATTATTGTCAATTATTGACTGAGTACAACTCGAAGAAACGAATAGCGATCGCATTTTGGTCAGCTAAAATTTGAACGGAGATTAGGCCTATTTTGCGATTCACATTCGTGTTTCTGATTCATCATAAGTCCAACCCTCAAGTTATCATAGGGAGCGAACGGTTAGTCCTACAGAGCTCCGGGTGGTCTCATTAAATTCTAAAACTTCAAAACTATTTTAAATTGGTGACCAACAAATTTTGAGGGGGGGTTAAATGATTTTTCTTCTTGGTAGATTCCAAAGGTTCATTATAAAAAATAATAAACTAAAAGGAACAACGATCGTATTTTGTCAGCTAAAATTTGAACGGAGATGAGGCCTTTTTTGAGATTTACAATAGTATTTTTGATTTCCGACCCTCGAGTTTATATAGGGACCGAACGGTTTGTCCTTTAGAGCTCTGTAGGTCGATTCTCTAACTCGTTATGGGATAATAGCGACAACGAAGTGTCGTTATGATACCAATAACGATTAATAGCGACGATCGCGATTCTGCAGACGCGAAATAGCGACAACTGTCGCTCAGTCGTCGCTATTTCGGCCGAAAAGTGTCGTTACCATCTCGGCGGCTCGAAACCCCCCGGTATGGATTACGACAACCGTCTTTATGAAAAAGTAGCTTAAAACGCTCTTTAATTCCTAACCTATTCGAAGTCATATTTCAGTTTCCGAGTTCATTTTCATTTCATTTCCGTATTGTGGGTTATTAGTTTTGTTAATCAAATCATTTTGAGAATAAAATTTATACATTCGTACATAGTTTCTGGTGAATATTTAAAAAATAATATCCGACCCTCATAATGAGCAGTTTATTCGCCGTTTTAATTTGTGTCTTACTTGATTTTTTTCTACAATTGTATTAAACAAAAATCGTAGTATTTATATTATTTCAAGCTGTTAATTCGTATAGAAATTCATGCACTCTGTTGATCATAGTAAAGGGAGTATTTTCAATGGAATTGAGTTTTTGACAAACTATCAACAGCATTTTTTATAATATAAATGTTGATATTATCAATATTGAATGACGATAAAAATAATTATACTGTCATTTTCGGAAATTGGTAGGTAAGTACATAAAATTAAAATAGTTAGCTTATAAAATAGGTAGATTCTATTTGAATTTTTAACTATTTTATTAAATGTGTGCCTGCATAAAAACTTCCTAAAATGAAGAAAACCCCTAAAATTGATAATTTTTTGCTAAAATAATTGTGATGATAATGCTCTTTTTTATACCAACTTACCTGCTATTACCTGAGCAAATATTTACCACGAATTTACGATTGTTTATATCCGTAATCGACGTCGACGGTAGGAGAGAATATGACGTGGTAGATGAAAATTGTAACATAAAATTGAATCAAAGAAATATTAATGTGAAGGTAGATAAATAAATTACGTCATGAATCTTACGTTTTATTGAATACAATAATATTATGTTCATTCAGTCTTATAACATACATGAAACTTTACATGAGTAAAACAGCGATTCATAAATTTTGAAGTGATATTAGGTTTTTTTTTACCCTTGAGAGTGAAATACATCTATTTTGTTCTGAAAAGCCATCGAGAAATCCGAAATTTTCGTGAGTAGGGGTTAGGTACTTGTTTCCCGGAATCTGTAACAATAATGTATACCGCACACAATTAGGCAGTTAGCTATGGACTTCTCACTCACAGTAGTTGAAGGTACCAATAAGTACCTACGGATGTGTGAGTATGTATAAACGATAAATAACAAGACGATTCATTCATTACCTTGTAATAAGATGGACAGGCAGTTGATTATTCGAAGCATCGTGGACGGACGAAATTCATACCAATGTGACTGATGAATCCGATTTATGAAAAGTAATTCTTTCCATTTATCATTATTCCATGATACAAAAGCACTAATCACGAGAAAAACTCCGTTTTTACGCGTCATTCCTTAGTATATTCATCACGGCAAAAAATATGAATCCGACATTTTGCAAACTGCAGTGATCTTCTACCCGTGATAACAATTGGAATCAATACGTCTTCCCATTGGCTAAAAACCACGCGTTGCTACCTTTCGCTCGCTCTAGACCGAAATATTGTCGGATCACATAGAGACGTCGTTATTTTGAAATGCAACGACCAAACTTCGCTATGCCCGATTAGAGAATTCCAATGTCGTTATCGACCTGTCGTTGCACGGGAGGGATACCGAATCCGACGCGATAACGTCAACCAAGTAGCGAGTTACAGAATCGACCTGCAGGGTGGTCTAATTTGATTCCAAAAATTCAATAGTATTTGAGAACAAATTTTGAAGGGGTATAAATTTTTTCTCTCTCGATTCCAAATTCATTCGTTATTGAAAATAATAAACGAAAAAGTTGCCAATACCATGGCCCATTTAGGGTTAAAACCACCCTGTAAACGACTCATCACTCATCTCGAAATAGCACTAAAACGTGACATCAGCGGTAGGTACTGATACAGTGAATTATTCTCACTCTATATTTCTAATACAGTGAATAAGTTCTAATACTGTGAATTCCTACTGTATGTATCGGCTGTAAGCTTCAACGAGCGAGTCTAAATATTTGAGATCATCAAACTTGAGTGCAAACGGAAAATACCAAATATCATGCATGAAACGAACTCACCGTTGAACGAAGGTCTGGATTTGGGGATTCAAAAAGATTTAGACGAAACACAGTGACTTTATGATTGATACTAGTTTATTCAATAAATATTGAATGACTCAAATTATGATTCAAAAGGTAAAAGCGAAACGAAAAGCGAGCGTAACCAAGCAATGTCGTAAGACGGTTGGTGACGAAGTGGGGAGATGCAAAAGCGGGCAGAAGCGGAGGGCTGCTGACCGCGTACATGATTCGGCTTAAGCTGATTTACATTGAATTAACATAATTCAAAGCTCATAAGCAAGAACATGTTATTCGAATAGGTACATTAAATTGTATAGATATTTTCTAAATAGAAAATATCCAGAAGCAAGGTACAGTAATCCTTTTTGATAAATGCAATGATAGGTACTCCATGTGGTATGGATACTCGGTACATGACTACATGAACCGTATGACGTCACAGGGTAAGGGTCAATCATTGAAGACCTCTTACTTCCAGCAGTATGTTTCTACATGTCATGTTCCAAGTGAAGCTAACGTTACTGCCCTTTCAACTTGGAGTAAATCAACAGTAAAACAGAATCTAGCATTTCCTTAGTTCGGAGGAACTCAGTTTTTCCGCTTACGAGTGGTCGCCACATTCGTTAAAACAATAATGGAATATTTTATCGTAGCTATTTATCCTTTCAAAGTTTGTTCAGTAGTCCTGACTTCGTGTGTAAGTTCGGAATTAGCAGCAACAACCCAACACTGATGAAACTCGAAGCGGCGCTGGTCCGAGCGGAAAACTAGCTCCCTCTTTGCTCAATAAATAGTAATTGCCATCCCCTGACCTTCCTTCCTCCATTCGCGCTGAAATTCAATTTTCTGTCAAGAGAGTTTTACCAGCAGGCCAGAACCAATATTGCTACATTAATGGAAATTTCCACCCTCGCTAACCCAATAGACGGAAAGAGAGGGCGATGGACGGAGAGGGTCCGGTGATTGGCATCATTTCCTGGCGGACTTCTCCTATGATCAGCTTATCGGAGCTGCTCCCTGATCAGCTAATACGAATCGGCCCAGGAAACTAAGGAATGAACGGTTTTCTCCCCTCAACCATCCGGCTCTTCCTCTCTAATTTCAAAGGGCAGTTCTTTTCGAAAATCTCATTAGGAGGAACGTGAGTGGGTATTTGGCGTCAAATGAAATTCGTAGCGCTGATCGGTTTTGGTTTATTATTTTCAATAATAAGCCTTTGGAATCGAGCAAGAAAAAAAAATTTTAACCCCCCCTCAAAATTTGATGTTTTACGTTTCAAGGTACGTAGAATACGAAAATCGAATAAAAAAATTTCCGTCCGTCCGCCGTACGCCGTACGCGGCACTTTTCTTAGCAACACTGGACCGATTTGGTTCAAATTTGGTATATGGGCTCCATTTGGGGTCTAGTTGTGCCGCGAAGCTTTTGGTTGATGTAAGTCACTTCTAAGGGGTGAAAAATAAGGGTTGAAATTTTCAAGAGTGCCCTAGCTCGAAAACTCTCGAAATAAAGGTATCGTTTTCTCACCAATTTCAAATAGTATTGAATTTTAAAAAATTTTTGAGACCACCCGGAGCTCTGTAGGACAAACCGTTCGGTCCCTACGAGTAGTTGAAGCTTTTCCTTCGATAAAACAGAATCATGAGTGTGAATCGCATAAGAGGTCTAATCTCCATTCAAATTTTATCGGACTAAAATGCGATCGCTGTTCATTTCTTCGATTTGTATACAGTTTTGCCTTCTGCGTAACCAGTAATCAAATTTCCGTATGAAGCTTTCTATTTCTCCAATCGAGTGTGAAGCGTTTAGTTCTTTCTAATAAACTTGATTGTGAAGGTGTGAAGCCAGTATGGTGTGGTAGGTAGTACCTAGCTGGTAGGTAAAAAAAAGTTGGTAGGTAAAAAAAATGTTGGTGGGTAAAAAACGCTGCAAATCATTGCTCAAAGGCTTCTTCACTCTTCAGATCACTGATCAGCTGAGTGAGCTCCGAAGCCATTTTCAATCTTATTGAATGGAAGTGCTCTTCCAGGCGTCTCCAGCATTCGAGGAGATCTTCTTCACTCCTCAGATCACTGATCAGCTGAGTGAGCTCCAAAGCCATTTTCATTCCTATTGAATGGAAGTGCTCTTCCAGGCGTCTCCAGCATTCGAGGAGATCTTCTTCACTCCTCAGATCACTGATCAGCTGAGTGAGCTCCGAAGCCATTTCAATCCTATTGAATGGAAGTGCTCTTCCAGGCGTCTCCGGCATTCGAGGAGATCTTCTTCACTCCTCAGATCACTGTTCAGCTGAGTGAGCTCCACAGCCATTTTCAATCCTATTGAATGGAAGTGCTCTTCCAGGCGTCTCCAGCATTCGAGGAGATCTTCTTCACTCCTCAGATCACTGATCAGCTGAGTGAGCTCCGAAGCCATTTTCAATCCTATTGAACGCAGGAAGCTGAAATTTGAGAGGGAAGGTCAAGGGAGAATACAGATGGTGGTAGGTGCTATTGATGGAGAACCAGTGATCTATACAGAAGGGTGATCTATGCAGAAAATAATAAACCTTTGAGCAATGATTTGCAGCGTTTTTGAACGGACTGTACGGGTTCTAATCTCGACGGAATCTCTGTAAACGTCGACGGGAGCTTTTCATCTGTCGGATTTCCGGACGTTGTTCTATTTGGAGCTACCTCGGCTTCGAAATTAATTAAAACCTGCGGATGATCTACTTGTGCCTCCCAGAGTATGTCTTACCATCATCTATCATTCAATATTATCTATCAATCGTCTATCATTCGATACTGTATATCACTTATCTATCATTCCTCGATACATCATTCGATACAATCTATAATTTAACTAACATTCCTCGATCTATCATTCGTCTATCATTCGTTACTGTTTATTAGCGAATTTTCGAAGAAAATGATGCTATTGCAATGGCTCCAAAATTTTTAGAATCGACTTTTTCGAAAAATTTTTTCACTGAAATCCGTTTTGGAACATTCTGAAACGATCCCTGAAGTTTCGCCAAAAATCATATATATATATATATATGTCATTCCGCACGATAACTTGAGTAATTATTTGAATTTTTTCTTTTAGTTTTCGCCAAAATGTTCGTAACAACAAACAAAAGGTCAAGTTCGTTAGCCAGAAAT
The DNA here is from genome assembly GCA_009739505.2 of Apolygus lucorum. Classification (NCBI taxonomy): domain Eukaryota; kingdom Metazoa; phylum Arthropoda; class Insecta; order Hemiptera; family Miridae; genus Apolygus; species Apolygus lucorum. The sequence continues at coordinate 53,828,625 of CM019177.2, forward strand.
TTTGGACAATCCAAAGTGGTCCAAATTTCAAAAAAAGTGAAAAAAAAGTCAAAAAAAAACGAGTTTTTTCAGTTTTTTGTGGTTAATACCTTCACAATCTTCATAATATGTGGTATATTCGGATTCAGCTCAAAATTTCTGATATAATGCGTTTTTCAAAAATGAAAATTGTCCAAAAATTAAGAAAAGTATGGATATATTCATATATATAATGAGAACGCACGTATATTTGTCGTACCCAGAAATAGAGTAGCCGTGTGGGTACTCTATGAGTTCGTAGAGACGAGTAGAACATGAATATGGACTCCTAAGATCTTCAAAGCATACCCAGTGCATACAGTATGTTGGTATGGTATACTGAAAATAGAAAATAATGAAAACGCGCGTATATTTGTTGTACCCAGAAATGGAGTAGCCGTGTGGGTACTCTATGAGTTCGTAGAGACGAGTAGAACATGAATATGTACTCCTAAGATCTTCAAAGCATACCCAGTGCATACAGTATGTTGGTATGGTATACTGAAATTAGAAAAAAAAACAACAATAGCCGTGTGGGTACTCTAAGAGTTCGTCGAGACAAGTAGAACAAGAATATGGACTCCTAAGATCTTCAAAGCATACCCAGTGCATACAGTATATTGGTATGTTATACTGAAAATAGAAAAAAACAACAATAGCCATGTGGGTACTCTATGAGTTCGTAGGGACGAGTAGAACATGAACATGGACTCCTAACATCTTCAAAGCATACCCAGTGCATACAGTATGTTGGTATGTTATACTGAAAATAGATCTTAACCATAGCTTCAACTGATAGATTTCTTTGAAAATTCGCTCATTGATTCATGCTGCATGAATGGACTTTTTATCTATCATTCGATACTGTCTATTATTCAACTATCATTCCTCGATCTATCATTCAATATTATCTATCATTCGATACTGTCCATCACTTATCTATCTTTCCTCGATCTATCATTCGATATTAGATATCCATCATTCATCTATCATTCGATACTATCAATAATTTTACTATCCTCGATTGAAATTTCATCTAAATCGGTCAATGCTAAGTGGCAAAAGTGCCGCGTACGGCGTACGGCGGACGGACGAAAATTTTTTTAATCGATTTTCGGATTCTACATACCTTGAAACGTAAAACATCAAATTTTTAGGAGGGGTTGAAATTTTTTTCTTGATCGATTCCAAAGGCTTATTATTGAAAATAATAAAACAAAAATTGCTAGGATACATTTTTTTGTGTGGAAATACGAGTATCTTGTAGAATCGAACCCTGCAGTTATGTCCATCTTAATTGCGGACACCCTGTATAAATTCCTTCCGATTTGTCACGGATTTGATACATTGATAGCAAGATAGCGGAAAATACCACAATGAGTATGTATAACTAACCAGTAGGAAAGGATTTCCGACTTCTAATCTAGAAAAAGTTCGAATATTGAGTTAATTCACATTTTGTGGGGTTTTATTTTGAAGAAATAGAGTTCCTGTAATATTTATAGTGTCATTGAGTCCTTGAAAAGAGTAAACGATGTGCGGGGGGATGCATTAAAGTTTAGAAGAATTGTGGGAATCGCGAAACCGAGAGCGCCAATCTGTTCAAGGTGTGACAGGGGGTCGCCGTTCGTTCCTCGTTTCGGGTCAATATTTCCCTAAATCGATCGGCTCAAACTTTAAAATTTCTACCTAAATTTGAAATGTTCAAGGATTTTCGAAATTCATTAGCGCAAGGGCCTTGGGAATTGAAAAGCTAAAAGATCGCCACTGGAATTATCAAAATTGAACAATATTTACCAGAGAAAAAACGCTGCAAATTATTACACAATGGTTTTTTCTATATTCATCATTCGTCTGCAAAGCCACCAACCAACCAACATGAACGAAAACATCGATCGCATTTTGGTCAGCTAAAATTTGAACGTAGATTAGGCCTCTTTTGCGATTCACACTCGTGTTCCTGATTTATCCTACGAAAAAGCCTTAAATTCTCGTAGAGAGCCAACGTTTTGTCATACAGAGCTTCGCATGGTCTCAAAAAATTCTAGAAATTCTATAGAATCTTAAATTGAAGGAAAAAACAATACCTTAATACCTTTATATCAAAATTTTTTGAGTTAAGGCGTTTCACAAATTTCAAAATTCATTTTTGAACCCTTAGAAGTGACCTACATCAACCAAAATCTTCGGGGCACAACTAGACCCCAAATTTCATCAAAATCGGTCAATGCTAAGCCGCCAAAGTGCCGCGTACGTCGGACGGCGGATGGACGGCCGAATTTTATTCGATTTTTGGATTCTACGTACCTTGAAACGTAAACCATCAAATTTTGAGGGGTGTTAGAAAATTTTTTCTTGGTCGATTCCAAAGGTTAATTTTTGAAAATAATAAACCAAAATGGGAAAAACCGAACTGAATGAACGGTTTTACCCGTATTTCTCTGACAATTATTGTTCTTTTAGCTAATCAATTCCCTAGGCCCATGCGCTAATGAATTTCGAATATCCTTGAACATTTCAAATTTAGGTACAAATTTTAAAGTTTGAGCCCCTTCAATTTAGGGAAATACAGACCTGGGACCGAAGGGCGACCGAGGTCGTAACAGGTTGATGTGTAGATGGCCCCCTATGAGGGGACTACTATGCATTAACCTATAAGAGACTAAAAGATTAACTACTATGCATCGGATCTTCTGCACAGTCGGGTTACGGTTACGAGGAAGCTACGTGCCACACCCACTTGGCAGACGTTTTCTTCCAGGTTTTTTTCAGTTAGAACTCGCAAAAAGTTCAAGTCAAATTACAATACGGTTAGTGATAAATCGATCAAACGAATTCAGGATTTGCCCTAATAATCAATACAGCAGCTCCAGTCTGTAGGATAGAAACGAAGAAACTGGACGGACCGCGTTGCAGCGCTCAGAACCGCCTTATCGACCAACCAGAATAGTTCTAAAACTCCCGTTCCCCTTCAGTAGCTAACTCGCCTCTACAACTCGTTCAGAAAGGGGGCTGTAGCTAATAGGTGAGCTTCCTCTTATATTACTCTGCTCTAATAGCTGCGCTACTCTCGGTTGGCTCGCAACTTTTCTCCAGATCAATTACACAAAATACGAGCCAGTGAATTATCTTGATTCATTAGGGGGGAACTTTTGGCTGGAGTTTGACAATAAATTGAGGTGAATTTGGTTTCGTGGAAACTGCCGTCAAATTCCTCTCACTTTACTTTTTTTCTGAAATGAGTAGTTTTGCGAGCGAAAGACTCAAAACACGGCCTCAACACAAACATTGCACTTTATGAAAAATTAACGTATTGCTTCCGAGTCTACCAAGGTAGCGGAAGCTTTGTTTTCACTTTTCAAGGACGAAAAAAAAAAGTTCTCCAAAATCAAATTTTCACTCGCGTTTTGCGTTTTAGACCTTTCTGAACAATTTTGGTTCCGTGTCTGTCTGTCTGTGTGTCTGTCTGTCTGTGTGTCTGTGTGTCTGTCATGAATTCCTTGTAACGCGCATAACTATACAAAGTTATTGTCCGATTTCGATGAAATTTCCAGGGATTGTGCGGTTTGGTGTGTAGACGGTCCCCTATGAAAATCATCATCCTCGAACTGATAGAAGCGACTGCGCATGCGCAAACGTGAATTCCTTGTAACGGCCATAACTTCTACATTTTCCATTCGATTTCAATGAAATTTTCAGGGATTGTGCGGTTTGGTGTGTAGACGGTCCCCTATGAAAATCATCATCCTCGGACTGATAGAAGCGACTGCGCATGCGCAAACGTGAATTCCCTTGTAACGGCCGTAACTTCCACATTTTCCATCCGATTTCTATGACATTTTCAGGGATGTTACAGATTAGAGTTTAGATGGTCCCCTATGAAAATCATCACCCCCGGATTGATAGTAGCCGATGCGCATGCGCGAACGTAAAATCCTTGTAACAGCCGTAACAGTCGTGTGTGACGTCAGGATCTCAAACCCCATTCCACCAACCCCTTGATAGATCAGTGAGCAATGCTTTGGATTTCCACCCTGGAGTCCCAAGTTCGAATCCCAGTCAAGCTAAGACATTTTTTGATCCAATCACTACCGCACTTACATTTTTCGTCCGAATTTGATGAAATTTTCTAGGATTGTCCAGATTAGCGTGTAGATGGTCCCCTATGGGGGTAGTGAAAGGTAGTTAGAGATTGGTGTTTTCAGATTAACTAGTATGCATCGGAGCATCTATATAATCGGGTTATGGATACGAGGAAGCTATGTGCCACACCCACTTGGCAGACGTATTTTTGAATTACTGTACAAGTATCTGTCTAATTATCCAACCTACAGAGCCCCATTTGGTCTCAAACTGTAGCGAATTCAGGCTACTATAAATAATAAAAAATTGAAACCATCCTAGTTTGAAACCATGCTTTGTGAGGGGGCTCCGATAACCAGCAAATTCCGGTAGACTACCAAGTGGGTCTAGCACATAGCCTTCTCGTCATCCAAAACCTGTTGTAGCGGGCTAAACTATGAAGTTTTAGTCCGATTTCGATGAAATTTTCAGAGATTGTACGAGTTGGCGTATAGATGGTCCCCTATGAAAATCATTGCCCCCGGACTGATAGCCGCTGCGCATGCGCAAACGATAATTTCCTTGTAGCAACCATCATTTCCACATTTTCCATCCGATTTCAAGGAAATTCTCAGAGACCATGTGAATTGGCATACAGATGGTCCCCTATAGAAAGCATTGCCATGGAACTGATAATAGCAACAGCGCATGCGCAAACAATAATTCCATTCCATAGCTTCCAGATTTTCCAATTGATTTTGTTGAAATTTTCAAGGATTATGCGAATTAGCGTGTAGATGAAAGTAATCATCCCCAGACTAATAAAAGTCACTGCGCATGCGCAAACGTGGATTTCCTTGGAGCAGCCATCTCTACTACATTTTCTATCTGATGTTGATGAAATTTCAGGGATCATGCGGATCGGGGTGTAGATTACCCCCTGTGAAAATCATTGCCCTTAGAATGTTAGTAGCCACTGCGCATGATCAAACGTGAAATCCCTACAACAGTCACAATTTCTACATTCATTTTCATTTTTCATCTCTACATTCATCTTAATATGGAACATGTTATTGCCCTAGAGCAGGTAACTACCCGAAAAACGTTACGCTGGGAAGGTGTTCTCCGCCGGTCACGCGTCTTTTCGACACTCCGGTTTTCTGCGTAGAGCTCTCGTCTGCAAAGAACACAGCTTACTGATTTATGGTCAGTCGGACACTTAGGTTCTCATACTAAACAATATGTTTCTTATTGCATTTAAGATATGTTGCTAGGGATAATATAACTTTTGTATTTATACCTACCAACGACTAGTGGTTCTGCACTAAATTTGGCTAAAACATGTTCCGTGATTTTATAATTTTGCTTCCGAGTCTACCAAGGTAGCGGAAGCTTTGTTTTCACTTTTCAAGGATGAAAAAAAAAGTTCTCCAAAATCAAAATTTTCACTTCACGCGTTTTGCGTTTTAGACCTTTCTGAACAATTTTGGTTCCGTGTCTGTATGTCTGTGTGTCTGCCTGTCGGTGTGTCTGTCATGAATTCCTTGTAACGGGCATAACTATACGAAGTTATTGTCCGATTTCTATGAAATTTTCAGGGATTATGTGGATTACGTTGTAGATGGTCCCCTATGAAAATCACCACCTTCGGACTGATAGTAGCCACTGCGCATGCGCAAACGTGAATTCCTTGTAACGGCCATAACTTCTACATTTTCCATCCGATTTCAATGAAATTTCCAGGGATGTTACAGAGTAGTGTTTAGATGGTCCCTTATGAAAATCATAGAGAATAGTTTTTCATAGAGGGATGGTCCCCTGTGAGAATCTCAGATCCTATTCATTGCACCACTAGGCCTGAATAGTTCAGAGGTGGCACATAGAATTATCCCCCAGGGGTCCCGGGTTCGAATCCCAGCTGAGGTTAAGTATTTTTTTGATCTAATCACATAGGGTAAAACCACCAATAGTCGGCACTGTTAAGCCCGATCTTCAACTTCAAAACGCAGTTATAAATCAGTTTTGAGTGCTAATCCATTATTTTTTTTTTCTTTACGTAGATAAACATCTGTACTTCATTTTAAAAAATACTAGGAAACTTCATAACAACTTTTGAATCGAGTTGTTAGGCAATTCTACACAAACAACAGATTTCCTAGTAGCCGGCACCCATTTTTTCCATCAATCGGCACGGCTTTTAACCAATAGTGGGCACCAGTCCACCATTGATGGGCACTGCTCTCTACTAATAGTTGGCACCTGCCAACTGCCAATTCAACGCTGTCATACTAATAGTTGGAACAGGTTTAGATTCTGGTGAGGGATAGAAAAAAACGTAAAATGGTAACGAAAGGTAAAATAACGTTGTTATTTAAATCACTCTTTAAGGTTAACTTTGAGTTACCGAGGTACCGACCTACTGTGCAGTGAAATACCAGGTTTTCCTCGACAAAATTTGGTGTTGAACACTCTAATTATTTTGACATATCACATAAAGTAAGTCCCAAACGATAGAGGTGAACGGATGAGACAAGAAATATCACAAAAGTTTGAATAGGTATAAAAGGAAATCAAACGTTGGTTTCAAACTATAAAGTTAAAATTTAATATTTCATATTAAATGCCAAGTGGGTGTGGCACATAGCTTCCTCGTATCCATAACCCGATTATACAGATGATCCGATGCATTGAAGTTAATCTCAAAACACTAATCTCTAAGTACCTTTCACTACCCTCATAGGTCTACATACACGCTTATCTGGACAATCCTAGAAAATTTCATCAAATTCGGATGAAAAATGTAAGTTTATGGCTGTTACAAGGATTTTACGTTTGCCCATGCGCAGAGGCTACTGTAAATTATAAGGCCTTGATTTTCATTGGGGACCATCACTACCTAATTCGCGTAATCCCTGAAAATTTCATCAAAATCGGGTAGAAAATTTGGACATTATGGCTGTTACAAGGAATTCACGTTTGCTCATGCGCAGAGGCTACTATCAGTCCGAAGGTGGTGATTTTCATAGGGGACCATCTAAATACTAATCTGTAACATTCCTGAAAATTGCATTGAAATCGGATGGAAAATGTAGAAGTTATGGCCGTTACAAGGAATTCACGTTTGGCGCATGCGCAAGTCGCTTCTATCAGTCCGGGGATGATGTTTTCATAGGGGACCGTCTACACACCAACCGCACAATCCCTGAACATTTCATAGAAATCGGACAATAACTTCGTATAGTTATGCCCGTTACAAGGAATTCAAGACAGACAGACACGGAACCCATGTTGTTCAGCAAGGTCTAAAACGCAAAACGCGAGTGAAAATTTTGATTTTGGAGATCTTTTTTTTCATCCTTGAAAAGTGAAAACAAACTTCCGCTACCTTGGTAGACTCGGAAGCAATTTAAGTCTCAGCACCCTCCCCCCTTCACCCCATCAGGTAGTAGGTAGGTAACCCCCCCCCCCCCTTACTCACCTCAGCAAAAAATACCTAGCGATCACCTCCAGTGTTAATACCGGGCACTGCCGACTATTGAGTACTGGGAATGCTGATTACTGGGTTCTACCCTAGTCGGCATGCCAGTTATTGAATGATCGGCACTGCCCATTATTAGTTTTATGGTGTGCCGAAATCTGGATAGAGCTTCGGTGGAGGAAGTGTACTCTGCTATTCTCAGTCTTAGTAATGGTGGTTCTTCGGATTTTTTCGGAATTACTTCTGCGATGATCAAAGGAGTGGCCGACTGTATACTGGAGCCTTTGACCTACGTCATCAATTTGTGTTTTTCTCAGGGATCATTTCCTGAATGTTTGAAGATGTCAGTGATCACACCAATCCCTAAAAAGGGCAAATGTTCAAATTATGAGGATTTTCGCCCTATCTCTAAATTACCTGTTTTTGTTAAAATAATTGAACACTTGGTACTGGTAAGAGTTAATTATTACGTTGATACTAAGGCCCTAATTCATCCTTTGCAGTTTGGGTTCCGTAAGGGTGTGAGCACTAGTACTGCGGCATCTTCTCTGATTATGAATGTTCTAAGGGCCCTAGAAGACAAGCAATGTACCACAATCAGTCTGTATGACATGTCCAAGGCGTTCGACATCGTTCCGCACAGCCTGCTCCTGGATAAGTTGAAGCATTACGGCTTCGGTAGACTTGCCATTTCGTTTTTCTCTGAATACCTCCGTGGATGGAAACAGTTCGTCTGCTATGATAATGTTCTTTCTGAACCTGTAAGCATTCCTTGTGGCGTGAAGCAGGGTTCAAAGTTGGGTCCATGTCTTTTCACCCTATTCATAAATGATCTGGCTTTTCAGTTCGGCAGTTGTGAAAGGATGTTCCTCTTCGCTGACGATATCACTGCCCTGAGCTTGGCACCTAATAGCGATGACCTTTTGAGAGAGGTAATTTCTGCCAACTCACTGATAGAGCAATGGTGCCAGGCCAACTGCCTGGTCCTCAACGCTAATAAAACGCAGCATTTGAATTTCGTGCTGAATGGATGCGTCGATGAGCCAGTGAACTTCCTGGGTTTGACAATCGACTCCCGTTTGTCATGGGTGAGGCATGTCGAGGCTTTGGCGCCCAAACTTGCATCTTGTAAGTATGCCATTCGACGACTTTATGGCGTGGTGTCTCACGAGGTTCTCCGTACTGTGTACTTCGCTCTGTGTAACAGTAGAATTTCTTACTGTGTACTGCTCTGGGGGAACTCACGCCACAGTAAGACCGTTTTCAAGTGCCAAAAAGAGATTGTGAGGATCATGTACGGTCTTGACTATCTTCAGTCGTGTAGAGGGTTCTTCAAGAAGCTGGGAGCCCTTACAGTTCCGGGTCTCTTTGTCTACAGCTGTATTTTGTTTGTTAAAGAGAACCCCGAGCTGTTTGCAACGTGCATACAAAAGCATTGCCACAACACAAGGAGGCGTTTCGACTTATGCCCTCCTCGAGTTCGCCTAACTGCCTCTCTTGACACGCATCCAGTACAGATTGGATCCAGGCTTTACAACAGGCTACCCGCTGACATTCGGACTCTCCAAGGACGCCCCTTCAAAAAGAGCCTGAAAGACTTCCTGATTGGAAAAGAGTTGTATAGTGTGGAAGAATTTATGTTGCCCTGTTGATTATTGCTTTACTCTGTTATTTTGCTGCTTTGCTATTTTTTTAATTTTTAGGACGTCCCACAGTAAGACTTGGGCGTCCTTATAAGATCGATCTGGGGTGAAGTTGGACAACACTCAACAGAAAAAAAAATAACCACACAGTAATCCGTTTTAGACCATTCTGAATCCAAATCCGCGAAAAAAACCATAGGTGTATGTCTGTGTGTGTGTGTGTGTGTATGTGTGTGTGTATGTGTGTGTGTGTGTGACAAAATCTTGTGTCGTCTGCACAGGCCTTAGTTCTCAACCGATTATCCTGGTTCTTTTTTTGTTCGACGCGGAAAACTATCTAGTTGTGCACTACGTCGCCGGAATTTCGAATTTTGCCTTTTAAGGGGGGGAAAGGGGGGGTTAATGCTCAAAAAACGTGCATTTTTGGGCATAATCTTGTGTCGTCTGCCCAGGCCTTAGTTCTCAACCGATTTTTGTGGTTCTTTTTTTGTTCGACGCGAAAAACTATCTAGTTGTGCACTACGGCGCCGGAATTTCGAATTTTGCCTTTTAAGGGCGGGAAAGGGGGGGTTAATGCTTAAAAAACGTGGTTTTGCGGGCATAATCCTGTAAAATTTGCCCAGGCCTCAATTTCCAACCGATTAGTGAGTTTCTTTTTTTGTTTGACTCAAATAACTTCCGAGTTGTACATAATTTCACCCGAGTACCAAAATTCGCAAGGGGGGGGGGGGGGTGTAGTGGGGGGATAATATTCACAAAATATCCGATTTTTCAAAATTTCGGTTCCTTTACTGCTTACTAATTGTACCCAAGCTTTGAAATTGAGGAAAAAATTCTCATTATACCTCCGGGTTTTCATGAATTATTCTCTGTAGCACCAAGGAAATAATAGTGGTGTCACCATGGTGCCAGGACATCATAAACCGCATATTTCGTGCTTTTTTTTTTGTTTCACCTTGAATACGGATGTGAACCTCGACGGACCGCCTACTAAAACTAATAGATGAAAGTGCAATGTTACGACGTATTCCCCCTTTGGTGCCAGACTGGCACCATTGGTGGTGGTTGGGGGGGGGGGGTGAACTCGAATTCGCATGTTGGGTATCGTAGATCATGGATTTTAAAATGCTCTTCAGATTCTAGGCTCCCACACCGCTAGAAATGTTTTGGTAGATAATGGTGAGGGGGGGGGGGGTCACTATTTCTTGCCTAAAGTAATAAACCAAATTACATCGAGTGAAACAGTTTTATCGCTTACCAACTGGTTAACTATCTAATGGTTATCCAATGGGACGTCCCCTGGAATGCATGCATTACTAAACAATATGTTTTTATGCTGTTGTTTAATGTGTATTGTTAGTGTGACTTATATGCCGGTCTGTGATAGTTAGTTTTATTAGGTTTTTACAAGCTTTTATTTAGATTTAGTGTTTGATAATGACGATTGTAATGCATTTTATATGTCTCTACAATAAAAACCTATTCTATTCTATTCTATTCTATTCTACGGGATAACAATTTAATCTTTAGAAATTATGTTTGGTTACGAAAATTGATCAATTCAGATCAAAAGACTTCATGATGACAAATGCAAGCCGAAATCCAATAGTGGGCACCCCACGCCAATTATTGAAATTGAGGTTAATTTTTATCCAGAACTGGGCACATCTACGATCCCCAATATAATTCGATAAAACGTATCAAAAAATAATGCAAATGAAAGCTTTAAGGCTGGAGAATGCAACAGAATCGGAAAAAGTACGAAAGAATCACTTACCAGCGAGCAGTACCCAAAACAGCGGGAGGTCTGTTACGAGGACGCGCAATGGGTACTGTCAAAAAATGTTTTTCCATCTGATTTTACTCCTGCTCACGGCCCACAAACAAGCTGACGAGCTTCGTATTCAGTTGTAGCCCCTGAAAATATTTTTTTAAGCCTCCTAGGTCACTCCCAAGTCTTATTCTTGACCAGAATGTGTTGAGAGTGCCGACTATTAGGGGGGGGTGCTGGTTATTGGTGGTTTTACCCTACATCTACTCACTTACATTTTTCATCCGAATTTGATGAAATTTTCTAGGATTGTCCAGATTAGCGTGTAGATGGTCCCCTATGAGGGTAGTGGAAGGTACTTTGAGATTGGTGTTTTTACTCATGAGATCAGTTGAAGGGTTGGGATGAGTTGGTTTGAATTTGTAAAAAGTTTAAATAAATCTGTAAGAGCTCAATATTCCTTATGAACCTTTGATTTATATTCATCCCAGAGAGCGCTGTTTTGTTGGGATGTTTGACAGCGCGGTTTGAGATGTTGACGTTGATGGGATGTTTTACCCGATTCATCGTCCTTGTGATAATATTGCCATTCCGAGCGCGGATGGACTGACGATGATAATCAGGCTTTGAAAGAGACGACGTCGACGGCGAGGGGAGAAACAGAGGACGTCTCCTAAGCCCCTCTCCGCACAAAGGGACAGAGATAGGGCGATAATGACCCCCCTCCGCCTCCACCTACAACAAACCCAACTGTTGAAGAACACTCGTCAACCCCCTCTCGAAGAGACGACCCCGGAGGCGGCAAGTTTTCTCCTTTCGGAGGCGGCGAGTTTCTCCCTATCGATGGGGGGCGGCATTTGGGAGTCGGACCTTTCGACTAGGCGAACATGAGGGTGCAGGAGTCGGAAGGACGAGCGCATGCTCCCGCACTACGACCTCGTCGCTCTCCCTTTGTGCGCTCAGTTGTCGGCAGTCTGTGATCGCGTGTGGAATCACCGGTAGACGTCCCACCTGCTCTCATTTCGTCATCACATGTTCGTCCTCTCAAGGTACCGCCAATCTTTGTTCCTCCACCTCCACATCCACCTCCTCCTCCACCTCCACCTCCCACCAAAATTTCCTGAAAATATCAAATTTGTGTAAAATTGTGCAAATTAGTTGTTTTTTTAGGTCAAATTTACCCTTTCAAAATTGCATTGAAACATCTGCCAAATGAGGACCGGCAATTAATTTGGTGTCAAAGCGGGTCATCCTGTGATTCACATAATAGAAGGTTTCATTCATGCAGCATGAGTTACTGAGCGAATTTTCATTGAAATCAGAGTAGTCACCCTGTGAGTGTGGTACCTTGAATCATTTAAAATTTTACAGTCAACCACTACAAGGGTGGTTCCAATACAAAACAGCTGCAAATTATTACACAACGGTTTATTATTTGTCTACATTGATCACTCGTCTGCAAAGAACACAGCTTTGCCATTGTTACCACCATCCAACATGAAGAAAAACATCGATCGCATTTCGGTCAACTAAAATTTGAACGGAGATTAGGCCTCTTTTGCGATTCACACTCGTGTTTCTGATTTTTCTTTAATTCCTACCCTTAAATTCTCGTAGGGAGCGAACGGTTTGTCCTACAGGGCACCGTGTGGTCTCAAAAAATTCTAAAGAAAGGACGGCCAAATTTTTATTCGATTTTTGGATTCTACGTACCTTGAAACGTAAACCATAAAATTTTGAGGGGGTGTTAAAAAATTTTTTGACATTTTCATGTCTTTGCCCTGGCACATCGCACAAAATGAACCTTCGGAATCGACCAAGAAAATCAGCTATAATCATATAGGTACCTACCTACCTCACTTCTACGAATCATAAAACGCTTGCATACAAGTCTGCAACGCATTAGGACATTTCATGTCTTTCCCCTCCCTCCTTCTTCCCTTCCATCTTCTAGCAATCTTGTCTTCCTCTGTGAATTACATTTTTTTCAATATAAAGAAAACAAAAATTAAACTCATATTTTTATTTATTATTTACATCCATACATATATCGTCGTGGGTAGTAAAAGAACGGTATGTTATAATATAACATATGTTATGTAGAACATATTATGTTCTACATGACAGTACATTAACCCCACTAACCATTGATTGCGTAGATAACAATCAACTATTTTCATATTTTGATGCTTGGGTAGCATTGATTACCTAGGTAACACTCAACTGTTTTCAAATTTGGATGCATGAGTGAATACTTCCATATAGGTACTTCAAGATTTCGGTGTTCCACAATGGCTACGAAAAAGATTCTTCAGTAGCCACTCAGCTGATCAAGACCCTGTACAACTTATTGTTCACGTCCTAAGGAGGCTACCAGCCAAATTAGGGATGTCCGATACTTCAAAAGTATCGATATAATATCGTATCGATACATCTAGAAAGTATCAAAAAGTATCGATACGATACTTTCAAAAAGTATCGATATTTTTAAGTATCGATACTTTTCGATACTTTCTCAAAAATTGGTGAAATTGACGTTTATGTTTCTCTCCATCAGTGTGACATCTCTCCATCACGAGATAATTAGTATAGAATAAACAAAACAGTAAAACCGTTGTTATTTACTGTAGCTCTATTGTAGGTAACGGTTGGAGAAAATTATACTGAATGATATTAAAAAAAAACGAATAAAATGTGAGATATAAAAAAGTATCGCTTCCGATATTGGAAAAAAAGTATCGATACTACGATATGTATCAGGGAAAAAAAGTATCGGTATGTATCGATACTTTTTTCAAGAAGTACCGATACTTTTAAGTATCGATACTTTTGGGACATTCCTAAGCCAAATTTCAGCTTCCTACGGTTGATAGGGAAGAAGTTAGCTTCAGGAGCCACTCTGCTGATCAAGACCCTGTACACCTTATTGTTCATGTCCTAAGGAGGCTACCAGCCAAATTTCAGCTTTCCACAGTTGATAGGAAAGAAGTGTACCATATTGTTCACGGTTTTTAGCACCAATTGGAGGCTACCAGCCAAATTTCAGCTTCCTAGGGTTGATAGGAAAGAAGTTAGCTTCAGGAGCCACTCAGCTGATCAAAACCCTGTGCACCTTATTGTTCACGTCCTAAGGAGTCTACCAGCCAAATCATAATAATCATATAGCCAAATTTCAGCTATAATCATATAGGTACCTACCTACCTCACTTCTACGAATCATAATAATCATTGAGCATATTTCGTCACGTAACGTAACGTGACATAACGAAAATTTGGTTGTGTGCCATAGCAAAGACATGAAATGTCAAAAACTGTCACGAAATTGCGTAACAAAATTGTGTTACAGTGCCTTTATAATGATTTCCGCTTACAACGACCCCGTTGTTAGGTTTATTCCTTTTCTACACTTTTTAACCCACAAAAATCGTTCACCACTCGTTGGAAAGCTCTCGATTTAACGAACATTTTCATGTTCTCCATAACATATTGACTATACGAATAGCGGAGCTATGGGCATAACTGTTCTCATATTTTGTTTACAAACTAATGATCGTGAGTGTAGAAGATAATTAATCCGGAATCGTCTATTTTATTGAAATTAGGTACCTACCTCTTAATATTAATAATTGTGTCAATTTGTAACGTAATATATCTACACTCTTTCGTAGTACCTACCTCTTTACATGGTACCTACCTCTCCTATTAACCTTCATCCGCTCGCGCCCCCCCTGAGTCACACTAGCGATCGCGGTGCGGCTGATAGCCGCCCGTCACATTTTTCCTTATTTCAATGGATTTTTTGGTACTTCAACTCGATAACGACAAGGATTTGGGTTGGTCATCTTGTAAGTGAGATCATACACATTATTTAGAATGAAAAACTTTTATTGAAAATAATTATAAACTTTGGTAAACAAAAATTAAAAAAAATAACGTCATAATATTCTTTCTGGGCTTACTGCCTAGTGACTAAACTATCACACTCTGTTCAATAAATCAAATTGTTCTTCATAGCAGAAGATATATAATCACATTATTAGAAGGAACCATGCAAAAAAAAAATTTTATAAACTTTGGTAAAAAAGAAATAACGTCTAAATATTTTTCTTGAGCTTACTGCCTAGTGACTAAAGTATCACATTTTCTTCGATAAATCAAATTGTCCTTCATAGCAGAAGATATCAAATCTTTAGAAGAAACCATGCAAAATTACGAAATAATACCTAAGGATAAAAATGGTAGGTATGTAGGTACCTGGTAGAAAACTAGAAAAATAACGTACTTACGAAAAAAGCGAATCACGAGTAGGTACCAAAGCAAACATCACAAATGATAAATGAAACTCAGGTTTTTATCGGCATTTCTTCCGAAACATACATAGCTAGGTACTCATAACGAGGCTGAATGAAGTAAAAAAATATATTTACATTTCACCGTGGACGTTCAAAAAAATGTTGCACTGCCGATCGCGGGGCGGCAGTTAGCCGCCGAACTTAGTCACTCAAACTTTGAACGTGTATTGACAGCCACCAACGTAACGCAGGAGGAAAAGGTTAACAACATCTTGCGGAGGAAAGTCCAACTAGAGAATACAACTGCACTTTCCCGCTCTCTTGCGTGCCAGTTATGTTTTGCCGAGCAAAATTCATCGCGGGCGGCAGTTTGCCCCACGCCCACGCCAGCGGATGAAGGTTAACTGTTGGTAGTTGACATAGGTAAAGACATGAAAATGTCCCAATGCGTTGCAGACTCGTATGCAAGCGTTTTTTCAATTTCCAATCGAGTGTGAAGCGTTTAGTTCTTTCTAACAAACTTGATTGTGAAGGTGTGAAGCCAGTATGGTGTGGTAGGTAGTACCTAGCTGGTAGGTAAAAACGCTTGCATACGAGTCTGCAACGCATTGGGACATTTTCATGTCTTTACCTATTGCTTTTTACCTCACTATAGGATTTTATAACCCACCCTCCGTTGTTGTCAGAATGTGAAACGAATCATTAACATAATAACTATCTATTGCTTGTATTTTTGTAATTGTTTTTATTTGTTTCTCAATAAAATTGTGCAAACTTTTCTTAGATGTACACTGTTTTTTTAGTTCCTTCTAAGTTCTCTTGAATGGCACTCAGCCCCTTTTTTCTTCGTCGATTCCAAAGGTTCATTATTGATAATAATAAACCAACTGGCCTTTATTTACTAAAATTTTATTTTACATGAAAACAAAAAAAAAAAAAACCCTAGGATCACTCTTGCTTATCGAATCATAAGTTTCTAATTCCTTTTTCGAAGAATGATTTCGGACGTGTCATCATCTTGTTGCGCACGACTTTCGGAACCTGCTGATTGTTCCCGAAACGCTCTCCGCCAAATCCGCCAAATGCTACTTTGATGCCCTCTTGGAAGTTGAAGGAGAGACCTGCTGGAAAGGTGATGAGACCTTTTTAGTTTAATATTTTCAACAATGAACGTTTGGAATCACCCCCCCCCCCCCAGGTACGTAGGATCCGAAAATCTCCCGAAAATCTCCGTCCGCCGTACGCGGCGTTTTTCTTAGTTCCCATGAACCGATTTTGATAAAATTTGGTATGTAGGCTCCATTTGGGGTCTAGTTGTTCACTGAAGCTTTTGGTTGATTTCAGTCACTTTTAAAATCTTCTGAAATTTTGAAAACACCCTAGCTCAAAAAATGTTCTCAGACAGGTATTGTTTTTTCATCAATTTAATAGTATTGGATTTTTTGAATAGCATGAGACTATGCGCTGCTCTGTAGAACCAACCGTTCGTTCCCTACAAGAACTCAAGGGTTGGGCTTACGATAAATCAGAAACACGAATACAGCAACACTGGACAGATTTTGTTCAAATTTGGTATGTGGGCTCCACTTGGGGTCCAGTTGTGCCGCGAAGCTTTTGGTTGATGTCAGTCACTTCCAAGGAGTGAAAATTGAGGATTGAAATTTTCAAGAGTGCCTTAGTTCGAAAACTCTCGAAATAGAGGTATCGTTTTTTCACCAATTTAAAATAGTATTAAATTTTTAACAATTTTTGAGACCGCCCGGAGCTCTGTAGGACAAACCGTTGGGTCCCTACGAGTACTTAAGGGTTTTCCTTCGATAAATCAGAAACACGAGTGTGAATCGCAAAAGAGGCCTAATCTCCGTTCAAATTATAGCTGACCGAAATACGATCGATGTTTTTTCTTCATGATGGTTGGTGGTAACAATAGAGAAGCCGTGTTCTTTGCAAACGAGTGATCTAAATAGAAAAATAATAAACCTTTGTGTAATAATTTCCAGCGTTTTGAAGAATGATTTCGTACGTGTCATCATGTAGTTGCGCACGAACTTCTGAACCAACTCAAAACGTTGATTTCTACTGTCTAGCTCGACATTTTGAGTCATTTCAACGAAAAAATGAGCTTTCGAAGTGAACCTGCCCCTCGAGAGAATCAACTTGATGCCCGAGTTGAAATTTCTCAAACACTTCTTGCCCTTTTTGAAGTTAAAGGAGAGACTTTTTTGAAACTTGGGTCTACACACGCGAGTCAAGACTCAGTATGGAGTTGAGGAAGAAGGGGGAGGCTGAGCCATCAAAGGCCAAAACTCGCTTGTCTGCTGGAAAGGTGATGACACCTTTTTGGTTTATTATTTTCAATAATAAACATTTGGAATTGACCAAGAAAAAATTTTACCCTCTCTCAAAATTTTTTGGTTTATGTTCCAAGGTACGTAGAGTCCAAAAAATCGAATAAACATTTTCCCGCGGAACTATCCGTAGTTCCCATGGACCGAATTTGAGGAAATTTGGTAGGGCTCCATTTGGAATCTAGTTGTGCCCCGAAGCTTTTGGTTGATGTAGGTCACTGTAGAACCATTCACTCCCTTGAGAGAACTTGAGGGTTGGACTCACGATAAATCAGAAACACGAGTGTGAATTGCAAAAAGAGGCCTAATCTCCGTTCAAATTTTTTATGTAGTAGATAGGCAGTACCTATGGTTGGTAGGTGGTGACAATGTCAAAGCCGTGTTGTTTGCAGACGAGTGATCTATATGCAAATAATTATCCTTTGTGTAATAATTAGCAGCGTTTCCGAGTAATAACAGTACTTCTACACTCTCGGAACACCTGGCAACACTGACGAGAACGTCCTACCTTCATAGAGATGTAACCATGTAGAGGAAACTCCGTACACAGTTTGCTGTTGTGACTCTGAGTTTCATTTTCAGTTGTGTGAAATAGTAGGAACAGTTTGTTGTAGTTCAATCGAGTGGCGCCCCTTCCAACCAGATAACAGAACATCATGACAGCCGCATGCTTTGATGCTTCTCTCTGACGATACCTGAATTGCGTGAATATGCAACTAGTTTACGTCACCTCCTTCCTTTTGAATGGGTATTTCACTCTTTGGTATGATAATGACGCTGATTGCTTTCACAGTTCATTGACGAGTGGCCTTGTGATGGAAAATACTCGCCGGGTGCTATTCAGGTCAATGCAGACAATTTAAGATGAAAATAATAATATTAATAATATGTAAGTGGCTTGCTACCTTGGTAGACTCGGAAGAAAAAAAAACGCTGCAAATCGTTGCCCACAGGTTTAGTGTTTTCCGAATAGATCACCCTTCTGTATAGATCCCTCCCTACCAACCGTAGGTACCTACTATCTACTAGGGCATTTTTGAAAATTTCAACCCCAACCACCAACCAAATTGAAATGAAGGGTTTTAATTTTCAAAAATGTCTTAGTAGGTACGTATGGTTGGTAGGGCACACTCGAGATTCTGTTTTATCAAAGGAAATCCTGAAGAGTTTGAAGCCTATAACCTGTAGCTAACATTAAGAGTGTAACTAATTTCTTGGATAGTTCAACATCATTAGACACTTCTTTATCGAAGAACGATAGGACAGTGTACGGATTCCACGTTACATTATAACGAGGGACTGGAGGTCGCATGCGAGCTACTCCTTTCAAAAATCTTGAAATTACGGGGTCTTGACCCACTAGAAACTGCGCAATCAACGAGAGTGCGGCTCTAAAAGAATAATAATGATAATGAGAGAAAAAACACATTATTGAACATTGAACATTGAATGATGCGCCTGAGGAATTGGCAACATCTTGCAAGAAAGTCACGATTGATGAGGACGTTGGGTTCCATGGGTCGAAATCTCTTTCCTGGCAGAAAGACCCCCAGCGTATATAACTTACAGAATACTGCTTTACTGTAGCATCAGAAATAGATTGTAACATCGTATTGGTAGCTTCCTCTGTAACTCCTCTTAGCTGGAAGGCTTTCCAGATAACCATCCTGCCATCAGCACCAGGGAACTCGATAACGGATGGTACTTGGCACTGAAAGGAGAATACAGTAAGTGGGGATCAGGACCAAAAGTAATCAATTTTGAAGATAAAAGTGTCATGTACAATGGAGAGTTTTGATGGCCACTGTGGAGCTATTACTATTCCCGAGGCTTGTTCTTCCTCTAATTTTCTCAATGCTCGTAAGAGAAGTGGGAACGGAGGGAAAGCATAGAATTTTAAATCAGACCAGGAAATTGTAAATGCGTCTATAGCCATGGCTTTAAGTTCAAGGACCCAAGATACAAAATTGAGCATTTTGTTGAAAACGAGGATGCAAATGAATTTATATCTGGAACACCAAACTCATGAGTTATCATATCAAAATACCTTTGGGATAGGGACCATTTTGATTCTAACGGATATAGTCGTGAAGCCTTGTCTTCTCTAAAATTGTCCGAGGATGAGATATAAGAATGAAATTACCTTGAATTTCACACATATCCCGAGTTGGTAAGGTTCCCATATACCAAATTTGAACCAAATCGGTCCAGTGTTGCTAAGAAAACTGCCGCGTACGGCGTACGGCGGGCGGATGGAAAATAGTTCATTCGATTATTGAGTTCTACGTACCTTGAAACGTAAGACGTAAAATTTTGCGAGGGGGGGGGGGTAACAGTTTTTTTTTCTTGCTCGATTCCAATGGCTTATTATTGAAAATAATAAACCAAAATAGGGAGTTTCATTTGAAAATTTGATTACTGGTTGCTGAGGAAATAAAACTGAATACAACTCGAAGAAACGAACGGCGATCGCATTTTAGTCAGATTGAATTTCAACGGAGATTAGACCTCTTTTGTGATTCACACTCGTGATTCGGTTTTATCGCAAGAAAACCCTTAAGTTCTCGTAGGGAGCGAACGGTTTGTGCTGCAGAGCTCCGGGTGGTCTCCAACTTTTTTTAAATTCAATTCAATTTTAAATTGGTGAAAAAACATTTCCTTTATTTTGAGGGTTTTCGAGCTCTTGAATTTTTCAACCCTTAATTTTCACTCCTTAGAAGTGATTTACATAACCTTCGCGGCACAACTAGACCCCAAATGGAGCCCATATATCAAATTTGAACCAAATCGGTCCAGGGTTGCTAAGAATAGTGCCGCGTACGGAGGACGGACGGCCAAATCTTCATTCGATTTTTGGATTCTACGTACCTTGAAACGTAAACCAACAAATTTCTAGGGGGGATAAACAAAATTTTCTTCTTGGTCGATTCCAAAGGTTCATTATTGAAAATTATAAAACAAAAGGGGGAAGGTCGGATCAAACCCAACCGGGTATGTGTGACCTGAAACCACCGTGGTAGAAGAGGGTTAAACCAAAAGGAAACTCTAATTTTTTTCTCGAAATTTGACTTTTTAGGACGTCCCACAGTAAGACTTGGGCGTCCTTATGCGATCGATCTGGGGTGAAGTTGGACAACACTCAACAGAAAAAAAAAATAACCACACAGTAATCCGTTTAAGACCATTCTGAATCCAAATCCGCGAAAAAAACCATAGGTGTATGTCTGTGTGTGTGTGTGTGTGTGTGTATGTGTGTGTGTGTGTGTGTGTGTAACAAAATCTTGTGTCGTCTGCACAGGCCTTAGTTCTCAACCGATTTTCCTGGTTCTTTTTTTGTCCGACGCGGAAAACTATCTAGTTGTGCACTACGTCGCCGGAATTTCGAATTTTGCCTTTTAAGGGGGGGAAAGGGGAGGTTAATGCTCAAAAAACGTGCGTTTTTGGGCATAATATTGTGTCGTCTGCCCAGGCCTTAGTTCTCAACCGATTTTCGTGGTTCCTTTCTTCTTCGACGCGAAAAACTATCTAGTTGTGCACTACGGTGTCGGATTTTTGAATTTTGCTTTTTAAGGGGGGGAAAGGGGGGGTTAATGCTCAAAAAACTTGCGTTTGCGGGGGTAATCTTGTAAAATCTGCCCAGGCCTCAATTTCCAACCGATTTGCGTGTTTCTTTTTTTGTTTGACTAAAATAACTTCCGAGTTGTACATGATTTTACCAGAGTACCAAAATTTGCAAGAGGAGGGGGTGAGTGGGGGGATAATATTCACAAAATATCCGATTTTTCAATATTTCGGTTTCTTTACTGCTTACTAACTGTACCCAACCTTTGAAATTGAGGAAAAATTCTCATTATACCTCCGGATTTTCATTAATTATTCTCTGTGCCACCATGGAACTAATAGTGGTGCCAACATGGTGCCAGGACATGGTGCCATGATGCCATAAACCGCATATTTCGTGGGTTTTTTTTTTGTGTTTCACCTTGAATACGGACGTTAACCTCGATGGACTGCCTACTAAAACTAATAGATGAAACTTCAATGTTAAGACGTATTTCCGCTTTGGTGCCAGACTGGCACCATTGTCTGAGGGGGGGGGGGGGGGAATGAACTCGAATTCGCATGTTGGGTATCGTAGATCATGGATTTTAAAATGCTCTTCAGATTCGAGGCTCCCATGCCGCTAGAAATGTTAAGGTGGATAAGGGTGAGGTGGGGGGGGGTCACTATTTCTTGTCTAAGGTAATAAATAAATTACATCGAGTGAAACAGTTTTATCGCTTACCAACTGGTTAAACTGATCTAATGCTTATCCAATGGGACGTCCCCTGGAATGCATGCATTACTAAACAATATGTTTTAATTGAAGTTTCCAGTTTGAAACCCTGCCCATTTCTACGGGTGCTTTTCGGAAGAAAAATGCTCAAACTCTATTCAACTTCTCCTTATGTTTTGCCTCCATATTTCACCCATAGGTATTAAACTCCCTGGGTTTGCGATGTTTTATTTAATTCGATCTCAACATCCAAGACTGGTATATTTCAGTTTGTAAAGTTGATGTGAACTGATCTAAATTCCTTTAGCTTCACTCTACACGTCTTGGGTCAATGGTGAGTGCGCCTGATGTTTTTACAATTTTTAATAGACAGTAGGCCTCATTCAGAGAATTTTGACACCAGCCGTTCTCTTTTTGGATGAGTAGACCTTTTTCTATGATTTTCAAAAGTTTCGAATGTTTATGACGTCACGCACCCCTACCACCTGGGCAGGACCCCCCAGCCCACTGTGACGTCATAAACAAACGAAACTTTGGAAAATCATAGAATAAGGTCTTCTCACGCTAGAAGATTGCGGTTGGTCTCAAAATTCACAGAATGAGGTCTACTTTAGATTAAAACGCTGCAAATCATTGCCCAAAGGTTTATTATTTTCTGTATAGATCACCGTTCTGTATAGATCTCTCCCTACCAACCGTAGGTACCTACTAACTACTAGGGCATTTATGAAAATTTCAAACCCAACCACCAACCAAATGGAAATGAAGGGTTGAAATTTTCAAAAATGCCCTAGTACGTAGTAGGCACCTATGTTTGGTAGGGAGGGATCAAAAAAAAAAAACGTCTGCCAAGTGGGTGTGGCACATAGCTTCCTCGTATCCATAACCCGATTATATAGATGCTCCGATGCATACTAGTTAATCTGAAAACACCAATCTCTAACTACCTTTCACTACCCCCATAGGGGACCATCTACACGCTAATCTGGACAATCCTAGAAAATTTCATCAAATTCGGACGAAAAATGTAAGTGCGGTAGTGATTGGATCAAAAAATGTCTTAGCTTGACTGGGATTCGAACTTGGGACTCCAGGGTGGAAATCCAAAGCATTGCTCACTGATCTATCAAATACGAAATACGAAATACGAAATTTTTATTTACAGAAAAGTAGTACATTATACAAATGAGACAGGAATTTGACAGATAACATTTCCAACCAGTATAGGTTTCTTATGTCTAAATAGTGATTTTAATTAATTTAATAAGGATAAGTAAAGTTTGTAAGATAAGAGTGGCTTAGATTGAAGGAAAATTTTAGGAAGAAAAACCTTACAGCATATTTTATAATTTCAAAATGACTAGGTACCTAACTTAAAACTACTGGGGGGGGGGGGGATTATATACAATTTACACTATTGGGTTTGATTGGGTTTGATTGGGTTTGATTGGGATCTATCAAGGGGTTGGTGGAATGGGGTTTGAGATCCTGACGTCACACACGACTGTTACGGCTGTTACAAGGATTTTACGTTCGCGCATGCGCATCGGCTACTATCAATCCGGGGGTGATGATTTTCATAGGGGACCATCTAAACTCTAATCTGTAACATCCCTGAAAATTTCATAGAAATCGGATGGAAAATGTGGAAGTTACGGCCGTTACAAGGGAATTCACGTTTGCGCATGCGCAGTCGCTTCTATCAGTTCGAGGATGATGATTTTCATAGGGGACCGTCTACACACCAAACCGCACAATCCCTGAAAATTTCATTGAAATCGGATGGAAAATGTAGAAGTTATGGCCGTTACAAGGAATTCACGTTTGCGCATGCGCAGTCGCTTCTATCAGTTCGAGGATGATGATTTTCATAGGGGACCGTCTACACACCAAACCGCACAATCCATGGAAATTTCATCGAAATCGGACAATAACTTCGTATAGTTATGCGCGTTACAAGGAATTCATGACAGACACACAGACAGACAGACACGGAACCAAAATTGTTCAGAAAGGTCTAAAACGCAAAACGCGAGTGAAAATTTTGATTTTGGAGAACTTTTTTTTTTCGTCCTTGAAAAGTGAAAACAAAACTTCCGCTACCTTGGTAGACTCGGAAGCAATAACCCTTTTGGCAATGATTTGCAGCGTTTTTTTTTACCTACCAAGTTTTTTTTTTACCTACCAACCATTGGTACGGCGGACGGACGGAAAATTTGTTATTCGATTTTCGGATTCTACGTACCTTGAAACGTAAAACATCAAATTTTGAAGGAGGGGTTAAAATTTTTTTTCTTGCTCGATTCCAAATTATTATTGATAATAATAAATCAAAATAACAACAGTTTTTCCGACCCATGCGCACACCCCTTTAGAAACCTCAACAATGGACGTCGGACTATTAAGCTGGGTTCACATAGGTGCGTAAAGTCCGTAATGCGCTAAAAGAGAAGTAGGGGTGTTCTGTACTGCAGAAAAGAGCGTTCACATGGCTGAATGATTACGCAATTACGCAGAAGCGCGCAGTACGTTCTGCGCAGAATTTTTTCCGATCCAAAACAATGATTATGCCATAATCATTATGGTTGTTTTGTCAATAAACGAGACCGAGTCAATAAACTTTCTGTGAACAAATGACGAGAGTTTGTTACGAAGTTTACCGAAGATTGTCGAAGTTCATCCGTAATGCGCAAAATATCCAATTTTTCAAAACGATACACTCAGCTCCAAAAATCGACATCCGCAAAGATCAGTCCCGCCCCCCTCAATTGGCTCCAGCCAATAGCATCCAATTACGCACTACGGATTACGGACATTACGCACCTATGTGAACCTAGCTTTATAATAAAGCTAGGTTCACATAGGTGCGTAATATCCGTAATCCGTAGTGCGATAAAGCACAAAGCAATAAAGCCTTTATTGGGAAGGTTGTGCATACAAAACCTTCATAGAAATTACCTCAGAGAGACAGCAGGGGTGGACGTGAAGGGGATGGAAATCAGGTGCGTCGGTGAGTCTGTGAGTATCGGAGTCGTGTTCTCGATGTAAATCAAGGTCAGCCGAAGAGGATAATTTCATGCTGGCGAGCGACGGAGGGGGTGAACGACGCCTGCATATTGCAGCAACGGCCGGCGAGAGGCGTCTGGTCGGCTGAGACCCATCGCACTGCCGTCCCTCAATTATTCACAAAATTGACCTTCCAACCTCCCTCGCGCGGGCAGACGCCTGGACCAGCGTCCCAGCGGCATCTCGCTCTACAGGTATTAAATTATGCAGGTCCTCCCCTCTGCTGAGTGCTTTCCGGAAACCGATGAAGAGAATTGGGGCAGCCAGCGGGGGTGAACCCATTTCCATGAGATTTTCTCCGTATGGTTCCCCCGCTATTCGCGATCGGTCGCCCAAGGGAAAACAAAAGGCCGATTGTCTATGCTCCTTTCGAGGGGAATAACTATTCTGTGTTATTCAGGAGCTCCGCCAGGTGGAAGAGCGCGGGATTGAGTTTGGAAAAAGAACGAGGGAAACAGGAAAATCCCTCGGTGGAAGTGAATCTCGCGAGGAAAGTTACATTCAACAGTGATGGGACGAATAATCATTCAACAAGCATCGGATGCAGAATAGGACCTACCTGAATCTTATACGGGGTACACGAACTTTCTCAACACGAAACTAGGTAAATGATCACGATGAAATTGTTTCGTCAATCGATAATCACCAACTCGATTGTGATGTAATAAAAAATGACGCGATGCTGTGATTGACACACACTTCAACGCAAGAAAAAGGTACGCCAAGTGGGTGTAGCACATTGCTTCCTCCATTTCCCGATTGTATAGATTATCAAATGCATTGCTGCTAATCTCAAAACAACAACCTATAAGTCCCCTCACCCAGAGTTGGGCAAAATCATACATTTGAATATGATTACCCCAGAATGGAAACATGCCTCTCATGGCTTTGAATGGAAACATTGAGTAATTTTTGCTCCCACGTGGGAAACCTCCTTTTTCCTCGCATTTTTTCTTTGAATGGTAATGGATTCAGGCGAATAACATTTATAAACAATGTGAGCAACTCATTTTGTATTGAAAAATTTAAATGAACAAAAATTCGAGTGTCAAATCATAGCAAAATTGGTTTGAAAAAACTTGGAGGTACCTATCTTCCTTACTATTTCTCAAGACTAGGTAGGTGTCTGCTGTTTTCTAAGCAGGTTGTTAGGTACCTAAATAACACGTTCGGACTTCATTCTTATTGCAAAATAATAGAATAAATAGCTTCCACTTCTCTCATCAGAAAACAATATCCCATTGAAGCAAAAAAAAAAGGTAGGTCCCTTCTACAGAATGCTATCACTTACCATCACAAACATTGGCAATTCAGTCTTATCCCCAATTACTGAAATAGATTTTAGTCCTTTATCACAGTAGCAAGTAAAAAGAAGTGAAATAAGGAAAAACTCAAATATCGGGGAAAATACAAAACATGATCACTCTCGAAGCCAAAAAAAAGTCTGCCAAGTGGGTGTGGCACATAGCTTCCTCGTATCCATAACCCGATTATATAGATGATCAGATGATGCATAGTTGTTAATCTCAAAACACCAATCTCTAAGTACCTTCCACTACCCTCATAGGGGACCATCTACACGCTAATCTGGACAATCCTAGAAAATTTCATCAAATACGGATGAAAAATTAAATGAGTAGATGTATGTGATTGGATCAAAAAAATACTTAGCCTCGGCTGGGATTCGAACTTGCGACCCCTCGGGGACAGTTGAAGTTACGGCTGTTACAAGTAATTCACGTTTGCGCATGCGCAGTCGCTTCTATCAGTCCGGGGATGATGTTTCTCATAGGGGACTATCTACAACCTTATCCACATAATCCCTGAAAATTTCATAGGAATCGGGTGGAATATGTGGAAATTATGGCCGATACAAGGAAATTCATGTTTGCGCATGCGCAGTAGCTACTATCAGTCCGAAGGTAATGATTTTCATAGGGGACCATTTAAATACTAGTCTGTAACATCCCTGAAAATTTCATTGAAATCGGGTGGAAAATGTGGAAGTTATGGCCGTTTTTTTTTTTTTTTTTTTTTTTTAAATCTCCCCTCAAAGACAAAATGTCTTTTTTGACGGAGGGGGCACGCCATAAAAATAAAATAAATAAATAAATAAAATAATGGGGAGGACGCCCAGGACTCACCCGACGCCGGCCCTAGGGATGAGGGAAGATGAGGAAGGTGGGGGTGGGAGAGAAGGATGAAGGGAAGTGCCTCTATAAAACGACCACCAGTTCAAATATGAGCCAAGCAGGACACGGGTGGTGATACCACGGAGTACGCCTACTGAGATGCCCAACTCGCGCAACTCCGTGGCACTTTTCCCGCACCACACACCGCGCCACGACAAGGTTGCAGCCATCACCCTGATGTTGTTGGGTGCCACTCCTTTTGGCTCCGACACTGCTTGCCGTAAATCATTTGTGTCATATTTCCTTATCTTGGCCCGCCAAGTCTGCTCCATGTCCAAGCTGCCATTGACAACTTGGACATCCAGGATAATGCAAGACTGGTCGGGCTTGAAAGCAACAATGTCGGGCTTCTTACCCTGGTCACTTGGCATGTGATACAATCTCTCTCTCTCAACATCCCAGCCGCTAGATGACAATGCACCTGCTATCTGCTTGGCGACCGCATCATGACGTAGGATGCGGCCCCCATGAGTTCGTGGACACTGCTGCACCACATGATACAGGTGTTCATTTCCACTCCGACAGGCACGGCAAAGGGGTAGCGTTGTCCCGCGACTACCTCTCGAACACCGCACCGCAGTTGGCAAAGATGCCACGCGGATGGCGTGAAAGTGTCAGTAGTCGCGGGCCCCAATGCCCTCCGAAGCCCAATCTACCCATTGGGATGAGACAAGGCTTTCGGAGCACTGTCGGAGTTCTTTACCATCCACTGATTCATGCAGCGCAGCAGCAAACTCAGCAGACGAACTGGGTTTTGGAGCAGATGGTGTTGCTCGGTCGCACCATGCTAACTGCTGCCTGACAAAATCAAGATCAGCAGCCGCACGGGCGACCTCCCAGCTCGACCCCTGAAGGGCTAGCAGGCGCCGGCAGCGCAGTGAAGGGATACATGCCGAGAGAGACACAATGCCAAGCCCACCGGATTTGACCGGTGCGTGAAAATAGGCACTTGGGACACCAGGAGGGAACTTCAGCCAAGAGCGCACAGCAGAGCGAACTTCTCGATCTAATTGTTGCAGCCTCCCCGCCGTAAGCCTGCCAAAGACTAACCCATAGGTTAGCTTTGGCAGTAAGTACGTGCGGAGGAGGCGCAGCTTCTGCTGTGGCTTCAATGGAGCCATGGTAACGCGAGCTTGCGCTCTACCAAGGTCCACACGGCTGGTAGTAATGGTGGCCACCCCCATGAAGTCGACTCCAAGGTACCGCCAAACCTCCAGCACGGATCGAGATGGAATGGGGGATTGTCCTACAACAAAACCCCCATCCACAACTTTCACCTTATGCTGGCGACCCGTTGGGACCAAGGAGACCGACCCACACTTATCGGGGTTAACCACAAGTCCACACCTGGCTAGCTGCTTAGCAAATGCATTGAGGGCGATCTGCAAGCCCTCACGGGTTTCTGCGAGTAGGATAACATCATCGGCAAATGCCAATGCTCCTACTCGCACCCCAGGGGCGAGATCAAACCCTACTTCAGTTGGCAGCTTACCCAAGCCGTATCCACGACCAGGTTGAAGAGGAGTGGCGATAGGGGGTCCCCCTGGCGTACCCCACGCCCGATCCGTATATCCCCTGATAACCTCACCTCCTGCCTCGAGGACCGTCACGCCTTCCTGGTACAGACAGGCCACATACTCGATTAACCGAGATGGGGCCCCGACACCACGAAGGCAATCGGTCAGGGCAAGGTGACTGACTGTGTCAAAGGCCTTAGCGACGTCCAGAGCGGCGAGGTGGAGTTGCCGGCGTTTAATACGGGCCAGCGAAATGACAGTTTGGAGAACTGTAAGGTTCTCTGCTGTGCCATCCGCTGGCCGAAACGCTCTCTGGACATCACCAATGACACCAGCCACCTGGAGGCGAGATGCCAGTACTTTTTGGAAGTGGCGGAAGACTACCTAGGACACAGAGATTGGTCGATAGCCTCCAGGCCCACTTCCCCCTTTCTTGGGGATAAACACGGTCCGGGTACGGGTTAATGCTTTCGGGGGTCTTCCCGCAAGGAGGAGCAGGTTGAGGATGAGCAGCTTAATCGTCTTTGGTGCTTTATTCCAGCGTCGGGCAGAAACACCATCGGGTCCAGCGGAAGTGGAGTTCTTGACACGGCACTTGTGTGCCTCGTCAAGTAGCACTGGCGAGCACAAGATGCTGCGCAAGGAATCCCTGGTGGAGACTGGGGGAACCACACGCTCCCCAGGGTCGTGACTGGGAGCACTCAAAAGTGGTTCCCAGAAATCCACGAACTCCTGGAGAGGGGGTTGAACTTGATTTTCCCCAGGCTCCTCCAGTACCTCCGCAGCCACAAGCTGCCGGATGCTTCCTCCACAAACTCTGAACCCGGTGGTACTCCCGCCGTCTCGCTTGTTTAGCCGCTCTGCGACCTCCACGCAACACCACTCTGGGAGGAGGTCCCCCCTGGTGCAGCGTCACGGTCGCATCCCCAACCCGCGGGAAGATTCTCCCTAAATAGGCTGCAACCTCATCTTCCAGGTTATCCAGCCCTTCAGCAGCCCGCCTCACCAGATCCTGCAGGTAGGTGCTTTCATAGCCTTCAATACGACCTACCTGCCCCCCAAGCCTCAAGACTTCAGTCTTCAGATCGGCAAGAAGACCGGAGGTCCCGGGGGAGGGATACTGAATGGCAGGCTGCTGCTCCACATCAGCAATAGGAGATGCGGGAGAAGCCCCGCTGCTATTTGCCAGGATAGCTTCCTGGACAAGCTGCTTATAGTGGGGCCTCAGGCGGATGTTCTTGATGGCAATGACTGTGCGCGTGGGAAAACGTTCATTCAGATAAACATTAATATTACGTACCCCATTGCGCACAGCCACTGCCTCATCTGCCGCCATCCTGCGCAACTCCTCGGAAGCATACCTGTGCTGTATTCGTTCAATATCAATAGCATCATTAGCAGCAACAGGATGCTTCCGTCTGACGTGGAGACCAAGGCCAGACCTGGTAGTGAACGCCCGCTCACAATGGGCACACTGGTGGTTCAAAGAGGCTGTGGAAGAGGAAGAGGGTAGGGATGATGAGGAAGAGGAAGAGGGTGAGGATGGCCGACGCCCCTGCCTGGGGTGCCTGTGAGCGCCTCCCCTAATACCCTGCGAGCCAATGGGCTGGGGGGGTTATGAGGCTCTTCTTCAGTTGTTTCCATAACGGGGGGGGCGCTTCATTTATGGAGGGTCAGGGAACCCGTTAACAGGGGTCCCCTCCCTGATCGCCAGAGGGTCATTCAGCCACCCCTGGAACTTCAAGAGGGGTCCGTCAGGGAAACCTAATAGGACCACCTCTATTATCCCAGGGGTCCCGGGTTGTGCGACGGGGACGCATGACCTTGACTTGGGTAGGGATAAGAAGGGCTCCGAAGAGATAAAAACACCCTCTATTACCCTACCCCAACAACCCAAAAAAGGAAATTCACTTTTGCGCATACGCAGTGGCTACTATCAGTCCAAAGGTGATGATTTTCATAGGGGACCATCTAAATACTAATCTCTAACATCCCAGAAAATTTCATTGAAATTGGATGGTAAATGTAGAAATTATGGCCGTTACAAGGAAATTCACGTTTGCGCATGCGCAGTGGCGACTATCAGTTCGAAGGTAATGATTTTCATAGGGGACCATCTAAATACTGATCTGTAACATCCCTGAGAATTTCATTGAAATTGGATGGAAAATGTAGAAATTTTGGCCGTTACAAGGAAATTCACTTTTGCGCATGCGCAGTGGCTACTATCAGTCCGAAGGTGATGATTTTCATAGGGGACCATTTAAATACTAATCTGTAACATCCCTGAAAATTTCATTGAAATCAGATGGAAAATGTAGGCCGTTACAAGGAATTCACGTTTGCGCATGCGCAGTCGCTTCTGTCAGTCCGAGGATGATGATTTTCATAGGGGACCGTCTACACACCAACCCACACAATCCCTGAAAATTTCATCGAAATCGGACAATAACTTCGTATAGTTATGCGCGTTACAAGGAATTCATGACAGACGGACAGACACACAGCCAGACAGACAGACACACAGACACGGAACCAAAATTGTTCAGAAAGGTCTAAAACGCAAAACGCGAGTGAAAATTTTGATTTTGGAGAACTTTTTTCATTCGTCCTTGAAAAGTGAAAACAAAGCTTCCGCTACCTTGGTAGACTCGGAAACAAAAAGTTCTCCAAAATCAAAATTTTCACTCGCGTTTTGCGCTTTAGACCTTTCTGAACAATTTTGGTTCCGTGTCTGTCTGTCTGTGTGTCTGTCATGAATTCCTTGTAACGCGTATAACTATACGAAGTTATTGTCCGATTTCTATGAAATTTTCAGAGATTGTGCGGGTTAGTGTGTAGACGGTTCCCTATGAAAATCATCATCCCCGGACTGATAGAAGCGACTGCGCATGCGCAAACATGAATTCCTTGTAACAGCCTTAACTTCTACATTTTCCATCCGATTTCAATGAAATTTTCAGGGATGTTACAGATTAGTATTTACATGGTGCCCTATGAAGATCATCACCCCCGGACTGATAGTAGCCGCTGCGCATGCGCAAACGTGAATTCGTTGTAACGGCCATAACTTCCACATTTTCCAATCCGATTCCGATGCAATTTCCAGAGATTATGCGGATTAGGTTGAAGATGGTCCCCTATGAAAATCACTACCTTCGGACTGATAGTAGCCACTGCGCATGCGCAAACGTGAATTCCTTGTAACAGCCATAACTTCTACATTTTCCATCCGATTTCAATGAAATTTTGAGGGATGTTACAGATTAGTATTTTGATGGTGCACTATGAAGATCATCACCCCCGGACTGATAGTAGCCGCTGCGCATGCGCAAACGTGAATTCCTTGTAACGGCCATAACTTCCACATTTTCTACCCGACTTCGATGAAATTGTCAGAGATTATGCGGATTAGGTTGTAGATGGTCCCCTATGAAAATCACCACCTTCGGACTGATAGTACCCACTGCGCATGCGCAAACGTGAATTACCTTGTAACGGCCATAACTTCTACATTTTCCATCCGATTTCAATGAAATTTTCAAGGATGTTACAGATTATCTTGTTTTGATGTTCTGATGTTTCGCGATTAACTACTACGCATGATCACCTATGCAATCGGGTTATGGATACGAGGAAGCTATGTGCCACACCCACTTGGCAGACGTTTTTTAAATGGCAATTTATATCTAGTTAATCTGGTGACATCTTAGAAAAAGCTGTGTGATTTACAAGATGTTTTTAGTGACACTAGTGACACCATGGTTCTATAAGGGTTAATCCGTGAGACTGGCTTCTCTGCTCGATATTTTATTGCGACTTCCTTTGAATAGTTCACCTGAACTCAGTGCATGTAGCGGCAGTTGTTTATCCCCGTGCGTCTCTTCGCCCCGAAAATGGCTTAGGAGCATGCATTATTTATAAAGCGGTTTATTGATCCCCTGTCAAAACAAGCTGCTCCTCTATAGGTGTTCTTGGACCTGGCAACACCTCATTTCTGGTCCCCTGTCACCCCGATTGTCAACATTCGGCGCGAAAGGTCAAAGCGGATCGACTGGGATCCCATGATATTTCGCTCCTTTGCGAACTGTTTGTTTATATCATACACATTCCTGTTCCATTTCATCGCAAGAGGGATATGAAGTTTACCTACAATCAGGGCAATCACAACATGAGTGAAGAAAGATGATTAGGCCTGCGCTAGCGTATTATAAATGGACTATCTTCCAACTACTATCGCAATTCCAGCCCGTATATTCGAATATTTTAAGAAGTTTCATATTGATTTGAAGGAGAATAATCATCAGTAACATCCCTTCATTCATAAATTGCCTGCAATTTTCACTGACTCGTCATGTATGATGTTTGCTGATGACCTGCAGATGTTTACATCCTGTAGAGTAGGCTCACTAAGCTTATGAAATTCCACCTAAACACCGAATCTCAGGATCCAATATGCCTAAATTTTGAGGGAAGTTTGGGGCTGTTCCCAAAAACATATTGGGTTCATAACGATCTGATCTGTAAAATTCACGTTAAGGTAAGGATGGGCATGTGCAAAACTGGGTCAAGCGACTAAGTTGGCTATAACTCAGTCCCAAAGCTTTGAAATCAAGTGCTTTCTTCGGGCCTGTAATTAGGAAGTCACATACTTTCATGCTAAACATACTAGAATGCGCTACTGCAGCTGGTAACCTCCAATTTTTTGTGAAGAGACTAAGCTGGCCACCCAACTTGGCAGATGTTTTTCCCGTTTAATCAAATTATCTTATTTATTCAACAAAGTATTACTTGAACTTATGCAAATGTAGAGTTTTATAATAATTATAAAATTAATATTAAATAATTTTAAATTAATATAAATTATAATATAAATTATAAATTAAGTAAAATTATAAAATTATTATTATAAAATTATAAAATTATAAAATTATGACAATTATTGTCACATTTCATAGATACTGATACCCTATTTCTGTTATTGTTTCAGGTAAGCACAAACTACTTGAAGACCCACCTGACTTACGTTATCTTCTACTTGGGTGAGTCGTGAATGTTTAATTCATATGGAGGGTTGGGGAAAAGAACTAGGTATCAATGTCAATTTTTTTAATTTTTGGCAATTTCAATATTTAGTTTAATTACTTGTAAAATGACGTCAGGTCAAGATTTCGAGTACAGATGATCCCCTATGAAAATCAATCACCCCCCCCCCCCCCCCCGATAAATAATAGCCTCAGCGTCTCTGGGAAACTCTTCTAACAACCATAATTAAATTTCTACACTGTCCATCAGAATTCTATGACATTTTAGGGGATTAAATGGGCAACTTCGCCATGTGATCATCAAACTTAGAATCTAATTTAGTGTTAGGTAGAAGAAGACTGAAGTTTTGAGATTATCTACTATGTGTCAGATCATCTATACAACCGAATTATGTATACGACGTCTTTTTTCGTTTAGTGCTAACACTATTCACAACACTACTCTTATTACTGTCACTGTTCTCAGTGTCACTGGAATCATTCATTTCGTATGTAAAAAACCATATTTAAGGAACTAGACGAGAAAATGAACCATCAGCAAGAAACAAAACATTGAAATGACCGCGGTGGAAAGTAAGGGAGAAACCTTTAAACATTAACGTTGGTCCCTTTTCCCTGTCAGGATTTTTTCTTCCATAATTTTCCCATTGCCATGATCTTTTTGCCAGTTTTGATTCACGCAACGATTACTACTGGAACAAGCTACTAGATGGCAAGAATATATCATTTTGTCAAAAAATTTACATTGATCGGTCTTCCCCGCAACCCTTCATGTGAATAACTTAGTGGACGGGAAATTTACGAATTTCAAGCATTCCCTTAATTTAATTTTAGAACATCGATTTTCTTGAACAACGTTCATCTCATAATATGAATATATTTGCATAAATATTTCACTTATAAGACCTTCGTCAACAAATTTCTGGTTTTATGTTTGGCTGTCTGTCGTAAAGAGACTGGAAAATCTAGGATTCCTGGTCAATCCACAATCCTTGCCAATAATGATCAATATAAAAGAGGAGGTTACGATTGTGACAGGAGTCTCTTAAATTAAAGTCTTGACAGACATTTGATTAAGTGTAGATTATTATTTCAGTCAACTTAGGCTATCATAACGTCCTTGTCTGTAGTAATTTAGTGAAGGATTGTCACTTCTTGTCACTCGCTCAAAATACTAGGTACCTAAGTTTGCTTCACTATAACTGGAATAAAAATCAAGAAATGGTAAATATCTTGTTAGACTATGGAAGAAGAGGAGGGAGAGAGAGTAATACGTTGCTTTATAGTCACTAAATTAACGAGATTGTACCATCGTAGTTTTTTATTATCAAGGATGCTGCTGATGTGAAGCGTTATAGAGAACAGTTCATCAATGCCCGAGTTCGAATGCATAGCGAATGGAATGGAGTGAACGTGGGATTCAATTATGTCCATTAGCTGACCGCTGACCAATCCATAACCTGTAGGCATTTCGATGGCAGCCCATCAAATTAGGTAATATCCCGGTAACCGCCTCAAATTCAACTGGTACGGACGTGCACGTCATCCGAGCGGCTCTGTTGGAATTCGAAGCCAGCCGCACCTGACATAACTGGCTCACTGCCTTTTCGAGACAGATCGAATTAGAGATAAACTCTTCCCTCGTTTCTTTTGAATGAATAAAAGGGGTATTATTGGTGGTCCAAGCACAAGGCGTGTATGTGACATTTATAATTGTGTCGAGATGCAAAGTTTTCTTCACGTTATTTAACAAGGTATTTTTGGTGTAAACATCCTGAAAGTTTTGGACAAATTCAAAATTCCCTCGAACTCGGCTCCATACAACTTTTAGTTATGGAATTTCAGTTCAAACTTTGTTCAGTTCTGTCGCCTACTAGTGTTATTCTGAAGTTGTAGTTGATCCGAGTCGAAGTTGGTTTTGTAGGGTTTGAGAGTAATTCGTAGCCGAAGAACCACTTCTAGAGTTAATTGAATAAACCTGCTCTTGTTGTAGGTGTAGTGATAAGTAATCGCGTTAAGTAATTTCGACTCCATCTTATCATTATGGTCTCGTCTTAGCTTAGAGACGTAAAGGATGAAGATCTGAGGCCTGAGAATCAACCTCTGCGGTACATCCGAATCTGATTCCATCACCATCACTACGACAGATTTGGTTGCTGTATCAATAATAATTATTATTAGAATAATAATTATTATTATTATAATTATAAAAATTATTTTGAATCAACTCCACAAATTTTATAAATGTGTAGTTTTTCTGGTTTATTATTTTCAATAATAAGACGTTGGAATCGAGCAAGAAAAGAAAATTTTAACCCCCCTCAAAATTTGATGTTTTACGTTTCAAGGTAGAATCCGAAAATCGAATAAAAAATTTTCCGTCCTTACGCGGTGCGCAGCACTTTTCTTAGCAACCCTGGACCAATTTGGTTCAAATTTGGTATTTGGGCTCCATTTGGGGTCTAATTGTGCCGCGAAGCTTTTGGTTGATGTCAGTCACTTTTAGGGGATGAAAATTGAGGGTTGAAATTTTCAAAAGTGCCCTAGATCGAAAACTCTCGAAATAAAGGAAATGTTTTTTCACCTATTTAAAATAGTATTGAATTTAAAAAAATTTGTGAGACCACCCGGAGCTCTGCAGGACAAACCGTTCGCTTCCTACGAGGGTTTTCCTTCTAAAACACAGAATCACGAGTGTGAATCACTCTAATCTAATCTCCGTTGAATTTTTAGCTAACCAAAACTCGATAACTGTTCGTTTCTTCAAGTTGTATTCAGTTTTGCTTCCTTAGCAACCAGTAGTCAAATTTCCATATGAAGCTCCCAATTTTGTTAATCGAGTGTGTAGCGTTTAGTTCTTTCTAATAAACATGATTGTCAATATTTGAGATGACCTCATGACCTTGAGAGGATTCCGATAATAAATTAGTAATCAACTCCTATCGTGTTAGTTCACATCGCTGCCTGCTTCCTCTTAATATTAAAATATCAATAATTAAAATAATTTAATTGAAACTAAGGAACAATAGTTGAACACCCCACACCTGACACCATGTTTAACTATCCTCTTAATGTTTTAGTATCAATAATAAATTAAAACTAAAGAACGATAGTTAAACAGTCAAGGTGTGAAGGCAGTATGGTGTGGTGGAGCCTACCAATGGTTAGTAGGTGAAAAAAAGTTGGTAGGTAAAAAAAAAATTTCAACCCCAAACACCAACCAAATGGAAATGAAGGGTTGACATTTTCAAAAATGCCCTAGTAGGTAGTAGGTACCTACGGTTGGTAGTGAGTGATCTATACAGAAAATAATATACCTTTGGGCTATGATTTGCAGCGTTTTTAGAAGGTACTTACTACATAATGCTACAGCCCATGTTAAGTCTTGACCTCCTCAACATTATCAATCAATTATCAATTACTAATCAGCGTGATCTTAAACTCTAGTCATCCATCATCCAGCCATCATTTCCTGGGTCTGCTACCGGTTTTTCCGGGGATATTCCCTTCACAGGTTGGTTTCCGTCCATTCTCTCCACGAGGCCGATCCATTCAATTGTAATTGCTTAAATTTCGGCCACGATATCTTGTTGTCCATAGAAATCGCGGTGCTTATAAAATTCATGAATTGTGTTAAAATTTATTATTATTTAAAATTCATAATATAACTGTGTGGATTATTCAGCTACCACCAATGTAATGAACCAATGGGATATTGCGGGGAATTTTCCTTTCTAATCTTTCTCGATAGGTATCCTTCGTCGGCGCAAGCCGTGGCCCACGTTTTCGGGCCATAAAGAACCACCGACCATTGTTTCTCCATTGTTTGATTACAACGAATTTTAGGTTTCTGCTGGGATATTTGGTTGCGGAAAACCCTTCCAAGAGCGAAATATTGCCAGCTGCAACTCGGGCTCTGATAACCATTTTGGTATTTATGGCCTTCAGAAAGTAGAGTTCCCAAATACGAGAAGGTTGTAGTGTTGTCATCATGTGGATCCATTAAGCGTGATCCTAGTAAATATTACCACCTCTTGCTGCCTTGTTGAGATCACGTTTCTAGCGATTTATTGAGAGACCCACCTCCCCAGCACTTCTTCCAGCTCTCTGACGTTTCTCTCCATCATGTCTGTATTATCTACATTTGCAAGATTCTGACTCAATTGGTTGCATAGGCCTCAGGGATCACTCCGGTCCATCTGTTGCGTAACCTTTTCGTGAGCTCAGTTGAAAAGTAGATATAAGTGATGTTAGGTTCCTCCTCCCGAAGCTGACCTTCCTCTTCGTCGGAAGACATGGTATTTGCAAAGGAACAACACTTCCGAATTGTAAACCAATTTTATTACCTAAAGAAACTGAACTATTTCAGGAACAGAACTCGAGTTAGCGATACTCCCCCTCGGACAGCGTTTACTATAAATTTGATATCAAAATGATCACACAGACACCTCGAAGGTTCACACTCAGTCGAGCTGCAACAATAACTGTTCGAACAGAACTAGAGGAGAGCTTAATATGTGCTCCCTCTTGTCTCAATAGTTTCAAAACCTGTCACGAGGGGATTTGTGAGCAGCTAATGACGACACTACTGTGGTTCTCGAGTTCAATATAATAAAGATTTTTTGAAATAACAATGTCTGTAAATTTGATGATAATGCAAGTAAAATCTGATGATAGTAATGCAAGTAAAATGGTAAAGTTCAATCGTGTTCGATCAGGGTTTGAGTCTTCGTTTTCATCAATCCATCACATATAGTTGGCAATGAATTCCCCTGTCTAAGTCTCAGGTCCTCAAACTCCCCAGACAGCTCACTCCCCATCTTCAGCTTACACTTGGCATTGGTCAGTGTCATACGTACCAAGCAAACAAGTTTCCTGAGGATGTCAAGCTCATACATGGACTTGTAAGTTCTCGGTCGTCTTATCGACAGTTTTTCAGTCGAATTTTGAAATTCAATGGAAGACTTTGCAGAGATCACACTTAAGCACTAGGGTTGTTTCTTTGCCTTTCGTTCCTCCCTTTTCAAGCGTTGCATAAATCACAAAAATAGTGAACTCCAATCTTCAGCAGCAAAACTAACTATCTCACCAGAAAAAGAAACAATGGGAAATGAAACATGAAGCATTCGATTTAGTGGGAAGTTACTGAGACAACATAATACAGTAGTGATAAAAATTAAAACAAAACACTGAAATAGCGATTTTCCATCCTCCGTTGTGTAATAGTTTGCGTTGTTTTTAATCTATGTTTTTAGGTTTCATGAAATGCTGCTGGCTGGAAAACACTCCCCTCGTGTCAATCTATATTGGGGATTACGAAGGAGAGTAATGAAAAAAAGTTGATATCTACCCGTATATGAAAATCCTCTCTTTAAAAGACTCAACTGTTGAAAGGTGAAAGTGCGCTGGGGTTATTGCTATCAGTCGACCCACATAACGTTTATTCAGGATGAATTTCTAATAAAAAGAAGCGGACCGAACAATATTCCTTCCTCCGAATGAAGTTCGATCCGCAAAGAAAATTGAATCAAAGGAGATTCTCGATGGGAGTGATCGTAGAGTCTATTTTGAAAGGGGGATATTCGCCTTTTAATACGAGTATGATCCGAGTTAGGAACACTCTCTCGAAAGAGATGGGCCGCTATAGGACGTTGGAAGGGTAGTTACCCCTCTTGTAGGCTACCCCACTATATCACCATTAACCTACTTCTTCAGATAAACACCTCACTTATTTATGTTCCACCCTCTTCCTTCTCTCCTCATCCTCGCTTTTCCGAAGATAACGGCGAATATCGTGTAGTCCCTGGAATGAAAGACCGTCGTTCAAACTACCATTCTTATCAGTTTCAAGTGTGTTGCAGAGTTTGAGATCGCGTGACAAAAACTGACGTGGCTCATAACGGGTTAAAGCGTTCTGTGATCTTCTATCGGTTAATGCTAAACCTGCCGATGGGCTCTACGGATCTGATTCCTTTCGCTCTTTCGCAGAATTGAGTTTTCGGACTACTGGTGTGACTATTCGTCATGTCGCCGAATAGCCTTAAAAAGGTGCTATGGCTGTTATGAGTGATAATGTATGTATACCTCCATGTAGAAGAGACCAGACTACATGAACTTGCAGCAGGGATGAGGGTACCATCCCTAAAATATGCAGCTATATGATAAAATGCAGCTTTGGTTCTCTGCATCTGAGCAACACTTGCTGGTATTTTTATAAACTGCCCTATCTTCCTGCAGAGCCTCTCTGACAAAAAGATTCGGTGGATCGTCGTTGGCTTGGGTGGAACAAATCACTGCAGACTGTAAATTTTAGCTAGCCCGTTTCGTTTCATGTCACTCAGTTGTGCGTCCTTAGCAACCAAGAATAACATTTTGTAACGAAGGCACTCTCAGATAGCGATCGTTTTCATTGGAATGCACAAGCGTGCCTGTTATCAATGAGCCTCCAACATGGTAGACACATTCGGACCACCGTCTTTGTTCTTCCCTTGTCATGCTGTCAGTTTTCCAACATGTGCAGTTTTTTTACCGTATTCTTGGGGTTTCCGTCGTGTTTATTGGTTTTACCATGTCTGAGGCAAACGAATACAGTGGTTTAGGGGACTGAAATTCAGGTAGTCGACCGTCCAAAAGTCTAGCGTTTCGAAATATAGCAACCATCTCCGCGTTGTCTCCAATGTCTATGCTTACATCTTGAACCATGTTTCCCCTTGCGATGTTGGTCGGAAGTGTGAGAAGCAGGTGCTGAAATGCAGGTGGATAGTAAGTAAATGAATAGTAAATATAATCCAAAAAAGCATTATGTTTGGTCTCTCTTATCTTTTAAAGGCCGAAGTGCGATGGACAGTGCTTCAATGCATGAACATGTATGCCCCACCTCCCTTCCCTATTTCTGTCTTCCCCTCCTGAAGACTGTTCTACCTGCCTACCTTCCTCTCCCCTCGCTTCAGCAGTTGAATGGCGAGAAGTACCGCAGTAGGATACCTAAACCGCAGCCCTGGTTCTTCGAAATTAAAACTAAAATCCAAAACTTAACAGTAACGCGATTAAATGCTTATTCGCGAACCGTGGAGTGCTTCGCTAACTCCCCCAAGAAGAGGACATCCATCCCCCGTCGACGGGAAGAGCAGGCGCGCCTACCATCAGGTCAGTTTCTGTACCTACCTTTCCTTTTCCATCATTTTGTGCATTTATTGTGTTGTTCATCTCATTCACGGTAAATAAGGCCCAGACCAGTATACAGTACCACCTTCACGTGCGTTCCTCTTTTTTATTATTTTAATTTTCCCCCGGATAGGGACGTACGTTACACATTATATCCAAAAATGTAACATTAAACCGAGTGGGTACCTACTCCATGAGTTTATAGAGACGTGTACAACGTAATATATTATGTACTCTCAACATCTTCAAAACATAACCTGTGCATACAGGATCCTTCCTAGACTACTACTACCTGGATACTACTACTACCTACCACTACCACCTACCACCACTACCACCTTACTACTTCCTAGATTTACTGAGAAACAAAAACAAAAGAAAATAAGTCAGGGTACTCTGGGTTTGCGGTGACAAGGAGAGGACCTATTTAATAGGTTGAAGTTTTTTTTTCAATTTTTAAGTAAGGGGTAAATTGTATAATTTCAACGAATCGTGCTGTACCACATCCACAAGGCTGACTACTCTCTCAAACAGAGAAAATAACCATTTTATTATATTAAAATTGGCCAGCTGCCCTTATACTGGGTTGCCAAGAGACATAGCATAATAGTCAACATTTATAGTCTAGATTATAGCAAATACGATAATAATAAGATAATTCATAATAATATTTTAAACAAATCCAAAATTGTCAACAACAACAACAAACACGCTGCAAATTATTTCACAATGGTTTATTATTTTTTTTATATAGATCACTCGTGTGCAAAGCCACCAACCATCCTTGGGAAGGCAGACGAGGGTTTCAAGGATTCTCAGAGAATGGTCACCTGTGAACTCTCATTATTTCTATTAAGTAAAATTCCTGTAAAAAGGTAATGAGAACTAAGAAAAACTGCAATTTAGAATGGTAAAATTTGCAGTGTTTGAGGTCGAAAACTTTATTTGATTGAACATAAGGTGAGGTAGAAGGTATTTACGATCAAATGAACGGAGTAGTGTGCTATTACTCCCGTCATTTTCACTTAACAAAAAGATTCAATTTAAAATTAAAAAAAATTAAAAATAAAAAAAAAATAAAAAAATAAAATTAATTTAAATATTTATTTATTTATTAATATTAATTAATACTTCTTTATTTATTTTTTAATTAATTAAATAATGTTTTTTAATTTCATTTAAATTCAATTTAAAATAAAAAACTTGGAGTAGAAAAATTAGGGTATTAATGGTCATGAACGACCAGACATGTGAAGCGAGAATGTATGACAAGCAAGCTGGTCCGAAGATTGATAACGTCTGAATCGTTAATATAAGTTACGTCGCAAGCGCAATGCGAGCTGGTGAAATCGTTTATTTCTCGTAAGTAGTATTAAGGAAAAAACAGCGTTCTATGCAGGCGGGTGATCTATACAGTAAATTTATAAACCATTGTGCCATAATTTACAGTGTTTTTACCGGTTTGGTCGAGGGGGGACTCCGAAGGGATACATTTAATGTGTTCCCTCCTAGTGGATACTGTGGAGTCCAACAAGAATGGACGCATGTAAGCTATCACTGTTGGTTACCTATTCTCAATCCATCTTCGTCA
This sequence comes from Apolygus lucorum, assembly GCA_009739505.2. Classification (NCBI taxonomy): domain Eukaryota; kingdom Metazoa; phylum Arthropoda; class Insecta; order Hemiptera; family Miridae; genus Apolygus; species Apolygus lucorum. The sequence continues at coordinate 53,871,088 of CM019177.2, forward strand.
TTAGTAGACTGGATTGATCGGTTTCCTAGTCTATCAGTGATCCAATGAATAGTGAGATGGCACCACAGGACTTACAAGGTAACACACAGAAACACCCCGCATGTTAGCGTTACACCTTCCTATTCTCTCATCTCACGTGTTGACGCTTCATTAAGAGCAGACCTGATTGAAACACCTTCCCAGCAGCAATTACCTATCGTGTTCCAACATCCACACCGCCGACTGATTTGGGAACAGCCTGAATCACGTGGTCCGGAAGGAGTGGGAAGTCGGCAGAATTTCGCCAGGATATGAGGTCTGGAGGAGCGGAGCAGCTTCAATTAGGGTCCTTGGAACTTCCTCCAGTTCGGGTTTGAGATCTGACACCTCCCGCGTACGCTCCAGTGGTCGCATTCAATTCGCTTGTCGGCGTTCCTCCTAATAGGCAGTTATTGGGGAAACTCCGTATTGTCATCGCATTGCGGTGACATGCTAATGAGCATCAATTCGAGATAACATTTTGATATGATATTATGATCAATAATATAACTTTGACCATTTGAAGTTGTGATAAGTATAATTATACCTGTGACCCTAGGAGTTTATATTGAATTTATTTTTTCAGACGCTTCTTTATTGTAAATTATAAGACGGATTGAAACATGTTATACATCATAATTATACATCTAGAATTTAGAGTACTGCTACTCGTGATTATTGGATATTATCACACAACTGCTCTAAATTATTGGATATTATTATACAGCTACTCTCGATTATTGGATAATATTGTACAGCCACACTCAATTACTTGTCATTTTGGTTTATTATTTTCGACAATGAACCTTTGGAATCGACCAAGAAGAAAGAATTAACCCCTCAAAATTTGTTGGTTTACGTTTCAAGGTACCTACGTAGAATCCAAAAATCTAATAAAACGCTGCAAATTATTACACAATGGTTTATTATTTTTCTATAGATAACTCGTCTGCAAAGCCACCAACCATCCAACATGGAGAAAAACGTCGATCGTATTTCGGTCAGCTATAATTTGAACGGAGATTGGGCCTCTTTCGCAATTCACACTCGTGTTTCTGATTTATCGTACGTCCAAAACTTAAATTCTCGTAGTGAGCGAACGGTTTGTCCTACAGAGCTCCGGATGGTCTCAAAAAATTCTAAAAATTCTATAGAACCTTAAATTGAAGGAAAAACAATACCTTTATATCAAAATGTTTTGAGTTAGGGCGTTTTCAAAATTTCAAAATTCATTTTGGAACCCTTAGACGTAACCTACATCAATCAAAATCTTCGGGGCACAACTAGACCCCAAATGGAGCCTACAAACCAAATTTCATCACAATCGGTCAATGCTAAGTGGCAAAAGTGCTGCGTACGGCGTACTGCGGACGGACGGCCAAATTTTGGTTTATTATTTTCAATAATGAACCTTTGGAATCGACCAAGAAAAAAAATTTTAACACCCTCTCAAAATTTGATGGTTTACGTTTCAAGGTACGTAGAATCCAAAAATCGAATAAAAATTTGGCCGTCCGTCCGCCGTACGCGGCACTTTTGCCACTTAGCATTGTCCGATTTTGATGAAATTTGGTATGTAGGCTCCATTTGGGGTCTACTTGTGCCCCGAAGCTTTTGGTTGATGTAGGTCACTTCCAAGGGTTCCAAAATCAATTTTGAAATTTTGAAAACGCCCTAACTCAAAAAATTTTGGTATAAAGATATTGTTTCTCCTTCAATTTAGGATTCTATAGAATTTTTAGAATTTTTTGAGACCACGCGGAGCTCTGTAGGACAAGCCGTTCGCTCCCTACGAAAATTTAAGGGTTTAAATTGAAATATATATATATATAAATCAAAACACGAGTGTGAATCGCAAAAGAGGCCTAATCTCCGTTCAAATTAGAGCTGACCGAAATGCGATCGAAAGTTGGTAATTTGGATTTTTTTTTTTGATTTTTTTATTTTTTTTTTTTCGATTTTTGGTTTATTATTTTCAATAATAAGCCTTTGGAATCGAGCAAGAAAAAAAAAATTTTAACCCCCCCTCAAAATTTGATGTTTTACGTTTCAAGGTACGTAGAATACGAAAATCGAATAAAAAAATTTCCGTCCGTCCGCCGTACGCCGTACGCCGTACGCCGTACGCCGTACGCGGCACTTTTCTTAGCAACACTGGACCGATTTGGTTCAAATTTGGTATATGGGCTCCATTTGGGGTCTAGTTGTGCCGCGAAGCTTTTGGTTGATGTAGGTCACTTCTAAGGGGTGAAAATTAAGGGTTGAAATTTTCAAGAGTGCCCTTGCTCGAAAACTCTCGAAATAAAGGTATCGTTTTTCACCAATTTAAAATAGTATTGAATTTTTAAAAATTTTTGAGACCACCCGGAGCTCTGTAGGACAAACCGTTCGGTCCCTACGAGTACTTGGAGGTTTTCCTTCGATAAAACAGAATCATGAGTGTGAATCGCAAAAGTGGTCTAATCTCCATTCAAATTTTATCGGACTAAAATGCGATCGCTGTTCATTTCTTCGATTTGTATACAGTTTTGCCTTCTGCGTAACCAGTAATCAAATTTCCATAAGAAGCTTTCTATTTTTCCAATCGAGTGTGAAGCGTTTAGTTCTTTCTAATAAACTTGATTGTGAAGGTGTGAAGCCAGTATGGTGTGGTAGGTAGTACCTAGCTGGTAGGTAAAAAAAGTTGGTAGGTAAATAAAATGTTGGTGGGTAAAAAACGCTGCAAATCATTGCTCAAAGGCTTCTTCACTCTTCAGATCACTGATCAGCTGAGTGAGCTCCGAAGCCATTTTCAATCCTATTGAATGGAAGTGCTCTTTCAGGCGTCTCCAGCATTCGAGGAGATCTTCTTCACTCTTCAGATCACTGATCAGCTGAGTGAGCTCCGAAGCCATTTTCAATGCTATTGAATGGAAGTGCTCTTCCAGGCGTCTTCAGCATTCGAGAAGATCTTCTTCACTCTTCAGAACACTGATCAGCTGAGTGAGCTCCAAAACCATTTTTACTCCTATTGAATGGAAATGCTCTTCCAGGCGTCTCCAGCATTCGAGGAGATCTTCTTCACTCTTCAGATCACTGATCAGCTGAGTGAGCTCCAAAACCATTTTTACTCCTGTTGAATGGAAGTGCTCTTCCAGGCGTCTCCAGCATTCGAGGAGATCTTCTTCACTCTTCAGATCACTGATCAGCTGAGTGAGCTCCAAAACCATTTTTACTCCTATTGAATGGAAGTGCTCTTCCAGGCGTCTCCAGCATTCGAGGAGATCTTCTTCACTCTTCAGATCACTGATCAGCTGAGTGAGCTCCGAAGCCATTTTCAATCCTATTGAACGCAGGAAGCTGAAATTTGAGAGGGAAGGTCAAGGGAGAATACAGATGGTGGTAGGTGCTATTGATGGAGAACCAGTGATCTATACAGAAGGGTGATCTATACAGAAAATAATAAACCTTTGAGCAATGATTTGCAGCGTTTTTTCTTTTTGGTTTATTATTTTCAATAATAAGCCTTTGGAATCGAGCAAGAAAAAAAAATTTTTAACCCCCCCTCAAAATTTGATGTTTTACGTTTCAAGGTACGTACAATCCGAAAATCGAATAAAAAAATTTCCGTCCGTCCGCCGTACGCCGTCCGCCGTACGCCGTCCGCCGTCCGCCGTACGCGGCACTTTTCTTAGCAACACTGGACCGATTTGGTTCAAATTTGGTATATGGGCTCCATTTGGGGTCTAGTTGTGCCGCGAAGCTTTTGGTTGATGTAGGTCACTTCTAAGGGGTGAAAATTAAGGGTTGAAATTTTCAAGAGTGCCCTAGCTCGAAAACTCTCGAAATAAAAGTATCGTTTTTTCACCAATTTTAAATAGAACAGAATTTTAAAAAAATTTTGAGACCACCCGGAGCTCTGTAGGACAAACCGTTCGGTCCCTACGAGTATTTGAAGGTTTTCCTTCGATAAAACAGAATCATGAGTGTGAATCGCAAAAGAGGTCTAATCGCCGTTCAAATTTTATCTGACTAAAATGCGATCGCTGTTCATTTCTTCGATTTGTATACAGTTTTGCCTTCTGCGTAACCAGTAATCAAATTTCCATATCAAGCTTTCTATTTTTCGAATCGAGTGTTGTTGAAAACAATTACACCAAAGCCGAACTGGCATGAAAATCTTTAACAAGTTAATAATAACTCACAGCAATCTTCTTCAGAATTATATTGTCATGAGAGACTTACTTAGATACCATTATAAAAAAGAATGAAATATTGAAATTCACTGTCCAAGTACAATTACGTGTCCTTCAAATATTCGCTCGAGTTCCAATAGATACAGGTAAACAAGGTTTGTATGGAGCCGCCATCGCGGCTGAATTACCTACTTCACGAAGTGAAGTAGATATTCGCGACACTCCCGCCCCATTTGGTGTAAACTCAATCCGTTTCTGTTTAGTCTAGTCTCTTCACATTCACAATCGGTCTGTTTGTTGGTCTTTATCTTCATTTTCTCTGATTCTTGATTGTAAGTTTCCACTACAGGGTGATGCCGAAGAAAATTTCGAAATTGCGCCTCCTGAGGTAGCTTCACACTTCTCTTCTTCCCATCCGAATATCCAGGAAAACTTCGATGCAGGGAAGCTGGTTTGCGGGAGCAATTGCCCGCCATCAGTGTCCATCCAAGGAGAGTTTCTACAGCTACCAGTCCACACTTCAATTTTTTCTTCCTCCCAGTGAACAGTTTCCCTGCAAAGTCCGTACCGATGAAAATATCCACATCTTCTTCACTGAAATCAGCGACGACTATTCCCAACTCATCTAACTCTTCAAATAACGTCCCTCGGTCCTGAGAAAATGAAATGTTGCGACAGCTTGAAAGATGAGGTGGTAGTACTTCATTTGAGGTTGATTGCCTGGAAAGATTTTTTGTACACATCAAAGGTACGTGTCTACCTTTACAGATGATACATTTCAAAATCGTACGACATTGATTCGCAGAATGGTTGGGTTTCAAACATGATAAGCATCGTTTGGATTTCAAGATGATTTCCTTTCGTTCGTCAAAACTCATTTTTCGAGATTTGAAGCAATTTTCACTAGGGTGTAAGCCTTCACAAAAGATACATCTCACTTTAGGTTTTGAAGTTATGTTGATAAGATCTACCACGGTAGGTCTACTGGGAGTCTGAAAAGTTTCTTCAGGTGGTCTATACTTCTCCTTTGGACTTTCAGCCAAACCAAATCTCTCCACAGCCAGACGTATCTTCTCTTCACTCTCAACCTCATTCTTGATAAAATGTATTAAACTGTCCAACATTTGCTTACTGGAATTGCCGGACGCTGACAAAAATGGATCACCACTAATGCTGCGCTGCCAGACACGCAATGCATCTTCGGATAAACACGATTCAATCATGGGGAGCAAAATCGCTGCATTCGACTCGGAGGTCACACCAAGGGAAGCTAAGGCTCGTAGCTGGGTCTCGAGTTTGTCATACAGGTTGGACATGCTGACTTTTTTCTTGTTCGCATTCAACAACAATTTGATCAACTCCCTAACATAGACCCCAACTAAGAGTTCGCTACGTCCAAATCTCTCCCTTAGACTCTCGAGCGCGTTCTTGTAGTTCTCGCCGGTTGGAGGATAACTTTCCACAACCTCACGAGCCCTACTGTTCGGAGCAGTGGCCTGAACCAAGTACTGGAACTTGTCGTCGTCAGCAATTTCAGGATCTTCATCAATTTTTCTGAACTGTCCCCAGAATGATAGCCACTCTTTGAGGTCTCCATTAAATTGTTTAAACTGAAGTTTAGGCAGTTTGAATTTCTTTTTGGTGACTTTTGGTGACGAATGTAGGCTACTTTGATAGCTCTGACAACTCCGAACACTTCGAGCATCATGGTCAACTAGGTATGATTCAAATTTTAAAACAATCGATTTATACCTGTCTTGATAGCTTTGAGCCGCTTCCATTTCTTCAATTACTTCGTCCTCCTGGGGCTCCACATCGGCTGAAACTAGGCTCTCAAAGACGGAAGCATCGAGATCGGCGAGTTCCCGGCACTTCTCCTTCAAACTGTCTATCTTGACTCTGAACTCAGTGACGTCACCCTCCGGCCCGGGCTCGGTAATTTTACTCGCGAGTTTAGTAAAGAAAGCACGCACGAACTTGCGGCGGCTAACAATTTTATCCATATTTAGTACAAAAAAGAAACAGATTCTAAAACGTCAAACAAAGAATGTCACGGTCGCCACTAATGTTGAAAACAATTACACCAAAGCCGAACTGGCATGAAAATCTTTAACAAGTTAATAATAACTCACAGCAATCTTCTTCAGAATTATATTGTCATGAGAGACTTACTTAGATACCATTATAAAAAAGAATGAAATATTGAAATTCACTGTCCAAGTACAATTACGTGTCCTTCAAATATTCGCTCGAGTTCCAATAGATACAGGTAAACAAGGTTTGTATGGAGCCGCCATCGCGGCTGAATTACCTACTTCACGAAGTGAAGTAGATATTCGCGACAAGTGTGAAGCGTTTAGTTCTTTCTAATAAACTTGATTGTGAAGGTGTGAAGCCATTATAGTGTGGTAGGTAGTACCTACCAATAGTTGGTAGGTAAAAAAAAATTGGTAGGTAAAAACAATGTTTGTAGGTAAAAAACGCTGCAAATCATTGCTCACTGATCAGATCACTGATCAGCTGAGTGAGCTCCGAAGCCATTTTCAATGCTATTGAATGGAAGTGCTCTTCCAGGCGTCTCCAGCATTCGAGGGTATCTTCTTCACTCCTCACATCACTGATCAGCTGAGTGAGCTCGAAAGCCATTTTCAATCCTATTGAATGCAAGTGCTCTTCCAGGCGTCTCCAGCATTCGAGGAGATCTTCTTCACTCTTCTGATCACTGATCAGCTGAGTGAGCTCCGAAGCCATTTTCAATCCTATTGAACGCAGGAGCTGAAATTTGAGAGGGAAGGTCAAGGGAGAATACAAATGGTGGTAGGTGCTATCGATGGAGAACCAGTGATCTATACAGAAGGATGATCTATACAGAAAATAATAAACCTTTGAGCAATGATTTGCAGCGTTTTTTGGATGGATGGTGATTTTGTAGACAAGTGATCTATATAGAAAATAATAAACCATTGTGTAATAATTTGCAGCGTTTTTATTCAATTTTTGGATTTTACGTACCTTGAAACGTAAACCATCAAATTTTGAGGGGGTGTTATACATTTTTTTTTCTTGGCCGATTCCAAAGGTTCATTATTGAAAATAACAAACCAAAATTTGGCCGGCCGTCCGCCGTATGCGGCACTTTTGCCACTTAGCATTGACCGATTTTGATGAAATTTGGTATGTGGGCTCCATTTGGGGTCTAGTTGTGCCCTGCAGATTTTGGTTGATGTACATCACTTCTAAGGGCTGAAAAATAAATTTTAAAATTTCGATAACGCCCTAACTCAAAAAAATTTGATATAAAGGTATTGTTTTTCCATCAATTTAAGATAGCATAGAATTTTTAGAATTTTTTGAGACCACGCGGAGCCCTGTAGGACAAATTGTTAAACCATCAAATTTTGAGTGGGTGTTAAAATTTTTTTTTCTTGGTCGATTCCAAAGGTTCATTACTGAAAATAATAAACCAAAATTTGGCCGTCCGTCCGCCGTACGCGGCACTTTCCCCACTTAGCATTGATGAAATTTGGTATATACCAAATTTCATCAAAATCGGTATAGGTATAGGCTCCTTATGGTATAGGCTCCATATGGTATAGGCTCCATTTGGGGTCAAGTTCTGCCCCGAAGATTTTGGTTGATGTAGGTCACTTCTAAGGGTTGAAAAATAAATTTTGAAATTTCGAAAACGCCCTAACTCAAAAAATTTTGATATAAAGGTATTGTTTTTCCATCAATTTAAGATAGCATAGAATTTTAAGAATTTTTTGAGACCACGCGGAGCCCTGTAGGACAAATTGTTCGCTCCCTACGAGAATTAAAGGGTTGGACTTACGATAAATCAGAAATACGAGTGTGAACCGCAAAAGAGGCCTAATCCCGTTTCAAATGTTAGCTGACCGAAATACGATCGATCTTCAAGTTGGTTGGTGGTAACAATGGAAAAGCCGTATTCTTTGCAGACGAGTGATCTATATAGAAACATAATAAACCTTCGTGTAATAATTTGCAGCGTTTTTATACAGCTTACCCTCGATTATAGGTATTATTATACAGCTACTATCAATTATTGGATATTATTATACAGCTACTCTCGATTATTGGATATAATTATAAATCGACGCTCGATTTTTGGATATTATTGTTCTGTTTCTTGTGATTATCAGACACTATGATGCAGCTTATCGTGGAAATCGAACATTATGTAAAAGATAAACGTTCATAATAGCCAAACCTTTGACCAACGTTCTTTCTTGACGCGGGAGTTTATCTTCCATTTTCCTTGCTTTTTACTTCCGTAAATTATGATAGGGACTCCAGAAGTCTGGGGGATAACTTTCTTCTTAATGTGCCGTCATTTCCTATTACGCATAACTCGAATTATCGTGAAAACAAATCAATCCTTGTAGTTCGGAACTGCTGTGGTGTCAAAAAATTCTACTTCATCTCAAAATATGAAACTAACGCGAGAAAAGTCTTATGGAATCAGGTGGAGTTATCATACTTTTGTTCGAAGGTTCTGCGGATTTTCATAAAAACTACCTCCCAAAACCTAAAGGTAGCAGAACACGTAGGCTCGGCGTTTATTTTCACCCGGAAATTGGTTTGGAAGTAAACACTACACCTTTCGCAAACCGACTCTAATCGTATCATTCGGCTGCACGCCGTGAGCGGGATCCCAATTTCCGCTGCGACTCCCTGAACAGGCCTAATGCCAGTCAACTTTGTCTGGATGGAATTCCGTTGAAGAGGAAATCCAATTTATGCATCCAACCAACGTATACGAATATATTTTTTCGAAATTCTATATCTATATTCGAGGGACATTCTCAACACTACGCGAGCTTTGAAGACTCCAATTTGTTCACTAATAGATTTCCAACGGGACGTAAACGAAACCGATGAGTCTATTAACATTTTGGCCGGGGGACGGCTTTTGTTGGCTGACAGGATATTGAGACCACGAAGCGAGCCACTCATGTCAAACAAAGTGTAAACAAACAAAGCGCAAAGCAGTTCACAGCGTCAAGCTCATTTGCATATTTATACAAGTTAGCACTGTCCACTTCGGCAAATTTGAGTGAAGTCTCACTATAGAATATTTTTATCATTCAACAAAGATTTTTCGACAGTCACTTCTGACACAATTTCACTGACGTCAATTATCTCACCTTAGCGACTTATCATGTTGTGTCTCAAAAGAGTTAACATTTGTCACAAAATAAACATTAACAAAATTTTTCAACATGGATATGTTTTTGGTCTGGGGTTCGTTATAAAATTTGGAAACAACACCAAAATTTGTGACGACCCGGCTCTTGAGATTGTTATTAACTCGAATGAAAACTGAAGGCGATCATTAATGAAGTTAGGTATAAGTAGGTGAGTTAGGTACTATAGATACCTAAATAACATGGATGCTTTTACAGTGAACATATCCATGATTCAATGTTTTTCCGTGAAGCGGAGAAATTTCCAAGAATTAAAGCTGAAAACAAGACTTCGAAGTGGTAATTTCTCTCGAGTTGTTGTTGAAAGTTTGGCATTGGAAACACATTGTTCTGAAGTACTGATTACCCAAAGTGAGTAGAGGATTTTCTTTTTACCTCGCTATTTACTTATTTAGCTCGTTTTGAAGAAAAAAATGGCGGATAATTAATCGTTATTAAATGATCTGAATGTAGAACAGTGGGTCTACCGTCTGCATTTTCTTCTCAACTTGTTTTCATGTTAATTTTTGGAATAATTTCAATGTTCGGCTTATAATTTTCATAATAAACCTTTGGAATCGAGGAAGAAAAATTGCAACCCCCCTCAAAATTTGATGGTTTACGTTTCAAGGTATGAAGAACCCGAAAATCGAATAAAAAATTTCCCATCCGTTTGTCGTACTTTCCTAGTTTCTAAGGACTGATTTTGATGAAATTTGGTGTTTGTGCTCCATTTGGGGTCTAGTTGTGCAGCGATGCATTTGGTTGATGTCAGTAACTTCTATGGGTTGAAAAGTAGAGGTTGTAATTATCAAATCACACCATAGCTCGAACTCTCGAAATAAAGTTTTTTTTCTGAAATACTGTTTTTTCACTGATTTAAATTAGAATTGAATTTTTAGCATAGAATGAGACCAGCTAGAGCTCTGTAGAACAAACCGTTTTTGTTCTCTATGAGAATTCAAGGGTAGAGAGTGTGAATAGTAAAGGATTGTTCACTAACGGAAACAGGGTAACTCCGATCAAATTTCAGCTGATCAATAGTGTTTATTTCTTTGAATAGAGTCACTCAGTTGTGCTTCCCTAGCAACCAATAACCAAATAACGATGCTTAGCTGGAAGGCCTTTCTGTTTAAAAATATACTTGACAGTGAAGCCACAGCGAAAATACGACAGAGACCTGTGTTCTTTGCAGGCGAGTGATCTATTCAGAAAAACAATGAACCTCTGTGCAATAATTTGCAGCGTTTTTTGCTCTCTAATACATTGACCTGGAGGGTCAATTCTTGTTGTCTCATCAATACAAATGTAGAAATGAAGCCACCCACTAAAGACGAAACGTTTTGATTACTATATTTAGTCCGGGAGCCCGGCTGAAAAAGGCAACTGATCGATAGAAAAGTGCCAATTATTGAATTTGATAGTACTCATTGTGATAATACAAGAAACGCACGTCTGCCGTTCCAAAGCCGTCGGATTCCAAGATGGCGGCCGATGAAACAGAACTCAAAATCATGAAAATCTGACTTACAGGTAGATGGGATAACATTTCGGCCTAAGATACTTTCATCCACGGGCAACTCAACCATGTTCGTCTGCCACTTCAAAGTGGCTGGGTCCACCATCCAGTCCAAAAACGCATATTTTGGGGTCCACAATCGAGACCACACAAGACCCAGCCACTTTGAAGTGGCAGACGAACATGGTTGAGTTGCCCGTGGATGGAAGTATCTTAGGCCGAAATGATTTCCCATCTACCTGTAAGTCAGAATTTCATGATTTTGAGTTCTGTTTCATCGGCCGCCATCTTCGAATCCGACAGCTTCGGAACGGCAGACGTGCGTTTCTTTTATTACTTCAATGAGTTAGTACTCATTGTGGTAATACAAGAAACGCACGAAAGGGTCAACTGATCGATAAAAAAAGTACCAATTTATTGAATTTGATAGTTCAAATCACACTTCACACACACTTCACTTCGTTGTGTTCACTTTTCTATCGATCAGTTGCCCTTTTTCATCCGGGCTCCCGGACTAATTGTCCCATCTCCAGAAAAAATAAACACTGCAAACACAATGGTTTATTATTGTTCTGAGTAGATCACCAGCCCGCAAAGAACACGACTTTTTCATTATTAGGCTAAGCGGCCCAAAGAATCGTGTCCGAGGACTCGGATTGGAGGACGGAGCGGCAACTTGGCTCCCACATTCCTCACACATTCACGCTCGCAAAAGAACCTTCGGCATGAATCAATTTGAACTTTTGGATCTCAATTTGAACTTCGTTATCCGAAAGTTGTGGGTGCCCTAATATTGATAACAAAATTTCATTGGAACGGTTGGACTTCCGGAGCTTTGGGTGGTTTCATTCAATTCTAAAAATGGAATATTATCTACTAAATTGATGAAAAAACAATACCTATATGTCAATAGTTTTAGATCTAGGGCGTTTTGAAAATGTCAACCATTATTTTTCATCCTTACAAGTGACTGTCATCAACTAAAAGCAGAGCATCAACAGAGCCTATGTACCGAATTTCATCAAAAATGAAATTTGAAACCTAAACCATATAATTTTGAGGGGCGATAACAAAAAATGTTCTCGCTTGATTCCAAATGTTCATTATCGATAATAATAAACCAAAGTAGCACTGGGTTAGTTATCGAGTGAAAATCTTGGATCAGGAACTTGATATTATCCATATCACATAAGATAAAACGAAAAGAGTGAAGGTAAATAGAGTGAGGCGAATCCTGAAATAAAAGGAAAACCTCGTATATTGGGGGGATCAGATAAAAATGGGACAAAAGGGACCTTGACCGGTCTACTAGGGCCTTCTGGAACTAAGTAAAAATCCGATCGCCTCCATGTTCTCCAACTTTGTGTATATGCCGTGGAATACACGACCCGTGTTTGTGTGTAGTTTGCGAAGAAGATGGTCGGGCGGGATGAAGGTTTAAGAGGGGCCTTCTGTATCGGGAACCTTTCATATAGGATTATCCTTTCTCCGGAAATCTCTTGATGAATAGAAATAGCCTCTGGGGAGGATTTCCGACGAAGAAGCCCCCGGTTCATCCTCTCCAGTAGCCCCTCGTTACTTCTTTCCAACAAGAAAAACGCAAGTGAAAGCATGGAAACATACTACTCTTACAAGCCTTTCCTTATGGTTTCCAAGCTAAGATGGAAAAGTACTCCCATTTCATTCCCCAGACAGCAACAGGTGCTGACAGTCTCCTTGATTGTAGAACTGTGAAACGCCGTTTAAGTTTCTCGGTACTAATGTGTAATGTGTTGTTTTGTGTCGTCTGATAAAACCTCATTTTGACTTCAACTAAACAAAACGCTGCAAATTATTACACAAAGGTTAATTTTTTCTATATAGATCACTCGTCTGCAAAGAACACGGCTTTGCCGTTGTTACCACCAGCCAACTTGAAGAAAAACATCGATCATATTTCGGTCAGCTAACATTTGAACGGGGATTAGGTCTCTTTTGAGATTCACTTTCGTATTTCTGATTTATCTTTAATTCCTACCGTTAAATTCTCGTAGGGAAAGAACGGTTTGTCTCAAAAAATTCTAAAAATCCTATACTATCTTAAATTGATGGAAAAACAATACCTTCATGTAAACATTTTTTGAGTTGGGGCGTTTTCAAAATTTCACATTTTTTTTGGTTGATTCCAAAGGTTCATTATTGAAAATAATAAACCAACATCAGTCGGTCGCCGTTCGTTCCTCGTTGCTGGTCAGTATTTTCCTAAATTGCAGGGGCTCAAACTTTAAAAGTTGTACCTAAATTTGAAACGTCCAAGGATTTTAGAAATTCATTAGTGCATCGGTGTAGGGAATTGACAAACTAAAAAATAGCCGCTGGAATTATCAAAATCGAACAATAATTGGCAGAGAAATACGGGAAAAGCCGTTTATTCAGTTTGATTTTCCAATGTTTCTCTGGCAATTATTGTTCAATTTTGATGATTCCAGCTTTTAGTTTTTCAATTCCCTGATTGCCAGGTTGATTATTATATTGATAGGCATCTTAAAGCACAAAGGCGCTATGTCCATCCATCTCCGAATTTTTTTTTAAATTTCAGAAAAACTTGAATTCAACAAAACTATTATTGGCATTCTTGACGATTATAGCTTGAAAATTGTTCGAAGAGATTAGTGGAATAAGCCATTATTTTATGAACTGTGCACTGGTGAAAACTTTTGCGTTTTTCTCAAAACTCCGTTTTTCGACTTAGCGCCTTTGTGCTTCGAGGTATCGATATTCATATGTTCCATTAGTTGATCCAGGCTTAAGGGTAGTTGGCCAAAAAAAATCGTCAAAGAATCGATTTTTAGAAAAAAATGTTTATTAAAATACATTATATAGGGAATAAGTTGCGAAAAGAAATTGAAAAAATATTAAGGGGAAGTGGGTAAAAAAATTATGTGAACAGAGGCGCGCTCCGGAGGACAGCTAGTGAACCCCCGTTCGTATGAAAGATCGGTCATCAGCTTCTATCTCAGCATATATTTCCTCGCTACTTTTGCTTTCTTCATTCTTCTTCTTTTGTAAATTCTTGAGTCCATTTGGTTGAGCGTTTTTAAAAGGAGAAGCGTAAGTCTTGCTTGATGAGGGCAAAAAAAATATCGATTTTCGCCGAATAAATATTGATTTTCTTACCGTAAGTCGGCAATCATGACTTCGTTGGATATTTTTTTCGGACCGAACTTCAAGTATTTCAATCCGACAATATGATCGTTGATGTATCTTTTCGATGTTTTGAACGGTTGAATTGAACGTGTCATTGTAAAAATCAAGAGAGAGAGAGCAAGAATTCAACAAAAACACAAAACACGACGAAATCACAACAAAAACGCTGCAAATTATTACACAATGGTTTATTATTTTTCTACATAGATCACTCGTCTACAAAATCACCAACCATCCAATATAAAGGGGGAAAAAAAAAATCGAAAAAATAAAAATAAAATCATCAACCATCGATCGCATTTCGGTCAGCTCTAATTTGAACGGAGATTAGGCCTCTTTTGCGATTCACACTCGTGTTTTGATTTAGGGTGACCTCACCAATTAGTGAACACTTAAGCTCGTTGCCCATTGAAAGTTGACTTTGAAGTTTCATATCATGGTTCCTAATTTATAGTTTCGTGATCCGTTTTTTTATTCTTGTACAGAATTTAACGCAGAACAACTTTGATTAAGAAGTTAATCATGTAAAAAAAGGTTGGTGTTCAATTAGGAACGTTTTAAGTGAAAAGTGCCTATATTCCAATTAGTGAACAAGTACTTGCCCTAACTGTGAACATGAAGTGACCAATTTGTGAACGCTTTCTGAGCTACGTGAGATACAAAGGTAGTAGGTTCCTTAAAAGTTAATAAACACCCATTGATACATTTTAATAAATAATTAATGATTAATTCACTATAATAATTAATGGTAATTCACCAAAGACTCAATAAGACAAATTAATATAACTCTGAACCATGAAAAGTCCAACTTTTTTATTTTAAAATTTGTGAACCTAGTAGGCTCAATAAATTGATAAATGCCTTTGAACGGCAACACGAAACTAAAATTTTGATAGTTGAAATTTGTTTCCTGAAAATACCATGGTACTTCTATTTGTTTATCAACTTTGGGTATGGGTTTAGCAATTTGAGTTGCTTTTTGAGTTTTTAGGACGTCCAACAGTAGGACATGGGCATCCTTATGCAATTAATCTGGGGTGAAGGAGGACAACACTCAACGGAGGGAAACATAACAACATAAACATTCGTTTTAGCACATTATGAATCCAAATCCGCGAGAAATCCCCATAGTTGTATGTCTGTGTGTGTGTGTGACTAAATCATGTGTACTCTGCCCAGGCCTTATTCGCCAACCGATTTTTGAGATTCTTTTTTATTCGACTCCGATAACTTTCGACTTCCACAATATTTCACCAGAGTATAGAAATTAGCATGGAAAAGGGGAAAGTTGGGAAATAATATTCACAAAATATACGATTTGTCATTCAATATTTCGGTTACTTTAGAGCTTACTAATTGTATCTAATGATGTCGTTTATTGGAAATTAGGGAAAAACTCTCAATACACATTTGGATTTTCATGAATTATTTTTTGTGCCACCATAGAACAAATCTGTGGTGCCACCATGGTAGTCCACTATTTCTAAATCAAAATACTGACTAAATTACATTGAATGAAACCTTTTTGTGCAGAAGGAAGGTAAATAAGAATGCTTGTTTTATCCCGTACGAACTGCTTCAAATTGAACTAATCCTTATCCATTGGGATGTCCTCTGAATGCATACATTCCTAAACAATGTTTTTCTACAACATTTTCCACTCTTCTCTTGATTCTCTCGTCTTTTTTCAAAGTTGTTCCTTCCTGGTTGTCAAATCCTTTCCCTCCCTCATTTTCTTCTTTTCTATTTTTGCTTTAACAATTTCTTCTCTTGCCTTTTCTTATTAATTTCTTGAATTTCTCTCTATTCAGGTAACGCAATGCACCAATGAACTGAAGTGTGCTTTTCATCAGGTTTTTTTCTTCTTTTCGTACCAGCAGTCTTGGATGAGCTAGGCATTAAATTTGTGGTTTTTTTCCCCATACCTTACCTTAGCTTAGCTTAGCTTTATCTACTATCCAACCTTCTAGAGTTATTTTTCTTCCTTAGTTTTTCTTTTCTATACCTAAAGATAAGGCTAGGAATAGTCGAATAAGCCTGTGACAGAAAGTGTTCACTAATTGGAAAGCAGGAACCAATTCGTGAACGACCATGAGTCGTTCTCAAAGAACCTGTTCACAAACTGGTAAACTTACTTTTTTAGTGTCTGCCAAGATACAGAACGACCTGGAGGAAATTTTTGGATGGAAAATAACCTCAACATTCAGTAAATGAACCGAGCAGATGTTTACCAGTTTGTGAACGGCCGTTCACGAATTGGAAAACATTGACTTTTTGGTACCAGTTTGAAAACACTTACCAAATTGAACAAAATCGCATCATCAACTAAATCTTTGGTGTTTTTCTTATGTAAGAAGTTATAACGAATATTATACACTCAAAAAGTACATGAAAAAACTGAAGAAACCATTAAAATTCAAGTACAACTGAATCAGAAATTAGGGCTTATTTTGATGGGGCAGCACCTGTAGAGGCACTCTTGGAACTGAATGCAAGATAACCTCATCTGTATTTGAACTAACTCCACGAAACTTTACAGTGCGCTCTATGGGAACTTGTAGTAACCAATTAAAATCAGAAAAAGCAACAGATCGCTCCAGAAGTCTTAATCTAGATTATTTTCTCCCAAAGTGTTCACGAACTGGGGGGTGTTCACAAATTGGTGAGGTTACCCTATATATATAATATATATATAAAGCTCTGTAGGACAAACCATTCGCTCCCTACGAAAATTTAAGGGTTTATATTGAATTATATTATAATTCAATATAAACCCTTAAATTTTCGTAGGGAGCGAACGGTTTGTCCTACACAGCTCCACCTGGTCTCAAAAAATTCTAAAAATTCTATAGAATCTTATATTGAAGGAAAAACAGTACCTTTATATCGAAATTCATTTGAGTTAGGGCGTTTTCAAAATTTCAAAATTGATTTTGGAACCCTTAGAAGTGACCTACATCAACCAAAAGCTTCGGGGCACAACTAGACCCCAAATGGAGCCTACATACCAAATTTCATCAAAATCGGTCAATGCTAAGTGGCAAAAGTGCCGCGTACAGCATACGGCGTACGGCGGACGGACGGCCAAATTTATATTCGATTTTTGGATTCTACGTACCTTGAAACGTAAACCATCAAATTTTGAGGGGGTGTTAAATTTTTTTTCTTGGTCGATTCTAAAGGTTCATTATTGAAAATAATAAACCAAAATCGCAAAGAATCAAGAAGTAAACAAAATTGATAAGTTTTTCTCTTCTTCTTCTTTCTAATCTATCTAAGTCATGGACACTATAATCTAGATACAGACATCTAAAAAAAAACGTCCGCCAAGTGGGTGTGGCACATACCTAGCTCCCTCGTATCCATAACCCGATTATATAGATGATCCGATGCATAGTAGCTAATCTCAAAACACCAATTTTAAAGTACCTTTCACTACCCTCACAGGGGACCATCTACACGCTAATCTGGTCAATCCTAGAAAATTTCATCAAATTCGGATGAAAAATGTATATGTTATGGCTGTTACAAGGATTTTACGTATGCGCATGCGCAGGGGCTTCTGTAAATTTTAAGGCCTTGATTTTCATTGGGAACCATCTACAACCTAATCCGCTGATGTTTCAACAACCGCAACAGCTAATGTTACAAACCTTCCCTAAAAATGTCAACGAAATCGGGTAGAAAATGTGGAAGTTATGGCTGTTACGAGGAATTCACGTTTGGGCATGCGCAGTGGCTACTGTCAATCCGAAGGAGGTGATTTTCATAGAGGACCATCTAAATACTAATCTGTAACATCCCTGAAAATTTAATTGAAATCGAACGGAAAATGTGGAAGTTATGGCTGTTACAAGGAATTCACGTTTGCGCACGCGCAGCGGCTACTATCAGTCCGGGGGTGATGATTTTCATAGGGGACCATCTATAACCCAATCTGCATAATCCCTGAAATTTCATCGAAATCAAGTGGAAAGTTATGGCCGTTACAAGGAAATTCATGTTTGCGCATGCACAGTGGCTACTATCGGTCAGAAGGTGATGATTTTCATAGGGGACCATTTAAATACTAATATGTGACATCCCTGAAAATTTCATTGAAATCGGACGGAAAATGTAGAAGTTATGGCCGTTACAAGGAATTCACGTTTGCGCATGCGCAGTCGCTTCTATCTGTCCGAGGATGATGATTTCCATAGGGGACCGTCTACACACCAACCCGCACAATCCCTGAAAATTTCATAGAAATTGGACAATAAATTCGTATAGTTATGCGCGTTACAAGGAATTCATGACAGACAGACAAACAGACAGATAGACAGACAGACAGACACACAGACACGGAACCAAAATTGTTCAGAAAGGTCTAAAACGCAAAACGCAAGTGAAAATTTTGATTTTGGAGAACTTTTTTTTTCGTCCTTGAAAAGTGAAAACAAAGCTTCCGCTACCTTGATAGACTCGGAAGCAATAGATATGAAAAAGGTGAAATAAGTTGAAGCCTGAAGGATGTTGCGACCTATAATTTCAGAAAATGGCGCCTCCTGAAAAACGTTGCTTTTCAGTACAATGCCTCATTATCTCCGTTATTGTACAACTAATAGCCTCAATTTTTAGGACGTCCCACAGTAAGACTTGGGCGGCCTTAAGCGATCGATCTGGGGTGGAGGAGGACAACACTCAACAGAAAAAAACGTCTGCCAAGTTGGGTGGGCAGTATAGCTTCCTCACTCATTGTAACATGGACGTATAGAATCAGTTGGCGAAAAAATTATGATTCAAAGAGTTATTGAATACCAAAATATTGGCGATAATATGCGGGATAGGGTATTTTCATGCGGGTAGGTATTTTCAACGTAGAATTTTATTTAGCGGTCAACCGTCTAGGACCTAACCCACACAATCCCTGAAAATTTCATCGAAATTGGTTGAATAGTTGCGGAGTTTTGGTTGTAACAATAAATTTAAAGTTCGCGCATGCGCAGCGGCTATTGCTTGACCAATTTGATTGAAACTTATAGGGTGTCTCTTAGAAGTTAGTCCCTAACTAACCTCCAAATTTGAGCAAAATCGGTTCATTAGAAACCAAGAAACCGAGGTTCCAGGAAATTCACGTTTGCGCATGCGCACTCGCTCCTATTGGTCCGAAGGTACTGAAATTGATAGGGGACCGTCTAGGACCTAACCCGCACAATCCCTGAAAATTTCATCGAAATCGGACCAAAGGTTAGTATAGTTTTGCCCGGGACAAGGATTGACCACAGACAGACAGACAGACAGACACGGAACCAAAATTGTTCGGGAAGCTCTAAAACGCAAAAAGCAAGTGGAAATTTTGATTTTGGAGGACTTTTTTTTCACTTCTTTCACGAATACAAAGCTTCCCTACCTTCGGTAGTGAGGAAGCAAAATAACCACACAGTAATACGTTTTAGATCATTCTGAATCCAAATCCGCGAAAAAAATCATAGGTGAATGTGTGTGTGTGTGTGTGACAAAATCTTGTGTCGTCTGCCCAGGCCTTAGTTCTCAACCGATTTTCCTGGTTGTTTTTTTGTTCGTCGCGGAAAACTATCCAGCCACGCCGTGGTTCTTTCCACGTCGCCGGAATTTCGAATTTAGCCTTTTAAGGGGGGAAAAGGGGGGTTAATGCTCAAACATATTGTTTAGTAATGCATGCATTCCAGGGGACGTCCCATTGGATAAGCATTAGATCAGTTTAACCAGTTGTTAAGTGATAAAACTGTTTCACTCGATGTAATTTATTTATCACTTTAGGCAAGAAATACTGACCCCCCCCCCCCCACCATTATCTACTATAACACTTCTAGCGGCATGGGAGCCTCGAATCTGAAGAGCATTTTAAAATCCATGATCTACGATACCCAACATGGGAATTCGAGTTCACCCCCCCCCCCCCACCACCCCAACGCCAACAATGGTGCCAGTCTGGCACCAAAGCGGAAATACGTCGTAACATTGAACTTTCATCTGTTAGTTTTGGTAGGCAGTCCGTCGAAGTTCACATCCGTATTCAAGGTGAAATACAAAAAAAAAAACCACGAAATAAGCGGTTTATGGTGTTCTGGCACCATGTCCTGGCACCATGTTGGCACCACTATTAATTCCATGGTGGTACAGAGAATAATTCATGAAAATCCGGAGGTATAATGAGAATTTTTCCTCAATTTCAAAGCTTGGGTACAATTAGTAAGCAGTAAAGGAACCGAAATATTGAAAAATCGGATATTTTGTGAATATTATCCCCCCCACTCACCCCCTCCCCTTGCGAATTTAGGTACTCTGGTAAAATCATGTACAACTCGGAAGTTATTTGAGTCAAACAAAAAAAGAAACACGCAAATCGGTTGGAAATTGAGGCCTGGGCAGAGTTTACAAGATTGTGCACGCAAACGAACGTTTTTTAAGCATTAACCCCCCCTTTCCCCCTCTTAAAAAGAAAAATTCAAAATTCCGGCGCCGTAGTGCACAACTAGATAGTATTCCGCGTCAAACGGAAAAAGAACCAGGAAAATCGTTTGAGAACTAAGGCCTGGGCAGAGTACACAAGATTTTGTTACACACACACACACACACACACACACCTACACACCTACACACACACACACACACACACACACAGACATACACCTATGGTTTTTTTCGCGGATTTGGATTCAGAATGGTCTAAAACGGATTACTGTGTGGTTATTTTTTTTTTCTGTTGAGTGTTGTCCAACTTCACCCCAGATCGATCGCATAAGGACGCCCAAGTCTTACTGTGGGACGTCCTAAAAAACGTGCGTTTCCGGGCATAATCCTGTAAACTCTGCCCAGGCCTTAATTTCCAACCGATTTTCGTGGTACTTTTTTTGTTCGACTCAAAAATCTTCCAAATTGCACACTATTTCACCAGAGTATCAAAATTAGCAGGTGGAGGGGGCTAGTGGAGGGCTAATATTGAGAAAATATAAGATTTTTCAATATTTCGGTTCCTTTATAGCTTACTAATTGTACCCAAGCTTTGAAACTCGAATTCGCATGTTGGGTATCGGAGATCATTGATTTAAAAATGCTCTTCAAATTCGAGGCTCCCATGCCGCTAGAAATGTTGTGGTGGATAAGGATGTGGTAAAATACCTGATAAATTACATCGAGTGAAAATTTTTTTTTTCGCTTACCAACTGGTATTGATTGACCTAATGCTTAACCAGTGGGACGGCCCCTGGAATGCATGCATTACTAAACAATATGTTTTTTAGAATGTTCGTGATACACAGACTGTGCCATGGATTATGCGCATTTTTTCTTACAACATCAGATAAGTTTTTAATGCTTTTCGAAGAATCTAAGCTTTAACTTGACGGTTTTTTTCAAACTCCCTGCAATTTTACCTAATCATCATGCGGTAATCCCTTGGCTCCATCTCTTCACAATAATATAGGTACTTTAAAAAAATTAAAAAAAAAAAAAAAAGTCTGCCAAGTGGGTGTGGCACATAGCTTCCTCGTATCCATAACCCGATTGTATAGATGATCCGATGCATAGTAGTTAACCTCATAACACCAATCTCTAAGTACCTTTCACTACCCTCATAGAGGACCATCTACACGCTAATCTGGACATCCTAGAAAATGTCATCAAATTCGGATGAAAAATTAAGTGTGTAGATGTATGTGATTGGATCAAAAA
Organism: Apolygus lucorum; assembly: GCA_009739505.2. NCBI lineage: Eukaryota > Metazoa > Arthropoda > Insecta > Hemiptera > Miridae > Apolygus > Apolygus lucorum. Next base: position 53,892,885 of record CM019177.2, read on the forward strand.
AATTCTTAGCCTCGGCTGGGATTTGAACCCGCGACCCTTAGAGCTCAAATCAAGACTCTTTCCTCTGTGCTATTAATGTTGTCATGAGTAAGATTTGAGATTCTCACAGGAGACCATCCCTCTATGAAAAACAATTCTCTATGATTTTCATAGGGGACCATCTAAACACTACTGAAAATTTCATTAAAATCGGATGGAAAATGTAGAAGTTATGGCCGTTACAAGGAAATTCACGTTTGCGCATGCGCAGTGGCTACTATCAGTCCGAAGGTGGTGATTTTCATAGGGGACCATCTAAATACTAATCTGTAACATCCCTGAAAATTTCATTGAAATCGGATTGAGATTGTGGAAGTTATGGCCGTTACAAGGAATTCACGTTTGCGCATGCGCAGTCGCTTCTATCAGTCCGGGGATGATGATTTTCATAGGGGACCATCAACAACCTAATCCACATAATCCCTGAAAATTTCATCGAAATCGAGTTGAAAATGTGGAAGCTATGGCCGTTACAAGGAAATTCACGTTTGCGCTTGCGCAGTAGCTACTATCAATCCGAAGGTGATGATTTTTACAGGGGACCTATAGCAGATTCGTGACTACTAATAATAAAAATTTGTTACCTCAGCTCAAGTTGGAGAAGGGTTGGGTCTGATGAAGATAATTAAAAGCATCCAAATCAATTTCAGTTTAAAAAAAAAATTTATTAATAAAATTAATATTTCTTTCGTACTTACTTGTACAAATTTAATTATGATATATATCCAATTTTTGTTTCAGGTACCCTTATACTCGTATTTTTCCGTACCTTTAGGTTTCCCTATCAGAGTGGCCACCCCTTTACAAAAATAAAAGATTTTCTGGACTAGTAATATTAATAATGATATCAGTATATTAATATCAGTAGATTAATGAGATTTCAGTTATTTATAAATACTCATCGAGTAGAACGTAACATCAGCAGGAGAACGTCCAGTGGGGAGATGTTGCCTCCAATTAAAAAACGATGGCACTTCGGGAGGCTCGAAGTGAGCGTAGTGGGGTGACTGTGTCTTCTCGTGGCCGATCCTCCACATCCGTGAATCTTTTCCTGATCCGGGAGATAGGTATGATTTTTTAAAGTTAAAAAAAAAAATCAATTTTTTCCACTGAGGAAGGTGATTGTTGATGGCTTGCGATCCGCACGTGGCGTGGCTACTATCGAACTGAAATCCCACTCGGTGGGCTCTGGAGGAGAGTGTACCTCTCGTCTTAGGAAGAAGAGGGGCTTCCATCCGGGGTCCCACAAACATCAACAAATAATATCATTCTGATATCATTACAATCACCCCCTCTCTTGGGGGAGAGTTTTTGTTCACTTCTGAGGCAAAAACTCTGTCAATCAAAATATGGTTTCAAGTCTGAAACGTGCCAGACGCCGAGATCTGCACCAGTTTCGTCAACGAGATGGTATATTATAGGCGAGACTTTGCGAACTATCTTGAAGGGTCCAACAAAACTTTTGCATAGCTTTCCTGCCACGAAGTCAGCTTTACTGGATTGAACGAAATTTCGTTTCCAGACCCAGTCTCCTTCATTGAACTGAAGATCCTTCCTCCGGAGGTCGTACGAATTTTTGTTTCGGCGACAGGCTTCAGCCATTTTTTCCTGAACCTGTTTTACGATTTTCTCGAGATTCAACTTCTTTTGTTCAACGAGTTGAAGGGGATGCTGGGTGGTCGGATGGTCTTCCTTGAGGCTCACGTGTTTGGGGTTTAGTTCATACCCGAAGAGAAACACAAGCGATGCTGGAGAGAATCCGGTTGTATTGCTGACTGAAGTGCGTAGAGCAACTGCAATTTTTGGAAGAAGCAAGTCCCATTGCTTTTGATCGTCCGTTAAATAAGATCTCAACATGTTGTTCACGGTCCTATTATAACGTTCGGCGGGGTTCGCTTGAGGGTGTCTTCTCGCATTGTAAAATATGGTGACTCCGTATTGTTCAGCCAATTCCTTAAAAGGTGTTCCTCGAAACTCAGGGCCATTATCGCAAATGATAACAGAAGGCACACTGTAAGTTAGGAATATTTCTGCTTCCATGACGGCAGCAACAGTTTTAGATTTGGCATCCCGCAGGGGCTTAATCACCACATATTTTGAAAATACATCTGTGATGACACAAATATACTTAAAACCTCTAGTAGAACGAGGGAGGGGTCCAATGAGATCGGTTGCAACGATTTCCCATGGCTTCTTGGGTAGATGACGTTGGCCTAAGTAACCAGAGGGCTTAGCAGAAGCTGTCTTAGATTGCTGACAGATTTTGCACTTCTGAACGTAAGTTTTAACATCGGAATGCATCCGAGGCCAATAGTACCTATCGTTGACACGTTGGTAGGTTCGCATTACCCCTTGATGGCCTGACGTGAAATCGTTGTGACAAGAATAGAGGATTTCTGAGCGCATCTCTTTGGGAACAACAACTTTCCATGAACGGCCATCGTCAAATTGAGCCGTTTGGTGCTTGTATAGATGATGCCCTTGAATTTTCCAATCAGGGTAAGCTTGAGGTTCGTTTGCTACTTTGGCTTTCATACCCACGTACCAAGAATCAACACTCTCTAGAAATTGAAATTCCTCTGAAATGGCTGACACTACATCCACGAGAGGTGCTCTAGAAAGTGCATCAGGTATGACATGTTCCTTGCCTTTCTTGTGAACCACAACATAACCGTATGGCTGTAGCCTTATAGCCCATCTGGCTAGTCTTCCCTGCGGATCTTTCAAGTTGCATAACCATTTTAGGCTATGATGGTCTGTATACACAGTGAAATGAGTTCCTTCCAGATATGCTCGAAATTTTTCTATTCCCCAAAGAACTGCGAGACATTCTCTTTCGGTTGCAGAATAATTCTGCTGCGGCTTTGTGAGTGACTTGCTGGCGTAGGCTATTACCTTAGGGTCACCGTCTAAGATTTGCATCAAAACTACACCAAGACCATAACTAGAAGCATCACAGTGGAGTTCGAAGGGTTTGGTGAAATCAGGACATGACAAAACAGGTGATTCTACTAAAGCCTGACGAATATCAATAAAGGCTTTCTCAATTTCATCAGTCCATATAAATTTATTCCCTTTCTTCAGAAGAGCTGTCAAGGGAGCAATTCGTGAAGAAAATTCTGGAACAAATCGCCTGTACCAAGAACAAGTGCCCACAAATTGACGTACTTCTTTCTGGGTTTTTGGACGCGGAATATTGAGAATAGCCGTAACCTTTTCAGGATCTACCCTTAATCCAAACTCATCTACAATATACCCAAGATATTTGAGCTGAGGGAGGCAAAAATGGCATTTTTCCTCATTGATCACCAACCCAGCGGCAAGCAGGCGGTGAAAAACCTTCTCCAAAACATCCAAATGCGTATCAAAATCGGGAGTGCATAGGATAATATCATCTAGATAGACAAATACGTACGGTTCGAGATCAACACCTAGAGCTCTGTCAATCAGCCGTTGCCAGGTAGCGGGCGATCCATGGAGACCAAAAGGCATTCTGACAAACTGGAAAAGACCACGGCCTGGGACAGTGAACGCTGTCTTCTCCCTATCTTTCTCGGCGACTTTAACCTGCCAAAAAGCACTCTTAATGTCGATGGAGCTCAGGAACTTAGCATCGCGAAGACGGTCCAGAATGCTGCTGACATAAGGGAGGGGGTAAGCATCTTTTTTGGTAACTGAATTTAATTTTCGGTAATCAGCACAAAATCTGTGTTTTCCCCCTGGTTTTTTGACGAGAAGGATCGGAGATGACCAAGGACTAGTAGACGGCTCGACTATACCATCTTTCAACATCTGGTCTAGCTCGTTATTAATAATTTGCTGAATCGCAGGGGAAACTGGATAATATCGCTGCTTTACCGGAAGTGCATCTCCAGTATCGATATGGTGTTCCACTAGATTTGTGCAACCAGGAGATTCAGAAAATTTCTTGAAGTAGACAGCAGTTAAGGAGTCGAGTCGCTGACGATCACTTGATGAAAGGTTATCACTCGATTGAAGCACTGCGTCGCTGTGGAGGCTGAGAATTTGATCATCGTAATGATTAGAGGATGAGAATACCCAACTATTTTTTGAGAGGTTAGGTACTATCTCCATTTTACGCCAGAAATCTAGCCCAAGAATGAGTGGAGTGAGGATAGACGGTACATATAAAACTTCTATCATCTTACATTTATTTTCCAATTTTATGTACAAATTTAACAAACCATTGACATGACAGACCTCACCGCTGGCCGTTGACACTGATCGAGAAGGGGTAGGTAAAATTTGAAGACCAGTTTGCTGCACGAGGTCCCAACCTCTGGAACCAAGAACTGTTCTACTAGATCCAGAATCGAGGAGTCCGGGTATTTTTATCCCCATAATATCGACGATGAGATATGGTCGGTTATCACCAGGTGACTTGTCTAAAATCATGTCAATGATCGTTGAGTTGCGATGATTTAATTTGTCGTCTTCCGGGATTGAGAAGTGGATTTTGGCTCGAGGACAACACCCGGTACGTTGATCCCCGACTTCTCGTTTTCCGATCTGGAAAAAGTGCATTTTGGGCAATTTCGCCTAGTTACACCAGGTTTTTTACACGAATAGCAATAAACAGATTTCTTATCCTGCTTATCGGTGGAATCTTGGCTTGAAACTGGCTTCTCATCACATTTGAGAGTTGAGACACGACCATCGGCGCGAGTAGTAACTCCTTTATCCATACGAGGTTTTTGTGAATTACGGCTCTGATGTTGAAGACTAGGTTCGACACTCTTTGTGAATTGCGAAAGAGAAGACTTAGCTTTAGCTCTACTTTTCTCTAATTTGACAAGAAGGTTCTCAAGCTGTTGTAAATTTCGGTAGGAATGAAGACTGAGGGCCATTTGATATTCCGGCAAGATGTTCTCTTCAATAATTTCGAGTTTGTCCTCATCACTCATTGGACGGGTAAGAAGATTAAAAAGGTTGTCCATTTTAGAGAAATAAACGATGATTGGCTCGTCGTCTCCTTGCTTACGATCTAGAATTTCTCTTTTAAGACGCTTTTCGTACGTCGGATCGGTAAAAGCCAAAGTGAGACGGTGTTCCAAATCGTTCCAATTATTGAACGATCTCCGACAAGACCTATAAACTTCCAACGCCGAGCCTTGAAACAAGAATTTGGCTTCTCGAAGTAATTCAGTCTTCGACATCTGATTAGCCCGCCGAAATTCATGGACCTCAGTAAAAAAACGACGGATACTCATAGCACTGTCTTCTCCCGAAAATACGAGGTTCCATTGAGAAACTGGACTCCGACGCAAATAAGTTCCCTTCTCATTCGAGAAATAAGGGAAACTTCCACGAGAATCTAGATATAAGTTTCTCCGAGTCTTATTACCCACAGTTTTTTTGCGATTTGAAACCTTCTTTTTAACATTTGAAGCTTCCCCCGACGATGATGAGATGACTGAAGAGTCTGATGAAGATTGGACGCTTGAAGCCTCTGAACTACTCTCTGCATTGACTGATTCTTGACTTGATACTGATTTACCTTTCGTTTTACCCTTCTCTGCCAGTAAAACTGCTTTTATTACTTTGAGGCTATCATCAGCTAAGGTAATTTGATCGGTCAACTTTCCAGCTAAATCGGAATTAGGAGCTGGTGAGAGACGAGATAATCTCGAAAGAAGATAAATTAGTTTAGCCTCTGCTTTAAGACTATATGATTTTAAAGCCTTATCATCACAAGTTTCAATTTTCTTCTTTACTGCGTCTAACTTCTTCGTACAAGTTTTTAATTCATCTTCATCCGTTACAGATTTTTTTGGGGAAAAAGAAACACCTTGGTTTTCTAATTTCAGTAATTTACGAAATTGTTTCCGTAACTCGTCGGTCGTAAGATCTTCTACGTTAGCTATACCTCTATAACTTAATTCAGCTTGAATCTCCTCTTTATCGAGCCGATTAACCATTCGAGTTTCCATTTTGCGAGCACTCATTGAGTTGGTTATATTACACACCTACGATAAATTATTACAAGATGAATGAATAATCTGGTTAATTGTGATTCAAACAAACTAGGTAGGTATCTACACGTGAGTTAAGAGAGAGATAAGCGAGAGTGTCGGCCGACCTACTTAATTGACTGAAAGAAGATTGCATAGCGATAAGGACAGGTAAAGGTCGAGGTCGAGCGGTGCGTCTAGGATTAACAGCTTAAAAAAACCCGATAACTGTAAACAGATAATTATTATCTAAAAAAATCAGGTCTGCTTATCTTTCCGCCACAAGCCAATATAGGTACAGCCTCAACCAAAAATTTCTCCAAGACTCCTTACTTACATCAATTATTCAACCATTAAATTATCAAAATTTAAATTAAATATTGGTTTGAACTGAAATTGATTTGGGAAAATACTTCGTCGAGTCCCTGTTCGGGCGCCAATATTATAGCAGATTCGTGACTACTAATAATAAAAATTTGTTACCTCAGCTCAAGTTGGAGAAGGGTTGGGTCTGATGAAGATAATTAAAAGCATCCAAATCAATTTCAGTTTAAAAAAAAAATTTATTAATAAAATTAATATTTCTTTCGTACTTACTTGTACAAATTTAATTATGATATATATCCAATTTTTGTTTCAGGTACCCTTATACTCGTATTTTTCCGTACCTTTAGGTTTCCCTATCAGAGTGGCCACCCCTTTACAAAAATAAAAGATTTTCTGGACTAGTAATATTAATAATGATATCAGTATATTAATATCAGTAGATTAATGAGATTTCAGTTATTTATAAATACTCATCGAGTAGAACGTAACATCAGCAGGAGAACGTCCAGTGGGGAGATGTTGCCTCCAATTAAAAAACGATGGCACTTCGGGAGGCTCGAAGTGAGCGTAGTGGGGTGACTGTGTCTTCTCGTGGCCGATCCTCCACATCCGTGAATCTTTTCCTGATCCGGGAGATAGGTATGATTTTTTAAAGTTAAAAAAAAAATCAATTTTTTCCACTGAGGAAGGTGATTGTTGATGGCTTGCGATCCGCACGTGGCGTGGCTACTATCGAACTGAAATCCCACTCGGTGGGCTCTGGAGGAGAGTGTACCTCTCGTCTTAGGAAGAAGAGGGGCTTCCATCCGGGGTCCCACAAACATCAACAAATAATATCATTCTGATATCATTACAGACCATTTAAATACTAATCTGTAACATCCCTGAAAATTTCATTGAAATCGGATTGAAAATGTAGAAGTTATGGCCGTTACAAGGAATTCACGTTTGCGCATGCGCAGTCGCTTCTATCAGTCCGAGGATGATGATTTTCATAGGGGACCGTCTACACACCAACCCGCACAAACCCTGAAAATGTCATCGAAATCGGACAATAACTTCGTATAGTTATGCGCGTTACAAGGAATTGATGACAGACGGACAGACACACAGACAGACAGACACGGAACCAAAATTGTTCAGAAAGTTCTAAAACGCAAAACGCGAGTGAAAATTTTGATTTTGGAGAACTTTTTTTTTTCGTCCTTGAAAAGTGAAAAGTGAAAAGTGAAGCTTCCGCTACCTTGGTTGACTCGGAAGCAATAGGGTGAAGTTGAATAGAAGCTGACAAAACGGGGCATGAAACTGACTAATTTTCAAGGCGATTTCATCAGTCCGAAAAAATTACCAACTAATAATAATATTTTCATAATTAATTTTTAATAATTAATATTTAAGGGGCGTTTCACGCTACCATGCCTTCCTTCAGTAGTGTTTCAGAATAAATAATGCAGCCGAAAATGAATGTATGGATCACTGTGACCGATATTATTTACGACTCTCCTCCCTTCACTACTTGCCTCTTCAGTCGGCTAAACCGACATTAACAGAAGTTATTATGCGAAGTTTACAAGTGGGGCTTCGTCGAGCACTGGAGAAGAGGGCTTATAGCGCAGTGGGGTTGAAGCCGAGCTAGAATGGTGCGGGGAAAGCGGGATCAGAGACGAGCCAATCCAGCCTGTTTTCGACCCAGTTGAATCACAACGAACGATTTTCTGCAGGGAAGGAAAGAGGGGCTCGAACCAATTAAATACTGGCCCCGAATCGCCGGGTTTTACGTGACAAATCGGGTTCAAAGTTTCCCGAAGCTATAAAACGGAAGGGAAATTCATCATCGGGCAGTAGATTTCGAGCATTGGGCAACAAAGTTCCCTTAGGCAAACACCGATTGGAACGACGGCGACGGGTCGTAAAGATATGTTGTACTTCTCTCAGAACGTGAATTCCGTCATTCGAATGCTTATTGTAAACATCCTAATACATAACCGACGGGTATTTTGTATGGTATGACAATAATGCATTATTTATATTAATCCACTAGTCAGTTTACCCAGCGTTCATCAGTCATCCAGGCCATATAGAGTTGTCTGAAAATCAACGATATTTTCTTGAAAAGTCTTGCCTCCTTGTTTTCAGGACAGGATTATCGATCCCAGTAACATGGCATTTCTTCCAAATAAACTTGACTGCGAAGTGGGTATTTGGTATGAAAAATAATAAACCTTTGTGTAATAATTTTCAGCGTTTTCCCCCCATTTATTGTTAATATCAACTCTCAAGAACAGTGATGTAGTTAGAAAACGCTTACTAACAAAAACTTAAATTTGAAAAGGAAAAACTTCAAATTTGAAATGTGAAACCTCTAATGAGAAGAGAGATATATTTAGCAAGAATGTTGGACAAAAATTACACGAACATAATAAATAATACTTTTTTGATGAATCATAGAAAACATTTAAAAAATGACAAGGTAATGGTAAGGGGTCAGTTGCACTTTCCTTACTAGTTATTTCTCAAAATAAAGTATTAAAAGTTGAGGAACAGGATGAATAGAGTGGAGAAGATTGGAGAACCTGTAGAAGTGAAAACAAAGTCAAGATTGTCTGCTGGAGAGTTTATGGCAACTGTTTATTTACTTATTCATTATACCAGCGTGGCCTTTCATCCTGATTTTTGCTGAAAACAGAACAATAAATGTGACATACTACTGCAACATTTTGAGTGAAGTCAGACTTGCATAATATGCAAGCAAAATATTATTGCACAATATATTTATAGGTATTAATATTTTGCACAATATTATTGCCGCAAAAGACGAGATCTACTAATGAGAAAAACCATCCTCCTCCATGACAATGCTCGCCCACATAACGCAGCCCTGACTGAAGAAAACGCTACAAATTATTACACAATCGTTTATTATTTTTCTATACCTGCCTACCAAGTACCTAGGTACAGCAATCCCATTTTGGTTAGCTAAAATTTGAACGGAGATTAGGCCTCTTTTGCGATTCACACTCGTATTTCTGATTTATCGTAAGTCCAACCCTTCAATTCTCGTGGGGAACGAACGGTTTGTCCTACAGGGCTCCACGTGGTCTCGAAAAATTCTAAAAATTCTATACTATCTTAAACTGATGGAAAAACGATACCTTTATATCGAAATTTTTTGAATTAGGGGGTTTTCAAAATTTTAAACCTAAAATAAACCTAAATTTTTCAATACTTAGAAGTGATCTACATCAACCAAAATCTTCGGGGCACAACTTGACCCCAAAAGGAGCCTACATACCAAATTTCATCAAAATCGGTCAACGCTAAGTCGGGACCGCGTACGGCGGACGGACGGTCAAATTTTGGTTGATTATTTTCAATAATGAACCTTTGGAATCGACCAAAAAAAAAATTTTGTTAACACCTCAAAATTTTTTGGTTTACTTTTCAAGGTACGTAGGATCCAAAAATCGAATAAAAATTTGGCCGTCCGTCCGCCGTCCGCCGTACGCCATTAAAAGTACAATTGATCAAATAATGGAAATGTCTTTGCTTTTCGTTTTCAATTCCGCGATCTGTAAGGAACAGAAAAGGTTCTTGACCGACTGACCCCACATGATTCTACAGATAGCATGGTGTGAGGGAGCGGACAAACATAAAGACGGACAGACTAGGGAACAGATAGTAACAGTCAACAAAACATAGTGAGAGCCACTTCCAGCGGTTCAAACTGTTATGAGGAAGCATTTCGGTTGGGTACTGTTGGCACAAGAGCTGGTTGAATTATGAATTACAGTTAGGTCGTTGTGTTTCCGTGTCCCTTCCATACATCAGAGATAGTTTCCATTCCCTTGAGGTCATGAAAAATTTCTGTTATAGTATGTGTGAATCATATTACGCATACAAAGAAGGAGGTAGCGATAAGCATCACCGACCTATACTTTCTACTGACAATCCTCCGTACAGGTAACATTGGGTGAAGAATATTGTCATCGATAAATCCGTATGACAAATATTTCCAGTTTGCCCTTCCAGCCATTTCCTCATCGCTTCCCTGCCCACCCCTGCATTCCTCATCGAGCTCAGCCAACATTAACATTCTCAACGAGTACAGATCGCTGATCGCAACGTACGGCGAGGGTTATCGGCACTCTGGTCAGTTACCTGTCCATTCATCTCGACCCCATAAATGTAAATTGAGCCATTCTAGCTGGCGCGACGACCCTCGTAAATTCGTAATTAAAGACCTCCCTCCGTAATCCCTGGCCATGAATTGAAATACGTGGCGACCCATGTGGCATTCTGACTTCAGTTTGCACTGAAGGCGTACCTTCACAAATAGCCATAATATGGGTATATTATACCCATTAGTGCCTACAAAATGGAAATGTAAAAATGCCATTACCGCAGTGCTCAAGAAACTCACTAAGTCTGTCAGATGTGTTAGAGATAAAAAAATATACGCATTGGTTTTTATGGAACCTTTGGAATGTAATTTTTTGGAACCAAGAGGATTTTATTGAGTAAATAAACCCTAGTGGCTCACATCGACCCGCGAATGCTGTCAATTTCACCTTCGAGTCTCGACTTTTCCTGACACCTTTTTTCGTACCTTTGATGCCTTCTCTCAACCTTCCTTCAAGCCCTCTCGATCCCACTTTAAAAACATGGTCCCTGATCCCATTCCTCCCTTCTACCCTCCCCTACCTACTACCCAGTCACCCTTATCCCCTTCCCTACCCTGAGCCCAGTCTCACTTACCCCCTACTCTACCCATTCCTTTTTCCTCGGTCGCTTTCCGTTTGCGGTTTTTCATGGAGCCAAGGAGAAGCGAACCCGATGGTATTGCGGGGGACCGAACGGCTATATAGAGAAACAGCTGTGCGTCAGCTGTGCGATGATTGCTCGGTTTCGAATAGGGGAAATATCAACGAATCTTGGCAAATGGCAAATCAATGCATCTAGCTGTAGAAAGTGATTTAGTGGGAAGGTTTCTCGTCTTGGAATAGGGATGTCCGATACTTCAAAAGTATCGATATAATATCGTATCGATACATCTAGAAAGTATCAAAAAGTATCGATACAATACTTTCAAAAAGTATCGATACTTTGAAGTATCGATACTTTTCGATACTTCTAAAAAAATGTGTGAAAATGCCTTTTATGTTTCTCTCCATCAGTGTGAATAATAATCTCTCCATCGCGAGGATAATAATTAATATAGAATGAACAAAACAATAAATCACTCATTTTTTTGTTTAGGCACTTGTTTTCGTATTGCACTTGGTCGGGTTAACATTTTGTTGGTCCTTCCTAGATGATGGAGGACAGCAGGTTATCATAATATGATTATGGTCTGTTCGGAGAGGCAGTCCTGAACGGTTCAGAGGGGCTTGGAGGAGCCCATTCACCTCTATCCCCTCCCCTTTTCAGCTGGTTTGGTTCCGAACTGTTCTGGACTGCCTCTCCGAACAGACCCATAGAGAGCTGGAGGTGGTGGTACATCATCTTTGTTTAGTTTGTTGGTCTCCCAACAATCTACGTAGAGAAAGAGGTACCTACTAAAATTCAAGACTTTCATCTAATGTGAGAGATAAAAAATAGATTTTTATTTTAAAAAGATAGATTTTGATCTAGTGTGAGAGGTAAAAAAGTATCGCCTCCGATACTGGAAAAAAAGTATCGATACTACGATATATATCAGGAAAAAAAAGTATCGATATGTATCGATACTTTTTTCGAAAAGTATCGATACTTTCTAGTATCGATACTTTTGGGACATCCCTATCTTGGAATAACTTCAGAACCGCCCTCTTCGACCTGGCCTCCTGCATTTAAACCACGGAATACTCATGAGAGGATATACCCAGAGAGAATAATATTCACTTTTTTATTCTTTAATTGTATCATATTATTCCATCTATTACCTCTATTATTCTATCTCATTACCTAAATTCTTTTCATTCCATGTTTGCATAATTTTCCACTATTAATAGGTTGTTCACCCGTCTGTATGAAACACGGCATTTCGATCATCAGTACCAGCCAACAACATTTTGGCTCAATGTCAGATTTATTTCAACCAAAAGTACCTACAAGAAAAACATATTTAGTGGATTTCTTGGTTCCCAAGAAGCACAAATGTGTGACATGAAAATCTATTCAAATAAATTAAAAAGATCCTACGTTGTGACCACATGAACTTTGATCGGATAGGTCTGTTTCCGCCGGTAAACATTAAGTTGCGATTCACACCTATGTTAAGTTTCATTTGTCCCGACTTCGAGCTCACATCGAGAAGTAGCGGCTGGTCCTACAGAGCTCTGTGTGGTCTCATTCAATTCTATTTCATATTGGTAAGAAAAAAAACGACTGCCAAGTGGGTGTGGCACATAGCTTCCTCGTATCCATAACCCGATTATATAGATGATCAGATGCATAGTAGTAATTCTCAAAACACCAAGCTCTAAGTACCTTCCACTACCCTCATAGGGGACCATCTACACGCTAATCTGGACACTGGACAATCCTAGAAAATTTCATCAAATTCGGATGAAAGATTAAGTGTATAGATCTATGTCTTTGGATCAAAAAAATACTTAGCCCCGGCTGGGATTCGAACCCGCGACCCCTGGGGGACAGTTGAAGTTATGGCCGTGACAAGGAATTCACGTTTGCGCATGCGCAGTCGCTTCTATCAGTCCGGGTATAATGATTTTCATAGGGGACTATCTACAACCTAATCCACATAATCCCTGAAAATTTCATCGAAATCGGGTTGAAAATGTGGAAGTTATGGCCGTTACAAGGAAATTCACGTTTGCGCATGCGCAGTGGCTACTATTAGTCCGAAGGTAATGATTTTCATAGGGGACCATCTAAATACTAATCTGTAACATCCCTGAAAATTTCATTGAAATCGGATTGAAAATGTAGAAGTTATGGCCGTTACAAGGAATTCACGTTTGCGCATGCGCAGTCGCTTCTATCAGTCCGGGGATGATGATTTTCATAGGGGACCGTCTACACACCAACCCGCACAATCCCTGAAAATTTCATAGAAATCGGAGAATAACTTCGTATAGTTATGCGCGTTACAAGGAATTCATGACAGACATACAGACAGACAGACAGACACACAGACACGGAACCAAAATTGTTCAGAAAGGTCTAAAACGCAAATCGCGAGTGGAAATTTTGATTTTGGAGAACTTTTTTTTTCGTCCTTGAAAAGTGAAAACAAAGCTTCCGCTACCTTGGTAGACTCGGAAGCAAAAATGAAAAATTCTCATCAACATTTTTCGAGCTAGGCCGTTTTGAAATGTTCAATCACTATTTATTACCCCTTAGAAGGGACTGACAATAAACAAAACCTTCGGGGCGCAATTAAACCCCAAATGACAAATTTCATCAAAATCGGTCCATGGTAACTAAGATAAATGCTGCTCACTGCGCACAGTACGCGACAAAAACCCTAAAAAGTGCATAAACCTAACTATTAAAATCCTCTTAGTTGCAAAAAAACACCTTTATAAGCTTTTCCGAAAAGAAATTCCTGTTTTGAGGCCTGAATCATAGGGTGGACCCGTGCTTTCATTGGAAAAAGTTTGATATTTTTTGGCATGATCCTCATATTCATGTGGGTGAAATTTAAACGCCACAGTTCATGATATTTTTCTCAGGGAAATGACAATTCAATTATGCCAGTTTTATAATTGAAAGATACTATGGTTTCTAAAGTTCTTAAGGATTCGTCCGCTTTCCTCAAGTCCGCTTCAGGAATTTTCCGACTGCTTAAAAGCTGACTCCTGCAAAAATTTTAGCTCCAACAGTCTGCAACGCCGGTGCCAGAGTCACGTTTTCCCCCTTTAAATGGGCAGATTCGACATTAATCAGCTAGTCTTTCGGGTTGCGGGCTGTTTGTTTATGTAACTAGACTGCAATCCTTTTATTTGTTTAATATTTATAATGTATATATTAGGGTATAACTTTCAGCAAGAAAGACAGAAGAAATAATTTATTAGATGTTATTCTGTAGTAAATTTTTGGTTCCGTGATTTTGATGAAATTTTCAGGGATTGTGCGGCTTGGCGTGTAGATGATCCCCTATGAAAATCATCACTCCCAGACTGATAGTATCCACTGCGCATGCGCAAACGTGAAATCCTTGTATTTTCATTTTCGACAATCCCACTTATCAATAAAAGTGACGGAAAACACGATTGTGAGTATTTTAGACACAAGATGTGATATTAACCATAATCAGCGTTAAATTTTTAATAGGAATACGGGGCTTTAGAGTTTTTACCGGAGACCCGCCATTTAGCGCCACTTAACGGTGGACGGATGGACAATTCGTTATTCAAGTTCCGGATTCTACGTACCTTGAAAAGTAAACCATTGAATTTTGAGGTGAGTTCAAATTTGTTTCTAGGTCGATTCCAAAGGTTGATTAAAAATGATCAGTCAATAAAAAATTATAAATGTAAATCGAGAAGACGCACTTGCACCGCCTAACTCTACTACTACCTTTCGACTATCCGGAACGATGAGTTATTCAGAACTCGAGTATTTCGGTCAGCAGATCTGGATAGGGCGCCTTTACAACATCGCAGGCGGAAGTACGCAGTTTCCGGTCTCCACATTATTGTGGTTGAACGATCCCATGCGGAAGTTCGTGGTGGAGTCGAGTTGGAGGTGCTTCCTGATTTCCTACGGGGGCAACACATCAGCTGGCATGAGTGGAATCTCATCTTTGTAATGTTTGTGTATCGCATTCATGGGATGTGGATTCGAGTCCGTGAAGCCTATTTGATGTAGCCTGAACTTTCCCTACTCCTCAATACTTGATGCACCATTTTAGTATCGCAAAACTTCAGGAGTCGTTTCTATGACTGATTTTACTAAGAAAGTGCCCAACCACATTTTTTACTTTTAACAAAAATCCGAGTTATTTCACTTTTAGATTTTAGGTCTTCCTAACCAATTTTGGGTTATTATTTTCAATAATGAACCTTTGGAATCGACCAAGAAAACATTTTGTTTAACACCCCCTCAAAATTTGATGGTTTACGTTTCAAGGTACGTAGAATCCAAAAATCGAATAAAACGCTGCAAATTATTACACAATGGTTTATTATTTTTCTGTATAGATCACTCGTCTACAAAATCACCAACCATCGATTGCATTTCGGTCAGCTCTAATTTGAATGGAGATTAGGCCTGTTTTGCGATTCACACTCGTGTTTTGATATATATATATATTTCAATATAAACCCTTGAATTTTCGTAGGGAGCGAACGGTTAGTCCTACAGAGCTCTGCGTGGTCTCAAAAAATTCTATAGAATCTTAAATTGAAGGAAAAATAATACCTTTCTATCAAAATTTTTTGAGTTAGGGCGTTTTCAAAATTTCAAAATTGATTTTGGAACCCTACGAGAATTTAAGGGTCGCTTCGTACGATAAATCAAAAACACGAGCGTGAATCGCAAAAGAGGCCTAATCTCCGTTCAAATTTTAGTTGACCGAAATGCGATCGATGTTTTTCTTTATGTTGGATGGTTGGTGGCTTTATAGACGAGTGATCAATATAGAAAAATAATAAACCATTGTGTAATAATTTGCAGCGTTTTTGTTCAAGAAATCCTGTCAACGGACCAAACTATACAAAGATGTTGTATAATTTCAATGACATTCTCAGGGATTGTACGGAGTGTGCTGATGGCCCCCCAATGGAAATCAATGCTCTCGGATCGATAAATATTTGGTTGTCTAGTTTCACAATAGATGTAGGTATAGTTTGAACCTATCAAGTCATTGAAGTTAATAGTGATTTTTATACGATTGTTAGAGTGTTTTTGTACTTCCCGCATTGCGATAACAAAAAACGTGGAAAAGAGCGATTAGTGGTCAGAAGTCTTCTTTTCAAGTCTTTTCAATGGCAAGTTCAGCCTTAAATGTTGCTATTGTTGGTCCACTCATCATTAAGATAAGCTTGTTCATCTCATATCCAAATGATCGATTTGTGGAGTTTAAGATGAGAAATTTCTCTCATTCCGTTAAGAACCTATGAATGGTTCATAATTAATAAGGACTTATAATTTCAAGAGGTTTTCGGTCCCTGTCAGGCAGTATGAACCAATTCAAATTAGAACCACTCGATCATGACAATAATTATGATATTTGGCTCGTCAATGTTCTCTACTTCGGAGGAACGAAACTTGGCAATATGTGAGCAGAAAAAAATTAGAAGCCAGCAGAACTTGAAGAAATTTGTAAATGGGGAGAAAGAGATCCGGACCCTCTGGAGGATTTAATCCTCACATTATCCAAATCCCAGTTGAAACTTGTCAAACACTGCAAGACAGCAAATGAAGCATGGCCCAAACTGAAAGAAATGCGTCAAAGCTCGTTAAGTACCTTTACTGAAACAGTTGAATCTATGCAGAATGACAGAAGGTCAAAATATTCGAGATCATTCGTAGAAGTTGACATAGTTGACAAACTTCAAGACATGAATCCATGAAGAATCTAACCAACAATTCCAACTAAAATCCATGAAGATCTACTAACTATTATGGTGTTATACAGCCTACCAGATTCGTACGATAACTTCGGATGTGCTATTGAATCGAGAGACGAACTTCCAACTACTGAGGCTCTCCGAATAAAAATCGTGGAAGAAAATGAAGCACGGTATCAAAATTATGATGAGAAAAACGAAGATAATGCTTTCCTGGCTAGAAAACCAGGGTTCCAGAGAAACCAGAGATTCAAACCAAAATGTACCATCCGCAAAGAATTTGGGCTCAAATTTTTCGAATGTCCTAAGATGAAAGGGCAGAGTAGCAAAAAGGTTGGAGCAGCACTAGTACTATTTTTACTTCAGCAAATGTAAACTCAGAAATTCATGGAAGAAGAAAGACACTAGTTAAATTCCTTCAACTCTGAGGTTATCCCATAGGAAGGTGATATTTTCTTGACGTAAAAAACGCTGCAATTTATTACACAATGGTTTATTATTTTTCTATAGATCACTCGTCTGCAAAGCCACCAACCATCCAACATGAAGAAAAACAGCGATCGCATTTCGGTTAGCTTTAATTTGAACGGAGATTAGGCCTCTTTTGCGATTCACACTCGTGTTTCTTATTTATCGTACGTAAAACCCTAAAATACTAAAAATTCTTAAATTGATGGAAAAACTATACCTTTACATCGACATTTTTTGAGTTAGGGCGTTTTCAAAATTTCAAAATTCATTTTTCAATCCTTAGAAGTGACCTACCTCAACCAAAATCTTCGGGGCACAACTAGACCCCAGATGGAGCTTACATACCAAATTTCATCAAAATCGGTCAATGCTAAGTAGGGAAAGTGTCGCGTACGGCGGACAAATTTTGGTTTATTATTTTCAATAATAAACCTTTGGAATCGACCAAGAAAAAAAAATGTTTAACACCCCCTCAAAATTTGATGGTTTACATTTCAAGGTACGTAGAATCCAAAAATAGAATAAAAACGCTGCAAATTATTACACAATGGTTTATTATTTTTCTATATAGGTCACTCGTCTACAAAATCACCAACCATCCAATATGAAAAAAAAAAAAAAAATCGAAAAAAATCAAAAATCAAAACAAAATCAAAATCACCAACCATCGATCGCATTTTGGTCAGCTTCAATTTGAACAGGTCCTACAGAGCTCCGCGTGGTCTCAAAAAATTCTAAAAATTCTATAAAATCTTAAATTGAAGGAAAAACAATACCTTTATATCGAAATTTTTTGAGTTAGGGCGTTTTCAAAATTTCAAAATTGATTTTGGAACCCTTAGAAGTGACCTGCATCAACCAAAAGCTTCGGGGGACAACTAGACCCCAAATGGAGCCTACATACCAAATTTCATCAAAATCGGTCAATGCTAAGTGGCAAAAGTGCCGCGTACAGCGTACGGCGGACGGCGGACGGACGGCCAAATTTTTATTCGATTTTTGGATTCTACGTACCTTGAAACGTAAACCATCAAATTTTGAGGGGTTGTTAAAAATGTTTTTTCTTGGTCGATTCCAAAGGTTCATTATTGAAAATAATAAACCAAAATTTGGCCGTCCGTCCGCCGTACGCCGTACGCGGCACTTTCGTCACTTATCATTGACTGATTTTGATGAGATTTGGTATGTGAGCTCCATTTGGGGTCTAGTTCTGTCCCGAAGATTTTGGTTAATGTAGGTCACTTCTAAGGGTTCCAAAATCAATTTTGAAATCTTGAAAACGCCCTAACTCAAAAAAAATAGATATAAAGGTATGATTTTTCCTTCAACTTAAGATTCTATAAAATGTTTAGAATTTTTTGAGACCACCCGGAGCTCTGTAGGACTAACCGTTCGCTCACTACGAGAATTTAAAGTTTGGACTCACGATAAATCAGAAACACGAGTGTGAATCGCAAAAGAGGTCTAATCTCCGTTAAAATAAAGCTGACCGAAATGCGATGGTTGTTTTTCTTCATGTTGGATGGTTGGTGGCTTTGCAGACGAGTGATCTATATAGAAAAATAATAAACCATTGTGTAATAATTTGCATCGTTTTTATTCGATTTTTAAATTCTTCGTAGGTTCCTTGAAACGTAAACCTACAAATTTTGAGGGGGTGGTAAATAATTTGTTTTCTTGGTCGATTATTGAAAACAGTAAACCAAAAGACAACCGATTTCTGGAAACGCCAGCAGCTGGCTTTTTCTGTCAATGGGAACCTTTCCACGTAAAAAAATCTTTTTTCGTTCGAGAGAAGATACGAGAAGGAAACGGCAAGTACAAAAATACTCTTTTACACCGCTGCCACCTACGTGTGTCATTTGCTTAACCCCTTCCCGTGTTGGGTAAGGCTGGGTTTATCACAAGGAAGAAGCGGAGTGCCACTACAATTTGAAGAACTTGCAGGCTATTTCTTTCATTGAGTAAAGAAAAAAAGGTATAATACAAACAGAAATCCCATCAATCTTATCAACACCACAATAAGAGACTCGAGTGGACGGGGTAACCCTCGCCTTTGTCTTTACATTTCATTAGCGCTTTGTTGGCCGTTGAAAGGTGGTACCTATTCCTGTCATTAGACCTGTTTGTTCGGCTTGGGAGCAATGCGATAAGAAATCTCCTGCGGAGGTAGGAACCGCCCCTTTTAGTTTAAACGGGCAGAAACTCAACCCCTGCAGGTGCCAACAATAGGCCCCGCGGATGTACTCCACAATCCCCCGCGGCAGGCTTTTACCCCTGGATGGAATACGGAGGAACTCTTTGTTTCCCAACACGACTTTTATCTGGGCTTCTTCTTAACCGAGTTTCCATCGAGGATATCGTAATTCAATTATTTGCAACTGACAGCTAAGGTAGGGTGGGGTAAGTCCCCGCACTTTCGAATGTTTTCCATTTATAAACACCTACTAGGTCAATATCCCTCAACCAACTCATTGGGATACTAGTTTGGGACCTTGGCTATAATGCCTGACAATTTTCATCACTATGTCATCAGTATTATGGAAGAACTGAACGTTTTTTAAAAATTTGTGTCTGCGGGGCTTTGCCCCACAGGAAGGGGTAAGTCCCCGCAGTCATGGGGCAAATCCCCGAAGTGCGGGGGTTTGCCCCATTCTGGGGAAAGGCATTAATTTCAGACAGAAAGCCAATATATTTATTCAAATATGCTCATCTATTCAGTCAAAACATCACATTTTTTACAAGATAAAAACTTTTTTGAAGTTCACATGCCTTAATAACAGTAAGCAACTCATTTTTTTAAACAATTAACAAAGGGTCACAGTCAAATAGTTTATAGCATTTGCTGGTAATAAATTTCCCACACATCTTCAATGCACAATGAAAAGTCAATTGTAGAATATTCGAAAAATCACAAAACATTGAATTAAATGCAATACAACTAAAATTTGAGACAAGAAAAAAGTTAAATGATCGTCCAGGAAAATACATTTTTTGATTTTTTTTTTCTAAAATTAACACATTGTTTGTTTAGTAACAAAGTAAGCAGGTATCGCGTTTAAAAAAAGTACAACAAACTGCAGGATTCCAATAACTCCCAAAATGCTGGTTAGATACTTGTACCTTTAGTTTCTGGAATTATAAAATGAAAGAAGATAGTGGGGAACAGAATAAAAACAAGTTACATACAAATAGGTAGTGGTACCTGACATATAAGTCAATTCTGTGCATGGTTAACTGCATGAAGGTACCTAAATTTATCATCGCCGTCTTCCAAATAAAACGAAGGGGCAAGTCCCCGCACAAATTTTGTGCGGGATCTTGCCCCACAAAGAGTGCGGGGCTTTGCCCCAATTTGCCATTTTGACTAAAATCGACCTCAGACAAGTAAAAATATGGTTACCAAGAGCGTTGTCACGGGGTTTTGACGGGAAGAAGCACCTTTTTCTTACGCAACACAACAGACACGAATATCAACGATTACGGAAACATATCATTGAAGTAAATAATCATAAATATTACATCAGAGCGGAGGAAAACAAACTTACCTCATTTTGTCTGTCACCACGCTGATCCGCACTACAGGAAATTCCACACAGAACTCGCGACATGGCAATTGGCTTACCATCCAACGGACATAGTCATAACTTGCACAGTAACACAGAAAACCCTTGTGCGGGGACTTCCCCCGTGCGGGACCTTACCCCACCTTACCCTACCTGCTGATGAAAAAGAAGAACTATCTGAAAAATTCAACAATGAAATGTCGGAGGTGAGACTATATTGTCACGATATTATGAGTTTACTCGAAACTTAAGAATAGATGAGTAGAAGATAGTGATGTAATTGTATTATGTTTCTCTACAATCGGGTTTTGTTTGATCCAACTCACTTCGAATAATGACGATAATAGTAAGATACAAACATAATACGACTAGAGAGCTTGCTAGGGGAAGAAATTATTATATTTAAATATGAAATTACTGAATAGTAGAAGATAAACTGAATTTGAAGAGAGAATACAAAATTATTTGAAACCTTAGGGTGTAGCATTGTTACATGTGTGTCAACATTTTCTGCTTTGTAGTCATAAATAGGCCACATCGAGTGAACTATTAGCTATTGAGCTGTCACTCAACCTTCGTGACTTCAGGGCGACCAGGCTGTTGAGGTCGATCCCACTCCGCTCCTAAAACTACCTTGATACCCAATAAATCAGTTAATAATCGATCTCCAAAACTTCACCTTGTACGCTTCATACTTGGTTTTAGTTATGCATTTTCCTGAAGTGCTCTGAAAACATTTTTTTTTGGAAATACCTTGTAAAATCAATCAATCAATAAAAGAAAGAAAAATGTTTACTCCACCCCCCTCAAAATTTGTTGGTTTACGTTTCAAGTTACGTAGAATCCGAAAATCGAATAAAAATTTTTCCGTCCGTCCGCCGTACGCGGCACTTCCCTCACTTAGCATTGACCGATTTTGATGAAATTTGGTATATGGGCTCCATTTGGGATCTGGTTGTGCCCTGAAGCTTTTGGTTGATGTAGGTCACCTCTAAGGGTTGAAAAATAAGGGTTGAAATTTTGAAAACACCCTAGCTCAAAAAATGTTGATATAAGGGTATTGTTTTTTCATCAATTTAAAATAGTATTGAATTTTTAGAATTTTTAGAGACCACGCGGAGCTCTGTAGGACAAACCGTTCGCTCCCTACGAGAACTTAAGGGGGCGCGGGACTCGAAGCTCAGATCAGCGCCAACCGAGAGATGTCGCTGACTTTCGTGATTGCTGAGGCGAGTTAATTTTCCGCACTTGTTATCCGCAAAAGCGCTAGCATCGCTCGGTCCTCTGGACGTTTTTCTCGTCCAGAATTTTGTTGTGTCTGTAACCTCCCCTTCCCGTGTCGGATAACGGAAGGTGTTATCAAATCCAGGTTTTGATTTCGCGAAGGCGTTTTTGTGAAGTGCCTACCTACCTGGACTACCATCCCGTTAATGATCTCTCTCCGTGTTGTTCCGAGTTTGAATAGTTGATTTGTTGAGCAATGATCCACCAAGGAAGGACAGGAGTTCGAATGAATACACATGGACGGAAGTAGTTACAGGAGAACAAAACGCCCTTGGAAAGTAAAACGTTTGCAAGTAAGTATAATTATGTTATCTACTTCTTCCTAGTACTTAGGTGTCTTTTCGCAGCTAGGTACCTATTATTTGAGTAGTCATCAATAATATTCCATCGAAAACTTCTAGTTGTTGAACTTGAAACTGAAACTTTATTTTCGTACAGCTTCACATTACCGTACTTATGAAATACGTAAGTAATTATAAGATTGCATAAAACAATGGTAGGTAGGTTAGTAAGTAGAAAGAATTACCTAATTCGTCCTGCTTTTTGCAAGATAATTTTTTTTGAAGGGGCATGACCATTTCGCGGGATAGTCCCACAAAATTGTCATGCTCCCCCAACAAACATTACGCATCCTAGGTAGTTTTTTGTGGAAATTAACATATCAATTAGGTAGTGAGGATAGCGGAAAGAATTGGTACATAGAGTTGAGAATCAAACCATTTCTTCTAGAAAACCTTACCGAAATTACTATAAATTGTATAAATGGCTCTAAATTAGTCATTTAACGGGTAACTTAGATTATTGATTTTTGAATCCTCTTCAAATTAGGACCTTTCATAATGCTAGGATTAATTTGGTGGCCCTGGGCAGAGATGGGCGAATTCTTATTCATGAATACGAATATAATCGTATTCACATTTTGAATAGGATTTCCCTCGTATTCGTATTTTGAATACGATTTTATGATTTCCCTAAAAATCGATTGTTTTAAACGATTTTCCCTGAAGATCATAATTTTTAAAATGATTTTCTCCCGAACTCTGGGGATATTTTGTGCAAAAAAAAACGTACGATTTTCATCAAAAATTTCGTCGAAATTTCTATATGAATGTCTGTAGGGACTTGGGAGGGGTCTCATTCGATTCGTCGTGAAAAATCCTATAAGAATTTATGAGCGTTTCGAATTTTAACTGATTATTTTGACAATTTTATGGAATAAATACGAACAAAATTCCGGTGAAAATCATAATTGTTTTTACTGATTTTCAGCGGAAATTCCACGTCGTAGTTTCTATACGGTTTGTTGTAGCGACCGGGGGGTGGTCTCATTCGATTCTGCGTGAAAAATCCTATAAGAATTTGTCAGCGTTTCGAATTTTGATTGATTGCCTATTTTGACAATGTTAGACCATAAATATGTCCAGAGTTCGAGAGAAAATCATTTTAAAAAAGTATGATGTTCAACCTATTAAAAAAGATTATTACCTACTGGCTAAACATACCATACCAGATGAAATTGTACGTAGGGTGAAACAGATTTGTGTAGCAAACAATGTCTGTAGGTACTAAATATTCTCGAAACTATCACACTCCCTCCAAAAGTCATGACTGATGGAGTTGAATTTCTTTAAATTTTAATTATCAGGGACATGAGTATTCTTCTTTGACGTTAGTGTTGGATTGAATCCTGCAGCTGCCTACTTAGCTAATAATATAGGAACATCGTTTTATTCTTAGTATTTCGAACTCGCTAATAAAAATCCTGATTATTCATAATTTTGTTTGTTTGTTGTTTGTATCTCTTCCTACATGTTTATAGTGAAATTATCAATAGAAACCTAAATTTGTTTTTTTTTTTTTTTCAGGAGTGATTTTACTCAGAATTGTATTTGACTGGAGACTTTTCTGGAGCAAGTCAAGTCATTGAACCAGCACTCAGGACCGTTTGAAAGCAACTTGTCCATCATATTGATAAGAAAATGAAAAACTGCTCTGTCTAGCAAGCATCCTCACCTTCAGATGTAAAATTAAATTAATTTTTTTAAAATTCAAATGGTTGGTAATAAACAAGATTTATTGTTTCTGCAGTTTGAGGTTACCTAATGGTCAATAAATCATTTATACTACAAATCGATAATGTTTCTATAATACTTCCTATGCACTTTACTATGGTAGGTAGTTACCGTGGATTTAATAGTCCCATAATTAGTGGTTTACTGTAGCAATAAATAATGGCGTACTATTTAATTTTCAAAATTCCCAAAATTACTCATTTCAAGTTCACCTAACACTTTGTATGGTATGGGAGAGTAAAAAATTGATTGAGTAAAAAATTAAAGTTTCATGCATTAGTTCTGCTGGGCAGTCCGTCGAAGTTCACATACCTATTCAAGGTGAAAAACACGAAATAAGCTGTATATGGTGTCTTGGCTCCATGGTGGCACCACTATTAGTTCCATGGTGATACAGAGAATAATTCATGAAAATCCGGAAGTATAGTGAGAGTTTTTCCTCAATTTCAAAGCTTGGGTACAATTAGTAAGCTCTAAAGGAACCGAAATTTTGAAAAATCGGATATTTTGTCAATATTATCCCCGGTGCTAAATTTGACACCTACTCTAGATTCTTCTTTCTACTAGATATTTTTCCGCGTCGAACAAAAAAAGAACCACGAAAATCAGTTGAGAACTATGGGCAGGGCAGAGTACACACGATTTTGTCACATACACTTATGGTTTTTTTCTCGCGGATTTGGATTCAGAATGTTCTAAAACGGATTAGTGTGTGGTTACATTGTATAGGTACATTTTTAATTTAATTTCTTTGTACACATACTTACCTTTTAATTTAATAATATCAAAATAATAGAAAAGTACCTACATAAACCATAAATTTTACATAAAAGTAAAAAAAAATAATGAAAAAAATCAGTCTTTTTGATGGTTATGGTCGAATTGTTGAGATAGATATTTGAAGGTTGAAACTTTAATCAAGTACTACGCACAGTATCATCCTTACAATGTTTTTATGAATTCGAGAAAGCTATGTGCCGCACCCTCACGGGAGACGCGATTCAGAGGACAAGCACAAGACTCAGTGAGGTCGTACGGTACGACGTTGCCAGATCCACGCTAATGTTTGCATGGCGATGGGTGGTGAAAGGGGTGGAGGCCCGGTCCAGGGATACAGATCCAAGTCCATGAATGTTTGCTACGATATTGAGATTGAAGGGGTAGAAAAACAATCACCTCCTTGGTCACCCGTTTCTCGGAGGGTCGGAGGTGCACTGTAGTTTCTCCTCTCGCCTGCAGGTAGCGCATGAAACCAGGGCCTCTTTTAACGCACTTCTTTCAAAATCACGGAACTTTGTCTTCACGTAATCTCCGTGATTTTACAAGTTAGAATTGTCCTCTTTGAATTTTCAGAGGTTTTAGTCTCCCAAAAAGTTCCCTACGAAGAGTTTTTATCAAAAACAAATTTTATTTAAAAAATAAATTTTCTATTTTTTTCAATTTTCTATTTTTTTGACATTTTGGCCCGTATGTATGAAGTATTAATTATTTAATGAATTTAGAAATTTTTTTTGAGAGGAAAAACTGAACACTCACAGAGAAAACGTGAAGATAAGGGAAACCACTGAGTCCCGCGCCCCCTTAAGGGTTGGACTTACTGTAAATCAGAAACACGAGTGTGAATCGCAAAAGAGCCTAATCTCCGTTCAAATTTTAGCTAACCGAAATGGGATCGCTGTAGGTAGGTACGTGTTTTTTTAAACATTTCAAGCGGTAATGGTGGTACGGTTCTAAAGTATCCACAAAGGAAATGTTCAATAAAGATTTTTATTTGTAACTTACAAAGACTGATCTCGAATTTCTGTGGGACGTATACGGCTTTACCAAGCAGAACAAACCGGCGCTCGTCCAATTACCGAAGTCAAGCTGCGCCGGGCGTGGTTAGCACCTGGATGGGTGACCGCCTGGGAACAACGCGTACAATTGGCATCTTATTATGCTCAATGTTTATTAAATGTGCTACAATTTTAATTTCAACATTGCAACATTTGAGCCTTATTATTAATTATATTAATTCATTATTATGCAACGTTCCTCGTTGTGCAATAAGGTTCGAATCGAGTGTGAAGAGTTCATTTATTCCAAACAAACTTCATTGTGAAGGTAGTAGTTACCTACCTATAATTGTTAGGTAAAAAAAAAATAATAATAAAAAAAGTGACAATGGCGAAGTTGTGATCTTCGCAGACCAGTGATCTATACGGCAAATTAATAAACCTTTGTGAAATAATTTGCAGCGTTTTATACAGTAGGAGTGTTCGCCATGTAGATCACCGGAGTTCATCACTGCACTTATGCAAATGGTTGTGATTTTCCGTATTATGGGGATGGTTCTAGTTATGCATTTGCCTGTAGTGATAAGAGACATTTTTTTGTTGAAAATACCTTGTAAAATAGGTCCTTTGAAGGTTGGACCCATTAAGAGTGATGGACACCCACTTGAAGGAGTGAGCGAAGTGTACGTGGTCTCCCTTGAAAATCATGGCCCCCAGGCGGATAGTCTCTGCGCATGCACAAACGTGAAATCCTTGTAATAGACATTATTCAACATTTTTCATCCAAATTTGAAAAAAATGTGGAAGGAGGATTATGCGGATTGATGTGTAGATTGTACCCCTTGAGGGTAGTGAAAGATACTACTACGTACCTACTACTTGGAGCTGCATCGGATCATTTATAAAATCGGGTTATGGACACGAGGAAGCTATGTGCCACACTCACCTGGCAGACGTTTTTAGTGTTTTTTCCTCCATCAATAGAATTGAGACTTACCTCACAATATTAAGACATAGTAACAATAGAAGGCACCTAGTTGTACTCAGCCCTACCCTACTTTTCCTTTTGAGCGAAAAATATATCCGCCCGCCTCGGGGAGCCAACTTTGTGAACTTAGCGCCAAGATGGCTAAAATGGTTTCTCAGTATGAAGCAGCGTAACCCGTAACGAACTGGCCCCATTCCAGCAGCACTGAAGCCCCGACCTCTTGCTAGTGCCCGACCCAGTACTGAAGGCAGCCCCATCGACCCGGGGAGCGCAAAAAGAAAATGACTAATGATAGCTTTTCAAAAACTCGGCGTTGGATGGTGCTTTTCGTCCCCACTCCAATCCCTATAAGACTTTAAAAAACCATTAGAGCCCATCCTGGGAAAGGTAGGGAGGGGGTACGCATTCAAGATTTATTGCGTGACCTCAAAGGGCCCGTAGCCGCGAAAGCGGTTAATGTTCTAACCGTGCGTATTAGAACGGGTTTATTAAAACTGAGGGAAAACTGAAAGATAAATTGGCATGATGACCCTCTCCACCTGGGAAATGAGCATTCATCTTCAGAACATCCGACTTTGAGGAAGAGATATGAAACGAAGTGGATTCTATCAAACGTTTTTCTCAGAGATGAACTTAAAGGCAACTAACTGAGTGGTTGAGTAAGTAATAACCGTGGGACTCAGCAAAACCACTCTTTTTGTTATCTGTGGATTTACCTAATACAATTGAATGTTCGGGTATTTCATTTAATTTTGCTTCCGAGTCTACCAAGGTAAGGAGAGAGGTAGGCTTTGTTTTCACTTTTCTAGGTTGAAAAAAAAAGTTCTCCAAAATCAAAATTTTCACTCGCATTTTACGTTTCAGACCTTCCTGAATTTTTCGCTTTTAGCAGGCTTTCTAGCTAGTCGATACATATTTTGACATTTTATGTCTTTACTTGGGCACAAGGACTCGAAAAGCGTTACAGTTGATTTCTGATGATTTTCACGTACAACCAAGGCGTTTCTGGGGAAATGAAACTTCTTTAGTTTTAAACGGATGGACATTGTTCACCTTTCGATGGAAAGCTTTCGCTTTATCACGCATTTCTTTCGTACTTGTGCTTGATTATTTATGTCGCCATTTTTTATTTTTTTTTTATTAATGTTATTCATGGATGTAGTGAACAATGCCGCTTGTTTTGCAGTCACTCGGGTACAATGTAAGACATAAAATGTCCCAATGTTTTGAAGACTCGAATGCAAGCATTTATATGATTGATTTAATATGCTATTTTGTACAATTAAAATAGTTGATGAATAATTTCAATAGGCGGGTGGTGCGGATAACCGAGATCGTTGCATAAGCGTTTCTGGGTCCGAGACGCGAACCGATCCTTGCGGGAGATCGTGAGTTCAAATCTCGGGTGCCCGGCGCTTTTTTAGGACGTCCCACAGTAAGACTTGGGCGTCCTTATGCGATCGATCTGGGGTGAAGTTGGACAACACTCAACAGAAAAAAAAAATAAGCACACAGTAATCCGTTTTAGACCATTCTGAATCCAAATCCGCGAAAAAAAACCATAGGTGTATGTCTGTGTGTGTGTGTGTGTGTGTATGCGTGTGTGTGTGTGTAACAAAATCTTGTGTACTCTGCACAGGCCTTAGTTCTCAACCGATTTTCCTGGTTCTTTTTTTGTTCGACGCGGAAACCTATCTAGTTGTGCACTACGTCGCCGGAATTTCGAATTTTGCCTTTTAAGGGGGGGAAACGGGGGGTTAATGCTCAAAAAACGTGCGTTTTTGGGCATAATCTTGTGTACTCTGCACAGCCCTTAGTTTCCAACCGATTTTTGTGGTTCTTTTTTTCATCGACGCGGAAACCTATCTAGTTGTGCACTACGTCGCCGGAATTTCGAATTTTGCCTTTTAAGGGGGGGAAACGGGGGGTTAATGCTCAAAAAACGTGCGTTTTTGGGCATAATCTTGTGTACTCTGCACAGCCCTTAGTTTCCAACCGATTTTTGTGGTTCTTTTTTTCATCGACGCGGAAAACTATCTAGTTGTGCACTACGGCGCCGGAATTTTGAATTTTGCTTTTTAAGGGGGGGAAAGGGGGGGTTAATGCTTAAAAAACGTGCGTTTGCGGGCGTAATCTTGTAAACTCTGCCCAGGCCTCAATTTCCAACCGATTTGCGTGTTTCTTTTTTTGTTTGACTCAAATAACTTCCGAGTTGTACATAATTTCACCCGAGTACCAAAATTCGCAAGGGGAGGGGGCGAGTGGGGGGGATAATATTCACAAAATATCCGATTTTTCAATATTTCGGTTCCTTTACTGCTTACTAACTGTCCCCAAGCTTTGAAATTAAGGAAAAATTCTCATTATACCTCCGGATTTTCATGAATTATTCTCTGTACGACCATGGAACTAATAGTGGTGCCACCATGGTGCCAGAACACCATAAACCGCTTATTTCGTGGTTTTTTTTTGTGTTTCACCTTGAATACGGATGTGAACTTCGACAGACCGCCTACCAAAACTAACAGATGAAAGTTCAATGTTACGACGTATTTCCGCTTTGGTGCCAGACTGGCACCATTGGTGAGTGGAAGGGGGGGGGGAGGTGAACTCGAATTCGCATGTTTTGTATCGTAGATCATAGATTTTAAAATGCTCTTCAGATTCGAGGCTCCCATGCCGCTAGAAATGTTAAGGTGGATAATGGTGGGGAGGGAGGGGGTCACTATTTCTTGCCTAAAGTAATAAATAAATTACATCGAGTGAAACAGGTTTATCACTTAACAACTGGTTAAACTCATCTAATGCTTATCCAATGGGACGTCCCCTGGAATGCATGCATTACTAAACAATATGTTTGACTGTTCGGAGCTCGCTGCCCCCCTCGTCACAACCCAGGGCGGTGAGGCCAATGGGAAGCCATGAGCGAAATCATCAGAACGAATTCTGATCTTCCCTTTGGAAGACAGCTGATGACGTTCGAGACGCCAGAAATGGCAGTCGGACAAAATCCAATGAAATGGTTGTTTACTTTACTTTTTTTACTAATTGTAAATAGGCTAAATCAAGAGACAAATAATTAATGACTACTACTGCGTGGGTACCTAAACTCCTCTGAATTGATGAGCCAATCAACCAGATACAAAAATCATTGTCGAAATAACCAGTTTTAAAAGAACCACCTTTACATACCCTTGTGAATCCCCTTTGATATGGGTTTCCCAGAAACATTTCGGACGTCAGGGGAATCATTTGGAGTCCGGAAATAGGGCTCATTTCCAACGTCGTAGATTAGCGGGAAGATATTTATGAGACCAATTTTTTACATTCGAAACAAGAAAAGAGAGTTTACGGCTGGGAAGACACGAGCGGCATCAATCAGAAGAAAAATCCCGTAAATCACCAGAGGATTTCCTCCGAAGATTAAAGTATGATGGTCACGTTATAAACCATTTTTGCAGTGAGTGATATGAGAGGGGGAGTGATAGGGTGAAGACCGAGAATCACCATCTTATTTCCTGAAACGAGAGAAGAAATATTGGTTTTTCGAACGATTTCTTTGACTTGGGCAGAAACGGAATCTCTTCGTAACTTGCAAGGGTCGAATCAAATTACTCCTGCCTTCGGATCCTCCTGTGAAAAAGTAATGACCCGAGGATGGAATAAGGATCATTATTTGAGTAACTGAGATGTTTTCGAAGCTTCTATGGTTGAAGCGTCAATCTCTACTGAACTTGAAATAAATCCGCTTGTAAATCATGAAACCATGTTGCAACAAATTCCCTCTCTATTGTGCAACATAGGTTGATAAATTTCACCAGGCGACCTAGACATCAAAGATTTACCTTTTAGAAACCTTGATGTCACTTTGAAATCCACACAATTTGATAACTTGAACAAACTCTACATTTCAAATAAAACCTATCGTTAAAAACGCTGCAAACTATTACGCAACGGATTATTTTTCTGTGGAAATCATTCGTCTGCGAAGAACACGACTTAATCCGGACTACCTGGGGAATGTGGTAGTTGAAAGACCCTCGGTCGAGAAGCTCCTAGACAGGATCACTTCACCATGGTTCATCGGTCTGAGCTCTGGATGTTTCATTCGTTTCTAAAACTTGAACTCTATACTCAATTAATAATCAGTAATTATTTATCCACTAATTGAATACCTAATTAATTATCCTCGTAGGAAGAGAACAATTGGTCGCACAGAGTTCAGTTCAGTGTCGACCTGAAATCAATTCTGGTAGAGAGAATCCTATCTGCCACTGATCTCAAGTGAATCCCATGCCGGTCGAACTCCGGCTATATTTTTGTTAACTTTTCGAACCATTCAGGGGCCCTATGAGGGTTGCAAAAAAGTGTTGCACTTGTTTTTCTATGTTTGCATTAATCGAGTAACTCAGAAAGCCCTCATTTTATTAAAAAAAAAACGCTGCAAATTATTAGACAATGGTTTATTATTTTTCCATATAGATCACTCGTCTGCAAAGCCACCAACCATCTAACATGAAGAAAAACATCGATCGCATTTCGGTCAACTAAAATTTGAACGGAGATTAGGCCTCTTTTGGATTCACACTCGTGTTTCTGATTTATCGTACGTCCAAACCTTAAATTCTCGTAGGGAGCGAACGGTTTGTCCTACAGGGCTCCGCGTGGTCTCAAAAAATTCTAAACATTCTATACTATCTTAAATCGATGGAAAAAACAATACCTTTAAATCAACACTTTTTAAGTTAGGGCGTTTTCAAACTTTCAAAACTCATTTTTTGATCATTAGAAGTGACCTACATCAACCGAAATCTTCGGAGCACAACTAGATCCTAAATGGAGCCTACATACCATTAACAATTTATAATTGGAAAAAATACTTCACCGCTACAATTCATGGTATTGTACATAAATGTTTACATCACAGCATTGTATCAGCACTTTCAGCACTCAGCAGTCATGTCCATCTGGCTGCTTGGTATCAGGGTCCGAGATCCGACCTCGGACATTGGGATGACGGACAAGGTTGAAACACCTTATCCCACGGCCAAATTTTGGTTTATTATTTTCAATGATTAACCTTTAGAATCGACCGGAAATTTTTTTTTAACACCCCCTCAAAATTTGATGGTTTACGTTTCAAGGTACGTAGAATCCAAAATCCGAATAAAAATTTGGCCGTCTGTCCGCCGTACGCAGCACTTTCCCCACTGACCGATTTTGATGAGATTTGAAAAATAATAAAATCTGTAGACACAAACTCACAAACTAAGCACCTTCCTTCGATGATCTGGTTAGCATTGAGTTAAAATGTGTCCCCCAAACTATCAGGTACCTTGTAAATCTCTTCTGCCATATGAGTATGATAGTAAGTGTGAACCTCCCTAGGAATAGTTGTGACGAGTATTTTGAGACTTTATCATTATATGAGACTGTTTAATATATTGATGGACATATTGTAATGTAGCTACATACCTTCAGAAGCGTTGTTACCTAATTAACGTTCAAAACTTCCCACATTCTTGAACGAACTGAATTTTCATTCATGCTCGGTGTGGAAGCATGTTTGTAGTATTGGAGGTATGTATATTTGCGAAAAAGAGTAATATGTTGGTAAGTAGAAGATCTAGAAGACGTTTGTGTCTACAGATGGGCACGACGGCGACTTCAATGCGTACCTACCTACGCATACGGTAGTATGTCACTGCTATCATATGATGAAGGATATGAGTGTGACAATAAGTGTGAATCACACTACAAATAAGTGTTGGTATTCCAACATACCATCTGTTGACTAGATAGGTATCTATGTTCAACAACCTACTACATAAGTATGTTTTCGCTGAGATTATTATTTTTCCCTTTTTGGTGTTAACGGACATCATTTTTGAGGTCGGTCCATTTTTTTGTTAAAAGGTTTTTATTTTATTATTTTTCCATTTTATATTATTTTTTATTTTTCACTTTTTAGTGGTCCTCAATATAAATTTGAAATTAAATTACCCGCAGTTTTTCGATCAGTTTTCGGAACGTAGATCTATTTCCTAGATCGATCTCCTATACCATTAGATACCCAACTTTATTATAAATGACGAGGGAGCTATGTGCTACAGCCACTTGGTAGAATACCCTCTCATCAACTAGTTTTACTATATACCTCATATTTGGTACGGCACTATTCAATTCCGACAATCTGCTATACCATTAGATACCCAACTATATTATAAATGACGATGGAGCTATGTGGTACTCCCACTTGGTAGAATACTCACTCATCACCCAACTGGACTATATCTCTCTGTATCTTACTATACTATGGTAGGGCATTATGCAGTTCTGACGATCTCCTTTACTATTACCTACCCAATCATGTTATTAGTGATGAGGGAGCTATGTGCTACAGCCACTTGGTATAATATCCTCTCATCACCTAGTTTTACCATATACCTCATATTTGGTACGACACTATGCAGTTCTGACGATCTCCTTTACTATTACCTACCCAATCATGTTATTAGTGATGAGGGAGCTATGTGCTACAGCCACTTGGTAGAATACCCTCTCATCACCTAGTTTTACCATATACCTCATATTTGGTACGGCACTATGCAGTTCTGACGATCTCCTTTACTATTACCTACCCAATCATGTTATTAGTGATGAGGAAGCTATGTGCTATACCCACTTGGTTGAATACCCTTTCATCACCAAATTGTACTACATATCTCATATTTGGTACGGCACTATTCAATTACGACAATCTCCTATACCATGAGATACCCAACTTTATTATAAATGACGAGGGAGCTATGTGCAACAGCCACTTGGTAGAATACCCTCCCATCACCTAGTTTTACTATATACCTCATATTTGGTACGGCACTATTCAATTCCGACAATCTTCTATACCATTAGATACCCAACTATATTATAAATGACGATGGAGCTATGTGCTACTCCCACTTGGTAGAATACTCACTCATCACCCAACTGGACTATATCTCTCTGTATCTTACTATACTATGGTAGGGCATTATGCAGTTCTGACGATCTCCTTTACTATTACCTACCCAATCATGTTATTAGTGATGAGGGAGCTATGTGCTACAGCCACTTGGTATAATACCCTCTCATCACCTAGTTTTACCATATACCTCATATTTGGTACGACACTATGCAGTTCTGACGATCTCCTTTACTATTACCTACCCAATCATGTTATTAGTGATGAGGGAGCTATGTGCTACAGCCACTTGGTAGAATACCCTCTCATCACCTAGTTTTACCATATACCTCATATTTGGTACGGCACTATGCAGTTCTGACGATCTCCTTTACTATTACCTACCCAATCATGTTATTAGTGATGAGGAAGCTATGTGCTATACCCACTTGGTTGAATACCCTTTCATCACCAAATTGTACTACATATCTCATATTTGGTGCGGCACTATTCAATTACGACAATCTCCTATACCATGAGATACCCAACTTTATTATAAATGACGAGGGAGCTATGTGCAACAGCCACTTGGTAGAATACCCTCCCATCACCTAGTTTTACTATATACCTCATATTTGGTACGGCACTATTCAATTCCGACAATCTTCTATACCATGAGATAACCAACTATATTATAAATGACGATGGAGCTATGTGCTACTCCCACTTGGTAGAATACTCACTCATCACCCAACTGGACTATATCTCTCTGTATCTTACTATACTATGGTAGGGCATTATGCAGTTCTGACGATCTCCTTTATTATTACCTACCCAATCATGTTATTAGTGATGAGGGAGCTATGTGCTACAGCCACTTGGTAGAATACCCTCTCATCACCTAGTTTTACCATATACCTCATATTTGGTACGGCACTATGCAGTTCTGACGATCTCCTTTACTATTACCTACCCAATCATGTTATTAGTGATGAGGAAGCTATGTGCTATACCCACTTGGTTGAATACCCTTTCATCACCAAATTGTACTGCATATCTCATATTTGGTACGGCACTATTCAATTACGACAATCTCCTATACCATGAGATACCCAACTTTATTATAAATGACGAGGGAGCTATGTGCAACAGCCACTTGGTAGAATACCCTCCCATCACCTAGTTTTACTATATACCTCATATTTGGTACGGCACTATTCAATTCCGACAATCTTCTATACCATGAGATACCCAACTATATTATAAATGACGATGGAGCTATGTGCTACTCCCACTTGGTAGAATACTAACTCATCACCCAACTGGACTATATCTCTCTGTATCTTACTATACTATGGTAGGGCACTATGCAGTTCAGACGATCTCCTTTACTATTACCTACCCTATCATGTTATTAGTGATGAGGGAGCTATGTGCTACAGCCACTTGGTTGAATACCTAACTAACAGTACTATGATTATCCTTCATATTTGGTAGGAAAACTCACATACTCGAGCATTCATAAACACGTTTAATATGGCTCATGCAGGTTCTGAGCGAATAACCCACTATAATTTCCCCGTTTCCCATCCCCCGCAGCACCTTTTAGTTATCGGAACCCCCTCGTCTAGTATATCATTTTAAAGCTTACAATCAGACCTTCAATTTGACTATACACAAATGGTCCTCCATCGACTCAGTCGGAAGTCACAGGGCAAGAAGAGTGAATGCGGACCAATATTCCCGAAAACGGGAACCACGTTTTTCAACTTCTTTCACAAATTTTCGATACTTTTAACAGAACAAAATGAAATCTGTTTGAAATGGGACCACCATGGATACTGGTAGAACTAATTTCAAAAAGAATCAGACAGATTGGTACCAGAATAAAGAAATGCAAGGTGTTCAGACATACAAAAAAAAAAAAAAAAAAAAAATCGTCGTCCCACGACAACCCGAATTGAGTACCTCCTCTTTCGCGCGCCTTCGGCGCATTGAAGTCGGTCAAAAAAGGCCATGCTACAAATGCAATAGCTTCATTTTTCTTGAAAATTCGCTAAAATGTACATTATTTTATATTTTCATGTTTAAACATCTCGGGTAGGCAGTGTTTGAATTTTGAACTCTATATACTCTAGTTCACGAAGTAGAGAACCTTGTATTCTTTCATTAGTACAACCACGTACGCAAATAATATACTTAGGTATTTGTCGTTTTCCCAATTGAATTTAGTAAGCGTTCTCCCTTTGAACATGGGAGCAAATTCACCAGGTTACTACAGGTCCATGGTTGTTAGCAGCTACCTCGTTACAAGTTTCAAATAGTACGAAGGTAACATCCTTCGTAATTCATGGGTAAAATAAACATTGCAGCCTAATTTTTGAGGTGGAGTTCCTCTCTTGGGCGAAGCAATCACAAAGTTGATAGCGGTTCTCAAAAGCTTCTCTCGTCCATTAATCTCACTTGGGGGAGTCATCACAGCTACAGAGATATACTTCTGTCTTTTCTACTATACTAAACCACTAATTCTCATTACAGTGACTCTGAATACCCTCAGTTCTTTTCCAAGTTAAGTTTCGCATCGTAAATTCCGACTTGGTATTTCGAAGGGGAGTTGGAAAAGGAAACTTTTCGGATAAGACCCTCTAATGCTCGACCATCTATATCTTTCCTTTTTTCTCCGGATAGCGAGTCGAGGAGAACGACGGTATTAGTTACTTGTAATCAACACCTGGATTGGCCACGTGGTAGGTCAATCTTTCATAACATTTGGTATAGAGTCTACGTGAAATTTACGTAGCGGATCAACAAATGGTCATTATACTCGTATTAGTAGTATTGATAGGGAAAGGTACTAGTAGTTGGACACTTTGTTGCAAAAATAATTAGTATACTGAGAATTTGAGTTCTTTTTAAAAAAACTAATATTGGGAGTTGGGAGTGATCTACCCTAAACCAAAAATATCACACTTGAAAGATTGAAATGAGAATTCTGATGAATTGTGATGAAGTGAACGGAGATTAGGCCTCTTATGCGATTCACACTCGTGTTTCTGATTTATCGTAATACTAACCCTTAAATTCTCGTAGAGAGCGAACGGTTGTTCCAACAGAGCTCTGGGTGGTCTTATTCGATTCTAAAATTTCAATACTATCTTAAATCGATGGAAGAACTAGGTACACCTTCATATCAAAATTGTTTGAGCTAGGGCGTTTTCAAGATTTTAACCCTTTTTTTCAACCCTTGAAGTGATTGACATCAACCAAAAGCTTCGGGGCACAACTAGACTCCAAATGTAGCCCATATCCCGAATTTCATCAAAATCCGTCGATGGGAACTACAGACAGTGCCGCTAAATTTTATTCGTTTTTCGGATTCTAGTTCATTGAAATGTGGACCAACAAATTTTTAGGGGGGGGGGGGGGTTAAAAATGTTCTTCTTGGTCGATTCTAAAGGTTCATAATTGAAAATAACGTGTTCCAAAATCACAGCCATCGTTTCAAAGGGCGCATTTGAATCTTCGTTTTCCATTCCAGGTGTGTTTCTCAGAACCAACCGAGATGCATCAAATACTGAACCCGCAATGCACTCATGGAGTGTTTGCATCGGGGCTGCCCTAGGATGCACGCCGGGAATCTCACGTTTAACGCAGTGTCCCGGTCAATACCGGGCTTCCAACTCTGGAAATTGGTTCAGAATTTCCAAGAGAAACTTTTCCACACCAAAAATGTTCAGGTCATTGCAATTGCTTCATTTTATTCAGAATTCGCTAAATTGAAAATCAATAAGACCCTTCTAATTTCGCTCCAAATGGGCGGCGCACATGGCGTTTATGCAAGCCTTGGGTATTTCGTAAACGAGCAGAACGGGACCTAATCAAGCGGTTTGACACTGACGAGGGTACGAATTTGTTTTTAATTTCAGTTCAAATATATCCAGAATGACCCAATTTACGGGGTGTCCGCTCTAATGAGGAGGAGATGAGATGAGCAGGGTGAGCTGAAAACCGAAGCCGCAGTAATGAAG
This sequence comes from Apolygus lucorum, assembly GCA_009739505.2. Lineage (NCBI taxonomy): Eukaryota > Metazoa > Arthropoda > Insecta > Hemiptera > Miridae > Apolygus > Apolygus lucorum. The sequence goes on from CM019177.2 coordinate 53,930,867, forward strand.
AGGGTTCAACTGCCCGTCCGCCGGACATGATGTAGATTTCGCCCGTGATAAATTAGTGGTACCGCTTCCCCACCACTTCCTCCGTGAAACCCGTTGGGGATTTTCCCACTGTCCACCTCTAACAAGCTTCCACATTGTCAATGACAGGAAAAACTCCCTTTGGATATCAGTGGGCCGACGGACGTGGCGCCAGTACCAGGTGCGCTCCTCTCTCAAAATATATCCTCTCTACAGTGTCATTCCGCATTCTCAGTGAATACCACTTCACTTCCTACGTTACTGGTTCACTGGAAGTGAACTATGTTAATTGGGTGCTGGATTGGATCACTAACCAGTTAGTAATTTATTAGTGGCTGAAAACGGAGGGCAACTCATCAGGAATTAACACCTACAGTTTATTCTGCTTGAGAGTGGATGCTGACTCTTCGATTAAATATTATATGGGACTTGTTGACTCAATACGATATTCAACAGTACAGCCATATTGCTCCGAGTCTACTCAGGGAGCGGAATCATTGTTATTACTTATCAAGATCAAAAAAAAGTTTATTTATTTAAAAAAAAAGTCTGCCAAGTGGGTGTGGCACATACCTTCCTCGTATAAATAACCCGATTATATAGATGATTTGATGCATAGTAGTTAATCTCAAAACACCAATCTCTAAGTACCTTTCACTACCCTCATAGGGGACCATCTAGACGCTAATCTGGACAATCCTAGAAAATTTCATCAAATTCGGATGAAAAATGTAAGTGAGTATATGTATGTGATTGGATCAAAAAAATACTTAGCCTCAGCTGAGATTCGAACCCGGGACCCCTGGGGGATAGTTCTAAGCGCTACTTCTGAACTATTGAGGCCTAGTGATGTAATAAATAGGATTTGAGATTCCCACAGGCAACCATCTCTCTATGAATGAATTCCTCTATGAAGAACTATCCTCTATGATTTTCATAGGGGACCATCTAAACACTACTCTGTAACATCCCTGAAAATTTCATTGAAATCGGATGGAAAATGTAGAAGTTATGGCCATTACAAGGAAATTCACGTTTGCGCATGCGCAGTGGCTACTATCAGTCCGAAGGTGGTGATTTTCATAGGGGACCATCTAATCACTAAACTGTATCATCCCTGAGAATATCATCGAAATCGGATGGAAAATGTAGAAATTATGGCTGTTACAAGGAATTCACGTTTGCGCATGCGCAGCGGCTACTATCAGTCCGGGGATGATAATTTTCATAAGGGACCGTCTACAAACTAATCCGCACAATCCCTGAAAATTTCATAGAAATCGGACAATAACTTCTTATAGTTATGCCCGTTACAAGGATTTCATGACAGGCACACAGACAAACAGACCCACAGACAGACAGACACGGAACCAAAATTGTTCAGAAAGGTCTGAAACGCAAAACGCGAGTGGAAATTTTGATTTTGGAGAACTTTTTTTTCATCCTTGAAAAGTGAAAACAAAGCTTCCGCTACCTTGGTAGACTCGGAAGCAAAAAGTCATCCAAATGTCCACTCGCGTTCCGCGATTTAGACCTTCCTGATCAATTTTGGTTCCTTGCCTGTCTGTTGGCCGGTCTGTGTGGCCCCAAAGCGCTTCCACCCTGTTGGGTTCTTATCTCTCCTCTTTCCAATTCTCCTTCCGTGTCACCCCATTATGTGGAATAGTTTCGCGAGCGCGAGCTCACAGTAGGAAATTATAGACTTGATAGCTCATTGTTAGAACGAGGAAAGAAAATTTATGACCAAAGACTCGATTTGACTCGATCGACAAAGATTTATTGGTGAAATAAGTTCCTTCTTATGGTGATAAGGGGGTGGAATTGGAATGGGAAGCTATTTAAGAGGATGTTAGTAGATATGTAGATAGATGCAGTTCTATGGGACTCATAGAATTTAATGTTCTCCAGGGTGGAACTTTAGTGTCAATTTTATTTCTGATTTTTATAAATCGACTTGGAAACCTGAGCCTCCAAGGGACCTCGTATCTTTCGGTTGTTATTTTCAATAATGAAGCTTTGGAATCATCCGAGAAAAAAATTTTATCAACCCTCCCTCAAAACAATATTTTGAGGGACCAACATATTATGGTACGTAGAATCCAAAAACGCTGCAAATCATTGCCCAGAGGTTTATTATTCTCTGTACAGATCACCCTTCTGGATAGATCCCTCCCTACCAACCGTAGGTACCTACTACCTACTAAGGAATTTTTGAAAATTTCAACCCCAACCACCAACCAAATGGAAATGAAGGGTTTATAAAACTTCCAAAATTGTTTTACACTACCCACTATTATGTGGAATAGTTTGGCGAGCGGGAGCTCACAGTAGGAAATTATAGACTTGATAGCTCATTATTAGAACGAGGAAAGAAAATTTATGACCAAAGACTCGATCAACAGAGATTTATTGGTGAAATAACTTCCTTCTTATGGTGTTCAGGGGATGGAATTGGAATGGGAAGCTATTTAAGAGGACGTAAGTAGATAGTGACAGTTGACGGTAGGTATTAAAATTTCTAAGACTCATAGACTTTAATATACTCCAGGGTGGAACTTTAGCCTCAATTTTATTTTTGATTTTTATAAATCGACTTGGGAACCTGAGCCTCCAAGGTACCTCGTATCTTTTGGTTTATTATTTTCAATAATGAACCTTTGGAATCGTCCAAGAAAAAATTTTTATTAACCCTCCCTCAAAATATGTTGGTTTATGTTTTAAGGTACGTAGAATCCAAAAACGCTGCAAACCATTACCCAAAGTTTTATTATTTTCTGTACAAATCACCTTTCTGTATAGATCCCTCCCTACCAACCATAGGTACCTTCTACCTACTAGGGAATTTTTGAAAATTTCAACCCCAACCACCAACCAAATGGAAATGAAGGGTTTATAAAATGTCCAAAATTGTTTTACACTACCCAGGGTTATATGAGACTAACCGTGATGAGGATAATGTTTTTTAGAGAGAGAGAAAAAAATTTATTGAGGATAATTCTCCAAAACGTTTCGTTTCTCCAAAGTCGTTTTTGTTTAAATTTTCGTTGTACATCCAGTACAACTGTAATGTCATACATTTCTAGTCAGTAGTTCTCCAATACACAGACGCGTAGGAAAACCCCAAGGAGGCATGAGTCATCACCAACATGGGTGAAGTGAGGAAGGGAAAAACACGTCACTTGACGTCACCTTTTTTCCACTCTCCCCTCACCACACTAACTTGAGTAGGTATATAAGCCACACTGAGGTGTCTTCCTACATGCATTCGTACCTAGTCAATCCGACTTATCATTTCTTGTATTACCTACAGCCCCAGTTCTTCCAAGGGAACGGTTTGCCCCATAAAGGCGCCGAACCTCTAGCTCCCCTTAGGGACCTCTTCAGAACAGTAGGCCTGACTAGGTCAATGTTCCGCCTCCCGCCGGTGAGACTGTTATCAGACGCCGAGGTTGTCGGATAGATTTTGACGCACTCGTCAATACGGTCGGCCGCGAGGCGCCGCAGATGGAGTGCTGAAGCAACAGGCTTTTAGGGATCAATCTCTCCGTTGAGTAGGATTCAGGCTAGGACCAATTCAGCTCATCGAGAGGACCATCGCCCTCACTCGACAACATGCAGAACACAACAACAACCGACATTCATTGTTCAAGGATGAATAGGAGAAAGGTAAGCTTACCGCTCCATCACTCATGTTACACCCCAATTTTCAATTACGATCTCGCTGATCATTTTTCATAATTAATGGCCAATCCAAATTCTCACTGACCAATATAATATTTATATCCATTTTCTATGTAACTTTACAGTGATTTGGAACATTCATAACCCTCATTTTTACGCACAGAAGAGAAATAGTCACTGAGAGCGGTAATTTTTTTTGAAATGGGTCCACCGCAGGGGGTCTTTCCTTCCCTGGAGGTTCCGCGCTTTGTTATAACGAGGGTCGTATTTCATACCCAAAGAGGACACGAAGGGTCTTGGACCCACGAAAACGTCGAGGTTAAAGGGAATAGAAAGCGAAAAGGAAATGACCACTGTAACCCCGTGAATCATACTTGGAACTTATTTCAACTCCCAGGAATGCTTTGACAACACTTCCCCATCAACTCTCCCACTTCTCCATCGTTCGTATTTCTCGAGGCCCGAAATGAAAGAAAGGGATTTCTAAAAATAAATCCTCTTTTGAACTCCTGTCCAATTTTGTTTCCGCTTCGTGCGAATCGTCTTTTTTCGTTCAAACGGATAAAGTTCTACTTCCTTTTACTTTCGCCGCTTACATTTAAGAAAAAAAAGGGGGAAAAAATCTGACATGTAATGGGAAGTAGTTTCCTAACAAGGTATAGAAATCGCAATAGGAAAGTTGATTTAGTCAATACGAAACTATAAATTAATGAATGACAGAAAGGATTTATTCCAAGAACGGTAATTTTCAAATACACAGGTGAGTGGTAGAATATAATGGGATCCCTAGTTATAAGGCAATTCCTGTGCGGTTACGGGGATTTTACTGAGCTAATAAACCAACAGTTTATAGAATTGTCAATAGATAGTTTATTCGATATGGGGCGTATTGAAAAACTTTTTCCACACTTTTCACTCTTTGAAGTGGCTGGTAATAATCAGAAGCTTCGGGCCACAACTAGACCCCAAATCGAGCCCATATACAAAATTTCATCATAATCGGTCAATGCTAACTAAGGAAAGTGCGGCGTGCGGTGTAGGATGGGAAAATCTTTATTCGATTCTGGTTTATTATTTTCAATAATGAACCTTTGGAATCGACCAGGGAAATAAACGTTTAACCCCTTCAAAATTTGTTGGTTTTTCAACAAATTTCAAATAGTATTGAATTTTTAAAAATTTTAGAGACCACCCGGAGCTCCGTAGGACCAACCCTTCTCTACATACGAGTACTTAAGGGTCGGACTTATGATCAATTAGAATCGCGAGTGTGAATCACCAAAAAGGTCTAAACTGAATTTCAGCTAACCAAAATGCAAACGCAGTTCGTTTCTTCTTACTTTTGGTTTATTATTTTCAATAATGAACCTTTGGAATCGACCAAGAAAAAAAATGTTAACACCCCTTCGAAATTTGATGGTTTACGTTTCAAGGTACGTAGAATCCAAAAATCGAATAAAAATTTGGCCGTCCGTCCGCCGTCCGCCGTACGCGGCACTTTTGCCACTTAGCATTGACCGATTTTGATGAAATTTGGTATGTAGGCTCCATTTGGAGTCTAGTTGTGCCCCGAAGCTTTTAGTTGATGTAAGTCACTTCTAAGAGTTCCAAAATCAATTTTGAAATTTTGAAAACGCCCTAACTCAAAAAATTTCGATATAAAGGTATTGTTTTTCCTTCAATTTAAGATTCTATAGAATTTTTAGAACTTTTTGAGACCACCCGGAGCTCTGTAGGACAAACCGTTCGCTCGCTACGAGAATTTAAGTTTTGGACGTACGATAAATCAGAAACACGAGTGTGAATCGCAAAAGAGGCCGAATCTCCGTTCAAATCATAGCTGACCGAAATACGATCGATGTTTTTCTTCTTTTTGGATGGTTGGTGGCTTTGCAGACGAGTGATCTATAGAAAAATAAAAAATAATAAACCATTGTGTAATAATTTGCAGCGTTTTTTACTTTATTTTATTTAGGCGCATCCAGCCTTTTCTGGTCATAGGCGCCGAATTCAAAAAGTTGACAATAATTGTTAACTTCATTTAAATTTCAGTTAACTTCAGTTAAATTTAAACTTCAGTTAACTTTATTTAAATTTCATAATACAACCGATTTTTTTTTTTTTCAGTTTTTTGAGAATTGGTACCTATCAAGAAGGTAGAATTGTTTTCCAAAAACTGTTCTAGGTCCTGCGGAAGTACTGGTGGGATGCTGCAAAAAACTGGCCATTCCGTTGGCAGGTAGTTAACAGTCAATTGACATCCACAGGTGTCGAATCAGTATCCTGGACATGAGGTAGCCATGTGTCAGTCGTGTGTGTCCAATTCGCAGTCTCGCCAAGATGACCTCTTCTTTTCTTGAATGCGTTATCGTTCTATTTTCATTTATTCTTGTTCTGCTCGATGTCGACCATGGTGAGACATCTTTTCTTATTGCCCAAAGCTTTTGGTGTATAAATCACAATCCCATTTCCAAAAATTCCAAACAGAAATTCTCAAAGTGGAAATGTGGTCGGAACGGATGTATAAGGGAGATGTTATGCTTTCTTCTGTGGCTGCTCTAGGGATGGGTATCGATACTCGATATTTTAAAATATAGATACTTTTGCACCGATACTCAATATTTTAGTATCGATACTGCACTATCTGATATTTTTGGATATCGATACTTTGGATCCGATATTTCTAAATATCGAATATCGATACATTTCTTGCGGAAAATTCAACAGAATGGCTAAAAAATGAAGAAGGTAGAGTGGCTTTCAGGTCATTACTCTTTGGTTGCACAAATACCGTTAATAATAACCTTCGACTCTTGATTGTGAAAAATGATGCCCAAGAATACTTGGGATATCGATACTCGGATACGATACAGTATCGATACAAAATATCGATACTTTTGCAACGATACCCATCCTTAGGCTGCTCTTGCTTGTCGGTCAGCTATCTCATTGCCAAGGTACCCAACAAATAATAACGAAAGTTCGTTTCTTCGAGTTGTATTCAGTTATGCTTCCTTAGCATCCAGTAATCAAATTTCCATATGAAGGAACCACATCTCCCAATTTTTAGAATCGAGTGTGAAGCCTTTATTCCTCACAAATAAACTTAATAGTGAAGGCGTGAAGTGTGTAGGTAGGTAGTACCTACCAATGGTTGGTAGGTAAAAAAAAAAATTTGTGACAATGAGAAAATAATAAACCTTTGTGAAATAATTTGCAGCGTTTTAAAACTTAGATACAAATTTCAAGAGAGTCACAATTTTTTCTTGCTCGATTTCAAAGATTCATTACTGGAAATAATAAACCAAAATGAATAATTCCGTAGAGATCGAAAATAAAAATTAAATTAAATAAACCGCTCACCATCATTTGTTACCTGCTGATAAATGAAATCCTTTGATTCTGGAAGTAGGCGGTGAAGTCTCTAAAGGATCTCAGGAGAGTCACACGTACAATCGAATGGTAAAATACTGACTTTTCCCTGATTCAGCTAGTACTGCCCAGGGATGGTTTGACTCCAAGATGAGTAGAGGAGAGATATACTTTCCTATACTCACTGTTCAGTACTCTGAACACCTAAAATACGTTTTTTGTTTTTTCTTCTATAATTCAGCGCCATTCTGTTTAGCCAATTATTCTCCTCGATTCGTTGAATCCCGAGTGATTGGTCCAATAGTTGATTGTGGGGTGTGTGACGTCATGCGAACACGTCGCTTCGCAGCCGTTGAGGCCCCATCAGTATTCATCGCCTCTCTCTACCGACTGTTCTCTACCGAATTTACGGTCATCAGAATACTAAAATTCTACTTATATCGGGTCATCAGCATCCCGTACTAGCTCTTTCTGGATCCTACGGAAATCCATCTTACTTAGGGATGGCATATCGAATGAAATATATCGATCAAATGATATATCGTCAATGAGATATCGATACCTTCGATATATCGGAGAAAATATATCGATATTTCGATATATCGGAGAAAATATATCGATATTTCGATATATCGGAGAAAATATATCGATATTTCGATGTATTGGAAGATCTACTTTAAAAAAAAAATGTGAAGTAGGTAAGTGAATTTAATAGTTTTAAAACAATACAAAAATCATTTAGGATGACATTTATGGACATATCGGAGTATCTACTTGGAAAAACTTGAAGAAGTAAGTAGGTAGGTGAATTTAAAAGTTACTAACATCATTTTGGAGGAAATATTATCGATAAACTCGACATATTGGAAGATGTATTTGGAAAAACCGTGTGAAATAAGTATTAACCTACTTTCAAAAGTTACTGGGTATGAATGATCGAAATTCGTTGTTTAAAAACTGGAAAAAAGTGCGAAAATGTCATTGCACTGTTAAATTAATTTATAAATTGACAGGGATATAGGTACTGTAGACGATCATGATCCATCAAAATTGAAGATAATTGTTATGAAAACCTGCTTCACTTCGTATAGTAGGTAGTTTTAAGCTGGACGAGCCTCCATTAATTTTGGCTTAAGTCAAGTACTTAATTGAGCCTTGATAGCCACTGTAGGTGAATACTATGTACACAATCATGTCTGAGCTGAAGTCAACAGTCTGAAATCAACCCATAACTAAGTAGGTACCTACATAATTGGGAATAAAATTACTTGATGTTTTTACAAATACAGGCGTCCCTTCTCGTCCATTCATTTCAATAATCAATTTTTTTAAACTTGAAAACAGGTCACGATATATCGGTAAATATATCGATATTGACCGATAATATCGGTTCTCTATATCGATATAAATATATCGATATATCAGAAGTAATATATCGATATATCGTTGCCATCCTTAATCTTACTCCAACATCACTACGAATCTTTTGTGGGCCAAGATATACGAGGAAGCAGTTTACACCAGAAATTTATCGTGTCCAGTTTCCAGTACCTACTCCGATCAAAACCTCGATGCTCAACACATCCACAGAGCCTGAGCGTTTGCAAATTGCCTGGGTTCTGCGGATTTCTTCGAGTTCGAGTGCTTTACCTCTATTTCGGCAACCATATTGATTCGGTTGGAATCGATCTATCGACCGTCGTCACTGCTGCAACATGCGACTAATGCCCATCTCGCCGTTGGCGCAACGGTCTAAGCAGTCAACTTGTTTCATCTTCACTGCGACCGCTGGAGCATCTCAGTTCGATTCCCTGTCAGATCAGAACATTCTATTTTTTCTTCTCCTAAATGCTAAATGCTTTACCGATATTTTCGTATCAATTTAATCAGTTATTGTTTGTTACTGACGATGACCTAACCGTCGAAATCGATTTAACTTGTAACTCATTATTTTCGTGGAAATAGACAACATTCTACTCAACTCCGTTTTTATTACAAGGAGCTTCTTGTAGGAATTTATATCATTCACCATTTATTGTAATTTCATTTTATTTTCAAATACAATTACCACAGTTTGGGATAAGTTGGTTTTATTGCTAAACCCTTACTCAAATGTACACTCACGTTGGTTTAACCCTTAGAGTGTCTTATCAGTTGGCTCTTTCGTGATATCAAGCCTGAGACTGACACACGTGGATGAAGATCACTACAGGTGTGAATCGACTGGAGCTCGCAAGGTGTTCTCGAGAAACAGCCTAACTCAAGTGTTTCAGAGTTCTGACCCCAAGGGAGAAAGCATCTGGGGACTTAATTCCTCCTATATTACATTCCTCGCCAACCCGTCACTTACCCTGAAAGTCCTCTCACCAAGTCTCTCCTCTCGTCCACCCCTGTTTTCATTCTTTTCCCTCCAAAACTTGGAGATCTCTGCTCAAACTTTAGCATCCCGAGGAAGGTATAAGCCTTTCCAACTCCCGCGCCCCACGGGAAGGTACTTTTCTCGTAACCATCCCCCCCTCCCCCCCCCCGATATCACTCATGTGACCGAACAGCTTAACATCCCCCTCGTTTCTTATAAAGCATACCCTCGTAGTCTTGGGTGGATGAACGAGCTGAGTATTACAAAGCACCGTTTACTCACGGAGGTCACGTTTCTACGGAGTTATATTCTTTTTTTCAACCGGACTTTTCTTCTTCTCATGGGTTTTACCAAGAGGTTTCTGCAATCCATCTCCAAATTACCAAAAGCCATCTTCTCTTCTTCCATCTACACCACTCATCCGAGGAAAAACCCGTTGCACATTATTACAAAACGGATTATCAGTTTTTAATAGTCCACGCTTTTACTACTGACCACTGAAAAAAAACTGCAAATTATTACACAACGGAGCATAATTTTCTGTATCGAACAAAGAAAATAATGTCGATCGAAAATAATATTATTATCTAAATGTTTTAAATTTTCGTCTCGAAGTGAGATTCGATGGTTTTAATGTGCACGGGTGAGGTGAATGATAAAGAAAGAAAAAGCAGTTGCATACATTTTGGACTGTATTCCTATAAGATAAATATATTGTAGTGAGCAGTTTAGTCTCAAAATTACATTTGTACCCAGTATATTCATCCTAATCATGGTCCGGCCGTCTACCTTGATGAATGCGCAAATTTTTGTCACATAGAATGGATACGGAAAGCATAACGTGGCTAATTTCAAGCCTATGCGAGTTCTTTCACCTGAACCAATACGAGGCCCAATAAGGTGCAATGGAGGGTTCGCCTGATTTTTTTACTTAATTTTTAATCAAAAGTATGCCTCATCCTGAGAATTTAGACACCAGCCGTTCTCTTTTTGGATGAGTAGACCTTTTTCTATGATTTTTCAAAGTTTCCAATGTTTATGACGTCACGCGTCCCTCCTGCCTGGGCGGAACCCCCCAGCCCACTGTGACGTCATTCAAAACTTTGAAAAATCATAGAAAAACGCTGCAAATTATTACACAATGGTTTATTATTTCTCCATATAGATCACTCGTCTGCAAAGAACACGGCTTTTCCATTGTTACCACCTACCAACTTGAGAAAACATCGATCGCGTTTCGGTCAGCTAACATTTGAACGGAGATTAAGCCTCTTTTGCGATTCACACTCGTGTTTCTGATTTATTGTAAGTCCAACCCTTTAATTGTCCTACAGAGCTCCGCGTGGTCTCAAATTCTATACTATTTTATATTGATGGAAAAAAATCTGCCAAGTGGCACATAGGTTCCTCGTATCCACAACCCGATTATATAGATGATCCGATGCATAGTAGTTTTTCTCAAAACACCAATCTCTAAGTACCTTTCACTACCCTCATAGGGGATCATCTACACGCTAATCTGGACAATCCTAGAAAATTTCATCAAATTCAGATGAAAAATGTAAGTGTTATGGCTGCTACTAGGATTTTACGTTTGCGCATGCGCAGTAGCTACTATCAGTTTGAAGGTAGTGATTTTCAAAGAGGACCATCTAAATACTGATCTGTAACATCCCTGAAAATGTCATAAAAATCGGATGGAAAATGAGGAAGTTATGGCTGTTACAAGGAATTCACGTTTGCGCATGCGCAGCGGCTACTATCAGTCCGGGGGTGATGATCCCCATTGAGAACCATCTACAACCTAATCCGCATAATCTCTGAAAATTTCATCGAAGCCGGGTAGAAAATGTGGAAGTTATGGCCGTTACAAGGAATTCACGTTTGCGCATGCGCAGCGGCTACTATCAGTCCGGGGGTGATGATCCCCATTGAGAACCATCTACAACCTAATCCGCATAATCTCTGAAAATGTGATCGAAATCAGGTAGAAAATGTGGATGTTATGGCCGTTACAAGGAAATTAACGTTTGCGCATGCGCAGTCGCTTCTATCAGTCCGGGGATGATGAATTTCATAGGTGACCGTCTACACACCAACCCGCAAAATCCCTGAAAATTTCATAGAAATCGGACAATAACTTCGTATAGTTATGCGCGTTACAAGGAATTCATGACAGACACACAGACAGACAGACACGGAGCAAAATTTGTTCAAAAAGGTCACTTGACTTTTTTTTCATCCTTGAAAAGTGAAAACAAAGCTTCCGCTATCTTGGTAGACTCGGAAGCAATAATACCTTTAAATCAAAATTTTTGAGTTAGGGCGTTCTCAAAATTTCAAACCTTATTTTTCAACCCTTAGAAGTAAGTTTGCACTGTGAAACGCGTTGAATTCATTCTGAAATCGATTCCTCAAATCTTCGGTTACCAGCTCACTACTCCGTTATTAGAGATGTGTTTCGTCGCCAAATAATCTCCACATTTCGGGTTTCTAGGTCATCCCACACTATTTGTTCGAGAACGAGCGGAACGAAGATCAGATAAGCCGCTCCGCTGCAAACTCATGCCTTTCGTAGTATGGAAGGAGGAAGGTACGAACAGATATTATCTTGGAGGATTCTCCTCCCTTCAAGGGAATTTTTAAATTAAACTAGGTACGCAAACCGTGCCTCTACGTTGATTGAGATGAGAAACTGAAGATTGGACAAAGACTTTGGGAGAGTCGACGGAGAGGAGAGGAAAGCGATGACTTTGATCTTCAATATTAAGCAGACTTCTTCCAAGCTGAAGGAAATAAAAACCGATCATTTTAATCGAGGGGAAATTTTACTGTCCTCCACTCTGCCTGAAGTACGAAGTGATTTCGACTTAGCGAATAAAGCTTTCCAGCTAGTTAACATTTCGCACTTGTGAGTCTTGCTGAAAAAGGATGTTTTGGGAGCAGAAGTTTCCCCCACCAACTATTCGAGATAATCGTGCCACGAAGCCAAAACGGCCTAAGCGCCATTTTGGCCTATTACACCTAATTGCACATTGGGAGTACCTTTATGGTGTTCTTTAACATAATTTGACTGATATTATCAGAGCCTCGAAAACTAATTCTATACCCTCATACTCGTCGTTAAGGCTTCGTTGTTTGGCGGTGGACTTTAGACCGACCTCTGCGGGGATCGTGTGTTCAAATCTCATCGCCGGCATCGTGCGTTTTTCGGCGACCGGGGCTCTCATCGCCCCCCTCGTCCCAACCCAGGGCGGTAAGGCAATGGGAAACCACGAGCGAAATCATCAGAAAAACGCTGCAAATTATTACACAATGGTTTATTATTTTTCTATAGATCACTCGTCTACAAAGCCACCAACCATCCAACATGAAGAAAAACATCGATCGTATTTCGGTCAGCTATAATTTGAACGGAGATTAGGCCTCTTTTGCGATTCACACTCGTGTTTCTGATTTATCGTACGTCCAAAACTTAAACTCTCGTAGTGAGCGAACGGTTTGTCCTACAGAGCTCCGGGTGGTCTCAAAAAATTTTAAAAATTCTATAGAATCTTAAATTGAAGAAAAAACAATACCTTTATATCAACATTTTTTGTGTTAGGGCGTTTTCAAAATTTCAAAATTCGTTTTGGAACCCTTAGAGCTGACTTACATCAACCAAAATCTTTGGGGCACAACTAGACTCCAAATGGAGCCTACATACCAAATTTCATCAAAATCGGTCAATGCTAAGTTGCAAAAGTGCCGCGTACGGCGCACGGAGGACGGACGGCCAAATTTTTATTCGATTTTTGGATTCTACGTACCTACCTTGAAACGTAAACCATCAAATTTTGAGGAGGTGTTAAAATTTTTTTTCTTGGTCGATTCCAAAGGTTCATTATTGAAAATGATAAACCAAAATTCTGATCTTCCCTTTGGAAGACAGCTGATGACGTCGGCGACGCCAGGAATGGCAGTCGGACGAAAATCCTACCTGAAATGGTTGTTTACTTTACTTTTACTTTCTTTTTACCCTCATACTTCAAAATGAAAAATCAGTATCACCTATCCCCAAAAATCCCAAAGAGAGAAGCTGGTCTGATTTTTTGTGATAATATTTAAAAAAAAAAAAAGAGATACAGCATCTCATTTCCCAACGCGAACTAATGGCAGCTCATAATATTGCCATATTATGGCAATATTAGCTTTTCTTATTTTGATTTTTGTTTGATTGGAATTTGACACTTATTTTGGAATTCGTGTTTACATAGCAGTAAATCATTGCAGTTCAATGGAAATGAATACGCTACAAAAGTTTTGAGATGAGTTTTGAGCTATGTGCCACACCCGCTTAGTAGACTTTTAAACACATTTCCATGAGTTTTATTCCTTTGAGTTACCCGTCTCAAAGGAATAAAGTGGCTTCTCACAATGAGGCAACATCATAACCAAGTATCTTGTACACCATTCATTATCGGCAGGAACTGACAGGGGAGAACAAACATATAGCACGGAGAAGTATACATTCAACCAAAATCCACAATGCTACCTATGTGACTATACAGGGTGTTACATTTTAAACCGGCCACAGGCCAGGAATCAATTCTACAGCTCATTTCCAGCAAAAATTGTCTCGTGGTAATTTTTTTTAAAAAGCTTCGTTTTCGAGTTATTTCACTGTTTTCCGTGTTTTCGACCTTATCTCAGTAAAACGGATATAACTCCTCAAATATAGGTACATGGAAATTTAAATCTGATCACATCGTTGGAAAGAGCATGAAATTTCCTATCTACTTGATGGAAAAAAACCATTTTGTGTTCGATGAAATTTGTGTTTGAACGCGGAAAAACGTGAATTTTGGTTCATTACGAGTATTTTCAATACTACTGAACTTTTTCAATACTAATGAACCTTTGGAATCGACCAAGAAAAAACATTTTTTAACACCCCCTCGAAATTTGGTCGTTTACGATTCAAGGTACGTAGAATCCAAAAATCGAACAAACATTTGGCCGTCCGTCCGTACTTAGCATTGACCGATTTTGATGAAATTTGGTAAGTGGGCTCCATTTGGGGTCTAGTTGTGACCCGAAGAAACGCCCTAACTCAAAAAATTTTGATATAAACGTATTGTTTTTCCATCAATTTAAGATAGTTTTGAATTTTTTGAATTTTTGAGACCACGTGGAGCTCTGTTGGACAAACCGTTCGTTCCCAACGAGAACTTAAGGGTTGGACTTACGATAAATCAGAAACACATGTGTGAATCGCAAATGAAGCCTAATCTCCGTTCAAATTTTAGCTGACCGTAATGCGATCGATGTTTTTCTTCAAGTTGGATGGGAGTAACAATGGCAAAGCCGTGTTCTTTGCAGACGAGTGATCTATATAGAAAAATAATAAACCTTTGTGTAATAATTTGAAGCGTTTTTCAACAGAATCACCGCTCCAGGGAGACGATCTGAGGTGTTTTGGAAGGCCTCGCTGTTTACTGCACCGCCCGCCAACGAGAGTTAGACAAAACCTACTTAATCTTGAATATGATTGAGATTTTAAATCACTGGAATATGTTTCTATAATTGAAAATAAGATTAAATACGTATTCACACTTAAGAGTAAGTTTAAAATAACAACCACTGTGTAAATAAGATTAAATTCTTGATCATAGGATATGTGTGATTAATTGCACGACATGTGGTATTCATCCCGAAATGTGCGATTAATCACTGGAAATGTATGTTTAATCACAGAAATTCGTAATTAATCCCAGAAACCCGTCATCATAAAATTCAGTTAGTAATCATGAAAAAATCGTGATAAGTCACAATAAACTGCGATAATTATAAATTAACCACAAATTTACTGTAATTAAGTATTTATTCTTATTCATTCATTGATTATGATTTTGATATGTCAATACAAATTTAATCTTATTTTTAATCATGGAAACATATTTTTTCATTAAAAATCCTAATCATATTCATGAGTAAAATTTTTTCCAACTTTGCCACCCCTTCCAATCGTCCAATCCCTCAGATCGTCTCTTCGGAGCGCTGATTCCATTGAAAAAATTCACGTTTTTCCGTGTTCAAACAAAAATTTCTGTAATAAACCCCACTTTCAAAATAAAAATAATTATACCGTTGGAAAACTGAGATTTTGGCTCATCTTTGTAAGTCTACAGCTAAAAATTTTCGGGCCGGATTACAGAACCTATGAGCGTTTGAAAAAAATTGAGATTTCCAAGATTTGACAAAGTTTTTGTTTCAAGTCCGATTTTCACCCGTTTTTCCAATGTAAAAAGATGTTTTCCCCATCAAAGAGATAGAAAATTTCACGCTTTTTCCAACGGTGTGATAAGATTTAAATTTTCATGAAAATTCGAGGAGTTTTGGCCGTTTTAATGAGATACGGTTGAAAACACGAAAACAATCTTAAGAGTGAAATAACTCAAAAACGAAGAAAATTAGCTAGTAATGAGCTGTAGAACCTATTCCTGGCCTGTGGCCATTTTAAAATGATATACCCTGCATTATGCCTGTGATGTGTCACAGGTATTAGCCAATTTGTAATAATAAATTAATGGAAGCTTCGAATTCATTTTGTCTATTCATATAGAAGCATCAAAACTTTAAATGCGTTTTTCTCGAAAATGTGGAACAGCACTCGTGGTTTTGACTTAGTGGTATCGTATCGTTACTACTACTGCACAACAGAATCCGAATGGAGTTCGTAACTCTTCGACCCAGCAACCAAGTCTAAAGGATCGATTGATTCTAAATTCGTCCTTCCTCGAATCGTTTCCAAAGGGAAATGTAAGCGAATCGGGGTCCTTATTGATTCACGACTCCCGAATATTAAGTAATGGCGAGGTGCAACTCCGTCTACTTTCCCGGAACCAATCTTGTAGCAATTATTCGAATCCTGGTTCCAGAAGAGAACCCTTCTCATTCGGAGGTTAAACCCGGAGGGAAAAGGGAATTTTATTTTATTTGCAGAGGAGAGAGAATAAGCTAATGTGAGCGCGAAGGGTGGAAATTGACTTTCTGCACGACGGTAAACGGTTATTAAAGGGAAAGAAAAGCTCTCGGAGGCCTTTTCAAGGGGGGGTCGTGGTTCCTGGTAGAAGGTTAAATGGGGTTGAGGGAGCCCTTGGAACAAGGATTTGGTGAAATGTAGCGTGTAAGTTACTCTGTATTCGATTCCGAAAGGGCCAACCTTTTTCCTCCCGTGAGCGATATTCAGTTTGCCGAGGACCTATGCACGAGTATATAGGGAGATTCCTACAGCCTTTCGTACTCCATCCGTTTTTCAGACTGTTTGAGATTTAAAAAAAAACTCGTAAGCTAATATAAAGTCGTGAAACTATACTTCAGTATACAGTGTGGTTTTCGTCATAAAAAGTGTTTAAAAGCGTCTGCCAAGTGGGTGTGGCACATAGCTTCCTCGTATCCATAACCCGACTGTAGGGCCTATAGATGATCGGATGCATAGTAGCTTATCCAAAAACAGCAATCTCTAAGTAACTCGCACTTTCTTCATAGGGGACTCTACACGTCAACCACCACAATCTCTGAATGTTGTTGTAAAATGTGGAAGTTATGGCTGTTGCAAGTATTTCACTTTTGCGCATGCGCACAAAATCATTTCAGTTTGGGGCTGCGATTTACATAGGGGATCATCTACACGCCAGCCCGCACAATCTCTGAACATTTCATCGAAATCGGATGAGAATTGTAGGAATTATGGCTGTGTCAAGGATTTCACGTTTGCGCATGCGCAGCGGCTACTATCTGTCCGGGGGCAATGATTTCCATTGGGGGGGGGGGGGGGCTGAACACCAGCCCGAACAATCCATGAAAATTTCATCGAAATCTGATGGAAAACGCCGCAAATTATTACACAAAGATTTATTATGTTTGTATATGTACATAATATGCACATATACAAACATAATAAACCTTTGTGTAATAATTACATATACAATTTTTAATTACATATACATTTACATATACAATTACATATTATACACATACATATACATAATTACATATATAATGTACATAATAATATTATGTACCTACATTATATATGTAATTATGTATATGTATGTGTACAATATGTAATTGTATATGTAAATGTATATGTACATATTATGTACATATACAAACATAAAAAACCTTTGTGTAATAATTAGCGGCGTTTTTCATCAGATTTCGATGAAATTTTCATGGATTGTTCGGGCTGGTGTTCAGACCCCCCCCCAACATGAAAATCATATTATAGATCATCACTTCAAAGGCTTGTTTTCACCTTCGATTGTTCGAAAAAGTCGAGACTGAACGTTAAAACCGTCGAAACTCGTTGTTTTATTCGAGAGAAATGACCACTTCAAAAGCTTGTTATCACCTTCGATTGTTCGAAAAAATCAAAAATGAACGTTGAAACCGTCGAAACTCGTTGATTTTACTCGAGAGAAATGACCACTTCAAAAGCTTGTTATCACCTTCGATTGTTCGAAAGAATCATAAATGAACGTTGAAACCGCCGAAACTCGTTGGTTTACTCGAGAGAAATGACCACTTCAAAAGCTTGTTATCACCTTCGATTGTTCGAAAGAATCATAAATGAACGTTGAAAGCGCCGAAACTCGTTGGTTTACTCGAGAGAAATGACCACTTCAAAAGCTTGTTATCACCTTCAATTGTTCGAAAAAATCAAAAATGAACGTTGAAACCGTCGAAACTCGTTGGTTTACTCGAGAGATGTGACCACTTCAAAAGCTTGTTATCACCGTCGATTGTTCGATAAAATCAAAAATGAACGTTGAAACCGTCGAAACTCGTTGGTTTACTCGAGAGAAATGACCACTTCAAAAGCTTGTTATCACCTTCGATAGTTCGAAAAAATCAAAAATGAACGTTGAAACAGTCGAAACTCGTTGGTTTACTCGAGAGATATGACCACTTCAAAAGCTTGTTATCACCTTCGATTGTTCGATAAAATCAAAAATGAACGTTGAAACCGTCGAAACTTGTTGGTTTACTCGAGAGAAATGACCACTTCAAAAGCTTGTTATCACCTTCGATTGTTCGAAAAATTCAAAAATGAACGTTGAAACCGCCGAAACTCGTTGGTTTACTCGAGAGAAATGACCACATCAAAAGCCTTCGATTGTTCGAAAAAATCAAAAATGAACGTTGAAACCGTCGAAACTTGTTGGTTTACTCGAGAGAAAAGTGTCACTTGTAAGGAAAATGGTCCCTTATTTTTCCTACTCATAAAGTCGAAACATAACTAAAATCTCGAATGTAAAAACGTTGCAAATTATAACACAAAGGTTTATTATTTTTATATAGATCACTCGTCAGCAGAGTCACCAACCATCCAACAAGAAGAAAAATTATCGATCGCATATCGGTCAGCTAAAATTTAAACGGAGATTAGGCCTCTTTTGCGATTCACACTCGTGTTTCTGATTTATCGTACGTAAAACCTTTAAATTCTCGTAGGGAGCGAACGGTTTGTCCTACAGAGCTCCGCGTGGTCTCAAAAAATTCTAACAATTCTATAGAATCTCGAATTGAAGTAAAAACAATACCTTCATATCAAAATTTTTTGAGTTAGGGCGTTTTCAAAATTCATTTTGGTACCTTCAGAACTGACCTACATGAACCAAAATCTTCGGGGCACAACTACACCACAAATGTAGCCTACATACCAAATTTCATCAAAATCGATCAATGCTAAGTGGCAAAAGTGCCGCGTACGGCGTACGGTGGACGGACGGCCAAATTTTTATTCGATTTTTGGATTCTACGTACCTTGAAACGTAAACCATCAAATTTTGAGGGGGTGTTAACATTTTTTTTTCTTGGTCGATTCCAAAGGTTCATTATTGAAAATAATAAACCAAAAAGGACATTTTTAGCGGGTTATAGAAACGTTGTGGGACAACTGCGATCAGACATTAGTAGTAGAATCGAAGTTCGGCATACCTATTGTATAGCCTGTATAGTATTATAGTTTATATTGACAAAGAAAAAGATCTTACTTAATTGAAAATTGGTTTTATGAATAATAGCGTGATTTAATCCGCGCTAATCTCGTGAAATTGAAGGACCTCAAACTCTCGTCGTTAATTAATTTTTCAAGGGTGTTTCGGCCTTTTGTGAAAAGACACCAGAGAGTTTGAAGACCTTCGTGTTGAAGGGGGGGGGGGGGATTTTCCAAAGACGTAATTGCGTGATATCAAGGCCTTGATTGTGCTGGTGGGGGGGATTGAAGGAAGATCGAAGTTCCGATAGAAACGATTCTCGCCTCGAGCTTCGTCTCATCCGAAGTTTTTTTCCTTCTTTTTTTCCTATTATTTCTCTCGCCGCATTGCAAGGGTGGACCATTAACGGTGGTCCATCGTCAGGGAGGACTATTAACCGTCGCCCGTCGTCAACTTCGATCGTCCCCCTCCAAATGATGATGAACGATGGCAAGCCAATAAAACCAGAGTCCTCAAAACTCTCTATTCACCCCTGACGCTAATTTTTCACTCTCATTGTTCTCCTCTTTTATTTCGTTTTTTTCTCTTCTATCTCTCTCTTTTTTTCTCAGTTGAGAAAATCACTCGAGAAATCATTCATCCGGCCGAAATGGAAAAGAGTGACCAATATTAGCAATAATGCCCTTAAGGAAGGTCGTTCGATATCGATCGATACCAGTAAAGTATCGAATATTTCCTCTCAATATCGAGTATTTTTGGCATCGATACGCTAAATTTTAGTTTATGTACCAATAGTGAGAGAGAAAACATCAATTTCGCAAACACTCAAATATCGTGACAAAGAAAATGGAATTCCTACAAAAATACGAAAATCCCCACTTAATTATTTATATTTTGACCTCTCAAGTTTTGGAGAATTGTTGAAGAAAGCTTTTCGAGAGAATTTTCACCGTGGAAATCCAATTTTTACGGTCACCTCTGAAAGAGTTTTTCGGGTAGGTACCTTTTCGGAGTTTTTAAAAAAAATTGATATTACCATATTAGGAGTATTTTTTACATAAATATAGTGGGTATATTCATGATCAGCGCATAATTTCCTGTTTAAATGCAAAATCAGAAATAATTGCCATAAAGCAAAACTGTCTAGAAATCGGTTGAAACGGTAGTGAATTAACTCGAATACTCACACCGTATTGAAGGAGCTTTAGGGTTGGATGGTGGCACTCTTCCGAATCTAATTTAGTGACATCTAAAGATTCCATTTCACGAGCATTTTATGAATATTTATTTCTAAATTTTGGTTAATTACAACCTTTGGAATCGACAAAGAAAAAACAAGTCGGTATGGCACATAGCTTCCTAGTATCCATAATCCGATTGTATATATGATCCGAAGCATAGTAGTTAATCTAACTAACAACACAGCACTACAGGCCGATGTGGCCCTTGGCTTCCCGAACTCCCTTCCGCCACCGGCTACGGTCACCCGCTTGAGACCTCCGCAATCCCACCACCCGGAGGTCCCTCAGGACATCATCAAGCCAGCGACTCCGAGGACGACCTCTTCGTCTTCTAGTTTCCATCCTAGCTCGGAGCATCATCCTCCGGCAGGCCTCCACTGGTATGCGGTCGACATGTCCAAGCCATTGGATGCGCCCAGCTTTGATGAATCGGACTATGTCTGCATGTGTTAGTAATTCATCAATTTCTGCACCTCCGCTAATCTAAACAATCCTAGAAAATTTCATCAAATTCGAATGAAAAATGTACCAAGTGTTATGGCTGTTACAAGGATTTTACGTTTTACGAGCAGAGGCTACTGTCAATTTTAAGGCCTTGATTTTCATAGGGAACCATCTACATAATTCCTGAAAATTTCATCAAAGTCGGATAGAAAATGTAAGTGTTATGTCTGTTACAAGGATTTTACGTTTGCGCATGCGCAGCGGCTACTATCAGTCCGGGGGTGATGATTTTCATAGGGGACTGTTTACACGCCAACCCGCACAATCCCTGAAAACTTCATCGATATTGGACAATAACTTCATATAGTAATGCCGGTTACAAGGATTTCATGACAGACACACAGACAGACACGGAACGAAAACCGTTCAGGAAGGTCTAAAACGTAAAACGTGAGTGGACATTTCGATTTTGGAGAACTTTTTTTTTTCAACCTTGAAAAGTGAAAACGAAGCTTCCGTTACCCTGGTAGACTCAGAAGCAAAAATGGGGGGGACTTTTAGTGAAAAAATTTGTAACGTTTTTCTCAGCCCGAAAAGTTTACCTCGAAACTGATAAACAAATTGTTCTGTCTGGTCGCTCGATCAATTGGAAAGTTTATACTAAGTATAAACAGTTTATACTAAGTATAAATCGTTCAGCTATAAAGGTGTCTTATGAACAACGATTTTGCGTTTTGAATCCGTTGTAAAATTATTCATAACACAGTTGAGAGTCGCTAATATCTGCCTTCATTTACCTACGTTAAAGTATCAACGTTCATCTTATTTCTCCCTTAATGGGGAAAATTATACAGACATATCCGCGATCTATTGTTTTCCCTTCAAGGGAATTAGATGATTTTGGACTTGTCATGTCACTCTTCCATTCAAAAAATGCACTTTCAAAAAAATTTTCCGATTTTTTAGCGAGTACATACCCATCTTCAAATGTTAATACTTTTCATTCGATATTTGATATAGGAAGGGCATAAGAACGAGGAACGATAGGATAGCTTATTATAAATTTCGAAATATGAATTTCACGAGCTGGTACCCCCAAATATTGCCCCTTTTCCCTTATACCAACATATTACTTTTGGTATGAAGGCAACGCAAAAAAAAAGAAGATCCTTTCTAGAGCCGAGAAAATACGAGTACATTCCCACGGACACAATGGAATGGAACTCGGCGGAAGAGTGTCCAACTCGAATGTTGTGGATTCCCATCGACTTATATTCAGTTTTCTAGGGGTGAGCCAACTATGTCAACAGTGTTTTGTTGTCCCCCAGACCAATGACCCGAATCATGGTTACTAGACTAGATAAATACTATTTGGAACTCCCGCAGCCCAAGACAAAAATGTGGTCCTTCAATAATAATCCATAAATATCTCCGAGGAACCAAAAAACATGTCTAGCGACCTTCAAGTTTATTGGTTTTTGATAGCAATTGAAAAGTTTAAATTGAAAAGAATGTTGTTCGAGCTTGTGCAACATGGTGAATGTAATGACATTTACTTGTATAATTTACAAGTTTCCCTTGTGTTCTTTATTGGAGAACTAACATAATATGTTAACTAACATAATATTATTATGTTAGTTCTCTAATAAAGAACACAAGGGAAACCCTGAGTGACTCATCGTGCCAGGTTGGTGAAGTGAGGTAAGGGGGACAAACACGTCATTTGACGTCACCCTCCTCCACTCACCCTTTACCTTGTTAAAGTAGTATAAAAGGAGGACTCAGGGCTTCACCTTCATGCATTCGTCTACAGCTAGTCGTCACCTCTTGGAAGCCCCAAGTTCCTCGGAGGTATTGGTAGGCAATTCGCGCCGGCCTCTGCTCTCATTTCGACTAGGAGTTATCTTCCCCAACTAGGACCTAGGTAGATGTATCGCCTCCCTCCGGTCGGCGAGCAATCGCGCCGAGGATTGGGGCTGAGCAAAAGTTCCATGCACTCCTGCAAACGGTAGGCGGAAACGCGCTGGGCAGAGTAGGGACCAATAGAAACCATCAAGCCATCGAGAAGACCATCGCCTTCACTCGACGACACACCGACATAACAGTGAACTTGTACAAAACATATTTCCCAATGAATCTGTAAGTGTGCGTTATATCTCAGAGAGCAAGGTGTCCAAATCTAACGGTCAAGATCATGGGCGCCAACTTCCCTTTGCCTCGCCCATCTCTCTCTTGACCAGCGTAGACTTACGGTAGTA
The DNA here is from genome assembly GCA_009739505.2 of Apolygus lucorum. Taxonomy (NCBI): domain Eukaryota; kingdom Metazoa; phylum Arthropoda; class Insecta; order Hemiptera; family Miridae; genus Apolygus; species Apolygus lucorum. The sequence goes on from CM019177.2 coordinate 53,954,223, forward strand.
GGTACACAGCATTTCCAGGCAGAATGGTACCTCTTACGCCCCTAATGAAACTATTTCCAATTCAAATGAAATCTTTTGTGAAAGTAATGCTAGTGACATGAAACCACTTGTGCATTAGAATAGGCTAGTTCCGCTAAATTTAGGTACAGGATATCTCTTGGGATGAAGACCCCCCCCCCCACACCGGACGGTTCAGAGGTAAAATCGAAGAAATAAAAGAGTTGTGGGTGCCCTAATTAGGAAATTTGAATACTGGTTACTAAGGACGCAAAACTGAGGACAACTCGAAAAAACGAATAACGATCCCGATTTGGTCAGATAAAATTTGAATGGAGATTAGGCCTAGGTTATTTTGCGATTCACACTCGTGTTCCTGATTTGTCATTAGTTCTCATGGGGTTCGAACGGTTGGTCCTACAGAGCTCTGGTTGGTCTCATTCGATTCTTAAAATTCAATACTATTTAAAATTGATGAAAAAACTATACCTTCATATTGAAATTTTTTGAGCTGGGGCCTTTTTTAAAATTGCGGTCCTCATTTATCAACCCTTAGAAGTGAATGACTTTAAACCTTCGGGGCACAACAACAAGACCTCAAATGGAACATTATGCCTACCAAATTTCATCAAAATCAGTCCATAGATCCAAAAATTTCTCCAAAACAATTTTAAATGCTTGCATACGAGTCTGCAACACATTGGGACATTTTCATGTCAACCACTACACAACAAGGGAGTGAAGTAAGGTTGTTAGTTACCCAAACATCAAAGTTTTCGTGACGATTTTTCAGTTCATGTGCCAAAGCAAAGACATGAAAATGTCAAAAAGTTTATTCGATTTTTGGATTCTACTACGTACCTTGAAACGTAAACCAACAAATTTATAGGGGGAAGAAAAAAATGCAATAGGTACTACCTTAAATTGATGAAAAAACAATACCTGTAAGTATATCGAGAATTTTTGAGCTAGGACCTTTTTAAAATTTCAGCCCTCAGAAGTGATTGACATCATCCAGAACTGGACCCCAAATGCCCACATATACCAAATTTCATCAAAATCGGCCCATGGCAACTAATGAATGTACCGCGTACGGCGGGCGGACTGAAACATTTTTATTCGATTTTGGATTCTACCTACCTTGAAACGTAAACCATCACATCGCACCCTCAGTGCAATAGGGCCACAACTCGGAATTTTGTGATTTTCGGTTTGTAGGCCTCAAATACTCACCACAGTTAGCTCTATCAGCCCACTCGACCATTGATTAAAATAAAATTCCTAGTCATCTGTATCCATGGAAACGGCCTTGTTGCACGGTCGTTTTTTCTCAATGGAACAGAGCCACAAGTCGATATGGACCTAGGGCAGGTGCCCCCCGTGGCGACTGCCCTCCCGGCAAACTGCCCTCCTGCGGGAGGGTAGTTTCAACCCGAAACACAAATGTGCGCCCCGTGAAACTGCCCTCCCGGTAAACTGCCCTCCTTGGAGGGCAGTTTTTACTGTGCGTCAGGAGAAACTGCCCTCCTGCTCACACCACGTATTAGAAGGGCCCTCTCATCGAATCGGTCCTTACAAATGGACCTCCGTGGCAAGTGCCCTCCTTGGCAGCTGCCCTCCCGGTAAACTGGCCTCCTTGCCCTTACAAACACGACTAGATATTTTACATGCAGAACACGAAACATAATGTTGGCATTACAACAAGCTAATGTAGATTACACGGGCATTGCTTGCCTACATTTACAATACAATTACTTAAGGAATTAACTAACCTATGTGGGTTTTAAATATTTTTAATTAGCGCAACTCAATAAGGGATCCGGGATTGGGATCATTTTTTAAAAATATTTTATTCAACTTTTCGTATATTACAAAATACTTTTATGTTGTGGTAATTTTAAGATGTAATTTGTTGGACTTAGTACAGTGGAACATGAAAGAGGGTATCTGTCCAGTGACAGTCCCTCGTAACTTTTAGTGGAATATAATATATTCCACACGTTCTTATAATATATTATATTATAAGAACGTTAAGTTGATAAATTAATTTTAAGTAATAACATTAACAAAAACGAACAATGGCACGAATTGATGAACGACTATATAGTAATAACAGTAGACTCGAACAATGACACGAATTTGACGAATGACTGGAAATATCAGTACTACACACGAACAATGACACGAATAAATTTATAAATGACTAGGTTTCGACTGGATCGGCGGTCCGTTTTCTTTTAAGACGTCGGGGGAGTCTCTTTCTTTCCCATGAGGAGAGCAGTGTATCGAACACTGTAGATTGGTGAGATCGGAAGGAATCCTGCTTTCGTGTCATTGTAGACCTTAAAACGTTCTCAACCTCAGGTACTTGAAGATCGCGGTGTATCACATCATTTCTCACGAACCAAGGGGCGTCGGTGATAATGCGAAGCACACGGTTTTGCTGAGTCTGTAGATACTCTCACACAATCGAAGTACCTTCCTACCCATTAAATCGGGGAAAAACACATTCTGTGTTTCTTTGGATTGATCTTTGATCATAACATTAATCATCCGGGGGTGTCTCCAGATTTCATTCTTCCATGGAGCCCCCCACTGAGGCGCGAAGCGCCGAGTGGTCGACCCGTTTTTTTAATAATAATTTCCTAAATAAAACTGTATCTGGGAACTGAGCTAATTTCCGACTATTTAGTGCCAGATAAAAAAATGCAAGAACTGAGAGATTGACTAGGAACAACCGATACTTTTACGGGAAACCATTCTAGATAGAAAACGCAAGAACCGAGAGATTTAACGGGGACAACCGTGAAAAAAAAGGATGTATGCTAACAAACTAAGGGAGGTGTCCTTTAGAATAAAGAGAAACAACCAAGAAAAAAATTGGAGCCAACTTAGTGGAAAATACACATATCACAGGTTTATCATTGAATTCTAGGTTGAATCACCCTGTTTGTAAATTATTTGTGCATTAAATTGACAGTTAGAACGTTTTGCTTCTAGGCTGCTTCAACCGTCTACGAAAGTAAAAAACTTTTTAACAAAAAAACGGACCGACCTCAAAACTGATGATGGCATCCCACTAAAAAGGAAAAAATAATAACGACAACTTATTCAGATAGGTTGGTAGGTAGGTACGCATTGAAGTCGCCGCTGTGCCCATCTGCAGAGACAAACATACACAAGTAGATTCCACTTCCATCTGGTTAGTATTACAACATGGGTCGATAGTGCAATACAAAACATGAATGAGAGTGGGTACCTATCATTGAGGTAATGCATGTGTTCCAAAACTATTAGGTAGTACGTCACTGCTGTGGTATGAAGGAGGATGAGAGAGTGACAATAATTGTGAATCCCCGTACGAAATGTTGTGATTCGAACAAACCATCTCTTGATTATATAGTATCTAATAGTTATTTATCTAATTATCGTGATCAATCTTTGATTACATAATATCTAATTAATCTTATATTCCATGTATCACATATTGAATGTAGAATTGTCTAGATCATGATGTGGGTTTGTGATATGAGTTCATACTCAAATGAACCAGTTAGTGTTACAACATGCGTCGATAGTGCAATACAAAACAGGAGAGAGGGTAGGTAAGTAAGTAAACAACCTTCTCATGTTGAATTTTTATCCAACTGACATTTTTGGTGACGCAGACGTCTTCAGCTGTTATCAAAGGAATTATTCTTACTGAGATTCGCACTTATTGTCACTCTCTCATCCTCCTTCATACGACAGCAGTGACGTACTACCTAATAGTTTTGGAACACATGCATTACCTCAATGATAGGTACCCACTCTCCTTCATGTTTTGTATTGCACTATCGACCCATGTTGTAATACTAACCAGATGAAAGTGGAATCTACTTGTGTATGTTTGTCTCTGCAGATGGGCACGGCGGCGATTTCAATGCGTACCTACCTACCAACCTATCTGAATAAGTTGTCGTTATTATTTTTTTCCTTTTTAGTGGGATGCCATCATCAGTTTTGACGTCGGTCCGTTTTTTTGTTAAAAAGTTTTTTATTTTACTATTTTTGTATTTTCATATTTTTTTATTTTTTACTTTTTAGTGGTTTTTTAAATTTATTTATTTTTTTTTTTTTTTTTTTTTTTTATTGGAGTCTTCTTTTTTGAATAATTTTATTGTAGGTACATGTTTCGGCAGTCTCAGCCGCCTTCTTCAGCCAAGTGCGATGTATATATTCTGGAGAAGAAGCTCCTCCTTGTCCCTGCCTGACTCCGTGGCAGTGTTGTTATGTTGTGGTGCGACCATTTTCCTTTTGGGAAGTGATTTATTGGAGTCTTCTTTTTTGAATAATTTTATTGTAGGTACATGTTTCGGCAGTCTCAGCCGCCTTCTTCAGCCAAGTGCGATGTATATATTCTGGAGAAGAAGCTCCTCCTTGTCCCTGCCTGACTCCGTGGCAGTGTTGTTATGTTGTGGTGCGACCATTTTCCTTTTGGGAAGTGATTTATTGGAGTCTTCTTTTTTGAATAATTTTATTGTAGGTACATGTTTCGGCAGTCTCAGCCGCCTTCTTCAGCCAAGTGCGATGTATATATTCTGGAGAAGAAGCTCCAGAATATATACAGCTTAAGGCGGCTGAGACTGCCGAAACATGTACCTACAATAAAATTATTCAAAAAAGAAGACTCCAATAAATCACTTCCCAAAAGGAAAATGGTCGCACCACAACAACCAACACAAAATTTATTTTTAAAATTTAATTTTTTAAATCATTTGTTTTAATCTTTAACTTATTAATTTTTCGACTTTAATTATTTTAATTTTACATAAGTTACCTACTACCAAGTACTTTTGTTTAAATTTTTGAATCATTCGTTTTCATTTCTAACTTATTAATTTTTTCGACTTTTATTATTTAATTTTTTCTTTAGTGTTACATAATTTACCTTCTACCAAGTACTTTTGTTTAAAGTCGGTATTCTTTGAGTTACCGACCGTTAACCTTTTTCGACATTTTTCGCTATTTTTCTTTTTTAAATCTTTTACTTGTATTTTTTAATTACTAATGGTGTTTTTAATGTGGAATTAATTGTTACTTTTTGAGGTTTTTTTATGAAGGTAGTAGGTAACTTTATTGTTTAATTTTAACATTTTATTTTAGTACTTATACCTACAGTATTATTGTTTAAAGTAGTTATTAGTGAGTCCAAAAAATTGTTAAACATATTGTTTAGTAATGCATGCATTCCAGGGGACGTCCCATTGGATAAGCATTAAGTCAATTAGAACCTGCTGGTGAGCGAAAAAACACGCATTGTTACTTCCCTTCCTCCTGCACCAAACTGTTTCACTCAACGTAAGTGACACGGGGGCGATGATATCCGTAGAGGAGTATCTACACTCAAATCCGCGCAATCCCAGAAAATACCATCGAAATCGGATGGAAAATGTAGAAAGTATAGCTCCTACAGGGAATTCACGTTTGCGCATGCGCAGTGGCTATTATCAGTTCCTTGGCAATGCTTTTCATCGGGGACCATCTATATGCCAATTTGCATGATCTCTGAGAATTTTCTTGAAATCGGATGGAAAATGTGGAAATGATGGCTGCTACAAGGAAATTATCGTTTGCACATGCGCAGCGGTTATCAGTCGGGGGTGATGATTTTCATAGGGGACCATCTACACGCCAACTCGTACAATCTCTGAAAATTTCATCGGAATCGGACTAGAACTTCATATTTTAGCCCGCTGCAACATGTTTTGGATGATGAGAAGGCTATGTGCTAGATCCACTTGGTAGTCTACCGAAATTTGATGGTTATCGGAAACCCCCTCATAAAGCATCTCATTTTTTGTGAAGCTTAGAATCGGACCTAAAATTTGAATGTACACAAACATGTACAAAAAATGTACAATCAGTCGGGAAACTCGTCTTTCAACGAAATGTTAAAGTTAATTTCAAAATTGAGTTCAATATCATTTTTTGAAATTAAAATTTTGCTTCATAATCAAGTTTATCTTGAAGAAATGAGCGTTTCACTCTTAATGGGGAGGATGGTCCCCAATGAATGAGAGGGTGGTCCCCAATGAATGAGAGGGTGGTCCCCCTTGAATTTGTTGAGGGGCGGTTTAAACGTATCAAATTTGATGATGATAGCACCATTTGACTGTAATCAGATGAGGATTGACTGACCGACAAAGAGATATACAAAATATATATTGGTACATACCAACATGACAATTTGAACAGAGTTGGACTGTATTTACATAAGTACTCAAAATATATTAATATAATATACAGAACCCCTGCACCCCCAGATGCTTTTGCTTTAAGTTTACGGCTAAAATTCAAGAAACATGAATATGCTTCAGCCTAGAACGTCAATTATCGATCAGCCATCGATCCAGGAAATTAATTATCGATCGGTAAAATTGAACCAGCATCTGAGGACGATGTTCCGTCCCCGTCACATTAATTCATAAAGTCACGTCACATCAATTCATAATTTCGTAACTTTCTTCCCTTTCGCTCTCATTCGTCCTGCATTATCTATTAAAGTTCATAATATTTGCATAATTGATTTCTCTTGTCATAGTATTATGAGTGTATATTATACCAGGTCGCTAGCGGACATCACTCCCTAGCAATGGAAGTTCATCGGTATCGCGCTACTTTCGGCAGGTCCCGGCTAAAGCAAGCTAAAACCTATATACCGTTTCTAATCATCTTTCGATGATTGATGATTTTCCGAGAAGAAGATCATAGATGACGTACAAAATTTATCTAAAGATGAGATAATTAGATTATCTTTTATCTGTCATCCATCAAGTATCAGTAATGTTTAGATGAGATTATGCCCACCTCTGATTATTGAAAATAATAAACCAAAATTGGGTAAAACTAGACTGAAAATCTGCCTAGTAGAACGCCGCCAACCAAACCTTTATATCTCAATCCGTTCCCGAGATGTGATTTTTAATTTTTTTTTTGCTAAGCAAACCACGTTTTGGCCATAAAAAACCCACGTTTCTTCACTTTGAAACGATGTCTTCTACTTTTGACCTCATTATCGGATTTACGCCTAAAGCACATTCATAATCAAGAACGGATCGCAATTGCAGTTTAAACATTGAACAGTTTCTAAACATTTTTCTAAAAAGTTCCTAAAATAACTTGTACGTAGTTACGTTAACTACATTTCCAATAAAAACTTGCTGAAAACTGTCTAATCTCAGGAAAACTTGCTGAAAACTGTCTAATCTCAGGAAAACTTGCAAATTTAATCAACTTTCTAATGGTATGGTCGACTTTGCGATTTCTTGTTGATTTCAGCGAATCACCGTCTCGGAGGCAAAAGTCCACCCCCTTCCAGCCATCTGCCCACCATCCAACCCTCAAGTCTCATGCCGATTTAATGGAAAAAACTCCGATTTTCGCGTAAAAACTCGATTTTCTCCATGAAATTGATATTCTAATTATTTTATTCCTAATACATACTGATGATCGTGACTGAAGATCCGTTATCATTGACAGCTCATTATACTTTTGAGAGACCCATGTCCCAGAAATGAGAAGTCGCACAGGTACAGGAGATCTGTTCCGAGCAGGAGGGCAGTTTACCGGGAGGGCAGTTGCTTGAGGTAGTCTAGGAGGGCAGTTTAAAACCGGGGTTCGAAACTGACCCTCAAAAGTTGGAAGCAGGAAGTTTGGAGGGTAGTTTCTTGAGGTGGTCTAGGAGGGCAGTTTAAAACCGGGGTTCGAAACTGACCTCCTAAAACAGGAGGGCAGTTTGCCGGGAGGGCAGTCGCTCGAGATGGCCTAGGAGGGCAGTTTCAAACCGGGGTTTTAAACTGACCTAAAGAGGTAGGAGGGCAGTTTGCCGGGAGGGCAGTTGCCAAGTTCCCGTCGATATGTGGCTGTATTGCACTGACAACATTTTTTAGGACGTCCCACAGTAAGACTTGGGCGTCCTTATGCGATCGATCTGGGGTGAAGTTGGACAACACTCAACAGAAAAAAAAATAACCTCGCAGTAATCCGTTTTAGACCATTCTGAATCCAAATCCACGAAAAAAACCATAGGTGTATGTCTGTGTGTGTGTGTGTGTGTGTGACAAAATCTTGTGTCGTCTGCCCAGACCTTAGTTCTCAACAGATTTTCCTGGTTCTTTTTTTCTTCGACGCAGAAAACTATCTAAATGTGCACTACGTCGCCGGAATTTTGAATTTTGCCTTTTAAGGGGTGAAAAGGGGGGTTAGTGCTCAAAAAACGTGCGTTTTTGGGCATAATCTTGTGTCGTCTGCCCAGGCCTTAGTTCTCAACCAATTTTCGTGGTTCTTTTTTTCTTCGGCGCGAAAAACTATCTACTTGTGCACTACGGCGCCGGAATTTTGAATTTTCCTTCCAAGGGGGGTTGGGGGGGTTAATGATTAAAAAACGTGCGTTTGTGGGCATAATTTTATAAACTCTGCCCAAGCCTCAATTTCCAACCGATTTGTGTGTTTCTTTTTTTGTTTGATTAAAATGACTTCCGAGTTGTACATGATTTCACCAGAGTACCAAAATTCGCAGGGGGAGGGGATAAGTGGGGGGACAATATTCACAAAACATCCAATTTTTCAATGTTTCGGTTCCTTCACTGCTTACTAATTGTACCCAACCTTTGAAATTGAGGAAAAATTCTCATTATACCTCCGGATTTTCATGAATTATTCTATGTGCCACCATGGAACTAATAATGGTGCCACCATGGTGCCAGGACACCATGAACTGCATATCTCGTGGTTTTTTTGTGTGCTTCACCTTGAGTACGTCGGATGTGAACCTCGACGGACCGCCTACTAAAACTAATAGATGAAAGTTCAATCTTACGACGTATTTCCGCTTTGGTGCCAGACCGGCACCATTGGTGGAGGGGGGGGGGTGTACTCGAAGTCGCATTGTTGGTGCATGGGTGTCGTAGATCATGGATTTTAAAATGCTCTTCAGATTCGAGGCTCCCATGCCGCTAGAATTGTTGTGGTGGATAAGGGTGAGGGGGGGGGGGGTCACTATTTCTTGCCTAAAGTAATAAATAAATTACATCGAGCGAAACAGTTTTATCGCTTACCAACTGGTTAAACTGATCTAATGCTTATCCAATGGGACGTCCCCTGGAATGCATGCATTACTAAACAATATGTTTTTCTCTCCATTCACTAGGCCAGCGGTTCCCAACTACATTTTTCCAAGGACTAGGGATGGGTATCGTTGTAAAAGTATCGATATTTTGTACCGATACTGTATCGTATCCGAGTATCGATATCCCAAGTATCGTTGGGCATGAGTATCGATATTTCAAAATATCGAGTATCGATACTTTAGTGCCACAAACTATCGATATTATCCAATATTCTCAAGAAAAATAATTTTTACAACAATTTTTATTCATTTTTTACTATCAAGAGTCCAAGCAGAGTGATTTTCTCCATGATATAAACGTTAATTGTGCAACCAAATAGTAATGACCCAAAAACCTGTCTACCTTCTTCATTTTTTAGCCGTTATGTTGAATTTTCCGCGAGAAATGTATCGATATTCGATATTTAGAAATATCGGATCCAAAGTATTGATATCCACAAATATCGGATAGTACAGTATCGATACTAAAATATCGAGTATCGGTACGAAAATATCGATATTTTGAAATATCGAGTATCGATACCCATCCCTACCAAGGACCCCTTCATCAATGACGAGGACCCCCACTATCTAAAAAGTTACCTATAAAGAACCAAAATATGTGAAAAAATAAATCAAACTGATGCTATAAAACTTACCTAGGATTTATTCGTGAAAATACAGAGATTTTTCAAGGTTCAAGAGACACCGACGAGTTGGGTTCAAGAGATACTAGCAAGTTCGGTTCGAGAGTCAGTGACTTATTAACTTGAACATCGAAAGCATTTTCTCGTTCTTCGTCTGTATGCCTAGGCCGTTTTAACGATCCAAATTTTAACCAACGGTCCATAACGTACGCGTAATTAACTTTCCGTGAAAAACAAAGCTTTTCAATCACTAAAATGTTGCATAAAATCACACATGTAAACAACTCGGTCAGGGACCTCACTAGCACTAGCAAACTCCACTAGCACTAACTTGTCTCCAGTACTCTGTGAGCACTAGCAATAAATAACTATTAGTTATTAACTAACAATACAGCAATAACTGACATCTCTGAAATACATAAAGCCAAACTAGAGTGTGCTAGCGTTAGTTGTCATATGAAGCCAGACGCAGAAGTCACCGTTCAGAAGCTGCAAATATATATTTAATTTGTATAGGTATCCTAAGGACCCCTCAGCCATGCCTCGCGGACCCCCGGGGGTCCGCGGACCACCAGTTGGGAACCGCTGCACTAGGCCATAAGTCGAAATGCGTCCCTGTTGCACTGACTTGGTTGCCTAGGTAATCCATCGACTGTCTGTGGTATTTCATTGTTGCGCCTATTGAAATTGGACCTGGGCTGGGCCTCCTCCACTAATTATTCAGCCATTCTTCAGACATTACCTTCAGCCATTCTTCAAACTCCTTGTGGTGAAGTAAATTCATTGTACTACAAAAGGAAATTGAACTGTTACAATTTTACACTTTATGACATTGGCTGTGCTCAAGGCCATTGTTAATTTTTGGAATGAATCCATTGCAAATCGCGGAGTCAATGAGATTGGAAACTTCGTACTCCATTTTCTTAAGAATTTCTGTGTGGAAAAAGATGTGGTTTTCTACTCAGATAATTGTGTAGGCCAACAAAAAAATAAAGCTATGGCGTGCATGTACATACATGCAGTGACAACCATGGACATTCCCTCCATTACCTACAAATTTCTGATAGTTGGTCACACTCAGAACGAAGGTGACGCGATGCATTCAACCATTGAGCGTGAAAAAAAGCGCGTTCTTAGAATGGCCAAAGGAGCGGATCGACAGTCAACGAACATTCCAATGGCGGTACCCCAGCACTGGACGCCAGTTTTAAGAAACGCCAAAAAAACGGGGAAGCCCTTCATCGTGAATGAAGTGGCTACAGAAGAGGTAGTGGACTTGAAACAATTGGAAGCTGACATGCAAGTCAATTTTAAAATTAACAATGACAAGGAAAAGGTTTTGTGGACGGAGAGGAAGGTAATTAGAATAGTGAAGGGAGAGTCTAAGCTGAAGTACAAGACGGACCACAGGGCAGAAGAGTTTAAAGAAATTTGTTTTGAGCGGAGGCGAGCACCTTCCATCATGCACAGTCCACCTTCCAAGAAGTTGAGTCCAGCCTACAAGAAGCCACCGAAGATCCCGGCGGCCAAAGCAAAGGACTTGATGGACTTGTGCCAGAACAACATCATCCCCAAAGTACACCACAGTTTCTACAAAAGTTTGAATTAATGTTTAATTTGGTTTTATTTCCCATTTTTTTTACCAATTTTATCTCATAGTTCTATTTTTTGTAAAAAAAAAAAATCTAAGAATACTAGTAACCAACCTACGAGGGTAGGTCCATTAACAATTAATTATTAATAAAAAATCATAAACTGCGTTAAAAACGACATTACTACGTGGTTTTTATTGTTGTATCGATAGTCCGCAGGAAATAAGGTGTTTAGGCTATAGTATAATTATACTAATATACCTACGACGATGAAGCCGTAACTTCAAACATTTGAGATATTTCAATGCAACAAGGCCGTAAGTCGTCTAGGGCATAAACTACCTTATGCTCATAGAAAATCTGGACAATGCCCGTTTTCAGACGAGCAAAGGAAGGGCTTTATAGCATTTTCAAGTTCTGAAACATGAGGGTGCGACATTTTGAGAGGGGGTTAAACATTTTTTCTTGGTCGATTCCAAAGGTTCATTTTTGAAAATAATAAACCAAAATTGATTTTTTTCTAATTTTAAAGGTGATTTGGTCAGGATTTCAAAAATGATTTAATTGGTCACTTTCTGTTGAGTAAGCATTATAATGTCTACATGAATTTATTAACTTTTGTGAAAATAATCTTGGTGTACTGAGAAATAGGTAATAAACCAATGTCATTAAATCTCATCAAGCACAAGATTTCGTTTTCTTCAGGGAAGGCTTCAATTTAATTGGGAATTCTTTCATTTGATTTTGAAGGTTTCATTTGGCCTAGAAATGCCATAGGCCAAAACTTACTTTTTACTGTTATGTAAAGTAGGTATCAAAGGTAAAAATATTGTACTGGTGAAAAGTACTACTATCCATAACCAACAATTTCTATTAACATTTATATTATTATTATCAACTAGGTACTAGTATTATAATAACTAGTAGTATTACTGTTAAAAATACTAAATTATGTACCTGATAGGTACATCCTATATACCTATTATAGGTATATAATATAAGGTATATATACTGTTGACGCCTATCCAAACAAAATCGGTAGGTAGTGAAGTGATTGTGATTGAACTCTGGACACGTCAATACCTCCTCCTACCATCACCAACGAGGACCCATCCAGTCCTTCCTACCTCCGTCAGTTCGCTCCACAGAGTACATGAGACACCTCAGTTTTCAACCATTATCGCCTGCTTCTTTCTCCTCTCGGCCACCTTCCTGCGTTTCTGGATGTTGATTCACATCCCTCTCCGAAGTTTGGATTCCACTTCACTTGACCGAATTTCCGTCATCTCTTACCGTCGTCAGTCGATGTAAGTCTCCATATCATAAATTCGGTGTGGAAACTAGACCTATTTCCGACCACATGGCACTCACCTGCCTGTACCTACTTTTGTTTCAGCTTTTCTTCCTCAGAAAAGCAGTACCACACACATCAAGCAAATACCACGGCGAGTTGCTGCCCTGATGATAGAAAGATTGATGCGACAATCTTCCTGCAACACCTTCATCCCGGTCAGACAATTATAGCTATTAATTAACCACCGAACGATTGTTACAATTTTTAATTTTATTCTTTAAATTACCATAAAGGAGCTCCTAGGTAGGTAGGGCCTTTTCGTTTAAATATAAGCAAGACAGGAGTTAATTGGTTTCATTTTTTTTCAAATAAACCCCTACTCTGTCGCAACATTGGTAGCAGAGCATTGGTTTAAAGATTCACTATAATTTATAATCGATTCGGTACGTAAGGAATCTATTTCTTATTTTTCTTTCGCTATTAATTTGTATCTACTTACTCACTGCTATTGTGGTGCAAATTCAGATTTAAAATTTGCGACTTTCATCGTAAATTTAATTAGTTTTTTTTTCTTAAATCAAATTGGGAATAATTTGATTCAGGTTGCAATAATTCACGAAAATATTCCCGAAAGGTTTACTTTCTAAGTACCTATATTTATTCATGCTTTCTATCTTGGTTTCACGAATATTTCTTGTAATTTTCTGATAAACCTTTCCTATTCGATCCTCACCTTTCCAAAAATTTTCCCTTTCTGTGTCCTAAAAAGTTCACCATGCCTGATGATCCCGAAGCGCGTTCCGCTTCCTTGATTAGGGAACTGCTCTATACTTCCGGAGAAGTAAAATCGATTTGTGAGCAAGCCCGGAAAGCAGGAGCTAATCAGATTGAAGAGGATTACTTCAGAGGTATGTTTAGGGCATTGGAACGGTATTATATCCAATTTGAAACTGCCTATCAATCATTGGTCAACTTACACGATACCGGAGGTACCAGTGATCCAATTTTTCCAGTTCAAAAGGATAAGGAATTGATGAAAAATACTCGACGCTATTATTATGAATCTAATGCATATTTCGAGAAAATCAACAAACCGAAGCTTCCAGATCCGCAACTCTCTTTCCCGCCTAACTCTACTACAGTTATTAATGAGGCTAAGTCCAATCTTCCTGTTATCTCGCTACCTGAGTTCGACGGTCAAATCCTCAAATGGCCTAATTTCAGGGATACGTTTTCTTCGATTATCATCAGAGATGAGTCCATATCAAACATGCAAAAATATCATTATCTTATCACGTCTTTAAAGGGTTCCGCCGCGGAAGTAATCGCAAACATTCCAAAGGATGAAGCTAGTTTCACTTTGGCCTGGGATGGGTTGAAGAAGTTCTACGATCAAAATAGACTACTAGCTGGAGCCTATCTTAATCAACTTACATCGTTTGAACCTATTCAGAACAAACCCACCAAAGAAGCGTTGAAACAATTTATAATGAAAATTTCGGATAGTGTCACGGCTTTCAAACAGCTAAAAGTCGAAAACGAAGGTGACTTTATTCTGTTCCATTTAGCGAGTCAACGTTTAGACCCAAGCACACGTGAACGATTCGAAACAGCTCATAAAGCTACTAAATTTCCAAGTTTCGATCAATTGACTACATTTATTCGTGAACGAATTTTAGCTATGGAGTTGGTCGAATCATCCGAGTTGAATTGTAACGCACAATCTAATACGAAATTGGGTAATTATAGAAAGTCAACAAAACCCTTTTCTAAAGCATTGTTTTCAAAAAATGTCACAATCCAATCTGATTCAGTCAAAGTTAAAGATGCTGCATGTGTTGTTTGTCAAGGAACAGATAAACATGCGCTCAAGAACTGTTCCAAATTCATCAACTTGAATCCTGAAAAACGTTTGCATTCTCTCCAACGATTCAAAGGTTGTCGGAATTGTCTTTCGTATTTTCACAAGACAAATGTATGCAATTCCAAATGGAATTGTCGTCATTGCGATCGACGTCACAACTCATTGCTGCATTTGGGTCCAACAACTCAAGACACATTCCCCGTTGATTCAAAACCGTCTTCTTCTGATGCAGCTATGACATCCACATCATGTGTTGAAAGTCCTAGAGTCATTTTGGGAACTGCCCTCGCCGAAATACGTGATGCCAGAGGGTATTTTCAAAAAATTCGTTTGGTTGTCGATTGCGGTAGTCAACATTCGTTTTTGACACAAAGCTGTTTACGGAGATTGGGATTACCTACTTCGTCGTTCTTGAGGAGGATTTCAGGCATAGGAGAGACAGCGTTTGAAGGAGCCAAAGGAAAAGTCAGCTGTACAATTCGACCTATTCAGAAAAATTCCATTAATCTTTTCACAGATGCTGTTGTTGTGAAACAGATTACTTCATATCTTCCACATAATACTCTGCCTTTGGAACTTTGTAAAAAATTCCATGATTTCGAACTCGCGGATCCTAAATTTTGGAGTCCCGCGCCTATCGACTTTTTATTGGGTGCCGAACTTTTTGGAGACATCTGGACCGGATCTATTCTCAATGTGGACGATTCATCTCCTAAACTTTATTCTTCAATATTTGGGAATATAGTGATGGGAAAACTTATTGATTCTTCCGTCTCTCATTCAACTTCGTTGTTCGCATTCTCCGAGTCCGATGACCTTCATACTGAATTAAAAAACTTCTGGGCATTAGAAGAGCCCTCAGTAACTATACCAATGAAAACTAAGGAAGAAGAAAAATGTGAAAATCATTTTGTAAAAAATCACTATCGCCTTCCTAATGGTAAATATGTTGTCAAATTGCCATTTAAAAATGATAACATACCTTTACTGACAGATTCGTCTTATTCAGCCTCAAAACGATTTTTCAATTTGGAGTCAAAATTAAAACAAAATACTGATCTTCATCAACAATACCATGATTTCATGGAAGAGTATGAGCAGTTGGGACACATGAGTCTGGCTGAATCTCCATCAAAATATTTCATACCTCATCACTCGATCACGAAAATAGATCGGAACAAACTCAAACTTCGTGTAGTATTTGACGGGAGTGCTAAAACACCCAACGGATCATTGAATGATCATTTGATGGTTGGTGAAAAACTTCAGCGGGACATAAGAGACATTCTCTTGAACTTCAGAGCTCATGCCATCGTATTTGTGACTGATATAGTAAAAATGTATCGAAACATTCTTATTGACCCTGAAGATAGATCGTACCAACATATATACTGGAGATCCATTCCGTCAGAGAAGCTTCAAGTGTTTGAACTCAACACCGTAGTCTACGGGTTAACTTCGTCTCCGTTCTTGGCACTTCGGGTGATACGTCAACTTGGTATTGATGAAGGACAACAATATCCACTAGCAGCCAAATGTATAGAGAGAGATGTGTATGTCGATGACATAGTTACAGGCTGCAACTCTTCATCTGAAGCTCTCGAACTCCAACTTCAACTTATAAACCTGATGAAGTCTGGTGGATTTGAGTTAAGTAAATGGGCCAGCAATTGCAAGGATATTCTCAAATCTGTAGCAAACGATATTTCTGAAGATCCTGTTTCGCTTCAGAATCATGAGGAATCAAGTTTGAAAATACTTGGATTGGAATGGAAGCCAGCAACGGATTCGTTTTCTTTCAAAATCACTTCGTACGAGCACGGATTCACAAAAAGATCAATTTTGTCTACAGTTGCTAGGATATACGATCCTTTAGGTTTTCTAGCACCAACCGTATTCTACTGCAAAACCTTCATTCAAGAAATTTGGAAAGAAGGTCTCGATTGGGATCAACCTTTAACCCAGTTACTTGAATCTCGATGGCAAATCGTTTTGGATCAACTGAATGTACTATCTTCGATAAACATTCCAAGATTTGTTGCATCGAATGAACAATGCCAATATCAAATTGTTTCGTTTTCAGATGCATCTACCAAAGGTTACTGTGCAGTGATCTATCTTCGAACGATTATGGCTGATTCCATCAAAGTTTCCCTCTTAATTTCAAAAACCAAACTTGCACCGCTGAAAACGATATCAGTTCCACGTTTGGAATTATGCGCATCATTCCTACTATCCAAGCTTTACGTATCCATACAACCCTTCTTGTCAATGTTACGAGGCAAATTATTACCTCCAGTGTTTTTTACTGATTCCACCGTTGTATTAGGATGGCTTAATATGGCTCCTTATCTGCTCAAAACGTTTGCGGCTAATCGTGTGGCAGAAATCTCGAAACTTACGCCTATTTCTCAATGGAAACATGTAATTTCCGAACACAATCCTAGTGATCGAGGTTCTCGAGGTTTGCTACCTAAAGACCTTGTCAGTGATAACCTATGGTGGAATGGACCCCATTGGATCAAACTCCCTCAACAGGAATGGCCAAGTTCAAATTATTCAAATTCTGATGCTCTACCAGAATTGAAAAAAGTCTCAACCATTTTAGTTGCAGTCAATCCTGAAGAGCCACCATTCATCAAATGGATGAAAAAATTTTCGTCTTTCTTCCAACTTTTGAGGGTGATAGCAGTGTTGAAACGAGGAATACATAACCACCGCACTAAACCACATGTTCGACGAGGACTCCTTGAACCTGCAGATATCGAAGCAGCTGTTCATTTTTGCATCAAGGAAGTTCAGCGTCATCATTTCCTGAATAACAATGATAGTAACGTCGGACAATTTCTCAAATGTTTTGAAAATCTAACTCCATTTTTGGACAAAATGGAATTTGGCGCGTAGGAGGCAGATTGAGGAATTCAGATCTTCCTTATTACAGTAAGCATCCCATTCTCTTGCCAACTGATTCTCATTTCTCAATTATATTGGTCGATCATTACCATAAGATTTTACTACACCCTGGAGCTACTACCCTGCAAGCCATGATACAGACAAGGTTCTGGATGCCTAATTTGAGACGACTAGTTCGCAAGCGCAATTTTATGTGTTTAAAATGCTTCAAATTGAACGCTAAGTCCAGAATTCCTGTCATGGGCGACTTGCCATCATACCGAGTACAAGCAAAAAGAGCTTTCGCCCACACAGGAGTAGATTTTGCTGGACCGTTCGCTATGAGGTACTCCCTGAAACGAAAAGCTGACGTTTCCAAAGTTTATTTATGCCTATTCGTATGCATGGAGACTAAAGCTCTTCATTTAGAAGCTGTAACTCAACTGAGCACTGAATCATTTTTAGCTACCTTTGATAGATTCTGCTCCAGACGAGGCCTCCCTCAGGAAATGTTTTCTGATTGCGGATCTAACTTCATAGGTGCTTCGAATCATCTCAAGGATCTTCATCGGTGGTTCCAGAATCAAGATACACAAAGAGGAATCAATGACTATTTTCTCAAATTTGGTGTGAAATGGAACTTCAATCCGGCTCTAGCTCCGCATTTTGGAGGTATTTGGGAATCGGGAGTCCGTTCTGTCAAGCGCCACATGAAGACTTGCGCAGGAAACACTCCGCTCACTTTTGAGGAGCTCTCGACGCTTTTTGCCAAATTTGAGGCAATTCTAAATTCAAGGCCTATTTGCCCTTTGTCATCCGATCCCGACGCTAGCGATTATCTTTCGCCGGGTCATTTCTTGGTGGGCGGTCCACTCGTAGCCCTACCAGAGCGTAGCATTCTTGATCGCAGGGAGAATCTTTTGACAAGGTGGCAACTTGTTAAACGTATGTACCAGCAGTTCTGGTCTCGTTGGCGAAGAGAGTACCTGCAAACACTTCAGCGACGTCCGAAATGGAAGAATTCTACTCCAAATCTTCAAGTGGGCAATCTGGTTCTACTCAAGGATTCTAGCTCTCCCATGGATTGGCCCATGGGTAAAGTCGTCGCGACGCATCCAGGGACTGATGGAGTAGTCAGAGTCGTGACAGTCCAAACGAGCACGTCTTCCTTTAGGAGAGCCGTCGCCAAACTTGTTCCACTCCTTCCTCTTTCAATCCCATCCCATTAAACCCTAATCAGAAAAATTTATTAAATTTTTGGTGGGCGGCATGTTGACGCCTATCCAAACAAAATCGGTAGGTAGTGAAGTGATTGTGATTGAACTCTGGACACGTCAATACCTCCTCCTACCATCACCAACGAGGACCCATCCAGTCCTTCCTACCTCCGTCAGTTCGCTCCACAGAGTACATGAGACACCTCAGTTTTCAACCATTATCGCCTGCTTCTTTCTCCTCTCGGCCACCTTCCTGCGTTTCTGGATGTTGATTCACATCCCTCTCCGAAGTTTGGATTCCACTTCACTTGACCGAATTTCCGTCATCTCTTACCGTCGTCAGTCGATGTAAGTCTCCATATCATAAATTCGGTGTGGAAACTAGACCTATTTCCGACCACATGGCACTCACCTGCCTGTACCTACTTTTGTTTCAGCTTTTCTTCCTCAGAAAAGCAGTACCACACACATGCAAGTCAATTTTAAAATTAACAATGACAAGGAAAAGGTTTTGTGGACGGAGAGGAAGGTAATTAGAATAGTGAAGGGAGAGTCTAAGCTGAAGTACAAGACGGACCACAGGGCAGAAGAGTTTAAAGAAATTTGTTTTGAGCGGAGGCGAGCACCTTCCATCATGCACAGTCCACCTTCCAAGAAGTTGAGTCCAGCCTACAAGAAGCCACCGAAGATCCCGGCGGCCAAAGCAAAGGACTTGATGGACTTGTGCCAGAACAACATCATCCCCAAAGTACACCACAGTTTCTACAAAAGTTTGAATTAATGTTTAATTTGGTTTTATTTCCCATTTTTTTTACCAATTTTATCTCATAGTTCTATTTTTTGTAAAAAAAAAAAATCTAAGAATACTAGTAACCAACCTACGAGGGTAGGTCCATTAACAATTAATTATTAATAAAAAATCATAAACTGCGTTAAAAACGACATTACTACGTGGTTTTTATTGTTGTATCGATAGTCCGCAGGAAATAAGGTGTTTAGGCTATAGTATAATTATACTAATATACCTACGACGATGAAGCCGTAACTTCAAACATTTGAGATATTTCAATGCAACAAGGCCGTAAGTCGTCTAGGGCATAAACTACCTTATGCTCATAGAAAATCTGGACAATGCCCGTTTTCAGACGAGCAAAGGAAGGGCTTTATAGCATTTTCAAGTTCTGAAACATGAGGGTGCGACATTTTGAGAGGGGGTTAAACATTTTTTCTTGGTCGATTCCAAAGGTTCATTTTTGAAAATAATAAACCAAAATTGATTTTTTTCTAATTTTAAAGGTGATTTGGTCAGGATTTCAAAAATGATTTAATTGGTCACTTTCTGTTGAGTAAGCATTATAATGTCTACATGAATTTATTAACTTTTGTGAAAATAATCTTGGTGTACTGAGAAATAGGTAATAAACCAATGTCATTAAATCTCATCAAGCACAAGATTTCGTTTTCTTCAGGGAAGGCTTCAATTTAATTGGGAATTCTTTCATTTGATTTTGAAGGTTTCATTTGGCCTAGAAATGCCATAGGCCAAAACTTACTTTTTACTGTTATGTAAAGTAGGTATCAAAGGTAAAAATATTGTACTGGTGAAAAGTACTACTATCCATAACCAACAATTTCTATTAACATTTATATTATTATTATCAACTAGGTACTAGTATTATAATAACTAGTAGTATTACTGTTAAAAATACTAAATTATGTACCTGATAGGTACATCCTATATACCTATTATAGGTATATAATATAAGGTATATATACTGTTGACGCCTATCCAAACAAAATCGGTAGGTAGTGAAGTGATTGTGATTGAACTCTGGACACGTCAATACCTCCTCCTACCATCACCAACGAGGACCCATCCAGTCCTTCCTACCTCCGTCAGTTCGCTCCACAGAGTACATGAGACACCTCAGTTTTCAACCATTATCGCCTGCTTCTTTCTCCTCTCGGCCACCTTCCTGCGTTTCTGGATGTTGATTCACATCCCTCTCCGAAGTTTGGATTCCACTTCACTTGACCGAATTTCCGTCATCTCTTACCGTCGTCAGTCGATGTAAGTCTCCATATCATAAATTCGGTGTGGAAACTAGACCTATTTCCGACCACATGGCACTCACCTGCCTGTACCTACTTTTGTTTCAGCTTTTCTTCCTCAGAAAAGCAGTACCACACACATCAAGCAAATACCACGGCGAGTTGCTGCCCTGATGATAGAAAGATTGATGCGACAATCTTCCTGCAACACCTTCATCCCGGTCAGACAATTATAGCTATTAATTAACCACCGAACGATTGTTACAATTTTTAATTTTATTCTTTAAATTACCATAAAGGAGCTCCTAGGTAGGTAGGGCCTTTTCGTTTAAATATAAGCAAGACAGGAGTTAATTGGTTTCATTTTTTTTCAAATAAACCCCTACTCTGTCGCAACATATACCTATTATAGGTATATATACCTAAAATCATATTATGATTATAATAATCATAATATGATTTTAGGTAAATAGGATGTTCCTACATTATAGGTACTATAATATAGTATTATTATAGGTACTATAATATTATTATAGGTACTACCTATATGATTTTGCTAATATTAATATTCTTAGTGGAGATGGGTCGCTCATCAGAAGAGCGAATGAACCACGGGTCAGCAAAAATGAACCGCGGCTCTTCGGATCTTTTGAGCTCAGTGCTGGTAGTGTTCGGTGAAGATCGGTTCTTCAAAAGAGCGAGTGAACTGCGGATCAGTAAAAATGACAAATGAATCGCGGTTCTTCGATCTTTGGATCTCTTGAGATCCAGTAAAATAAATGAATGGCGGCTCTTCGATCTACGTTTTTTTTTTTTTGAGAAATGCGGCTCTTCGTTCTTCTTTTGAGATCGGCAGTGTTCGGGAAAATTAGGACCTCCTTTTCGTCAGCTCACTGTTGCCAACCCGTACGATAATTCCGAGAGAAAATACGATATAAGTCGATCAAACAATACAATTTTGCGGAATTGTATCGTACCACCACATGCATTATTGTATTTTTGGTCGTAAACTTTACCGTATTTTTCCAAAGTTTTCTGTGACCCACTTTCTGATTCTTTCCGTTGTTTTTTCTCCCTGTTTGATTTTTACATCATGATTTTTTGTGAGGAGCTTTCTGATACAAGTTCAAAAGGCAAGCAAAAGCACATCCTTATCTTACCATTATTATCAATATTGAAGCTTACGTACTTATTGGTTCGTTTATTCTCTTTCAACTAGGTTACCTTAATGTTCTTTGTTGAATAACACGATATAACATCAAAATGTTATATTATGAAAATGTTATAGGTACCTACTAAGAATTTTTTTTTTAAATTGTGGTTTGTCATTACTGGCATAAAAAAATGCAGATTTCATATAAATAAATATTTTCACCAAAAAACGATATTTTTAAGTTTTACTTATTCATTGCTTAAATCGTGTTCATTTATTGTTTTTCGTTGATTTTTTGAGCATCTTTATTGAACAACAGCGCTGTTTGGGTTATCATTTTCAATAATGAACCATTGGAATCGAGCAACAGAGAAATTATTCCCTCTCGCCCTCAAAATTTCGTGATTTAGGATTCAAGTTAGTGTAGAATCCAATAATCGAATAAACAATTTCAGGCAGAGCTAAAATAAACCGTTGTGTAACAATTTGAAGCGTTTTTCATCGTATTTTCATCTCCACAATAAGTACGTGGTCAAAAGAGCTCCACTGATCCGTCGAAAAGGTCTGAATCTTTTGAAAGAACCGTTGAATTCGGTTATTACTTCTTAGATAGAATTAGGATTAACCTTAAAGGTAATCCTTTTCAAAAATAGTCTGTCTGTTTGTTTGCGAGATTGGCAAAGCAAACAATTTTTGTCTGTAATGAGTGGAATATTGATGCAGTGTACACATGTACCGAGGTAGCTTCAACATAGCGACAACGGGGCAAGAGCTGTTCTATCATGCCGGCGATTTCTTAGGAATTCACTTTCAAATTAATCAAAACTTTAATGATAATGTTGTATTTTGAAAGCCATAAGAATATCATCATACAATTAGTGACCTTTTCTTTCTCGTGGGCGAACTTCAGATGGATCCAAGAGTTTTGCCGGCCGCCGACTCTACGATCTACCGGCGACGGAGAGAACTAATAGGTTGGTAACGAGCTGTGAATCGAACGCACAGAGTAACGCGCCTACTACTGGCGCCCTGGTATTTTCCTCCAACAGGCTGTTCACAGTTCCTTGAGGTTTTTGCACAAATAAATTACGGTTAATTATCTGACTGCATTTGATTTCGTTACCGTCGAAATATTGTTTAGTGATTTTACATAGTGAATAATCACGAATCATATAATATAAAGCTTCCTGGGCTATTCATTCTTCCTTTATTCATTATTATTAAAGCGTGATATGATACCTTTTGTCCCAGGTGGATTAGAAAAATTTCCTGTATAATTCAGTCAAATCATCCTCTCCATAGCTCAATTCATGCAATTTCATTAAATTCAAATATGATTCAAACTAGAAAACGTACCCCAACTGGGTGTGGCACATAGCTTCCTCGTATAAATAACCTGATACCTGGTGTTTTGTAGCTAATGAGTATTGAAGCAACTATTATTCGCGTTTTGGATTTGTTGATGTAACATTTTAGTAATTGGTAATATATTACTTACTTTTTGCTTTCCAGGTGAGTTACCTGCTTCTTACTGTACAAGAAGATGTCCTGTTGCCTCAACCTACTCTCGTAAGTGATGATCCTAATAAAGTAAGGTGGGCCAAGTAATAAAGTATTGAAATGGGGATGTATGATCGATACATATCGTATCAATACTTTTTACAAACTCAAAAATTAAAAAAAAAAAAAAATTCTTTACTTCATTTAAACCAATTTATTTGAAAATACTTGAACTTCAGTATAAGAACATTTATTAGGCATTAAATAAATACGGTTAGTTCCTCTAGTTATAAGAATACAATTATTATCTACGTACCGTATTGGAGAATCCGTCGTAACCAGAAAGTCGAGTACAGGAGGCGAGGACGATGTAAGGACATCATCTTTAGGCCGTCGAGAGAGTAGTTTGACAGTCCATCGTTCTATTTATATAATCTGGGTGAAAGGGAGGTGAAAGGTTCAGAAAGGAAAGGAGGGGGTCACGTGGTAACGAGACCACGTGGTGAAAGGTTGTTTGTCTGTCATGTCAAGTGAAAGGGAGATAAAACTAATCCTATTACTAATTGTACATTCACCACGTGGTAACCATAATATGGTTACCATATTATGGTACAATCATGAGTACAATACAGCATAATCAAGCAACGTACAGGAATACATCATAAATGTGTAAAATGCTTGTAAAAGATACATCGCTCAATATCTGCTTCATCGCAGAGTGTGAGCTTCACCGCTGTTATCCCGTAGGAAGAGGGATTCGTTCTGAATTTTCATCGTACGTTATCAAATAATTATCGCGTTCCACTTCACTGTTATTCTCCGCTCGGTAGGTCGACTAGTCATATTAAAACGCTCTCCAGCGCGATTTCGTCCTGAAATGCCCGCGAACACGATAACTTTTAACCCTGAATTAGTGGTGAATCGGCTTATTCGTTGTTTTTGTCATTAAATTTCACGAAATCGCACGATTGGCGATTTTGTTGGGCTTTAAACCCAACTTTGATCGTATTTTGGTTTATTGTTAATTGTCAATAATGAACCTTTGGAGTCGTATAAAAATTTGGCCGTCCGTACGCCTAACTAAGCATTGACCAATTTGATGAAATTTGGTATGTGGGCTCCATTTGGGGTCTAGTTGTGCCACGAAGCTTTTGGTTGATGTGGATCTTTTCTCGAGCGTTTTTTTCGTCCCTGCTCAAAATGTGCTACCCACTTGGCAGACGTCTTTGACCTGCAGCACGAATACAAAGCGTCCTCACATAATTCGATCCTCGCAGTGGTTTCAAGTCAAACTATTTCGGAGGTCGGCTTTTCTACATGTAAAACTTCCTGGGAGGAAAGGGTTCAGATTCCCAGGGACCTCGTACTTCACAAACCCTTCCTCCCCTTCAGATCCAATCCTCGGACCCTGCTGTACACCTACCTGCCCTACCTTATCCGAACTTGGGATCCGCAATGCCTCTGGGACCTTCGCAGGGCCGCCACGCCAGTTACTAGTCCGTGATTTGTGGGGCGACCTCCAGGATTGCTTTTCACCTTCATCTATCTCGATCTTCGGCCATCGCCTCTCTGGCGACCCGATTTGATCTCTGTGTAGGCGGAGGGGGGGGGGGGGGAGGAGGGGTTAGAACAGAAAAGTTCGTGCTTCAAAAAATTATGAACAAAAATCGGTCAAGTGGGCAGCTTGAGTCCACAATCATGTCGCTGGTTTTCAGCTCTTACTAGCGGATCATCATTCAATTTGTATTTTCCTAGGCTCTACGCCATACTGTTACAGAGTCGTAATCACTGGACACTGCCGTTATTTACTTTATGTTTACCTTGTTTTTACATTCCCAAAATAAAATTTACTTGCTTGTGTGATCTCAATGAAAATTACGAATATATTTTTTTCTGCAAAATACGTTTAGGCATACATTGGAAAGTGTACAGTAATACTCTGTACAGGTACACCCTTCCCAAAATTGGGCAATGAAATCTTGTTCCCCCTTGGGATCGAATCCCAAGGTTGATTCATAAGGGAGTGTCCCAGCACACCGTGCTTACGTCCTCCCTCTCTCTCTGCAAGCAGAGAAGAAAATCCCTGGTCAAACACCGTGGGAGACTGTTATACCCCCAGTCAGGGACCCCACACTTAGGTGAGTACCTGTTTGCAGCCCACTACAGGTCGAGCTGGGTGTTCTAGCTCACCCTACCAACTATGCAGGTTGGTACCCGAGTTATTGGCGAGCCACATATCTCACATGCCAGCACTACCTTGGAAAACCAGTTCTACCATGGAAGTGCCCACCCTCAGCTTTCAGGCTTTGCCATCCAGCCTGGGTACTCAACCACGACCACCACGAAGCCAACCGCTTTCGGGGGGCAGGCAGGTGACACTGCGACGAAGTCTATGTGTCGGTAGCCCGTGGTACCGATTTTGTGTCTCAGATTCGCCAGTGTACTGGATATCTCCGACACCAGAGGCTAGATCGGTTACAAGGAATATTGCCCTGCAACTGCCAATTTACCCTCATACATGCCGTAGCAGGGTCCAAATAATATGGATTGTTGAAGGAGGGAGACTATATGTAGTTCACTGGTTATAGTCGTGACCGTAACCATGCTCAAGCACCACATTAGTACCATGACATCCGTTTGTTTCCTAGCCCTACTGAAAGGGCGTGAGTTGGCTCTCTGCACTTGCTCAATCGCATGCTCTTATAATTTCAGATTCAACAGTTCAATCTGATGTGGCGCTCTCGTGAGATGATTATTACCTCATCAGCAAACATTTGTAGACTCGCTACCATATTTGGGGAAGCAAGTAATTTATCCAAAAATTGGACAAAATTATGATTAGGTATGAGATCATGGCGTTGTAGGTACCTACTACATATATGTACCCACAGTAGGTTATACGGGGTGTCCCGTGAGCGATGGCCAACTCCACTCCGACGTGTTACCAAATTTTCAAAGAAAACTAATTTCCAACCAAAAAACACTGCAAGTGATCACACAATGGTTCATCATTTTTCTATAATTATAGATCAATCGTCTGCAAAGAACATGGGTTTGCCAATGTTACCACCAACCAACATGAAGAAAAACATCGATCGCATTTCGGTCAGCTAAAATTTAAACGTAGATCAGTCCTCTTTTGCGATTCACACTTGTGTTTTTGATTTATCGTACGTCCAACCCTTAAGTTCTCGTAGGGAGTGAACGGTTTGTCCTAAAGGCTCTACGTGGTCTCTAAAGATTCTAAAAATTCAACACGGTGTTAAATTGATGGAAAAACAATACCTTTATATGAAAACTTTTTGAGTTAGGGCGTTTTCACAATTTCAACCCTTCATCAAAACAACCAAAAACTTCAGGGCACAACTGGACCCTAAATGGAGCCTACATACCAAATTTCATCAAAATCGGTCAATGCCGAGTGATGATAACGCCGCGTACGGCGGACGAACGGCCAAATTTGTATTCGTTTTTTGGATTCTACGTACCTTGAAACGTAAACCAAAAAATTTTGAGGTGTTAAAAAAAAAATTTGTTGGTCGATTCCAAAGGTTTATTATTGAAAATAATTAGCCAAAATGTCAAATAACATTTTGCTTCGTAGTCAACCAAGATATTAGTGATTGTTCTTCAAAATCAGAAGTTCCACTCGGGTTTCACGTTTCAAACTTTTCTGAACAATTTTGAACAATCGTGTCTTTCTGTAAACTATGAAATCCTTGAAACGGGAAATACTATACAAAATTATTGTCCTATTTCGATGAGAATTTTCGGGGATTGTGCGGGTTGGCGTGTGGGTCCCTTTATTAGGGTATTGGAAGGTACTCAGAGATAGATATTTTGAGATTAGCTACTACGCATCGGATCATCTGTACAATCGGGCTAGGGGTGCGATGAAGCTATGTGCCACTCCCACTTGGCACACTTTTTTCGCGTCTTCGACCCTACTTCATTAAAATGCCCATAAGGGACCCAATGTACACTGCAAATTTAAATTTGAGGACACCATTGAAAATTGCTTCAAATTTCCTGCCTCCCTTAGGTTGTGACAGAGCAACAGTTGCTCTGACACCTGATTGGTGATATGATGGAACAGTTCTTTTGTTCCCCAAATCACAACTCTGGGATTGCTCCCCAGTCTCATTCCAGACATCGATTTGTAAGTAGGTACCCTTTCCCTTGTGGTTCAAATCTGAAGATCTAACAGGTAAACTCTATTGATACTTCTTCCCCCCTCACGTATAGATACAAGCCTCATTGATCATAGGATAATATATCTATTTATATTTCCAAATTCAATTTGTATCTTTCATTCATCATCCTTAGTCCTAGTTTGATCTCCACCAAGGAATAGGTATTCTAACGAAAGGTATAGTTCTCTAGGGGTAGAATACAGCAACGATTAAATTATTCTCATTAATTGATCAGATTCTCCAGATCCTCTAGAACAACACTGTTTCAAGGTCCAACTCTTAAGATTTTTTTCGTTTTTTTGACCTTACCTCAATAGAACGGCACCAACTCCGCGAATTTTCATGCAAATTCCAATTCAAGAGCATAAAATTTCTTATCCCCTTGATGAAAAAAAAAAAAAAAAAATTCAATCGGAAAAATGGGTGAAAATTAGACTTGACACATAAAATTGGTGTAATCTTGGAAATCTTAACTTTTTTCAAACGCTCATAGTTCCTGTAATTTGGCCCGTGCATTTTTACCTGTAGGCCTCAAAGAAGCGCCAAAATCCCAGCTTTCCAAAAGACCATTAGTTATGTTATATCATAGTAATGCCCCGAAGCTTTTGGTTGATGTCAGTCACTCCTAAGGGTAGAAAAATAGAGGTTGACATTTTGAAAACGCCCTAGCTCGAAAAATGTTGATATAGGTAAATATATTGTTTTTCCATAAATTTAAGACAGTATTGAATTTTTAGAATCGAATGAGACCACCAGGAGCTCTGTAGGACGAACCGTTCGCTCCCTATGAGAACTTAAGGATTCAATCAGATACATAATATGATAAATCAGGAACACGAGTGTGAATCGCATAAGAGGCCTGATCTCCGTTCAAATTTGAGCTGACCAAAATGCGATCGATGTTTTCTTCATGTTGGTTGGTGGTTAGTAAGTTCGTTTCTTTGAGTTGTTCTCCAACCGTCCTTAGCAACCAGTAATCAAATTACCTCAAGAAGGCACCCACAAATTGCCTATGCGTATTTGTTATTAGAGCATCGTTATTATACTAATTAAGATTCAATTGAGTTGTTTTTGTATTATTTTTTGGAGGAACTCTTCATTTCTTGAAGACAAAATATATTTGAGGTTTATTTTACGCAAAATTCTCTTCTATATGCCAATCAACTTATATCCGTTTATTTATGTTGCTTCCGAGTCTACCAAGGCAGTAGAAGCTTTGATTTCACCTAAAGGTTGAAACAATTTTTTTCCAAAATTAAAATTTCCACTCGCGTTTTACCTACGTTTCAGACTTTTTTGAAAAATTTTGGTTCCGTGTCTGTCTGTCTGTCATAAAATCCTCGTCATAGGATTATGCGGATTGGCGTGTAGGTGGTCCCCTATGAAAATCGTTGTCCCAGACTGATAGTAGCCACTGCGCATGCGCAAACGTGAATTCCTTGTAACAGCCATAACTTCTACATTTCCCAACGATATTCAGAGATTGTGGGGGTTGGCGTGTGGATGGTTCCCTATGAGGGTAGTGGAATGTACTCAGAGATTAACTACTACGCATCGGATCATCTATACGATCGGGTTATGGATACGAGGGAGCTATGTGCCTCACCCACTTGGCAGACGTTTTCGCAGTAGGCTGTTCATGTGTGGCCGACGCTATTCAGAATCCAGACGGACGCACCCCGGTGATAGAACTGGTTTCCTCGAGTTGACCGGAAAACGAGGATAAAAGGGAATCGATAGGCAAGTATTAAATATTCCAGGAGGGAAGCGAGGGGATCGTTTGGCGAGTTATATACTCGTCGCTTCTCTCCTTTCCGAGGACCTCTTGAAAAAAGGCCGCCCCCAATAAACTCCGAGGCCGCGGAGATCCGTCTCAAGTGTGCGGCGACATCGTCAGGAATTTATTTTCTTTCATCGAGTGATTATTTTGCTCCTTTTCTTGTCAGTGAATCCAACCAGTGACGAAATCAAAGTCTGTCAGAAACATGATGAGAAACTCTGCTAAGGAGGGAGGGCAGTTGATGATCCATCTGGATTATTATAGCTGGAGAGCATTACAGTGTATTAACTGGGCTTCAACCGTAACTGCATAGTGGGGACGATAAGGTGCGCAGTACTTCACCCTCGTAATCCACGATTAATTTGCTACCAATAGTGTCTCTAGACTAGCAAGCATTTGAAAAAAAAAAAAAAAAAACATGTTCTCCGAAAATCAAAATTTCCACTCGCGTTTCACGTTTCAGACCTTCCTGAACAATTTTGACACCGTGTCTGTCTATCTGTGTGTCAAGAAATCCTCGTAACGGGCAAAACTATACAAAGTTAATGTACAATTTCGTTGAATTTTTCATGGATTGTGAGGATTGGTGAGTAGACGGTCACCTACGAAAATCATGGCTCCCAAATTGATGAGCCACTGCTCAAGCACAAACGTGAAATTCCTGGTATCAGCCATAACTTATACATTTTTAATCAGAAATTGATGCAATTTTCATGAAGTGTTTTTGTTATATGCCAATAATAATGTGCCAAATTTATTAGTAAAATCTCCAAACTGATGAATAAGTAAATCTCCAAATTGATGGGAAAACCCTCAAAATTTATGGGAAAAACTTCCAAATGGATGAGTAAACCCTTCCAAATTTATGAATAAACCCTCAAAATTTATTTATAAGTAAAATCCCCAAATTGATGGGAATAACCTCGAAATTTATGAGAAAAACCTCCAAATTGATGAGGAAAGCATTAAAATTGATGAATAAACACTCCAAATTGAT
Source organism: Apolygus lucorum (assembly GCA_009739505.2). NCBI lineage: Eukaryota > Metazoa > Arthropoda > Insecta > Hemiptera > Miridae > Apolygus > Apolygus lucorum. The sequence goes on from CM019177.2 coordinate 53,984,549, forward strand.
AATTAAAACCTCCAAATTGATGAGTATAACCTTCAATTTGACGAATAAAACCTTCCAATAGATGATTATAACCTCCAAGTTGATGAGTAAGTAAATCCTCCAAATTGATGGGAAAAACCTCCAAATTAATAAATAAACCCTTCCAAATTGATGAGTAAAGCCTTCAAATAGATGAGAAAAACTCCAAGTTGATGATTAAGTAAAACCTCCAAATCGACGAGTAAACTTTTAAATTAATGATTAAAACCTCCAAATTGATGAGTAAAACCTCCAAATTATTAAATAAACCCTTCCAAATTGATGAATTAACCCTCCAAAATGATGTATAAGTAAAACCTCCAAATTTATGGGAAAAACCTCGAAATTTATGAGAAAAACCTTCAAATTGATGAGTAAAACGTTAAAATTGATAAATAAACCCTCCCAAATTGATGAGTGAAACATCCAAATTGGTGAGTATAACCTTCAAATAGATGACTATAACCTCCAAGTTGATATGTATGTAAAACCTCAAAATTGATAGGAAAAACCTCGAAATTGATGAGAAAACCCTCCAAATTGACGAGTAAAGCCTTCAAATAGATGAGTAAAAACTCCAAGTTGATGAGTAAGTAAAACCTCCAAATTGATGTGAAAATGCTATTAGATGTTCCCCTATGAGTGCAATATTCTACCTAGGGTTATGGATGCGAGGAAACTATGTGCCACACCCACTTGGCAGACTTTTTTTCTTGGTCGATTCTAGAGGTTCGTTTATGAAAATACTCGTAATAAACTGCTGTGTAATATTTTGCAGCGCCCTCCGGGGATGAGAGCGCTTTTCGAATCGCAGCCTCTCAGCGACTCCCCGCGGGTTTGCGCTTTCGTCTTCCTCGGATCATTCCGGCTTCGGAGTCTCACGCAAGAACTACCGTGTTTTAATCAACATCCGAACCACCGAGCGGCTCCCACTTTCGCGCCGCCAGGGGTTGACGGAGAGCAGAAACGCGGAGAGCGGAACTCGCGATAGCTCGGGGCAGCGGAGAGCAGATGTGGGCGCCGCATGCCGCCCCCCCCCCCCCCCCCCGAAACCCCCGTCCCGATTGCCGCTTCGGAGCATCCGCCTCCGGTGGAATTTTCATAATTCAAGCGAACCCGCAGCTCCAGCGAGAGGAAGCGAATTAAATAGCAACTTTTCTCTTCTAATTTTACAATACGGAATATTATTTTGTTTATTATGTTATAAAAAAACCTCCCATTCGTGCAGCATGAGAGAATGAGCAAATTTTCAAAGTTCCCATTTTTTCGTCTGAATAAACCAGAGAAACGTCTGCCAAGTGGGTGTGGCACACAGCTTCCTCGTATGCATAACCCGATTATATAGATAATCCAATGCATAGTAGTTAATCTCAAAACATCAATCTCTAACCTACCTGTCAGTATACCTTTTCAGTGTACCTTTCACTACCCTCATAGGGGACCATCTACCCGTCAACCCGCACAATCCCTGAATATTGTTGGAAACGTAAAAGTTATGGCTGTTTCAAGGATATCACGCACATGCACATGCGCACAAAATACTCTCAATTTGGGGGACATGGTTCTCATAGGGGACCATCTCCACCCCAACTCGCAAAATTCTTGAAAGTTTCATCGACATCAGATGGGGAATGTAGAAGTTATGGCTGTAAGAAGAAGTATACGTTTGCGCATGCGCAGAGGCTACTATCAGTCTGGGGGTAATGATTTTCATAGGGGACCATCTACATGCCAGCCCGCATAATCCCCGTAAATTTCATCAAAATCGGTCAATGCTAAGTGGGGAAAATGCCGCGTACGGCGGACGGACGGCCAAATTTTTATTCGATTTTTGGATTCTACGTACCTTGAAACATAAACCAACAAATTTTGAGGAGGGTTGAAAATTTTTTTTCTAGGTCGATTCCAAAGGTTCATTATTGAAAATAATATACCTAAATCCGCTGAATCGAAGTTGGTTCTTACCATGCATAAATGTGTAGGTGACATAGGTAACTTCGACAGAAAAATGGACTTGGAACAGAGAAGGTATATGTTTACAACAACACTGAGAACCATGCAACAAGAAGGATTGTGGACCAAGCAACAGGAAGCTATCAGGTTCTGGATCGGCAGTGTTACCACTATCAATGAGGACCGTGGTGGTTCGCTTTGCTAGACGTTATTGGGAGACCATCCTGGCTTCGGCTTTCGACGAACAAGGCCGAACATTGCCGAGTCGTCTTTCACGCTTTTTCCGTTATCATGACGGTCGCCTGTTATCAATTTCGTCATTCCTGTTCTCTCTCAATTTTGGATCTCCAAAGTTGTTTTATTTGTGAGTGTCGTTTGTCAGTTTCAGTTTGTTCTCATTTTAATTTAATTCAACATGAGTGTACAGCGTGATTTCGATATCTCGAAGGCGGAATGATCCTCTGGTGATTGATGATTTGAAACTCTAGAATCTTGTTCTACTTATCAATATAATGAGATTGTCAATATTCTGTTTTGGTTTTAATTTCCCCCCCCCCCCCAATTTTGTATTTATTCTACTATAATCGCACTGGGGGATTCGCGAAATCAGGCAAAACACACGCGGAAAATCAGCAAAGCAAAAAACTACTAGAAGCCTGGGTAAAATGTGTCAACGACGTTGCTGCGTTGAAGAGGAACAATTTTACTCGCTGGCCTCGCCGCGTTATCGCCTTGTTAACAGGAAAACATCAAGGGGGGCCTTCGGCAATGTTCGGCCTTGTTCGTCGAAAGCCGAAGCCAGGATGGCCCCCCAATAACGTCTAGTGTTCGCTTTGTGCCTCGAAAACTGGAGTGTTGAAATTACGTATGATCGGAGTGTTGGAAAAGGCGTAGCATCGGAGTGTTTAAAACGTGCGTGACACTTTCACGTCCCCCTTTCGCATAACGTTTTTCGGATAGTTACCTACCCTAGGGCAACAACATGTCCCATGTTGAAACTGTTAACTCACTCAGAGTAAGCTATGAACCAAATCTTGAATCAAGTAGGTTCCATCCACAATTATAAGGCGAGGGATGTAACGAACAAAGTGAAGAGTGGTAACTTGGTTTGTTTTTCCTCGCAGAAAAACTTTGTGAATGGAAAAGTGGATATAAGGTTGGAAAGAGAAGGAAATGATCTGATTATCTCACTTTTGCTCAGCCAGAAAGTGGCTCTGAGAAGCCACTTTGGAGATGGACACATAAATTTCAGCTCCGGCTTTTATTAGGCGCTGGGAGGTGATGGAGAGCGCCATTGGAGCCATTCGGTTGGGGCGGAGAGACGAATAAATTAAAGGGCTCTTTTTATACTTGTACGGTAGAACCTGTCAGGTACACTGGGAGTCGAAAAGTCTAATTCCAGGAGCATTGGCATATTTTGGTTGATGTCAGTCACTTCTAAGGGTTTAAAAAATAAGGGTTGAAATTTTGAAAACGCCCTAGCTCAAAAACTTTTGATATAAAGGTATTGTTTTTTCATCAATTTAAAATAGTAAACTCAACTCGGCTCTGTAGGACCAATCGTTCGCTCCCTACGAGAACTTACACGTTGCGCTTAAGATAAATCAGAAACACGAATGTGAATCGCAAAAGAGGATTAATCTCCGTTGAAATTCTAGCTGAAAAAATACGACTGTTGTTTGTTTCTTTGAGCTAACTTCAGTTTTGCGTCCTTAGCAACCAGTAATCAAATTTCCTATTGCACCCGCAACTCTTCATTTATTCGAATTGAGTATCAAGCATCTTCCAAATAAACTTGATTTTAAAGTGAAAATATGGCTGGTAGGCAGTGACAATGGCAAAGCAGCGTTCTTTGCAAACGAGTGATCTACATAGATGTTATGATCCACATTGTACATTTATTAGTTCTCCATTAAAACGAAGATGTACGGAGCTACCTGAGTGAGTCACCTCTTATGGGATAGGTGAGGTATGAAGGGAAACACGTCAGAATGACGTCACCCTTCCTCCACTCCATACCCTCTACGAAACACATAGAGTATGAAAGACTCATTCAGGTATGCTCCATCATGCAGTCTACTCAACTCGATCAACTTGTTCTTTACATCAACCTCGCCTATTTCACTTCAAGCTAGAGTAACTGCAGAGTCCCCGGTTTGGATCTACCTTCAAGCTCTCCTCGCATCAACTAGGTTCATTAGGTAAATGTCCTGTTGATTAACGGTCTGTCTCTACTGGCGCCGGAGACTACAGGTGAGCCAATCTTCATCCACTCCGCCCAGCGGTAGGTTGAATGACGCCGGGGCAACAGTGCATAAAGTCTAGGGCTAGGCACCTGTCTCTCCGTCGAGTGAGCACTAAAGAAAACTCAGCAGCTGCAGCGAGAAGGTCGTCTACTTTTTCGCCAATGCGCAAACATAACAATAGATATAATAGTTCTTTTTGTAATAATTTGCAGCTTTTTTTTCGTCCACGAGCAAAAACTTGACAAACCCTCCTCTGTTCATATTCACACTGACATTTTGGTGCGTTTCAACTAATTGTCTTGATTTGACGATGATTTCTCCAAATATCCCGTCTCTAATAAAGCGAGCATCTCATCTTTACATAGCTCCCATCTTTATATATACGGAAAACGTCAAGCATGAAGTTTGAGCACCTAATTTAGTTTATTGATCCTCCATTCGAGGAGGCTTCGGCCCTAAACAAACACTATTCTTCACCCGGAGAACCGACTGGGAAAAAAGGGACGACGAGGGAAAGGAATGGATTTCTCAGTTGAATGGACTGAAGAACCACACTAATGATAGTGATTAAGAGACAAGGTGCTGAGGTTTCAAGGTTTTCTGTGAACTCTTCCTCTCCCTCCACGATTAAGCTGCCTTTGATCGGCTTCTCTAGCTTGCCATCAAAACCCGATAGTGTAGGATCCTCCAATCCATCGATAACGCCGTCAACATTGAATATTACTTCGACTCGGTCGCTTGATTAAAAGCTTTTTTTATGTTCATAAACAACAAGTTTATTATTTTAGATCATTATAAAACCAACCTCAAAGTTAGCTGGTTTAATGAACCAGTTCCAGTGAGATCACCGAAGTTAAGGCCAGTATATTGTGATGTTCGGGAATCACAATGATCACAGTGCGATCAGCTGATCGTGGATGCTGGGTAGGGAGGTTACCCCCGCTCTCAACTTCTTTTGCAAGTGGATAATTAATCAGCCCTTAATTATCAGTGATTTTGGTTTGCTCCTCGTCGAACCATGGTACTGTCACGGAGCCAACAGTTATGAGAGGATTTGGATCAGCAACCCTGGAAACCTACTTCCTGGTCTACCACTCAAGAATGGATAAATTAAAAGCTTCAAATGATTTTTTGATGACACTACCATCCTGGTGGGCATTCTCGGTGAGTGGCACTCCTTCTTCTCTCTTTCGCAACGAACTTTAACTTACTAGAATAATAATTTTCATAATTTTAGGCCCGTAGGAAATAGGTATTGTAGGGCGTGAAACATAATTCTCTTAATTGTGCTGCAATCTTATTGTTGTCATTCACAACCCTAGAGCTCTTAAAGGCATGTACGCCCCGCCCCCATTTCCTGATAAATTCATTTAAATAGGTAAATTAATATCACATTTTGGCGCCCAACGTGGGGCTCGAAAAAGAAGCTTAAAGGGGTCAAAGTACAGCAAGAATGTCAATTTAATGTTCAGGATTGTTCAGTTTCACGATTCTGCTAGCTGTAGCTGTAATCTGTTGTACTTTAGTAGATCATTATTGATGACCAGTATGAGGATTGATGACTGCTCGGCAGTAAGTATCGCAGATCTAGATAATTCTTTGGGTTGTGCCGTTGGTGGATCCTGCTACACTTAAGCAGGTGAGGCAATAAGTGTCCATGAGCGAAATTATCTGAACCAATTCTGATCTTCTCTTTGGAAGACAGCTGATGGCGTCCGCAATGCCAGGAATGGCAATTGGACGATAATTCAACCTGTGATGGTTGCTCACTTTACATTATTATAGAAGCAAGATAAAATAAAGAATATTTGTCATTTTAGCTTGGAACTAAAGTAAGCATATTTAGCATTTACTTTAATTGTTAGCAGAGTTACTTGAATCACGAGGTAAAACTGCATCATTACCCGAATCTTTGTCCAGAGTTAGAGACCACCGAGACAACAATTATGTAGGATGATAACCTCGTTGTTGCTTCCGAGTCTACCAAGGTAGCTTCATTTTCACTTTCCAAGGTTTAAAAACAAAGTTCTCAAGCACATTAGTGTATTTCCATGTTACAGCCCTAACCTCTGCATTAAGACCCGCCAAAACCTAGTGGCACCTAGCGCCCTACTATATAGGAACCTCCCTGTTTTTCGAGTTTAGTTTTAGTTTATGTTATAACCCGGTACCGCTTGTGTTGTATTTGAATTAAACGGTTAACTTCTACAATTTCGATATGATTTCGAGAAATTTTCCGGAATTATGCGAGTTGGGGCGAAGATGGTCCCCTATGAAAATCATGACCCCCAAATTGAGAGTATTTTGTGCTCAAGCGCAAACGTGAAATCCTTGTAACAGCCATAACTTTTACATTTACCAACAATATTCAGAGATTGTGCGGGTTGACATGTAGAGGCCCCTATGAGGGTAGTGCAAGAGAGAGTGCACTTAGAAATTGATGTTTTGGGATAATCTACTATGGATCGGATCATCTATACGATCGAGTTATGGATACGATGAAGCTATGTGCCACACCCACTTGGCAGACTTTTCTGGTTGGAGTGCTGTTCAAGCCATACTGGCCATGTTAAGAGCATATCTGGAGCACGTGCGTGGGTGTTCTGGGAGTTCATTCTGGGCTTCTCATATAGCGTAGGTGATTGTCGCTAGCACGTCTGCCTTACTCAGTTATATTGGTGGAGAACCTTTGACCTTAGAACGTATGACTGCATTTGACGTCCAGTCCCTCTCTCACGCTGTTTCTTCTTTCGTGGATCCGCTAAACCTACCAAGTGCTTTGCACTCCACGAGATGGCGGGCGTCCATTTCTCCCAGGCTACTTAATTCACACATTGGCGAGTCTACAATCCTCAGTCTACCTTAATTCCTTTAAGGGTAGTCGTAGCCAGTCCAGCAACAGAAATTCGTCGTGGTTGGGTTCGTGGAATTAGGCCATCCTCTGTCGTGAGGCACTCCCAGTCTTCCCGTGCACTCGCAGCTACTGATCTTTCCTTGGTACGAGATTTTTCTTCGAGGGCTATTTTGTCTTTAGGAAGAGTGCAGTAGGTGTTGTTGATCCGGAACTTTTAAGGGTTCATGTATTACTTGCAACGAAGCCGAGGTTGGATATGAGCCCGGTGCTGGTATTTTTTCTAGGAGTTAACAAATATAACGACCTGCTGCAGTCTTCGTGTTTGTACCTCCCTCCATTCGTTGTATGGAGCTGACCATTGCCTAGCCCAGCAAGCCTCCATACACCCATTTTTTGCCATGCTGCACGAATCCAAACCTCCCCTATCTTCAGTAGTGAAGAAGCCAAATAGATTACGGGAACAGATTAATGTCACTTGCCACGATGCTCCAGTCACCCATTCACGAGACTCTGGCTTCCCTTTCGGATATCTTCGGCAGGAACTTTGCATTTGACCACAAGTGGGCGATAAATCGACTCACCTTCCAAAGGCCCCTTTATCCTGAACGTTCATTTCAAGATGAGTTATGGCAAGGGCCTTCCATTATCTCTTACTCGTGTTCCAACGGTTCACGTTCACTTTACCGGGTTATCGATAACAAAAGTTGGTCAGTCCTATGATCGGAGTGTTGAAGGTCTAACTTTTCAAATTTCCGCCTGAATTAAATCGATGTGTCCGAGAACACCTGGAAGATTTAAAACTCGCAGTCTCTTTTTTTTCCGAGTTGTACTCAGATTTGCGTCGTTAGCAGCCTGTAAACAAATTACCTCATTTAGGCACCCACAACTCCCTGTTTCTTCGAACTGAGTGTGAAACGTTTATTTCTTCAATATGAATGTATATATATTTGTTTATATTATTGGTTGACAAAAAACACGGAAAGAGACTTACATAAGGATCTGAACGTTTCGCTTCCAAGCGTCGTCGGCAGACTGATATATACATACCTATATGGTAAATAGGTGGTGACAATGGCAAAGCCATGTTCTTTGCAGACGAATGATCTATAGAGAAAAATAATAAACCTTTGTGTAATAATTTGCAGCGTTATTTTAAGCGACGGTAGCCTTTAACTGGGAGAAATGAGTATATGATACGGAAATAGCACTTAGTCATTTCTGCCTGGAGGATGCAAATAGGGTTGAAAACGGGTGGGATACTATAAGGGTTCTTTGAGCTCTTTATATTTTGCTAATCGGGAAGCTGATAATACTAGCGTGTAGAGGCTTATGTGCTATCTGAAGCATTAATGGACTTTGTCACTTATGCCACGCAACCTTCGATTTACTTATTTTGAAAAAATCAACTTCTTGGGTCTACCAGGAGCGAATTTAGACTTGTAGTTTGTAAACTGGACAACTAGAATTCTCAAAACATACAACGGGGGCAGAAAACCGATCCCTAGAGCATTGAGGAGCATTTGGTACGATTATCCGCACTGTTGTGGACATTGGTTAGAATTCTTGTTAGTTCAGATTGAGTAGGCATCGGAGTAAACAATCCTGCAAACAGTCCTTTGTGAACTTATTCGTCACATCAAATTTCCAGCCGCTTGAGAAAATATCATGTTAAGCGCTACACTGTTCTTGAGAAAAACTGAAATTTTCTCTTTTGTGTCCCAAAGGGAGGAGACCACGGTTGATACACCGTTTTCTTAGGAGGTCTTATCAAGGAAAACTCATCCTGTTCTGTGTTTCCGGGGACACAACGAAATATACCGTTTCTTGTAGTCACCGATTCATTTAGAATCGAGTAATTCAGTTTCCTGGATTATTCATCCGCACCTTTCACAATCTGGTTGAATGCTCGGTGAAACTTTCCACTGTGCAAGATAACGCAGTCGTTTCCGTCACTTGGTGTCGCACACAGGGTCTCTACAATTCCAATTAATAGGGAAATGAGATAAAACACTTGCATTACCATTTGTATGGTCTGGTCCTGAGCGTTTTGCCTCCGTCGCGGAATTATGCGCCGCTGGCTAATTATAATTTTATATTTGGCTTTGTCCCGTGTCCGCTTTTATTCCGGCGCCTGTTGGCTAAATGATTTGGTAGTTTTGACATTTTATGACATTGCTCTGACACATAGAATAGAAAAGCGTTACCGTTACAGAAAAACGTTATTTTTGATTATTTCAGTGGGAATGGGAATACACTAGTTGTTTCTACGGCAACGGGGCTAGTATTTTGATCATTTCTACTGTAACGAATAAAATAAAAGAGAGAACTCCTCCGTCGGGCGCCTTTCGACGCTGTTGAAGTCGGTCAGAAAACAAAAAGTGTTACCTATATTAACGGAAGTGCTTGGAGTGTCCCGAATAAGACTTTAAAAAGTCCCTTCATGCAGCATGAGGTAATGAGCGATTTTTTATTAAACACAAGGAACATGTTTTAGCCGTGAGCTAACTGACCAAAATGGTCACGAAATTTTGTTGCGGAAAAGTGACCCCCCCTCCCTATTTTGCAATTATTTCCACTTACAACCTAATCGTTGTGAACTTCACCTTCGTCATTCGTGTTCGTAGAAAAATCGTTCACCATTCGTTTGAAAGCCCTAAATTCATCCATAAATTATTTACTCCCAATACCGTTGTAATTATGGAAGAAACTGAGATGTACTCCTGAGTTAAGAGAACTGTAAACAACAATCCCGGCAAGAGCTTTGTTACACGTCAACAAACAATTATTGAGGAAGCATATTGTGTGATGCTAAAACATGTTCCATGGGCGTCAAGTGGGGGGCTTGACATCCATTAAGAATGTTGCAAAACGGATTTCAGTGAACTCTTTTTTTCTTCACGAAATAGTCCATTCTAAGAAATTTTAGGCCATTGAATTAGTTCTTTTTCCTTGAAAATTCGCTAAAAATAAGTAATAAACATACAATTTCTCAATATCTTGCAGACTGGTATTCAACTTTTCTTGATTTCCAACAAAATCGAAATTTCGAATACCAAGACATGGTCCATTTTATGGAAAATTCTAACCCTTGGGGCGAAATACCCCTTCAAACGAACTCTTCTCTACACTCCAAGGGTGGAGAAGAGGAGTTTTGAGTTTTCTTCATTTTGATAAGGTTGACCATATCGTTGGTCCAGAGATAGATAGATATGTTTATTTGGCGCCATTTTGTAAACTTTAACAAGAAGAGAAATTCATGATGCGATGCGATCATCTCTATTAAATACCTATTTTCTCTATTCTTATTAAATACCTATTTCGAGCTGACTCCGAGTATAGCTTACGTGTTTATGAATACACCTGGAAGAGAATATCAAAACCTCTGTCAAGTTTGGTGGGCAGTGAAGCTTCCTTGTAATTCATATTTCGTAGCTAACTCGCATTTCATTTAAAAAAGAAACTTTTCACGTTCTGAACTACTTTATAGTACCATTATCCGGTACACACAATTTGTAGTCTTCTTAAGCATGATGCAAGGTCTCGTCCAGTTTGTCGCATTCCTTGAATTGTGGATCAGTCGGTCGAACATTGTACCGCTTTTCCATGACTGCTGATGTTTTAAGCAGCTTTCGATGTAAGAACATCATCTTCAGACCGTCGAGAGAGTACTAAAGTTCGTCAGTCCATTGACAAACTGGAATCATAGTCTGTGTGAAGGAGAGGTAGAAGGATTAGGAAGGGAAAGGGTACAACGAAGTAACCAAACCAAAAGGTGGTGAAAGGTTGTTTGTCTGTCATGTCAAGTGAAAGGGAGAGATAACTGCTTAAATATTTATCTATTATTTTAACAATAAATAAACACAATAATATTTGTTTCAAAACAATATATCATCTCAAACAGAATCTGGCGGTTCGATTGATCAGAACTCTATCCCTATAATATGAAACATAAATTTCATGATCACATTGCTGGTATGTCAAAATTTGACACAACAATACGATTGAGAATTCTTTCTGATTTATGTCGACTTTTCAGGATAATTTTTTTATTCTCTCAGAACTCTCTTGCTTATTGGATTGCTAAGAATCCCAAAAGCAACCATTTTGGAATCAACATCTAATCGAGCACTAGCGAACTGGTGCACAAATAGATTTTCATTCTATGAATTCTTAGCAACTATTCGTCTCTCAATTCCTCAGTTCTTCACCCGAAAGCACGAAACGTTTACTATAAGTCGCTGTACTTTGATCCAAAAAACCTTCCGTTCTGAAAAAACCCGTCTGAAAAACCCTCAGAAGGCACAGTGGAATAGCACCCATCCTGAATAGCATCTCGTTTCTCAGAATTTCCGGGTTCACAGTGAAATCTCTCTGGTCTCTGGTTTTTGACAGGTTAGATGGAAAATGAACTCCAAGGAAATTGATGTAATCATTACCTTTTAAGCAAGTAGTTCATTTTATTCCATGATTTACATTAAGTATTAGCTTTTCGAAACAGTTACTTTTTTTTTAATATTGTGAGCTCAACTGTTCATTCACTCAAAATACTCGCACACTACGTGTCCAAAATTTGATTGTTTAAAGATCTTTCGACTGAGACCTTTCCAAAAGTTTCGATAATAATATATTTCAAGGGTACCTTCGCCGAGTTGCTTGGAGAGTACATTTCGTATGAGAGACGCACTAAATTAGAAAGACGTGAACCATGGGAACTCAGACGATGTTACTTGATTAAACTAGGAAGTTAGTACTTGTCTCGTATATTACCCTGTAAAGCAGCAGGGAAGATAACGGAAAGTAGTGCTTCCGATGCCTAACTCGGAGTAATAGCATTAGTCCCTTAATAAGGAAGTTATTACCAGCTCTGCCTCATACATATTCAAAGGTATTTAAGACACCTCGGCCCTGCATTCTTCCAATTTTCCTCCATCAACCACCCTCGGTTCTTCACTTTTTCATATATTCAAAACAGGGAGCTCGTCTCCCTAAACAAAATGTAGTTCTTATAGCTGCAGCTGCGCGAATCAACATTCTTGTAGGAATAATATCAACATCATAACTTTATTATGAATCAGCAAACTCACAAAAATCTGAACAATTAAGAAAAAATCAACTGGTTCACAGAAACACAATTCTTGTGAATTCGAGTGAATCCAAGGCTTTAAGTTCAATCAGTTCTTGTACAATCGGTTGCTTGGAACATAATATGTTTCCAAATATTATTTCTTCAAAAATATTATTTCTTTGATTGTGAATCGATAAAAAAAAAAAAAAAATTGCTGCAGATTTTTACACAAAGTTATTATTTATCTTTGTAGATATCTCACCTGCAAAGAACACAGCTTTGCCATTGCCATTACCTACCAATCATATTTTCGCTTCAAAATCAAGTAGTGAAGAAATGAACGCTTCACACTCAATTCGAAGAAATAAGAGTTGTGGGTGCCTTCAATAAGAAATTTGATTACTAGTTGCTAAGGACGCAAACCTGAGTACAACTCAAAGAAATGAAGAGCGATCGCATTTTGGTCAGCTAAAATTTGAACGGAGATCAGGCCTCTTTTGCGATTCACATCCGTGTTTCCGATTTATCATAAGTCCAACCCTTAAGGTGGTCTCAGTCAACGTTCGTTTTTAGTATTTCGCGAAATTGAAGGCGCAAAAACTTGAAAAGTTGTACCTAAATTTGAAATTTTAAAGGATTTTAGAAATTTATTAGTGCACGGCCCTAGGGAATTGACAAACTGAAATATTGCCGCCGGAATTATCTAAATCGAACAATAATTGCCAGAGAAAAATGGGAAAAACTACTGAATAAACGGATTTTTCCATGTCTCTGACAATTATCGTTCGATTTTGATGACCCAGCGGAAATCTTTCAGTTTTTATATCCCCAAGGCCCATGTACTAATGAATTTCTAAAATCCTTGAAATTTTCAAGTTTAGCTACATTTTATGGGAAAAACTGAAACATAACTGAATTAACGGTTTTTCCCATTTTTCTCTGGAAATTATTGTTCAGTTTTGATGATTCCGGCGACAATATTACAGTTTTTCAATTCCCTAGGGCCGTGCAATAATAAATTTCTAAAATCCTTTAAAATTAAGGTACAATTTTCAAGGTTTTACGCCTTCAATTTCGTGAAATACTGACCCGGAACGAGGATTTAACGGCGACAGACTGAGACCCCCTTAAGTTCTCATAGGGACCGAACGGTTGGTCATACAGAGCTCCGGGTGGTCTCATTCAATGGGGTATTTCGGTGGGTCGGAAATTCAGGTTTTTGACCTCAAATTTGGATTCAGCACCCTTGAAAACCTATATACACCAACTATTAGCCCAATGATACTATAACATGTGGCAGAAAAATTAATTAAAGAGATCACACGTTTCAAAAGGCGGGCCGCTATAAATGCACACACACTAGGCAAGGACTACGCCGCGCGCGTGTGTGAGTACTATTTTGTAGTATCCAAGAGGTCTTTCAAGGGTTTCCGTGCATGGATACTTTTTTCAAAGACAGTTGGCTAGCTACGTCACGATTGGCTAGCTACGTCACACTATTCAAATCTTCAACTTTCCTTAGCTTCTCTGATTTTTTAAAAACATTTTCTCGACGAACAGACCCGATTACCGTTATTCCTGAGCTATACTCTTTTGAAAAAATAAATATAAAAAATTGACCGAAATACCCCATTCTAAAACTTCAATACTATCTTAAATTGACGAAAAAACAATACCTATCCTTATATCAAAAGTTTTTCAGCTAGGGCGTTTGGAAAATTTTAGCCCATATTTCCTACACCTAGAAGTGACTGACAACTACCAAAAGCTTCGAGGCACTACTAGACCCCAAATGGAGCTCATGTACCATTAACAATTTATATTTCGAAAAAATATTTCACCACTACAATCGATGGTACTGTACATAAATATTAACATCACACTATTGTATCAGCACTTTCAGTACTCAGCAGTCTTGTCCTCCGGCTGCTTGGTATCAGGGTCCGAGATCCGATCTCAGACATTGGGGTGAGGGACAAGGTTGAATCACCTTATCCCAGGAATGATAGAGGGAAGATTGTGCCTGTTCTAGCCATGCCATCGATTCGAGTTCAGCTCCAAGTCCCACGGTGCCCACTTGCTCGAGCCACGAAATTAAAACCAGATAAATGTTCCTCCTGTTAGGACTTGGGTGGTCACCCACTCTATGATGAACAGTGGGTAACAAGCCTGAATCAGATCCTTGGCTGACTTGCCATGTCATGTCCCTCGCCAGGTGATAGTTGCTCCAATCACCTTTAGTTGGTTTTACTGAATGTTTGCAAGTGCTGCTGCAGCCTCTAGTAATGCGTAAACTTCATATTTTTGAATTTTGAAAGCATTGATCGATTTTTGGATTCTACGTATCATGAAACGTAAAACAGCAAATTTTGGAGGGTGGTTGACAAAAATATGTTCCTTGGTCGATTCCAAAGGTTCATTACCTATTGAAAATATTAAACAAAAATCGAAATTGCAAAAACAATTCCCCATTACTTACAAATGAGTTGCTTGAAAGTTGATGCTAACTTCTCTGTATGTACCAATGAAATTTTGAAGTGTTTGAAAGTTGAGCTCTTGTTCTTTCCGGAACGTCAGAAATTCCGAACAGCCTGGATATGGTTAGCAATCCATTCTCCTTCCAGGGAGCTGCCACGTAACTGGTAATTAATAAACGAGATTCAGAGATGGGACCAAGAATGTATGGAATCACATGACAAGGTTGAAAACAACCACGCTCGAGTGATATTAAAATTAACTAACCGTTCGCAGAAACTAAGCGAACGAAACGTTGAAATTCAATCCCACGCCTCTATTTAAATTTATTCACATTCCGGAATCCAATTCCGTTTATTGGCTACTACTTTAAAGCATTGAAATTAAACGATTTAACGACCGGCGATCGGAATTTCGCGTTCTGGAATACTAATGAAGAACTTGGAGGAAAAAGAACGTTGTAGTACCGAATGGCATCACAGTTTCGTAATATACGAAGCTATCAACGAGAGCTATTAATCGTGATGGATTCGTGCTTGGAATGCCATAATAGTTGTTCTTGGGTCGGAGTTGTTTGCAATTCCTATTGCGTAATCAATTTGAACTGCTAATTCAATGTGTATAATTACAGACTTTAAAAAACTCCTCGACATCCAAAATCTCAGAACTTACGAATACTACTTCGCGTTTTACGTTTTAGGCCTTCCTGGAACATTTTGGTTGTCAGTCTGTCATGAAATCCTTGTAACGGGCAAAACTATTCAAAGGTAGTGTCCGATTTCGATTAATTTTTCAGGAATTTTCATGTTGGGGTGTAGATGGTCCCCTATGAAAATCATCACCCCCCGATTGATATTAGCCGCTGCGCAATCGCAAACGTGAAGTCCTTATAACTTCTACATTTCCCATCCGAATTTGATGAAATATTTAGGGATAGTGCGAGTTGGGGTTTTGATGGTCCCCTATGAAAATCATTGCTCCCGTTTAGATAGTAGCCAAAACGCACGCGTGAACGTGAATTCCTTGTCGTAACTTTTACAACTCCTAACTGAATTCGATAAAATATTCAGAGATTGTGTGAATTGGGGTGTTGACGGTCCCCTATGAAAATCATTGCTCCCGATTAGATAATACCCAAAAAACATGTGCGAACCTGAATTCCTTGTCATGACTCATACATTTCCTAACTGAATTCGATAAAATTTTCAGAGATTGTGCCAATTGACGTGTAGAGGGTCCCCTATGAGGGTAGTGCAAGGTAGGTACTTAGTGGTTTTGAAATTAGCTACAGTAAATTGCATCATCTATGTGCCACACCCACTTGGCAGACTTGTTTACCCTAGCGCTGACCACATGCTTGGCCCTACTGTTCCTGGAGCCAATTCAATCAAATAGGGTCACAGTACTCTGAGATAGGGTGAGTAGGGATGTCGTCAGCATTTGAAGTACAACAGTGGATTTAGTACACTCCCCTGGGAGACTCCTCCTTGAATGAGTAAATGTAAAGTAAATGTACAGTGGGTTAGGTGCGACAGAATTATGTGTCAAGAAGAGAAGATTTCAGTTTGAAAAGAAGTCCAGAATGAAAAACTCAAAAAAAAAAAAAAAAAAAAAAAAAAAAACGCTGCAAATTATTATACAAAGATTTATTATTTTTCTATATAGATCACTCGCCTGCAAAGAACACGGCTTTGCCATTGTTACCAACAAACAACATGAAGAAAAATATCGATCGCATTTCGGTCAGCTGAAATTTGAACGGAGATTAGGTCTATTTTGATATTCACATTCGTGTTCCTGATTTATCGTAATAAATAAGTAAGATTCTTAAGTTCTCGTAGGGAGCGAACGGTTTGTCCTACAGAGCTCCGTGTGGTCTCAAAAAATTCTAAAAATTCAATATTATTCAAAATTGGTGAAAAAACGATACTTTTATTTCGACAGTTTTCGAGCTAATTTCAACCCTTAATTTTCACCCCTTAGAAGTGACTGACGTCAACCAATGCTTCACGGCACAACTAGACACCAAATGCAGCCCATAATATGGGTATATTATATTATACCAAATATGTATGTATATATCGATACCTTAAAGCACATAGGGGCTATGTCCAAAAACGGAGTTTTGAGAAAAACGCAAAAGAAGTTATTACCAGTGCACGATTCCTAAAATAATGGCTTATTACACCAAACTCTTTAATTTCTTCAAGAAATTTTTGAGCTGTAATCGTCAAGAACGTAATTAAAAGTTTTGTTAAATTTGAGTTTTTCTGAAGTTGAAAAAAAATTTTAAATGTGGAAGATGGATGAACATAGCCCCTATGTGCTTTAAGGTATCGATATGTATGGTATATTATACCAAATTCATCAAAATCGGTCCCTGGTAACTAAGGAAAGTGCCGCGTACGGCGGACGGACGGAACATTTTTTATTTGATTTTCGATTTTTACGAACCTTGAAACGTTAACCATCAAATTTTGAGGGGGGTTGAAAAAATGTTCTTGGTAGATTCCAATGGTTCATTGTTGAAAATAATATACCATAAAATTTTAGGTTTCGACAAAAGCCCCTACCTGAGTTTTTTTTTCTTTTTGCTTTCGTAGAGAAACAGTATTAAGTGTAAAGGTAAGCATGGTATCAAAGGTCAGGTTGCCTTCGGTGAGTCGTGTTCTGGTAAAGTAGGCTTTCTCGTATAATTACTGAACTTGGTTCACTTCAGCACTTATGCCACAACTTTCTCACTCGCCACGCTCCGAAAATTCCGAAGTGCAAGATCAGAGCTCCCAAGATGGGAGTTAGTTTAAATGTAATAATAAACTTGGTATATTCTATCACAACACAGAGAATTCCCAACCCTAGAAGCTTATAGAAATTCTAAATTATTAGATATGTCACCATTAATAGGTTCATTCCTGCAATAGCTTGGTGTTACCCTCACTAATCTGTAAGCTGGTTGATTCCAGTTCTTCCTCTCACTTCTCTGAGCCAATAGGATTTGCATGTCTGCATCCATCTGATTGGGTATGCCCCAAGGCATAATTATTTTCGGGGAAATAGCAACAATCTACCGACCCCGTTTGACATGAATATGTCTTTTCGCTGGAGTCAATCAATATTTCCGCGAACGACATTTCTTATTGAATGTGTAGTTATTTGTAATAACGAGTCTTTTTTTATGAATAAGTAGTCAGCATAAAGTTTGGGCATAAATCAAGAGCTTTCCAACGGGTTGATAATGATTTTGTAGGAGGAAAACCTACTGATGTCATTTTCCCAGTTACAATGGTTTTGACATGAATTTTCCTTCGGACATTCACTTTATTATTTTTATAAAAATGATTGTTTACTAGTATCGACTGTGGTAACCATGAGTCGTTGATGAATGAATCGGACGTTTTAGTTTATTGACATTTTCATGTCTTTCATATGGCACATAAAAAAAAACTCGGCGGGGGGATCCGCCCCCCTGCACCCCCCGGTTTATTTCTTTTTCCATACTCTGTATGAAATCATAGGAACACAGAATGTGTTTTTGCGATGCTAGTCATCCGTTAAATGAAAAACAACAATAATAAATGTGGAGTCTTTGGCAATAATAAAATAAATAATTGTTAGACATTTAATTTGGTCTAAAACCCTATAAATGTTATATAAATAAATATGTAACTACAAGAAAAATACTATATAAATTGAGAGCTTTCCAACGAATGGTGAACAATTTCTGTGCAATGAACACTGCGGGAGTTCTATTTCCTTACCAACGGCTTGGTTGCACGTGAAAATCATTATAAAAGGCGCGTAACGGTTTTTTCTGTCGCTTTTTCGTGACGATTTTTTTTCGGTAGGTCATCGCAAAAACACATTCTGTGTTAAAAATCGTCACGAAATTTGTTGCGACGAAAATTGTCCCAAGTCGCCACAATGATGATTATGACCATCAGAAGTGAAGTTGTTAGGTACTTTACAGTTAGGTAGGTACTTTACAGTTTGATATTACCAGATCAGCTGAGTCGAAAATCGAGCTCCCATATCAGCTGAGTCGAAAATCGAGCTCCCAGATCAGCTGAGTCGAAAATCGAGCTCCCAGATCAGCTGAGTCGAAAATCGAGCTCCCAGATCAGCTGAGTCGAAAATCGAGCTCCCAGATCAGCTGAGTCGAAAATCGAGCTCCCAGATCAGCTGAGTCGAAAATCGAGCTCCCAGATCAGCTGAGTCGAAAATCGAGCTCCCAGATGTCTCGGGAGGGGAGGGGGGGCATGAAAATGTTTCAATGTGTTGCAGACTCGTATGCAAGCGTTTCTTTCGAGAGTTTTTACTGTTATTTTCAATAATGAAGATTTGGAATCGACCATGAAAACTCGGCGCTTTGCGCCTCGGCGGTTGGCTCCGCCCCCCTGCACCCCCCGGTTTATTTCTTTTTCCATACTCTGTATGAAATCATAGGAACACAGAATGTGTTTTTGCGATGCTAGACATCCGTTAAATAAAAAACAACAATAATAAATGTGGAGTCTTTGGCAATAATAAAATAAATAATTGTTAGACATTTAATTTGGTCTAAAACCCTATAAATGTGCGCATACACAAAGCAGGATATCCCACGCACCTTGGGAGTAAAGCTCATACAGAACAAACCACCATTCCTTCAAAAGAAAATAAAGAAAATGTAAGTGGGGGAGTAGATATTAAATGTAGGCCAAAAACGTTATGTAGCGTTTGTAACTCATTGGTTGATAAGTCCAACCTTCCACGTTATCAGAAAACCTTGAAACATTTAAATAATGAACACGTAAATTAATTGTTTTCTGAACGACTTTCAACGTTTGATTAACGATTCGTTGGCCTTGGAGCACACTCAGCTGATCAGTGACCACTCAGGCGCCTTCAGCATTCTCCATTGACCCGCCCTCTAAAATTTCAGCTTCCTGCGTTCAACAGGAGAGAAAATGGCCTTGGAGCTCACTCAGCTGATCAGTGACCACTCAGGCGCCTTCAGCATTCTCCATTGACCCGCCCTCTAAAATTTCAGCTTCCTGCGTTCAACAGGAGAGAAAATGGCCTTGGAGCTCACTCAGCTGATCAGTGACCACTCAGGCGCCTTCAGCATTCTCCATTGACCCGCCCTCTCAAATTTCAGGTTCCTGCGTTCAACAGGAGAGGAAATGGCCTTGGAGCACACTCAGCTGATCAGTGACCACTCAGGCGCCTTCAGCATTCTCCTTTGACCCTGCCTCTCAAATTTCAGGTTCCTGCATTCAACAGGAGAGGAAATGGCCTTGGAGCTCACTCAACTGATCAGTGACCACTCAGGCGCCTTCAGCATTCTCCATTGACCCGCCCTCTAAAATTTCAGGTTCCTGCGTTCAACAGGAGAGAAAATGGCCTTGGAGCTCACTCAGCTGATCAGTGACCACTCAGGCGCCTTCAGCATTCTCCATTGACCCGCCCTCTAAAATTTCAGGTTCCTGCGTTCAACAGGAGATAAAATGGCCTTGGAGCTCACTCAGCTGATCAGTGACCACTCAGGCGCCTTCAGCATTCTCCATTCACCCGCCCTCTAAAATTTCAGGTTCCTGCGTTCAACAGGAGAGAAAATGGCCTTGGAGCTCACTCAGCTGATCAGTGACCACTCAGGCGCCTTCAGCATTCTCCATTAACCCGCCCTCTAAAATTTCAGGTTTCTGCGTTCAACAGGAGAGAAAATGGCTTTGGAGCTCACTCAGCTGATCAGTGACCACTCAGGCGCCTTCAGCATTCTCCATTCACCCGCCCTCTCAAATTTCAGGTTCCTGCGTTCAACAGGAGAGAAAATGGCCTTGGAGCTCACTCAGCTGATCAGTGACCACTCAGGCGCCTTCAGCATTCTCCATTAACCCAGGTTTCTGCGTTCAACAGGAGAGAAAATGGCTTTGGAGCTCACTCAGCTGATCAGTGACCCCTCAGGCGCCTTCAGCATTCTCCATTGACCCGCCCTCTCAAATTTCAGGTTCCTGCGTTCAACAGGAGAGAAAATGGCCTTGGAGCTCACTCAGCTGATCAGTGACCACTCAGGCGCCTTCAGCATTCTCCATTGACTTGGTTGCACGTGACCACATTGACCCAGCATTCCATGGCTTGGTTGCACGTGAATATCATTATAAAATTCGCGTAACGGTTTTTTCTGTCGCTTTTTCGTGACGATTTTTCTTCGGTAGGTCATCGCAAAAACACATTCTGTGTTAAAATTTTAACCCCTCTCGAAATTTGATGATTTACGTTTCAAAGTATGTGGAATGCGAAAATCGAATTTTAAAAATCCGTTCGTCCGCCGCACGCGGCACTTTTTTAGTTACCATTGACCGATATTGATGAAATTTGGTATATGGGCTCCATTTGGGGTCTAGTTGTGCCCTGAAGTTTTTGGTTGATGTCATTTTCCTCTAAGGGTTGAAAAACATGGCTGAAATTTTCAAAACGTCCTAGCTCAAAAAAATTCGATATAAAGGTATTGTTTTTCATAAATTTAAAATAGTATTGCACTTTTAGAATCGAATAAGACCACCCAGAGCTCTGTAGAACCGACCTTTTGCTCCCTATGAGAACTTGGATTAGACTGACGATAAATCAGAAACAAGAGTGTGAATCGCATAAGAGACCTAATCTCCGTTCAAATTTTAGCTGACCAAAATGTGATCGATGTTCGTTTCTCAAGTTTTACTCAGTTTTGTGTCCTTAGCAACCAGTAATAACATTTCATAATACAGGTAACCACAACTCTGTAAATCTCCGAATTGAGTGTGAAGCGTTTAATTTTTCAATTTTCAAAAGAATTTTTCTTTGCAGGTGAGTGATCAATACAAAAAACGTCTGCCAAGTGGGTGTGGCACATAGCTTCCTCGTATCCATAACCCGATTGTATTGATGATCCGATGCATAGTAGTTAATCTCAAAACACCAATCTCTAAGTACCTTTCACTACCCTCATAGGGGACCATCTACACGCTAATCTAGACAATCCTAGAAAATTTCATCAAATTCGGATGAAAAATTGAGTGAGTAGGATCAAAAATTTTGGAAAAAAAATTGGATCAAAAAATATATAGCCTCGGCTGGGTTTCGAACCCGCGACCTTAGGAGCTCTAATCAAGACTCTATCCTCTGAGCTACCGATGACCTGCATTTAATGGGATTTGAGATTCTCACAGGACACCATTCCTCTATGAAAGAATCCCTCTATGAAAAACAATTCTTTGTGATTTTCATAGGGGACCATCTAAACACTACTCTGTAACATCCCTGAAAATTTCATTGAAATCGGATGGAAAATGTAGAAATTATGGCCGTTACAAGGAAACTCACGTTTGCGCATGCGCAATGGCTACTATCAGTTCGAAGGTGATGATTTTCATAGGGGACCATCTGAACACTACTCTGTAACATCCCTGAAAATTTCATTGAAATTGGATTGGAAATGTGGAAGTTATGGCCGTTACAAGGAATTCACGTTTGCGCATGCGCAGTCACTTCTATCAGTCCGGGGATAATGAGTTTCATAGGGGACCGTCTACACATCAACCCGCACAATCCCTGAGATTTCATCGAAATCGGACAATAACTTCGTATAGTTATGCGCGTTACAAGGAAATCATGACAGACGGACAGACACACAGACAGACAGACAGACAGACACACAGACAGACAGACACACAGACACGGAACCAAAATTGTTCAGAAAGGTCTAAAACGCAAAACGCGAGTGGAAATTTTGATTTTGGAGAAATTTTTTTTTTCGTCCTTGAAAAGTGAAAACAAAGCTTCCGCTACCTTGGTAGACTCGGAAGCAAAATAATAAACCTTTGAGTGATAATTTGGATTGTTTTTTTTTCTTTTCTAATTTTCATCACTCCTAAGGGTTGACAAATAAGGGCTGCCATTTTCAAAACGTCCTAGCTCAAACCTTTCAATATAAAGGTACTGTTTTTCCATACATTTAAATCAGTATTTAATTTTTAGAATCGAATGAAACCACTCAGAACGCTGTATTGCCAACCGTTCTTTCCCATGAGAACTTAATGATTGAACTTATGACAATTCAGAAACACGAGTGTGAATCACCAAAGAGGTCCAATCTTCGTCCAAATTTCAGCTGACCAAAATGCGATCGCTGTTCGCTTCTTAAATGATTTAAGAATAAATAAATAAATAGATAAATGAATAGATAAATAATTTCTTAAACAATTATTGTACTCAGTTTTGTGTCCTTAGCAACCAGTAATACAATTCCATAATAAAGGTAACCACAACTCGAATTGAGTGTAAAGTGTTTATTTCTTCAAAATAAACTCGTTTGTGAAGCAAAATTATGGTTGCTAGGCACTGACATTAGCAAAGCTGTGTTCTTTGCAGGCGAGTGATCTATTAAAAGAAATAAACCCTTATGTAGTGATTTGCAGCGTTTTTGGTTTATTATTTCTAATAATAAGCCTATGTGATCGTATCGCAAAAAAATTTTATAACCCCCCCTCAAACTTGGTCACTTTACGTTTCAAGGTGCGTAGAATCCAAATTTGCAATGTCCGTCCGCCGTCCGCGGCACTTTTCTTAGCAACACTGGACCGTATTGGTTCAAATTTGGTATATGGGCTCCATTTGGGGTCTAGTTGTGCCGCGAAGCTTTTGGTTGATGTAGGTCACTTCTAAGGGGTGAAAATTAAGGGTTGAAATTTTCAAGAGTGCCCTAGCTCGAAAACTCTCGAAATAAAGGTATCGTGTTTTCACCAATTTTAAATAGTATTGAATTGTTAAAAATTTTTGATACCACCCGGAGCTCTGTAGGACAAACCGTTCGGTCCCTACGAGTACTTGAAGGCTTTCCTTCGATAAAACAGAATCATGAGTGTGAATCGCAAAAGAGGTCTAATCTCCATTCAAATTGTATCTGACTAAAATGCGATCGCTGTTCATTTCTTCGATTCGTATACAGTTTTGCCTTCTGCGTAACCAGTAATCAAATTTCAATATGAAGCTTTCTATTTTTCCAATCGAGTGTGAAGCGTTTAGTTCTTTCTAATAAACTTGATTGTGAAGGTGTGAAGCCAGTATGGTGTGGTAGGTAGTACCTAGCTGGTAGGTAAAAAAAAGTTGGTAGGTAAAAAAAATGTTGGTGGGTAAAAAACGCTGCAAATCATTGCTCAAAAGCTTCTTCATTCTTCAGATCACTGATCAGCTGAGTGAGCTCCGAAGCCATTTTCAATCCTATTGAATGAAAGTGCTCTTCCAGGCGTCTCCAGCATTCGAGGAGATCTTCTTCACTCCTCAGATCACTGATCAGCTGAGCGAGCTCCGAAGCCATTTTCAATCCTATTGAATGGAAGTGCTCTTCCAGGCGTCTTCAGCATTCGAGGAGATCTTCTTCACTCTTCAGATCATTGATCAGCTGAGTGAGCTCCGAAGTCATTTTCAATCCTATTGAACGCAGGAAGCTGAAATTTGAGAGGGAAAGTCAAGGGAGAATACAGATGGTGGTAGGTGCTATTGATGGAGAACCAGTGATCTATACAGAAGGGTGATCTATACAGAAAATAATAAACCTTTGAGCAATGATTTGCAGCGTTTTAATTAGACGAGCCTCCACAACTTCATTAATAATATCATCAAGCTCTACACTTCTGGTTTCTTGTTGAATGAAAGAAAACACAGTCATCTACCTCCCCTTATTCATTAGGGTGGGGAGAGCTACCATGTCGATAACTCCAAACTTACGCGGTGGGTGGGACAGCTCAGCCTTCGTCGACGGCTGCCTTGGATTGTTATCCGTTATCAGTTGTTTACTCTATCAGATAGCGACTCTCAGCAGGTGTACTCGACTCAGTCATGTTGGATCTACCGGGCAATGTGAAATGGTGGAAGTGCAAATGGAAAATATGCAGACCCTTACGACATTGTATATCATCTTGCCTAGGTAAGTAGGTAGTTGCCTATAGGGTTGATGATACCAATATAAAAATGAAATATGTCTGTTGATGTACTATGAGGTAGTATATATTTATAATGATGCTCCAGGGACTGTTATACTAATGTCGTAATAAACGAACATCACTACAACCAGAACGAAAAATGCAGAGGGTTGGTTAAGAAACATGAATGCTCTGATGCAAATCCCATCGTTTAATCCGACCTATCACAATATCCTCCATCGTTCGAAACGGAATCTACTGTAGTTGGGAACACAGCCTCTGTATGACGTAGTTTAAACTCCAGTACGTTTTTGGGTTTTCAAGATTCCATTAGGGTGTACGCATGTGTCGGAAAAACTTTTTGTTGTTATTTTTTATCTAAACTAGACCTCATTCTGAGAATTTCGACACCACCTGTGACCTTCTACCGTGAGAAGACCTTTTTCTATGATTTTTCAAAGTTTCGAATGTTTATGACGTCACAATGGTCTTTGGAGTGCCGCACAGGCTGGAGGGGCGCGTGACGTCATGAACATTCGAAACTTTGAAAAATCATAAAAATAGATCTACTCATTCAAAAAGCGAGCGACCGGTGTCGAAATTCTCAGAATAAGGTCTACTTTCGATTAAAAATTGAAAAAAGAAAACGCTGCAAATTATCACCCAAAGGTTTATTATTTTTCTATATTGATCACTCGTCTGCAAAGAACACGGCTTTGCCATTGTTACCACCATCCAACATGAAGAAAAACATCGATCGCATTTCGGTCAGCTAAAATTTGAATGGTGATTAGGCCTACTTGGCGATTCACATCCGTGTTCCTGATTTATCGTAGGTCCAACCCTTAAGTTCTCGTAGGGAGCGAACGGTTTGTCCTACAGAGCTCTGGGTGGTCTTAAAAAATCCTAAAAATTCAATACTATCTTAAATTGATGGAAAAACAGTACCTTTATATCAAAATTTTTTGAGTTAGGGGGATATCAAAATTTCAACCCTTAGAAGTGAGCTACATCAACCAAAATCTTCGGGGCATAACTAGACCCGAAATGGACATGAACAAAATTTTTTCTTGGTCGATTCCAAAGGTTCATTATTGGAAATAATAAACCAAAATCAGGCGGACCCCCATTGCTACCATAATCTTTGACTCTCGAATATAAATAAACTAGACCTTGTTTGGTGTTGCAACTCCTTGCTCGTTGACAAAATTCGAACTGCTGTCTCAGCTTGACATGGTTCTAACCTCAAAATTGATGTCGTTTCTAATTCACCTTGACACTAAAATACTTCACCTTCATCAATTATTATTACGTACCTTATTGAAGAATCCGTCGTAAACAGGAAGTCGAGTAGAGGAGGCGAGCAACATTCTGTTGTTCCTATAAAACTGTAAATTGTGCTCCTGTCCATCTGAGATTCTCTCTCTAGTAATTAGTTCTATCGAGTTTTTATTGCTTTTTGTTGTTGATTCATTTTTAATTAGTTGATCCTTCCTGTTGATCTGTGATAGTAGAGAATAATTATTGAGGAGATGGAAGACGACTCCACTATGAGAGGAATCGCTCCAGTCATTCGGATCCCATTTTGCCAACAGACTTGTCTCAGCTACCATGGTCTACTGTGAGGATTGACTTTCTGAAAGCGAGAGGGGAGTTAAAATAAGAGTGAAAATACACTAACACGTAAATATGTAGGAAATAACTTGATAAAAACCTTAACTTAGTTAGGAAACGAAAACTAGAGTTTAACGGAGTGATACTTAGGCATGGAATAACAATATAACACGATAAACAAACGAACGTAGGTCGGGATCCAAAAGTAGAATTCAATGAAACGATACCTTGGAATGGTATGTCGGAATGAGCTTGTTGGAAGGTCCCTGAGATAACCTATTAATAAATAACAGGTTTTGGAACCTATTATCCACCCAGAGCGGTAGCGGTGGAACCTAATACGCAAATGTAGGTAATCGTTTCGCCCATCGCTAAATCCAATGGTCTCACGGGGTCTGCTTGAAAAGGGCTAAGCTGTTGATTTTGAAGTGTACGGATTGGGCAGATGGTCTCTCGCACTACAAAGCTACCTCACTTGAGAACGATTATTCCCCATCGGAATTTCTAATAGGGCATAAGCTCCGAACCTCAGTACCAGTGTTGCAGAACTCTTTGAGACCCACTCTTGTGACGCAGCTCTAAAGTACAAGGAGTTGACATAGAGAGAGAAGGCAGAGAAGTATTACGACAGAAGGCATGGAGCGGCCAGTATTATCACCGGGTCATCATGTATGGGTCACTAATATGAAAATGAACGATCGCGTTTTGAGGAGACTAGACCAGTCAAGTTCCAATACTTATAGTTGAAACGGAGAGAGGTGGAAGGATCCAGCGAAACTGTCTTCATCTTGTCTCTTTCAAGCCCGAGGGCAGGGGCGGCCACTGATAGGAGCATGTGCACCCCCAGCCAATTAAAAAAATTAAAAAAATCAAAAAAATCAAAGTTAGTTCCTCTGGGTTTGAAGAGTAAGTTAGCTAGTGACAGAAGACAGGATCATAGGCACTGTGCTAGTTGAATCTACGCGCGAAAACAGTGGTGAGGAGCTCCCTATTTTCTGACCAATCAGCGGCGGTTGGAGCAAATATTCTTCTATGCTCTGTTTTTGAGGAGGGTGACGTGTTTCAAGGGACTCCCTTGAAGGGAGGTGGGCACGTGAGATTGACCAACCAGAGAGCACAAAATGTGACTTTGGGGAGCAGCACGGAAGATGTCCACCTGGGGTGTGTGAGTGAGTGAATCTCCAATTTTATTTTTTGTCTTCCTAGCTCTCTGGTTTCCCGGTTTCCTTATCGTAAACAAACAAAACTGATAAGGGCATTTCCCGTTTTTCGTTTTCGGTCCACCATTTTGTTCAAAGTATTGTGACTATTTGGAAGTGTTGTAGGTACTATGAATAGTTCGGTGCGTCACATTAAAGTAAACTATTCGTGTTTGTCGGTCATGGAAAAGTGCGACATTCGAGAAACTGGTTGCCAACATTCAAACAGTATGTGAATACAGATTGTTTGTAGGTCTGCCCCGAAAGTGCTCTCCATTTAAGATAAACTGCATACTTTCTGCTATCTCTTCCACACGGCCTTCTACAGTGTTGTAACTGTACGGTCGACATTGGTTCGACAAAACCTAACTAATTCACGGACTGCTCTGGATGCTACCTGTCAACAGTATGCTGGACTTTGGTGAGATCATCAGGTAAAAACGCTGGGTTCGACCGTCACTGGGTTCCCTCCAACACGCTGAGAAAGCGAGTACTTATAACCTCCTAAAAGAACGTGGTTGAAATAAAAACAGTGAAGTGAGTATATAATCTTAAATCCGCATTACGTCTGCACGACCTACCACAATTGGAATTGATAATTACCACTCCGTTGTAAAAAATGTATATTCCTTGATAAAAGGGAGTAAAAAAACGTTTTAGTGTCATCAGGCCAATCAAAAGAGCCCACTGATGCCTCTTTCATTTATTTTAAGCTGACAAGGGATTTATTGTTTGGACGATGAAAAAATAACTGGACTTCTCTCTCTTTCAAGACCTACCTACTCGAAATCTGAACCCACCATTTGCAATACGTTATGAATAGAGTTGGCGAGGGTTTCGACTCATTCTCTTATTTAATTCATCTCCCACGACGTAACGGGAAATTATACTGGCGAGAAATTTCTCTCAAACGAGGATTTTTAATTCTACGTTTTCTGGAACGCAATCCTGTCTAACAAAAGCGACGGCGAAGACAAGAGGAAATTAAAATTTTTGAGAACGAATTCCAACGGGTTGAGATAACTGTATTGTGCTGTGCGGTAAAGTAATGAATGAGTAGAAATATTCTCTCGTGTTGGAAGAATTGAAATTTGTATTAGAGCAAGCAACGGCGGTATTCAAGTATTTTGATATTACGCAGTTAGAGAGTATGGCCGGAATTCATGAAAACTGTATTCATAGCTGAGTTACTTGTATCAGTTACTGAAATCATTGCTGAGGAATGGCAGTCGGACGAAAATCCAACCTGAAATGGTTGTTTACTTTAGTATTACTACTATTACTTTCATGAAACTAAAAAGTGATTCTGTTATTATGAAGAAGTAGGGATCGTGGTTCAAGAAGTAAACTCAGAATGTACAAAATGATTCTCTTTTGGGAAATCATAAGAATTAACCAACTACATAACTACATTCAGAGCCATTTGCTCCCTGAGAAATAAGTTGAATGTCTTGAACTCCTATCTTCACTCCTTGAATCACAAAGTTGATGCTATTTCTATAAATGAGCACTGATTAGATGCTGATGAAGTAAACTTTATAAATATTGAAGAATATGAAATTGGCCCCTCCTACTGTAGGCCAATGGTGGAACATGGTGGTGTTTTATTATTGGTGAGGAGTGGTCTGGAGTTTGTTGGAAGTAATGAAAATTGAAAGAACCAAAAAGTCCACCCAACTTCTGAAATTTGGAAGTGTCTTCGAGAGCGCACACATTAAAACCTCCCAAAACAATGACTCTCTCAAATTTAAAAATTATGGGTAAAGCAGCTGCCAATACCTCTAAAAATTTAGAAAAATGACCGCCTGGTTAACAGTAAATCGAAACAAAAACAGACTCAAAAGCAATAACATGAACCGCCACTATCTCACAATCACGAGACACCGAAAGCTTATTAACATTATCAAGAGACACTTCCAAATTTCAGAAGTTAGGTGGACTTTTTGGTTCTTTCAATTTTCAATCCTTGGTCAAGGAGCCTACTAGAGCGCTTAGATGTATTGGTAATATTTTTGTAAATTATGAAACTATACCTAACAGCAAGATTCTGGCCAGTAGTGTTTTTTTCTGATCATTGTGGAGTTTTTCTTCACACACTGTTGCCAGCCAAATACCTTGGAAATGAAGTAATTGAGATTCGCCCAGTTACTGATGCGAACCTTGAACGATTCGAATGCAGTATTTTTGCAGTTGATTGGAGTTTCATTTATGACGGGGAATTAGGAATCGAGTTGAGATGGAACCAGCTCATCCACATAATTTCGGAGTTGGGGTATGTAACTTTCCCGAAGAAATTAGTCAAAATGGGATTCAAATCTTATAAGCCTTATGGCAATAAAAAGTGGTTTGATGATGATTCGGCTGGGTGCCTCCCGGCTGGGCTCCGCTGCCTTGGTCTTCGGGAGGATCTCATTTTTCGTTCTTTTTTACCCGTGTGCCCTGTCTAGTGTCCTCTACTATATTTTGTTTTATATTTATATTTCATAGACTATTGTCGATACACTTTGTGTGGAATGGCAAATAAAAACATTCATTCATTTATGCATCCATTGGGTGACCTCCAAAAGTGGTGGGGCACCAAACCACAAAATACACGAACTTGACTCTAGGATCACTCATCCATACTTTTGCGTCAAACAGAGGACCCACTCAGGAACAATCACATCTCAACTCCATTACAGTTAATAAAATACCTATTTGGGGATCAATTTTAATTAAAAATGTAAACGGAGATATGCGCTAAAAGCGAGTTGTGGGGTTGATTTCCATCTCAGTGTAACTTCCACTGTAATACTTGAGCATTACCAACAACTTTTTCTTCGAACAAGAAGTCCTCTGATAAGAAATAGGTGGGTTTTTTTACTATTGTATTCAACATAACTAATAATTGATTTGAACAATAAATATAGAGCGCAGAGTTAAAACTTGGTACCTAGTCCGTTGTAAATATAGCCGAGGCATCGGGACCGCGGAGGGGTGTCTTCGCCGCGGCCGTCTTGATCTGCCCTGTGCGTTCATGTTCTATGTTGTTCTTACTTAGGATTAATTACGATCGTGCTTGGTCTACTAGATCATCAACTCTTACAGATCTAATACTGGCCTATTAGTTCTGAATGAAATAACCCATTGAATGTTCGAGATGATCTAATTTGGTTCATTCTTAGGGAACTACTTTGTTGGTAAAAGGGACTACTTTCTCTTTGGACCAACTGCCCACTTTGGGCGGGAAGGTCCAAACATACTCCCCCCCCCCCAATATGACCACAGTCATATGAGCTAATCTAAGTCTTTAGGGAGTGGGCACAATTTGACTAAGGGTCCTCTCAAGATTCCTGAACTAGTGCGAACAAGGGCAACTCTAGTTGTGCCATCCGAACCTGGACACAGTTCACATATGACTCCCATGACCTACTGAAGTGGAGGTCTATTGTCCTCCATTACAAGAACTACCTACATACTAAGAATTTTGGTGCTCTGTCGGGGTATTCCATTTTGATCTAAGTTGGAGGTCTAATAGGTATTCCTTACTCCATTCCTTCCAAAATTGATCTACAACTTGATTCACAAATGTCCACTTCGGGATTAGCCTAGTACTCCCTGCATGGTCTACAGTGGACTCAGGTAGGGCCGTGAGTGGTCGTTGAACTAGAAAATGTCCGGGGGTTAAAACTAGTATGTCATCAGGAGAGTTAGATTGGTATACCAGTGGTCTACTGTTCAGTACTGATTCGACTCGTGCCACTATAGTGGTGAAGATCTGGTACGTTGTGGTCTGATCACTGGTTCCAGAAGATCGGATCATAGCCTGTTGTGATAGCACTATAGTTTTTTCTTGGATAACCGCGGATCCCGCTCCGGTCTGGAAGGTTTTCGTTGGTAATAGAGTTGTCAAGACGTTGTCGAACTTACCGCCAGAACGGTGGTTTCATGTTAGTTCCAAGGATAATCCGGCCGACATAGCTCCACGAGGAGAGCTACCAAAAAAGTTAGTTCAAAATTCTATGTGGTGGAACGGGCCAGACTGACTCAGTGATGAACGGGCACAATGGCCCATTCGTAGAATTAGACCTGATTTGTCTTCCGAAAGTGTCATTAAGTGTTTACCTCGGGAATGAGAACTAAATAAACCACACTGGTTGAGAACTAAAACATTTGTATTGGACAAAACTAATAATTGATTTGAACAATAAATATAGAGCGCAGAGTTAAAACTTGGTAGGTAGTCCGTTGCAGGTATGTATTCTGTAAAGAATGTGCCACGGAAATACCAGCATGACTTTATGCAAGTTTTAAGAAAGTGTAAATTTTCTAACAAGACATTCTGGAAAGAATTCGATGCCCTAGATGTTGACATGAGAATAACGATGAATCCATCGAACAGTTTGTGTGCTGAAAAACGTGATCTTCTTCTTATTCGATTCCAAAGATTTTTTATTGCAAATAATGAGCAAAAAACTCGGTTTCCCGCAGCTTCCAATACTCATCTTACCATATTTTCGGTGCGTTAAGGAAAGTGAAAATATGCCACCTAAACGAAGGTTTACTTACACACAGGGACAGTTTTCAAGGAGAAATGAATTGCTATCAAGGAACCCCCAGGAGCGGCAATCCTCCTGAGATTTGCATTCTGGACATTACCATTTCTAAAGGGGAAGATATTTTCAAACGGGGCTGAGGCCCTTCATTCCACCGAGACTTTTTTTTTCTTCGACGCCCTTTGGCCGCCGGCTGTTTTACATTTCTGAAGAGCAGATTGAATGGGATGGGTGCCCTGCTTTGTTCAAAGTATCGAATTTTCTCCGTTCGACGGCCTCTCTGAGGTGAAAAGAAAGGGGAACTGGAAGGAGTAATCACATAATACCGAAGGAATAAAGCTGTAGAGGATTCTAACGCGACATAAATTGCTCCGTTTTATGAGATTGTTTGACGTTTCCCAACCCCCTTCATCCCTTTTTTCTTTCGTCTTTCGTGCTAACTCTTCGAAAGATTCTTTCTACAAAACTCTTTCATCATTTGATTGGAGTAAATTCTTACTTCATTCTGTGTCACTGTTTTGGACGAAACTTCTGCAAATACCTTCACTAACGAGTCATTTATGAAGGTAACAAAGCATCATTTTCCGACCAATTACTAAACAATTCGTTTTTCTTTCAAGTCTACGAAGGTAGATGAAGTATTGTTATCATTTATGGGAGCTGAAAAAAAAAAGTTGTTTATAATCAAAATTTCCACTTATATTTTTCGTTTTAGACATTTCTGACTAATCTTTGGTTCTACGACTGCATGTGTTAGATTTTGATGAAACTTGTAGGGAGTGAGCGATTTTATTGAAATTGCTTGTGATTATGGTGAGGTTGATCCTGAATGTTCCCCTATGACTTCATTAAGATTTGATCATCAATAGTCACCTCAAGGGTTAACGTGGAATTCTAGCAACAAGGATAACATCACACAGCTTTCATCCAATTATCGACATTTTTAAGGATAACTCACTTTATTAGATACTCAAAGTGTAGCCAAATGACTTCAACTTCATCGCTAAAAAAAAATATTAAAAAAAATAATAATATTAATAATAATAACTTTATAAAACTCGGCTTTTCGGTCCTCGCCACGGGGCAAGCCCCCTGGACTCCCGGATGGTTACTGCTTAGATTCTTCGGCTAAAATTCAAGAAACATGGAAAATGCTTTAGCCGTGTTTTGTTTGTTTGCTGTTTCCTTCTACTAGAAATTTATTGTCTGCTGTTTTAATTTAGCTCTTTATGGGCCTGCTTTTCAAATTGCTCGTCATTTCATTCACCTCTTCATGTCCCAAAGGTATTCTTATTATTAAAAAATCGAAAACATCTAGAACTTCGAAGAACTCAACACAACTATAAGCCTAGGTTACAAGACACTTTGATTACTTTTTGGTAAAAATAAATAAAAATCCGCTAAATCGAAGTTGGTTCTAACCTTGCATAAACGTGTAGGTGACATAACTGAATGTTGTTTACAATTTTTTTTAACCCTAGTTGGACCATGGTGTCACTGGTGTCACCGAAAACATCTTAGGAATTCCACACACGACCCAAATATCACCAGAGTAACTAGATTTTAATTACAATAAACTTCAAATTTAATAGACAGAGTAGAATTTTTGAACCTATTTTGTGATCAATTAGAAAAATCTAGACATTATGAATCAATTTTTTCATTGATTTCATTGGACATTATTATCATATTATCGTTTTTAGACTTCCAATAGATCACAAAAATATTTCAAACATTCAGCTTTGCCCATCAATTTTAAAATTGCAATTTAATTTTGGTTACTCCGTTGATACCTTTGGGCAGCGGTGGAAAACCTAAGATGTTTTCGGTGACACTAGTGACACCATGGTCCAATTAGCTAATGTTCCGTGCTAATAAGAAGTCTCAAAAACGAGTCTGCAACACATTGGGACAAATTCGATGTAAGATAACTCCTACCGCGAATGTTGTTTACAGTTCTTTTAACTCAGGGGAATATCTCAGTTTCTTCCATAATTACAGCGGTTTTGGCAGTATATAATTTATGCATAAATTTAGGCCTTTCCGACGAATGGTGAACGAAATCATTATAAAAACGCTGCAAATCATTGCTCAAAGGTTTATTATTTTCTGTATAGATCATCCTTCTGTATAGATCACTGGTTCTCCATCAATAGCACCTACCACCATCTGTATTCTCCCTTGACCTTCCCTCTCAAATTTCAGCTCCTGCGATCAATAGGATTGAAAATGGCTTCGGAGCTCACTCAGCTGATCAGTGATCAGAAGAGTGAAGAAGATCTCCTCGAATGCTGGAGACGCCTGGAAGAGCTGTTGTAAATAGCCATCAGTTAATACCACCAGTCAGTGCCATCAGTTTATTTTCATACCTCGAACAGTTGATTGAATTTACCGTTGCTATGTAACAAGACAACAATAAAAATGAGTTTGATCTAAGTTTTCAAGTCGAACACGTAGTTTTTCTTTTACAAAATAATTAAGTACAGTTCTAGAAGTTTTTGGGGTTCTGTATTAGTTTCAGTGAGATTTCCGAAGTCGCTCCTAGGTCAGGTCGACCACACATACAAGTGAGTTTGTAATTCTAAGCTACATTTTTTGGCTCCCCGGACGAGGCAATCGAACGATGGAGCAGCTAAGGAAGTCTCGCAAGACTAGAAGGAGCTTGTGCACTAGGTTTGTAAACCAGTTGAAAGAACAACTAGCTGCCGAGCATATTGACCATTCTTTGTGGGCTAGAATAGAAGCTAACATGATGCGAGTACATGAGCATTTCGAGACGCTTCGCGACATTGACAAATCCATTTTCGAGGCAATGTTGGAAGACGAAAATGTAACTGATGAACAATTAGAAGAAGAAGCTTTAGGCGCTAGCGAGTACGAATTCGAGACCAACGAAGTACAAGCCCTGTACAACGCGTGGAAATCAAAGAGTCTCAGTGAGGAATCCGCTTCGCTACTTTCTGCCCGCGAAAGCCATTCGGCGGGTGGAGGGCGGTTCCGTTTACCGAAAATCGAATGGGTCAAATTCAGTGGTGACGTGAAAGACTGGATTCGTTTCTGGAGTCAGTTCGAGTCAGTTCATGAAGATGAATCTCTAAGTCCCACAGATAAGTACCATTATCTTGTCCAGGCTACAATCCCAGGGTCCAGGGCGAGAGAGATAGTCGACAGTTTTCCTCCGACCAAAGGGAGCTACCCTAAAGTAATCGCGAGCCTCAAGTCGAGATTCGGGAGAGAAGACCTGCTTGTCGAGCACTATCAGAGGGAATTGCTGAAGTTAGTAGTCCAAAACATAGTACAGAAGGGGAAGATTCCACTCAGTCAGATGTACGACAAAATTGAGACCCAAATCAACAATTTGGAGACTTTGGGAGTAACCAAAGACAAGGGCGCGGGACTACTATACCCTCTCGTAGAATCTTGTCTGAATGAAGATTTGCTTAGAGTATGGCAGAGAACCCCTGAATATCGTGGCGAACCCGCATCTGATAGACGCCTCGACCGACTCATGGAGTTTCTTCGACTTGAAGTTGAAGGAGAAGTGAAGATTGCAGCTGCAAGTTCGGGACTCGGATTGAAAGAAGACAGCAAGATTAAGAAGAAAAAAGAAGATGAAGTCGAAGAGAAGGTGCCAACAGCTGCGTCGCTCGTGGTGGGTGAACACAAGGCCTCAGATTCAAGACAACAGCGAAGTAAGAGTTCTTGTATTTTCTGCACTAAGGCTCACCCGAGTGAGCATTGTTTGTCAGCCCGGTCCATGACGCTTGATCAACGATCAGAAAAGGTCAAGACCAGTGGGTCTTGCTTTGCATGTTTGAACAAGCATAGAATTGCTGATTGCAGGGCCAAGATAAAATGCATTGCTTGTGACGGCCGACACCTCCCAATACTTTGTAGAAAGTTAGATTTGCAAAAGGGAAATTCTAGTTCAGGGAATCCAGCAGTTAGTGCCCTGACGAGTTCCTGCAACAGGGTTCTTTTGCAAACCCTCTTGATCCAGGTCAGTAATGGAAAATCATGTAGGACGGTCCGTTGTCTCATCGACACAGGATCACAAAGGTCTTATGTGTTAACAGAGGTTGCTAACTCCATGAAACTGGTACCAAGTGGGACAGAAAAGATTTCCCATGCCGTTTTTGGAGGCTCTGTTTCAGCGGTTACTTCCCACAACTGTTACAAGTTGGTCATTTCTGATCTGAAAGGAAAGTATAGCTATAGATTAGACGTTTTAGACCAGGAAAAAATATGTGGGTCGATTCCTACTTCAATTTCAGGTTCGTGGGTCCAAGAACTCGCAGGCAAGGGAATTCATATCACAGATCGGCAAGGTCCAATTGAAGTCTTATTAGGCGCCGATTTCTGTGGTCAAATCCTCACAGGCACCCATCTCATATTAAAATCGGGTCCGGTAGCCGTTGAAACTCATCTAGGATGGACGGTGATGGGTAAGGTACCTCACTTAGAACGAGTTTATCTTTCCACCTGTTCAATGCTATCCACTTCTATCGAATCTGTCTCAAAATTGTGGGAATTAGATGTCCTTGGCATTGAGGACCCTTCTGTCGTTCTCTCTAGTAAAGAGACAGAGGAAGCAGTAAAGCAACATTTTCTAGACACCGTTTCAATAAACAAGGAGGGCAGGTATGAAGTCCATCTTCCGTGGCTTCCAGACCATCCACCACTTCCTACTAATTACAATTTAGCAAAAGGGAGATTGGAATCTGCTATAGTCAAACTGAACAGTACTGGTTATTATGACAAATATGATCGAATATTCAAAGAGTGGTTGGCAGAAGGAATTATCGAACCTGTCCCATCAGACCAATTGGAGATTTCCGGACACTACATGCCTCATAGACCAGTTATTCGAGATAGTCCTACGACCCCCATTAGGCCAGTTTTTGACGCGTCGGCGAAACAAGCTAAGTCACCCTCTCTAAATCAGTGTTTGAGCAAAGGTGTAAATCTTCTTGAGCTGATACCATCACTGATGCTCAAGTTCCGAATAGGGAGGATTGGGGTAGTTTCTGATATCCGTAAAGCTTTCCTCCAAATCAGTCTGATAGAACAGGACAGGAACTTCGTACGCTTTCTATGGAAGAGTGAAGATGGTAAGTTGATACAATACCGACACGCAAGAGTAGTGTTCGGTGTTACTTCGAGTCCTTTTCTGCTAGGAGCAGTTATTTTGTATCATTTAGATCATCTAAAGAATGACGAAAGGTTTCCTGTTGAACTGCTTGAAAAACTGAAGACCAGCTTTTATTGTGACAACTGCGTTTCAAGTGTACAGACAAGAAAAGAGCTCGAATGGTTCATCGATATTTGCTCACAAATATTTTTAGAAGGGAAATTCGAGTTGAGGGGTTGGGAAAGCACGGATCCAACTATTCCACCTGATTCCGAACCAACTTCAGTTCTAGGTTTTTTGTGGGACAGACGGGCAGACGAGATTCGAATTAGTACTAAGTCCTTAAAGAATTTAAACTTGAATGGAAAAATCACCAAGAGGTTTGTAACATCTGTAGTACACCGACTGTTTGACCCAATCGGGTTTTCTGCACCTATTTCTTTGTTACCTAAATCTCTTCTACAACATGTTTCCAAGGCGGATTGGGATGATGAAGTACCACCAAGCGTGAGTGAACCTTTCATTGCTTGGGCATCAGAACTACCGCTACTGGATCATTTGGCCATCCCACGATGGGTGGGCAGTGAAAACCGTGATGAGGAAAATTTTAGTCTGCATACATTTGTGGACGCCAGTCGAGAAGCATTTGGATGCGTCTGTTTTCTCCGAGTAGAGTCAAGCCGTGGTGTGATCGTTCAACTCGTACAGGCTAAATCTAGGGTTGTTCCAGCCAGCTGCCGCCATTCTATACCCAGATTGGAGTTGATCGCAGCTCTGCTGGGAGCAAGATTGGCATCCAAAATTCTTAATGAACTTGGAGGAGAGGTCGCTGCTTTCTACTGGTCAGACAGCACCACCGCAGTCGCGTGGATCAGGAGAGAAGAGGAATGGACCAGCTTTGTGGGCAACAGAATTAAAGAAATACGACAACTGTCTGACGTGGGATGTTGGAGGCATATTCCTGGTCAAGACAACCCTGCCGACTTGCCGAGTCGAGGTTGTACTGTTAAGAAACTCGTTTCTTCTCGTTGGTGGGAGGGACCCGAGTGGTTGAAGAGGAATGAGAATAATTGGCCGTTGAAAGAATTGCCTGAAACAGATGAAGAAATTTCCCGAGAGAAAAAGAGAACTCCTAAGAGTAGCGCAATATCGACAGTAGCGACTGCGGCTCCATCTGCACCTTGGTACGACACGAAATTCTCAAAGTTCAGTCAGAATGTGAGGGTGATTGGATGGATAAAACGGTTCGTGAAGAATTGCAAGATTCAACCCAGCAAAAAGAAGCGTATTCAGAAAGGATGGGAGGGAGAATATGTTCGTATTGAGCTACCGAACACAAAAACTAACCGAAGAAAAATCGTCGACATAGAGCAACTTTCATCTGAAGAAGAACAAGCAGCTGAAACGACAATACTTCAGCTAATTCAGTCGGATCATTTCTCAGGTGTCAAGGATCCTAAAGTTCAACATATTGCCACTTTCTACGATGAACAAGGGCTTCTCAGGCTGAGAACAAGGATCATGAACCGAGAAGATGATTTATATTTTCGAGCTCCAGTTATATTGCCCGGCAAGTGTGGATTGGTTTCCAAACTGATACGACAACAGCATGTCTTGAACCATCATGTCGGAGTTCTAGGGTTGTTGACGATCCTGCGTGAGCGTTTCTGGTTGTTGTTTGGGAGAAACACGGTTAAAGCAGCCATTAAGAACTGTGTGATTTGCCAGCGAGAATCAGTGAAGCGTTTGGAAACTCCTATTTGTCCACTACCGCTCAATCGAGTTCAAGACGCTCTAGTCTTCCAAACAACAGGAGTAGATTTAGCTGGACCCCTACACCTGAAAGACGGTCGGAAGGTGTGGATTGTGATTTACACTTGTGCTGTGTACCGCGCAGTGCATCTGGAAGTTGTCTTGTCGTTGAGTACAGATGCTTTCATCATGAGCCTCAAGCGGTTTGTTGCAAGAAGAGGGAGGCCTGCGTGCATTTACAGTGACAATGGTACAAATATGAGAGGTGCCGACAACGCATTTGACACATTAGACTGGGGAAAGATCCAAGAAATCAGTAACGTGAGGAGAATCAAATGGATTTTCTCTCCACCTGCGAGCCCTTGGTGGGGCGGGTGGTGGGAACGCCTGATCCGAATGTTGAAAGGAATATTGAAAAAGGCTTTGGGTAAAGCTCGGTTAGACGTGGAAGAGCTCACAACGCTGATATGTGATTGCGAGACGCTGATGAACTGTCGCCCTCTAACCTACGTCAGTGAAGATCCAGATGATCTACAACCCCTGACACCTGCCATGTTTTTGAGAGACCTACCAGAGATGTACATGCCCGAAGTCGACATGATAGAGGGCACTAGTCTCGAAACACGTCTTCGACAACGCCATAAGGTCCGTAAAGCCTTGATGTCCAGGTTCCGTAGCGAATACTTGGGTCAACTTGTGCAGAAACCATCCAAAAATGAAGCCAGAAAATTAGCAGTTGGCGACGTGGTGATTCTGAATATCGACGGAAAGCGTCGCCAAGATTGGCCCCTGGCTAGGGTCGAAGAATTGATAGCAGGTCGTGACGGACATCCAAGAGTCGCGCGCCTTCGAACGGCTGCAGGACAAGTGTTGACTCGCCCCCTGCAAAGAATTTACCTATTAGAAGGCGCCAGGGACGAAGAGACTATAAGACGGCTTCGCCGCTAATCTCCTCGTGCGGGAGTATGTTGTAAATAGCCATCAGTTAATACCACCAGTCAGTGCCATCAGTTTATTTTCATACCTCGAACAGTTGATTGAATTTACCGTTGCTATGTAACAAGACAACAATAAAAATGAGTTTGATCTAAGTTTTCAAGTCGAACACGTAGTTTTTCTTTTACAAAATAATTAAGTACAGTTCTAGAAGTTTTTGGGGTTCTGTATTAGTTTCAGTGAGATTTCCGAAGTCGCTCCTAGGTCAGGTCGACCACACATACAAGTGAGTTTGTAATTCTAAGCTACAAAGAGCACTTCCATTCAATAGGATTGAAAATGGCTTTCGAGCTAACTCAGCTGATCAGTGATGTGAGGAGTGAAGAAGATCTCCTCGAATGCTGGAGACGCCTGGAAGAGCACCTCCATTCAATAGGATTGAAAATGGCTTTGGAGCTCACTCAGCTGATCAGTGATGTGAGGAGTGAAGAAGATATCCTCGAATGCTGGAGACGCCTGGAAGAGCACTTCCATTCAATAGCATTGAAAATGGCTTCGGAGCTCACTCAGCTGATCAGTGATCTGATCAGTGAGCAATGATTTGCAGCGTTTTTTACCTACAAACATTGTTTTACCTACCAATTTTTTTTTACCTACCACACCTACCTATTGGTGGGTACTACCTACCACACTATAATGGCTTCACACCTTCACAATCAAGTTTATTAGAAAGAACTAAACGCTTCACACTCGATTCGAAAAATAGAAAGCTTGATATGGAAATTTGATTACTGGTTACGCAGAAGGCAAAACTGTATACAAATCGAAGAAATGAACAGCGATCGCATTTTAGTCAGATAAAATTTGAACGGCGATTAGACCTCTTTTGCGATTCACACTCATGATTCTGTTTTATCGAAGGAAAACCTTCAAATACCCGTAGGGACCGAACGGTTTGTCCTACAGAGCTCCGGGTGGTCTCAAAAATTTTTAAAAATTCTGTACTATTTAAAATTGGTGAAAAAACGATACCTTTATTTCGAGAGTTTTCGAGCTAGGGCACTCTTGAAAATTTCAACCCTTAATTTTCACCCCTTAGAAGTGACCTACATCAACCAAAAGCTTCGCGGCACAACTAGACCCCAAATGGAGCCCATATACCAAATTTGAACCAAATCGGTCCAGTGTTGCTAAGAAAAGTGCCGCGTACGGCGGACGGCGGACGGCGGACGGCGTACGGCGTACGGCGGACGGACGGAAATTTTTTTATTCGATTTTCGGATTCTACGTACCTTGAAACGTAAAACATCAAATTTTGAAGGGGGGTTACAATTTTTTTTTTCTTGCTCGATTCCAAAGGCTTATTATTGAAAATAATAAACCAAAAACTAACTGTAACGCTTTTTTTTTTTTTGATCGATTTTGTGACCAATTTTGTGAGGCTTTTTGTGATTTGATGGAGGTAAGTACAAAAGATGGAATTTTACAGGAGAGCGTTTTAAAGTTTCCAATGTTATTCCTAATTCAGGAATCCACAATAATTTATACTTAAAAACTTTATTATAATTTATACTTATATCAATTTTTTCACAGAAGTATCCTAAAACCGAAATGATAGCTCGAACTACCCCTAAAATTACATCTTAATGATAAATTTAATAGTTTTTTTTTTTAAATTGTCGGGTTACCTGGTTACGTTCAGTTTAATTTCCATACTCACTTGGTTACGAGCAACCAAATGGTCAGACTTACCTGCTCACTTGCCTGGTTAAGCACAATTTAGTACACTGGGAAAAAGTAGGTGAACGCAGTTACCTGTCTGTGCTCGGAACAGAAAATTCGGGAATAAGAGTTTTCCGAATAATCACTAACGCCCCAGCCAATAGGAAGCATGGTAGACTTACGCTGATACTTGCGAACTAAAGCCGACACAAAATAACGCCTACAGTGAAGACATCTCGATTTTCACCAAAAAACGACTTAGCACTCAGCAATTACGCAACCCAATTCGGACAAAATGTCATTTATTATTCCTCCACCTCCTCTTCCTGTTGTCAATGACAATAGCAGTAAATTTACCCGTTCCAATAATTGAAAATTCGTAATAATTTGTTTCTGTCTTGTGACATGTGATGTCACTCGAACATAACTTGAAATAATAGATGACACAATAAAATAATGACAGCTTCATATTATAAAGTTTATAACAACGATATAACAAATAGACTTATGGAAATTGACAAAAGTATCAGAATTATTAATTTTTCGCGTCTCTGTTCAATGTGTTTTTCTTACTTCCTGTGAATTTATTCGTGAACTTAATAAAGTTCACAGTACACAATAATTGTGTACTGACAGTTATTATTAATAATTATTATTAATAATTAATATTATCATTAATATTAATTATTAATATTAATAATAATTATTAATATTAATAATAAGCTATATTAATAATTAATAATATAGCTTTGATAATATTATTATTAATAATTATTATTAGACATATTTTTGAAATATTCGATTCTCAAGACCCCGATAAATTGGCGAATCTGTAGGTTTAGTAGAGGAAATAATCGTCGATTCAATTAATCGATTATTTGTAAGGCGATACTCATCCGTATTCCGCAAGGACATAGAAATGAATATACACTAACCGCATCGCCTAACTGCTACGAAGGTTAGTATCTCAGAAAGGATTCGTCCGCGCTCTGCGTAGAGTAAAGAGGCAAACTAATCTGTATAAACAAGACGAAAGGTGTACGGTAAATTGAGTTGAAAGCTCTAAGAAAGTTTTCATGTCTGCTATTTATGTTGTTGAAACTTTTTGAACCCTGAGAACAGTTTAAATCACTTGACAACTTCGCTAAAACTTGTGAAACGTGATACTTCGTGAATTAATGTAGTCATGATCAGGAACAAGTTCTCGATCGTTTCGATATTCCAAAAAAACACATCGGTCTCATTTTAATTTATTATTTAATCACTCGTTCAACACTCTTCATACTGACGTTAGGATGTGCGACAAATCGAGGTAGTTTGCGCTTCAGTCAATGTAACTGGTTTTCGGAACTATTGGGCGGTAAACGCCCCGTGCTGTACAGACTTCGCTAACAGCGGGACCTACAAATATTGACGTACTCTCGCTTGTCAACAGGAACATGTCACGTCGGCCTGACATCGTGTTGACCGATCAGTTCTAGCGGAGTGGAGCAGTATTTGAGAAAGTTATGTTGATGGGAGGATCCACGAAAGTGGATATTCCTTGTTTTTTGATTATTAGAAGTTAATCGCACTTTTAATCGGACAGGGCGGCATTTTTACCGCCTTCGAATAATATAATAATTTTAGCGTATAAGTGCAAGTGTACACCATTGATCACTGACTTTCACATTAGGGAAACACAAGTAAAGTACACAACCATGAATAATATTCATAATAACCCACCTGGTTGAAATTATTTTCAATGAAATGCATATTATGCATTTCATTGAAAATAATTTCAACGAAATGCATATTATGCATTTCATTGAAAATAATTTCAACCAGGTGGGTATAAATAAAAACGTAGGTAATTCGAAAATATGACCAAATCATACTTAAAACGCTACAAATTATTTCACAAAGGTTTATCACTTTCTTGTATAGATCACTCTTCTGCAAAGATCACAGCTTTGCCATTGTCACTATTTATTTATTTTTTCCACCCAACCATAGGTACCTACCTACTAGGGAATTTTCGAACATTTCAACCCTTCATTTCCATTTGGTTGGTGGTTGGGGTTGAAATGTTCAAAAATGCCTTAGTACGTAGGTAGTAGGTACCTAAGATTTGTGGGTAAAAAATAAATAAATAGTTACAATGGCAAAGCTGTGATCTTTGCAGAAGAGTGATCTATACAGGAAAATAATAACCCTTTGTGAAATAATTTGCA
Organism: Apolygus lucorum; assembly: GCA_009739505.2. Classification (NCBI taxonomy): domain Eukaryota; kingdom Metazoa; phylum Arthropoda; class Insecta; order Hemiptera; family Miridae; genus Apolygus; species Apolygus lucorum. The sequence continues at coordinate 54,028,197 of CM019177.2, forward strand.
GCGTTTTCTTTTTTTACCTACCAACCATTGGTAGGTACTTCCTACCTCACCATACTGCCGTCACACCTTCACAATCAAGTTTATTAGAGAGAACTAAACGCTTCACACTCGATTCGAAAAATAGGGAGCTTCATATGGAAGTTTGATTACTGGTTGCTAAGAAAGCAAAACTGAATACCTACAACTCGAAGAAACGAACAGCGATCGCATTTTAGTAAGATAAAATTTGAACGGAGATTAGACCTCTTTGTGATTCACACTCGTGATTCGGTTTTTTTCGAAGGAAACCCTTAAATTCTCGTAGGGAGCGAACGGATTGTTCTGCAGAGCTCCGCGTGGCCTCTAAAATTTCTAAAAATTCAATACTATCTTAAATTGGTGAAAAATCGATACTTTTATTTCGAGAGTTTTCGAGCTAGGGCAATTTTGAAAATTTCAACCCTTAATTTTCACCCCTTGGAAGTGACTGACATCAACCAAAAGCTTCGCACACTAGACCCCAAATGGAGCCCATATGCCAAATTTGATCCGAGGGGGAACTGCGACCGGCTCACTCGGAAATATGCTCCCGAGGTGAGCCTCGAACTCACGGCCCCGCAGCCGGTCCGAGTCTCGTCTCCAGAGACACATGCAGGAACTCGCTCGGCAACAGCTGAACCCTAATGACTTTCATAATGAATATTCGTCATGAAAAGTTGTTAGGAATAGAAGGATTAGGAATAGAATTAGGAATAGAAATATTGAATCAGGAATAGAGTTAGGAATAGAAATATTGAAAAAGCGTGTATGTTGTGAATATCATCCCCCCAATCACTCCCTCACCTTGGAAATTTTAATACTCTGGTGAAGTTATTTGTAAATGGGAAAAGTTTTATCATATTAGTTGCAGAATCGATTCCTGATGTATTGTTCATTCGACTTGGTTCTTGTATAATTAAAAGGGAGAGGAGATGGACCGGTCAGAGTCCCGTCTCCAGAGACACATGCCGTAGCTCGCTCGGCCACAGCGCTGCCATCATTATTGAAAATGATAAATCAAAAGTAGGTAGGTATTCAGTCGTTCTTCCAGTGACACAGCTTAAACGTTTACAATGCAATATCACAATATAATATTGGTAACACAATAAAGTGAATACATAGTGTACTTAAGCACCTGATTTATGTGCGTCGTTCGCGAATCTGACGGAGTTTCTGCCTGCCATCTGGAGTCTTATGTTGTGAGAATACCTGTGCGTTCAGTTGCGCTGTAATTGCTTTCGTCTATGCAAGATCGTTTTTAGTGAAAAGGCGGCCAAATTGCTGGACAAGCGCCCGGCCGAAGGGTAACAGTATCTTCAGAACTTTATGGGATTTTCCGTAGTGGTTTCGTTTTGAGAACAATACAGGATCCATTCATGAGTTTGCTATGTTCCAAATGGAGTAGGTACAACCTATGTGATATTGGGTGAATGTGGAGTTTGGAGTTTGAATGGGCTATTACGGGGATAGGGTCCCATGAGCAAGAAATTTTTTAGAATTTTTTTTTTTTTAATTTTTTTTTCCTCTTTGAAATTTATACTGAAAACTTTGAAAGAGCGATTTTTGAAGGAGAGCACATGACCATGAAAATAACCGCTTTTACAATGTTATGAGCCTCTCTCAAAACCTTGTAATTTCATCATTCAAATTGTATCAATATGTTCCCAATAAATTGATAAGGCAAGAAGGTTATAGACCAGAGTTTTCCCAAGGGCCAGGGCCTTCCCCAGCAGTCAGGGGGTTAAAGGCTAGGAAGGGGAGGTTACAAACTTCCTTATAAGCCTGGCCTCGGGCTAGCTGGGCACAGTAATAAGTAAAGTAAATAACCATTTCAAGTTGGATTTTCGTCGACTGTCATTCCTTGCGTGCCATTCCTGCTGTCTTCCAGGGGGAAGATCAGAATTTTTTTTGATGATTTCGTTCATGGCTTTCCATTGCATCACCGCCCTGTGTTGTGACGGAGGGGGTGATGAGCACAGAGGGAGAACCAACCCCCCCCCCCCTTACTCTACCACTATGGTGATGATTCCCGGACGCACGGACGCACAAACCCCGGCGGCTAGGTTCGAACCCACGACCCCCGCGAAAGTCGGCCCGAACACCGGATCCCCTCTGGGTACTCAGACCTTACTGACCATCTATTGATCACTCTATCTCTAAATCTGCTTTCTGGTTTCAAATTCCGTAAAAACCTTTGGTTACTGAGTGTAGCTGTTTTACTATTCTACAAGGAGTACTTGTCTCAGCACCAGTGCACCTGTTTTACCTCTTCAGGGAGAGTACCTGCTCCCGACGTAGAGAAGCTGTGGCCCAGTGCTACCAAGGGATTCCAACGCAAAATCAGCATCTACATCAGCTATTCAAGTGTTGAACTTTTGCCTTTTAAGTATCAAATTGTAAGTAGTGGCATTTAGATTAGTTTTAGAAAATTAATTATTGTCGTTGAATCTGAAGATCAAATAAGTATAGTTATAGGGAAGATCAGAATTTGTTCTGATGATTTCGCTCATGGCTTCCCATTGCCTCTTTGCCCTGAGTTGAGACCTTAGGGTGATGAGCACAGAGGTAGAACCAACTACCTCTATCTACCTCTATGGTGATGAGCCCCAGACCCGCGAACCCCGGCGGCGAGATTCAAACTCACGACCCCCGCAGAAGTCGGTCCGAACCCCACCACCGAAGAACGCGCGCTCCAGCGCCCACGGCCACGCCGGATCCCCTCTAGCTGCACAGACCTTCCTGACCTTCTTTTGATCACTCTAAACCTGCTTTCTGGTTTCAAACTCCGTAAAAACTTTTGGTTACTGAGTGTAGCAGTTTTACTTTTCTAAGAGGAGTACTTGCCTGAGCACCAGTGCAGCTGATTTCCTCTTCAGGGAGAGTACTTGCTCCCGACGTAGTGAAGCTGTGACGTTAAATCTGAAGATCAAATAAGTTATAGTTTTGACTAGGTACCAAAACTCATAAAACGCATGTTTACGAAAGTATAATATATGGGTAATGAATTGTTTTCTTGATGTTTCCAGTGAAATTTACGCTCTTACTTTGGAGCAGTAGAGCAGTGGAGCAGTACGTACGGGATAACACCCAGACAAGATCAGGGTTTTTCTGTGTTTGCTTCATTTAAAAGGAAATAGAGCTTAAAAAAAAGTCCCCTCGAGCCGAGAAAGCCTTTCACCCCTCCAGATTCGCCTTTTCGAAACCAAATACACCAAGTTAATTACTTACGTAAGTACCAGTTGTAAGGGGATCTTCAGAATTGTGTTACGTGCGAGGTTTGTGAAAGAGATATCATCTCTTTGTATGTTTCCTGTACGTATGCACTAACGAGAGGGAAAAATCCACCCAATCTACATATCGCAGGTCTTTCAGTATTATATACCCGTACGAGGAGTTCTGAACGGAATGGATGGCAGAAAAACCGGCTCGTTTCATACCTTCAGTGAAATGAAAGGCCCCGGAATACAGCATTGGAGCCGGAGTCGAGAGATGAAAGCCATTTTTTCCACCCTTCAAAGATCTTTCGCGGTTTTCCACGTAATAACAGATAGAAAAGGATGGCGGGGATGGTAGGTGCTGAGGACACAGCTCGACCGTCGTTCTGTATGCGGGGCGCGAGCTGGAGTTACGCTCTCATGTTTATTTGATTCCCAGCCCTCAGTCGGTCCTGTCAGCTTTACGGCTCTGAAGGTATATCATGCGGTTTTCGAAGATCGGACTCCATGAGGGGGAAAAGACAAGAAAATAACTCGTTCGAGTCTCCTACCAGTCATGTCGATCTGCCACTCTGAAGAATCATATCGTAAAAAACAGGATAGGAAGTCACATGTGCCTACATTGTTAGCAAATTTAGGAGAAAAATGAAGCTATTGAATTAGCCACAAAATTGTTAGTATGGTCTCCTTTTTGATTGTTTATATACTTATTTATTCGTCGTCGTACAGCTTCATGAAATGGTTCTTAAAAAATGTTATTAAGCTCACAACAAAAAAGGTTCGCACTTAAGAGCGGCTGAGAAGGAAATAACCAAGGAGGATCTCCCGGGTTCTATTAAACCGCCCTGTCTCTGAAGATGATATATAGATGATAAATTAATCATACCCCCATATGATTGAGATACTATAAAATAGGAAGATAGTTTAGTTTGATCCAAAATATTTTATTTGATATTTTAATATCTATATTTATCTATAGATGATAAATTAATCATTTCCCCCCTCCCCCATGATTAAAATATATACCTAAGTAAAAAATATTCGAAATAAAATTTGAATATTAATAAGGTGCCTGAGTAAAAGGATTATCTTGATAGGATAAATAATGTATTATATACCCTTATTATATTTTTTAGAATTAAACTAAACCCTTAGAGATCAAAACTCTAAATGCATCATACAACAAAATATAAAAACGCTGCAAATCATTGCTCAAAGGTTTATTATTTTATGTATAGATCATCCTTCTGTATAGATCACTGGTTCTCCATCAATAGCACCTACCACCATATGTATTCTCCCTTGACCTTCCCTCTCAAATTTCAGCTCCTGCGTTCAATAGGATTGAAAATGGCTTCGGAGCTCACTCAGCTGATCAGTGATCAGCAGAGTGAAGAAGATCTCCTCGAATGCTGGAGACGCCTGGAAGAGCACTTCCATTCAATAGGATTGAAAATGGCTTTCGAGCTCACTCAGCTGATCAGTGATGTGAGGAGTGAAGAAGATCTCCTCGAATGCTGGAGACGCCTGGAAGAGCACCTCCATTCAATAGGATTGAAAATGGCTTCGGAGCTCACTCAGCTGATCAGTGATGTGAGGAGTGAAGAAGATCTCCTCGAATGCTGGAGACGCCTGGAAGAGCACTTCCATTCAATAGGATTGAAAATGGCTTTCGAGCTCACTCAGCTGATCAGTGATGTGAGGAGTGAAGAAGATCTCCTCGAATGCTGGAGACGCCTGGAAGAGCACCTCCATTCAATAGGATTGAAATGGATCAGTGAGCAATGATTTGCAGCGTTTTTTACCTACAAACATTGTTTTACCTACCAATTTTTTTTTTACCTACCAACTATTGGTAGGTACTACCTACCACACTATAATGGCTTCACACCTTCACAATCAAGTTTATTAGAAAGAATTAAACGCTTCACACTCGATTCGAAAAATAGAAAGCTTGATATGGAAATTTGATTACTGGTTACGCAGAAGGCAAAACTGAATACAACTCGAAGAAATGAACAGCGATCGCATTTTAGTCAGATAAAATTTGAACGGCGATTAGACCTCTTTTGAGATTCACACTCATGATTCTGTTTTATCGAAGGAAAACCTTCAAATACTCGTAGGGACCGAACGGTTTGTCCTACAGAGCTCCGGGTGGTCTCAAAAATTTTTAAAAATTATGTACTATTTAAAATTGGTGAAAAAACGATACCTTTATTTCGAGAGTTTTCGAGCTAGGGCACTCTTGAAAATTTCAACCCTTAATTTTCACCCCTTAGAAGTGACCTACATCAACCAAAAGCTTCGCGGCACAACTAGACCCCAAATGGAGCCCATATTCCAAATTTGAACCAAATCGGTCCAGTGTTGCTAAGAAAAGTGCCGCGTACGGCGGACGGCGGACGGCGGACGGCGTACGGCGTACGGCGGACGGACGGAAATTTTTTTATTCGATTTTCGGATTCTACGTACCTTGAAACGTAAAACAACAAATTTTGAGGGGGGGTTAAAATTTTTTTTTCTTGCTCGATTCCAAAGGCTTATTATTGAAAATAATAAACCAAAAGATAAGCTAAAATAAGCTATTAGGTTCATACCCTAAGTAAAGAAGTATAATCTTCTTCTTTTTAATTTTAAAAACATCAAGAAAAATATTATTTTTAATAACAACTATTATAGGAACTATAATAGTTGTTAGATCAAGAAATTGATTATTGAGTTCAGCGTATTGAGCGGACTGGCGTTTTATTATTGAGAACTTTTTTTTAAAAACTGAAATCCGTCTTGGACCATTCTAGAACGAGTCCTGAAGTTTTAACCCGCAATATACATGTGTTGTGTGGCATTTCAAACGATAAACTGAATACAGTCAATTGGGGTAAATTTGAAACATGGGGAACCATCATTTAACGCCTACAATTTTATAAAAATGTGTAGTTCCTCAGTAGAATAATTAAAAGCAAAATGAGACCTTCATATATTTGCGAAAACATCTGGAGAAAGCGGGCGCCGCGTGTCAACAATAATTCATCGTTTCAAGCGATTATCAGTTCCCAGTTTTGATAGCCAGTTTTTCTTAGGTTTTGCTTCCGAGTCTACCAAGGTAGCGGAAGCTTTGTTTTCACTTTTCAAGGATGAAAAAAAAAGTTCTCCAAAATCAAAATTTTCACTCGCGTTTTGCGTTTTAGACCTTTCTGAACAATTTTGGTTCCGTGTCTGTGTGTCTGTGTGTCTGTCATGAATTCCTTGTAACGCGCATAACTATACGAAGTTATTGTCCGATTTCGATGAAATTTTCAGGGATTGTGCGGGTTGGTGTGTAGACGGTCCCCTATGAAAATCATCATCCCCAGACTGATAGAAGCGACTACGCATGCGCAAACGTGAATTCCTTGTAACGGCCATAACTTCTACATTTTCCATCTGATTTCAATGATATGTTCAGGGATGTCACACATTAGTATTTAGATGGTCCCCTATGAAAATCATCACCTTCGGACAGATAGTAGCCACTGCGCATGCGCAAAGGTGAATTTCCTTGTAACGGCCATAACTTCTACATTTTCCATCCGATTTCAATGAAATTTTCAGGGATTATGGGGATTAGATTGTAAATGGTCCCCTATGATAATCATCACCCCCGGACTGATAGTAGCCGATGCACATGCGCGAACGTAAAATCCTTGTAACAGCCGTGCGTACGTCAGAATCTCAAATCCTACAATGCTCACTGTCAGGCCCCCGTAGCACATTCGCAGCGGGTCAAAGTTTCAACCAAGAGGTAACGGGTTCGATTCCCAGCCATGCCGAGAAATTTTTTGATTTTTTGAGTAGTGAATCACTTACATTTTTCATCCGAATTTGATGAAATTTTCTAGGATTATCCAGATTAGCGTGTAGATGGTCCCCTATGAGGGTAGTGAAAGGTACTTAGAGATTGGTGTTTTGAGATTAACTACTATGCATCGGATCATCTATATAATCGGGTTATGGATACGAGGAAGCTATGTGCCACACCCACTTGGCAGACGTTTTTCATTTTGTTTTTTTCATTCAGTTTTCATTTTGATTCCATGGTTACTATTTGTATTTCTAGTTTTAGGATAACTTGCGAGTAGATTTCATTTTAATTTTCTAGACGAACTAATCGTGAAACTTTGAAGCCACCTCCAAGATGAGCCGGTGCAAAGTTGGCCATTGATGTTTAGGGCGTGGAGGCGCATAAATCACGTTCACTTTTTGCTTCCGAGTCTACCAAGGTAGCGTCTACCAAGGTAGCTTTGTTTTCACTTTTCAAGGTCAAAAAAAAAGTTCTCCAAAATCAAAATTTTCACTCGCGTTTTGCGTTTTAGACCTTTCTGAACAATTTTGGTTCAGTGTCTGTGTGTCTGTGTGTCTGTCTGTCTGTCATGAATTCCTTGTAACGCGCATAACTATACAAATTTAGTGTCCGATTTCAATGAAATTTTCAGGGATTGTGCGGGCTGGTGTGTAGACGGTCCCCTATGAAAATCACCACCTTCGGACTGATAGTAGCCACTGCGCATGCGCAAACGTAAATTCCTTGTAACGGCCATAACTTCTACATTTTCCATCCGATTTCAATGAAATTTTCAGGGATGTTACAAATCAACTTGTTTTGATGTTTTGAGATTAACTACTATGCATCGGATCATCTATGCAAACGGGTTATGGATACGAGGAAGCTACGTGCCACACCCACTTGGCAGACGTTTTTCCTATGAAAACAAACTTAAGGTCCAACATTGCACCAAGCGGGACAATATTACTGAAGGCGAAATCGGACTTCCTTGTGTAGGGGTAGCCACATTCATTTTCTCCATGACCTAATCGGTTTTTTTTGTGAAGCTAGGAGTAGATTGTCTAGCATTTGGTTGATGACAAAAAAAAAAAAAAAAAAAAGTATAAGAGAAATTGGCGTTTTGAGAGGAAATCGTCCAGGCTCTTTCTGGACTCAGAATCAAGCCGAGATTATTTTTAAATTGCCGAGATGCCTATAAGAAACCACCCCACCGCTACTGAGTCGTACTCAATGTGTGCCAAATTTAATCCACTTTCAATGATGTAAGGTATTTTTGCCTTAATGTCAATGAAGCATCCGAAATTTAGCAGTTTACAGACGAAAAACATAGGTGGTTCAAAGTTACCCTGAATGTCTAGGTAACTTTGAACCACCCTAAAAACTAGAATTTCGAGTATTCCATAGAAAGTTGTTCTAAAACTTTTATTGTGCAACATTTGAACCAATTACATTCCGTTTTCGACATAAAAGGCCGGTAAAATGGAATTTTAACACAATGCGAAGCCAAAATCATCAAAAAGTGGTTCAAAGTTACCCCGATTGACTATAATTATTTTGTGAAAATTTCAAGTTTATGCCAAAATGTTTATGGTAACAATAGAAAATACGAGTTCGTTAACCAGAAATTTTGACACTCCTAAGGAGTCAACATTTTAAAAAATAGGATCAAAAAACGTGTTTTTGGGGTTCACCATAACTACCCCAATTGACCGTGTAAATCTAAAGAAAAGATGCCGTTGGAAACAAAATTTTCCGTCTTTCAAATGCCAAACAAAAATATTTTGAGAAAATCTGATGCTTGGAAAAAGAACTCAAAATAATTGTTGATTATTTTCTAAAATTTGATTGGTTTTGACCCGATTCTAAGCCAATATTATTTAGTATCATTGAGAGACTCCACGAGGAAAACTTCATCAGATTCATAGCTTCCCAAAGGTATAATCAAAGAATTGTTTACAATCGAATTTAGAGGAGAAACTTGTTTGAACGTTGAAAACGTGAATTTTTCAACGAAATCATCGTTCCAGCTTGAGGCTCCGGGGTCGGTCAAAGATGGCCTACTAAAAATCACACTGTGAAAATGACACTGTGAAAATTCTGATTTTGGAGAAGATTTTTTTTTTAATTACTTTTTCGACAATTAACTTTCTTTCCATTGGTATCATCTAATTTGACTTTCCAATACAAATTAAAGGAAGTTATAATCATTTTAATAACGTAGGGTCGAAAATGTGGGGAACATGAACCTTTGTGAAATAAGTCGAAAACGAAGGGTCTTAAAAAAAGCTGAGAAACACTGCTCGGCTTGAGTGGTAGGTAGGATTAAACTCTTGTTCGACAGTTATGTATGTTTAACACTCTCTTTAATAAACCTGCGTACATTCATTGTACCTAAAAATACAATTGCCGAGTGGGTACTCCATGGGACAAATAGAAAATGAATATGAACTAGTAAGAATTTTGTTATTTTTATTATTAATACAGTATACTTAGTAGTACGATATACCGAAAATTGAAGAAAACAACTAACTTGGGTACTATATAAATTTGGGGTGACAAGGGTATTTGATAAATTTTTTGAAGTCATAAAAAAATAGAAACTTCGAAAATTTGCTAATCTACTCATGCTTGTGAGATTTTTTAAATAGATGCAACAACTCGTGTTGATCACCTCATCACCTCTGGGTTGCATATTCTCCTGTAATCCCATTGAACATTCCCTTAAAATTTCACTTGAATTACAACTAGGCCGACGTTTTTGATGGCTATTGGTATTGATGACATCTTCGACGGTGATGACTCTTTCGACCAAGTTTGTGAGTTGTCTGTCACGTTTGAAGCAGCAAACGATATTTTTAGTGGCGGTTTCGCCCAGATGGCGTTCGCATCGGTCCGACCGATAAAATCCTTTTATTCGGTCCGTATTCGACGGAGAAGTCGCGGCCTCCGACCTCAGCGCCCCTGGGGGTCAGACCTGAGATTCAGTCAGTGAAAGTGGCAGCTGGCGGTGACTGACACGCACCCACCGGTGAATCACCGAAATACTTCCAAAACTCCACAAAAGGTGCTCGTGACGGGCCTTCATTGATGGAACTTTGAGGAAACCTTGCGTTGCTCCCACGAACTTATTCAACCCACGCACGACCACCGCAGAGGTATCACAAGGAAGGCGCAGGTGTTGGGTACAAATGTATCATCATCACAATAATACCAAGTTCCGCGCATGATTGCATCGAAAACAAGTGGGTGTGGCACATAGCTTCATCGCACAATCCCTGAAAATTTCATCGAAATGATGAAAAATGTAGAAGTTATGGCTGTGGCAAGAATTTCATGACAGTCAGACAGACCCAAAGTAAAATGACCCAACACGGAGTTGATTATTGTTTTGACGTCTATACATTTTATTGAAATAATTTATCAATTTATTTAATTTTTTCTTTTTTATATTTTGTTTGTTTAGGAATAGACGAGATAATCTAACTTTAGGTCTATGGCCTAAAAGGTCCTATATATAATATATCATGGTTACCTGAAAAAGTGTTTGGTAAAAATACATTTTCAAATCTTCATACTTCAATATGTTGGTACATATTTTATTGTTTTTATATTGATAAATAATCATAAGGTAAATAATATATAATAATAAAAATAAAATCATATACCTAATAATCACACAATAAATAAGGTTTATTTATTATCAAATTATCCATCTCTTTATTGAAAGTTTTTTTACTTTTATCAATAAGATTTCATCTATAATAGTAAATTTATTAGGTTGCTATTATTTTCATCCCCTTCTATTTGGTGGCCATTTGAGCAAATTTTGCTTCCGAGTCTACCAAGGTAGCGGAAGCTTCGTTTTCACTTTTCAAGGTGGCATGAAGTTTGTATTTATTATTAAGAAGAACCTTTTGGGTCATTTTTTGGATCTTAAATATTTTTCCTATCAAGTACTTAAATGTCCCCCCCCCCTCATATTATAACTAATTATTGCATAATTGATTAAAATAATGCTTGATAAATGTTCCTAATTGAGGTTTTCGATAGAAATTTACCACGAAATAGTACAAATGCACATTTTTTTAGTTTTTGGCACAAATTATGATGTGAGTCTAGCCCCCCAACAATCCATGTCGGGTTTCAGCGCTACCTCCCGCCACTTCAACGAACTACCATTCCTGATTACCATAACTACCATTCTAAAGATTGTTGTCTCGTAATCGTTTTCGTTTATCCTATTGTTTTTTCTCTGAGCAGTTATGGACGTGAAAATGATGCCAAGTGGCGTTTTATGTTGCGAAACGTGCCCAAAGTCATTCAATTTCAAAGCTGATCTTCAAAATCGTCACTGGTTCATGTTACAGAAATATGAGAAACGAAATCAAATTATGAACGTGAATGCCCAATTTCATGTGGCAGTCCATTGTCACTCCAAGTTACAACAGTTCATCCAATCGTGTCATTGATGGACAGTTATAGGATGGACATGAACAGGTATGCATTTTCAAAGCCAATTCCATCAGGTACAGCTGATCCAAGGCGTAGTAACTCAATAATGTAAATGTAATCTCAAATCATCAATCTCTAAGTATGAATTGACCTTGGACTATCTTCATAGGGGACCATCTAAACGCCAAGCCGCACCATCACGGAAAATTTCATCGAATTCGAGTGAAAAATTACGTATAAGTTATGGCTGTTACAAGGTTTTCACGTTTGAGCATGCGCAGAAGCTACTATCAATTCGGGGGCGATGATTTTTTTAGGGGACCATCCAAACGCCAACCCGCACAGTCTCAGAACATTTCATCGAAATTGGACAATATCTTTGTATGTAGCTGTTATGTCCGCGTGTTGTCGAGTAAAGGCGATGGCCTTCTCGACGGCTTGATGGTTTTTATTGGTCCCTACTCAACAAGGATGAAGGATGGAGATGCACTGTCTGCCAGGCGCATTTCCGCCTACCGTTTGTATAAAGAATTAGCTCAGCCGCGATCCTCGCAGACCAGAGGGAGGCATTTACCTAGTGGCTAGTTGGGGGAGACAACTTCCTAGGTGAAATGGGAGCAGAGGCCAGTGAGATGAGCTACCGATACCTCCGAGGAACTTCTCCTTCCAAGAGATGACGAAGGAGTGCAAGAAATAATCAAGTCGAATAGTTGTAGACGATTGCATGAAGGGTAAGCCGTGAGTGGTTCTTTTATACTACCTGTAACAAGGTAAAGGGAGAATGGAGGAGGGTGACGTCAGATGACGTGTTGTACCCCCGTACCTCACTCTACCAACTTGACTGATGGGTCACTCAGGGCTTCCCCTTTATGTCTCTTTATTGGAGAACTAAAAGTAAGTAGTTAATGGATCATTACAATAGTTAACCCCGTTACAAGGATTCCATGACAGACGGACACGAAATCAAAATTGTTCAGCAATGCCCAAAACGTAAAACCCTAGTTGAAACTTTGATTTAGGAGAAAATTTTGTTCAACCTTGAAAAGTGAAAACAATGCTTCCGCTTCCTTGGTAGACTCGGAACCAAAATTGATTTGATCGTACTCATTCCGGAATTGTAACATGTTCTACCTTCCCGTAATTAATCCTCACCTTTTTGCTCGATGAAGGTGCAAAAAGTAAGTAAATTCTGCGAGGATCTGACTCTGATTTTACCTCAAATGTCGATTCTTGTCAGTCAGCTTTTGGGAGCGCCGGGGTGACGCCATGCCTGAAGAAAGGTCACACCGGTGACGTAGTGAGGAATTCATTACTCACCGCAAATAACCCCTGAGTCAGTATGCTAATCGATCGCTCCTCTCGGCGGTTGTTTCTACTCGAATCCTTGCGGCCGATCGATTAGTTTAACTTGAACGACTCGACTGAATGACCATTCATCAGTTCGTGGGAGATGAAAAATACATTGACTTGTGATTACTACAGAGGTTCTATACTACGGGGTGCTGCTAAAATTTGAAACGGCTGCAAAAGCTTCTTGTTGTAAAATACAATTAGTCATTTTGCCAACATCTTTCACTAACAAAGTGGTGCTCAGGTGATTCTCTCTCCGATTTCGTTCAAGATTTGACAGGTTGTTCTGTACCAAAATAAGCCTACATGAATACCGGCGCTCCGTTGAATAAGCCTTAGGAGCCAGAAAAATTATTTTAGGCCGAGAGATGCCTTTCCATGCCTATAGCTTTGGGGCACATCTAGACCCCAAATGGAGCCCACATACCAAATTTCATCAAAATCGCTGAATGCTAACTGAGGAAACTGCCACGTACGGCGGACGGCAGACGGAGGGCCAAATTTTTATTCGATTTTTGTATTTTACGTATCTTGAAACGTAAATCAACAAATTTTGAGGGGGGGTTAAAATAATTATTTTCTTGGTCGATTCCAAAGGTTCATTATTGAAAATAATAAACCAACAGAGTCTATCAAGGTAGCGGAAACGGTTTTCACTTTTCAAGGATTAAAAAAAGTTCTTCAAAATCAAGATTTTCACTCGCGTTTCACGTTTTAGACCTTGTTTCACATTTTCGGTTCCGTGTCTGTCTGTCTGTGAGTCTGTCATGAAGTCTATGTAACGTGGAAAACTTCACAAAGTCCGAAAACTTCACTTACTGACCGATTTTGATGAAATATTGAGAAATTGTGAGGGTTGGCGAGTAGATGGACCCCTATAAAAATCATTGCATGTGTGCGTGCGAAAACGTAATAAACCTTATAAAAACCATAACTTTTACATTTTCCACCCAAAATCGATGTCATTTTCAAGAAGTGAGCCGTTTGGCTTGTAGAGATTTATGTTTTGAGATTAGCTGATATGCCTCGGATCATCATCGGGTTATGGGTACGAGGAAGCTATGTGCCACACTCACTCTGCTGACTTCTTTGAGGACTTACATAATTGGCATTTTATGAAATTTAGTATATGGGCTCCATTTGGGGTCTAGTTGTGCCGCAAAGCTTTTGGTTGACGTCAGTCACTTCTAAGGGGTGAAAATTAAGGGTTGCTATTTTAAAGAGTGCCCTTGCTCTAAAACTCTTGCTAAAAAGCTCTAAAAAGGTATAGATTTTTTACCAATTTAGGATAGTACCTGCTGAATTTTTAGCGACCACGCGGAGCTCTGCAGGAAAATCCGTTCACTCCTTACGAGAACTTGAGGGTTTTTTTCTCGAAAAAACAGAATGACGAGTGTGAATCGCCAAAGAGTTCTAAATCTTTGTGAAATAATTTACAGCATTTTTTAAGACTTTTTCGGCGTACGATAATTTTTTCCGGGCTGCTGAGGTCTAGAAAAGGTTGGCTGTGGAATGACCAGAGAATTTTAAAACAAAGTTGGTGAAGGAAGTACGTGAGCCTCCCCTTGTAAGTGGTACACGATTCAAATCCAACAAAGTTCTAAGCATTGGTCTTGGTCTTTGGAACTGGAGATTAACATGCATGTTACTGACTCGCAGAACCAAAATGGTCGGTAACTCGAAAAAGAATTGTTTCCATAATAAGAATAATTCTTATTACTAATCATTAGTAATAATTATTATTAATAAGAATAATTAGTAATTAGTAATAGTTTATATTAATAAGAATAATTCTTATTAATAATTAGTAATAATTAGTAATAATTATTATTAATAAACATAATAATTAGGAATCTTAATTAGTAATAGTAGTAGTAATTAGTAATAGTAATTATTATTAGTAATAGTAATAGTAATAGTAATAGTAATAGTAATAGTAATAGTAATAGTAATATTAATTAGGTAGTATTTAGTATTTAGTAATAGTAATTAGTATTTAGTAATAATAGTAATAACAATAGTAATAAGTAATGGTAATAATAGTAATTAGTAATAATAATAGTAATAGTAATCAGTAATAATAATAATAATAATTAGTAATTAATAATAGTAATCAGTATTTAAAAATTAGTAATTAGTATTTAGTAATTAGTAATTAGTAATTAAAAATTAGTATTTAGTATTTAAAAATTAGTAATTAGTATTTAGTATTTATTAATTAGTATTTAGTAATTAGTAATTAGTATTTAGTATAATAATAGTAATAGTAATTAGTAATCAGTAATAGTAATTAGTAATAGTATTTAGTAATAGTAATTCGTATTTAGTAATAGTAATAGTATTTAGTAATAGTAATTCGTATTTAGTAATAGTAATTAGTAATAGTAATTAGTATTAGTAATAGTAATAATAGTAATAGTAATTAGTAATAGTAATATTAATTAATAGAATAGTAATTATTAAGGATAATTAGTAATCTTAATAATTAGTAATAATCATTATTAATAAGAATAATTAGTAATTAAGTAATTAGTAATAATTATTATTAATAAGAATAATTCTTATTACGGAATTCTCTCTCTTCAACGGAATCATTGTCAACAACACGCGAGAATTGTGACAAATCTACACACAACCTAATCCAGCTGTACGAGTACGACGGTTTGTGTGTGACTGAATTTTCAGTAGTTTTCCTGGTTATGAGTACTTTGAAGACCTAGAATTATTCACTCCAGGAACAAGTTCGAACATCCATTGTGCGAATCTGCTTCCAACACACGATTGAAGACGAAGTATTGTTGGGGTAAATTGGCAATAGATGGACGCACTTATAGTTCATCTCCAGGCCTCATAACAGCCGCCTCCATCTATCACTCCAAGTTTTGCGAGAAAGTGAACTGTCGGGCGAAGAGGGTCGTCTCAGCCCCTAACCGAGGGAATCGGCGGGATCTGCGAAGGGTTAGCAACCCCAAGTTAATAATAGGCTTAGCAACTTCTAAGCAACAACTACACTGATCCGGGCGTTTATCCGCGGGATTATTATCCATGTCGCCGTCCCCAAGCATCCATGATTAGTAGGTTCCGGGGCTTTCGTGCACCCTCTGCTTCACTTAGAAACCGTAAGCTCTTTATACTCAGTTCAAGTTCGTTTTGCAAGCAAGCTCAAGAATAGTTCTTGAAATTATTTTTACTTGAAAAATTATTTTTCTTGAATTTCGGACTCCACGTGGAGGCCCTTCGGCTAGTAATGCCCGGAGGCACCTCTCACTTCCAGCCACTACAAGTTAAATAAAAAATAATTGAAACTACAGACATATTTTGAGGAGTTTTGAGTCACACGTAAATTATCGCTGATTACGGTAAGTAATAGTAGGAGCAATTTTTGTGTCCCAAAATCAAAAACACTTCAAAATTGAAAAAAACTACAGGAATGTCATCAAAAACACTCACTGAAGGCTGAAGGGGATGACTATTCGCAATAATTTAATACGACATTGTTATGAGTACAAGTAATTACTATCACTTTCACCATAGTTTTTCCTGTAATAAATAACGTAGTTCACATGTTGGAATTACCATCATCTCCCTGACGGGCCTCAGCCCTCAACGGCCACCTCCATGTCCCCAATTTGCCGCCTCAGCCATCCATAAATTATAGGTTGGAGATGATGATCTAACAGAACTGTTATTAACTCAATTTGATGGAGGAATATCCACAGCTTTGACTGTAAAGCACAATAATCACCAAAGTAGCTGGAGGAATTTCTACAGCGTCTGAATAGTTACTAAGCTGGAGGAGTATCGACAGCTTATGCTTATTTACCAAGCTGGAGGGATTTCTACAGCTTCTGAATAGTTACTAAGCTGGAGGATTATCGACAGCTTATGAATACTTATTTCCTAAGCTGGAGGAATAGCAACAGCTTCTGAATAGTTACTAAGCTGGAGGAGTATCGACAGCTTATGAATACTTATTTACTAAGCTGGAGGAATATCGACAGCTGCTGAATTCTGAATGACTGATAAATAGCTGGAGGAATTTCAACAGCTCCTGAATATGTAATAAGCTGGAGGAATTTCGACATCTTCTGAATAAGTACTAAGCTGGAGGAACATCGACAGCTGCTGAATTCTGAATGACTGATAAATAGCTGGAGGAATTTCAACAGCTCCTGAATAGGTACTAAGCTGGAGGAATATTGATAGCTTATGAAATCTGAAAGTACTACTGTTTAGGTAATATTGAGTCGGGATGATTTTATAGCATTTATATAATATTGCTTACATAATATCACTTACATGAGATAGATGATGGTAGGTTCGATGCGCAACTTCCTTACTTCACGCACTTTCAGACTGTACTGACTAACTGAACTGTACTGACATACTCAAATACTGTTGCCTGCTTCGGCCGCTAGGGGCGTGCTCTTTATTATTTCTATACGTTTGCGACAACAAGTGTGCGAAAGAGAAAGCAAAATAATCTTTTTTCTTGTCTATTAGATGGCAAGATTCATTCTATCGAATTATTTGATTTCCTTTGGTGTATTCATTATTGAAAATAATAAACCAAAAAGCTACTAGTAAAAACGCTGCAAATTATTACTCAAAGGTTTATTATTTTCTATATAGATCACTCGTCTGAAAAGAACTTGGCTTTGCCATTATCACCATCCATAGTTACTACCTACCTACCAGGTACCTACAGCGATCGCATTTTCGTCAGCTATAATTTGAACGGAGATTAGGCCTGTTTTGCGATTCACACTCGTGTTTCTGATTTATCGTAAGTCCAACCCTAACCTCTTGGACGAGCGCGAAGAAGATACAAGTGTCACTTCCGTTTGTGTCGAGTTTTTTCTTTCTCCCATACAACCATTTTTCCGATAAGAAGGATTCCAAGGAATCTTGTATATCGCCGAATATTGTAATATTGGAATATTACATAACAATAATACCGGAATATTGTATATCCATCCGTATTGGCTCCATTCTTAGTATTTTCCTCTCTGAGATGGCTCTAAAAATCATCGTAGATGACCCCGACTTCGCGACTTCCGTTGGAGACATAATTTTTGATGATGATGAGAATTATTTCGCGTCGATCCCAACTCGTCCTCACTCATGCCTCATGCTCAACCTCAGTCACCACAACCTGGTACCAGCAGATGCTGATGGATCATGATATTTCGACTCATTAGACGATGGCTACTCCGACCTTGTCTTGTGGCTAGTCGCGATTTTTCAACGATAAAGTGTTTTTTTATGGAGACCCTGAATTTTGAATAATTTCTTTTGAGTCAGTAATGTGTCTAATTTTTTTATGTGATAATTTTGACGATATAATATACTCCTGCTCAAAATTGAAGCACCACCATTTATTTCTTCGCCTGTCCCCTTATTTTTCTCCTTATCAAGTTTTTATCCATTTGAGCACATTGTTTGCAAACACAGAATGAAAAAGGTAATCAAACAAGGCACAAATTCGAGAAAAAATATGTTTTTCATAATTTAAAGAAATATATACTCCTTGTGGTAAAATTATAAAAATTGAAAACGTGAAACAAAAGGTTTTTGGATTATGCCACTTTAGCTTTTCAATAGTTGGTATTCACTTTTCTAGCTCGGATGAGGGCTTAGAGCCATCAACCCATGCCTCTAATCAAGTTTTGGATATCCTCCTGAGGGAGGATATCCCACTCCTCTTTCGCTGCTGTTTCCAGCTGCTGAAGATTGTCTGATGGTGGATCTCTGACTCGAATTCTTCTTTTCAGCAAGTCCCAAACATGCTCTATTGGAATCATGTCTGGGCTCCTTGGTGGCCAGTTCAGGATTCAAAATTTATAAGGGAAGAAGGAAAGAGACAAACGAAAAAATGGATAGTGGTGCTCTAATTTTGAGCAGGAGTGTATATCGTCAAAATTATCACACAGTAACATATAAAGTTACAGTTTTGCCTTTATTTGTATTGCGGTTATTTTATTATGATATAGCTTACTGTCTGATATAGTTTACCAGAATGGTAACTACAACAAAATGACTTCAAATGTAAAAGGGGAATTCGGGTACCTACCTATTTTATTTATTTTCAAAATAAATAAATTAGTTTTGATTTGATACCTAATGTGTCTATTACGTCTTGAATTACATTGATACTACCAAAAGATGGTCTAGTACTGACCAAGTTATCAAAACAACAAAGGAAAACGGCGGATTTATGAGTGAACGTCCCAGGGACGTCTCTGTCAGAGAACCACTCACGTCCGTCCGGATCGTTCGTTCCTCGTTTCGGGTCAGTATTTCACGAAATTGAAGGTGCAAAAACTTTAAAAGTTGTACCTGAGTTTGGAATTTTAAAGGATTTTAGAAATTCATTAGTGCACGGCCCTGGGGAATTGAAAAACTGAAATATTGCCGCTGGACTCATCAAAATCGAACAATAATTGCCAAAGAAAAATGGGAAAAACTACTGAATAAACGGGTTTTCCCATGTTTTTTCCATATTTCTCTGGCAATTTTTGTTCGATTTTGATGATTCCAGCGGCAATATTTCAGTTTTTCACTTCCCTAGGGCCGTGCACTAATGAATTTTTAAAATCCTTTGAAATTTCAAATTTAGGCACAACGTTTTAAGGTTCGGCGCCTTCAATTTTGCTAAATACTAATGAACGAAGGGCGACCAACTGAGACTCCCTTGAGTTCTCGTAGGGAGCGAACGGTTTGTCCTACGGAGCACCGCGTGGTGTCTAAAAATTCATTGCTATCTTAAATTGATGGAAAAACAATACCTTCATTTTCAGAGTTTTCGAGCTAGGGCACTAAAATTACTTTTTTTCTTAGTCAATTCCAAAGGTTCAATATTGAAAATAATAAACCAAAATGGAAGTAAACATCCATCTGAATTTTCGTCCAATTGCCATTTTCGGCGTCGCGGATGTCGTCAGTTGTATTCCGAACGGAAGAAACATGAGTGTGAGTCGCAATTCGTTGTTTACTGACGGAAACAGACCTGATCTCCGTTCAAAGTTCAGCTTATCTCTACATGCGATCTTTTTCATTTATTCGAATAGATTTTCATGTCAAACAGATGTGCTTCTTTAGCAACAGTAACCAAATTTCGCCAAACATTCGCCAAACATGACTTCGACATTCATGTGAATTATTCACCTAGATTTGTATTATACTATTCTATCTCTCCTAGAACGATTTTGAGTGTCGTTCATTTTTTGAAGGGCGTTCTTTTCGGCTGAAGCCGAGAATGGATGATTTCTGTCTCTGCAGGTAGGTCGAACGTCATTAGCGGCCTCACAATGGCGTTATTTATCCCTCACTTTTCCTCCGTCCTCGGGCTGCTATTTGTCTTCTAGCAGTTAGTCCGATGGCCTTTCTCACGCTGAAAAGAAGAGACAAACCAGAACCGCTCGATCTTGGGTTGAAAAAATTCATCAACCACCGGTTATTTCCAAGATATTATCTTCAAGTTACTCGGGGTCTTTCTCAAACTAACCACATCTTTTGGTTTATTATTTAAAATCATAAAGGCTTTTTATTGAAAATATTTATTCTCAATAACAAGCCTTTGGAATCGAGCAAGAAAAAAATTTCAACCCCCTCAAAATTTGGTGTTTTACGTTTCAAGGCACGTAGAATCCGAAAATCGAATAAGTTTTCCATCGATAAAACAGAATCATGAGTGTAAATCACGAAAGAGGTCTAATCTCCGTTCAAATTTTATCTGACTAAACGAGCGCTGTTCATTTCTTCGATTCTGAGCAACCAGTAATTAAATTTCCACATGAAGCTCCCTATTTTTCGAATCGAGTGTGAAGCGTTTAGTTCTTTCTAATAAACTTGGTTGTGAGGGTGTGAAGGCAATATGGTGTGGTAGGTAGTATCTACAATGGTTGATAGGTAAAAAAAGTTGGTAGGTAAAAAAAAACGCTGCAAATCATTGCCCAAAGGTTTATTATTTTCTGTATAGATCCCTCCCTACCAACCATAGGTACTTACTACCTACTAGGACATTTTTGAAAATTTCATCCCTTCATTTCCATTCGGTTGGTGGTTGGGGTTGAAATTTTCAAAATTGGCCTAGTAGGTAGTAGGTACCTATGGTTGGTAGGGAGGGATCTATACAGAAAATAATAAACCTTTGGGCAATGATTTGCAGCGTTTTTTCCTTTCAAATCAAGTACTAGTTCGATAACCTATGTATTTTGCTTCCGAGTCTACCAAGGTGGCGGAAGCCTTGTTTTCACTTTTCAAGGTTGAAAAAAAAAATGTTCTCCTAAATCAAAATGTCCACTCGCGTTTTACGTTTCAGACCTTTCTGAACAATATTGGTTCCGTGTCCGTCTGTCTGTCATGAAATCCTTGCCACAGCCATAACTTCTACATTTCTCACTCGATTTCGATGAAATTTCCAGGGATTGTGCGAGTTGGCGTGTAGGTAGGTACCTATATGAAAATCATTGCACCCAGACTGATAGTAGCCACCGCTTATGCAAAAATGCTTTTCCTTAATTGAATGAGCAGGTGCGAATATGTCTTTCCAGCATTGGACTTACTTATCAGAAACACGAATAGCGTGTGAATCGCAAAAGAGGTCTAATCTCCGTTCAAATTTTAGCTGACCGAAATGCGATCGATGTTTTTCTTCATGTTAGTTGGTGGTAACAATGGTAAAGCCGCGTTCTATGCAGGCAAGTGATTTATATAGAAAAATAATAAACCTTTGTGTATTAATTTTCAGCGTTTTTCCCTCAAAAAACACATTTTTGGAACATTATCCCATTCTTTGGGTTACTCAATCCTATTTTACGCCGCATGTAATGAAATTCTGTGACGATTGATTACCAATGAGGATTCAATTGGATATTGAAATTTTCATTATGCTTCAAAGACTTGAGCAAAAGAAAATAACGTCTCCAGGTATCTCGCATTATAGGGTTGATAACCTTAATTTCTGTTAATATTTGTGACAAGTAAAAATATGGAACCCACTGGCTCTAATTGTTAGGATTTTATGGGGTGTGTTCTGTACACAATCTTTGTGCTTCACGTGGAATGCAGTTTTATTCGAATGATAAACATTGCCAGTGTGTTGAATTTGGAATTCCAATATAATCAGTAATGAGGTAGTTCAATTGATGGTTCTTCAGTCCCATCAGGTGAATATTGTTGTCCTGGAATATATCTTCATATATTTAATACATAACCTATAATATCTAAATGTTACCTCTCCACCATACAT
Organism: Apolygus lucorum; assembly: GCA_009739505.2. Classification (NCBI taxonomy): domain Eukaryota; kingdom Metazoa; phylum Arthropoda; class Insecta; order Hemiptera; family Miridae; genus Apolygus; species Apolygus lucorum. The sequence goes on from CM019177.2 coordinate 54,050,311, forward strand.
TTATTCCGGTTCCGTCATATCAAATGTTTCCAACTCTTACGACGGGCGATATTATTCGTCTGGAATTCCTCAAAGCAGAACAGTCACTGTCACCTCGTAAGACGTAGATCCCTATTTATACAAGCCCTTTCTTCCCATCCCCCTCTTGTCATCCTTTTTTCCCTCCATCGCTCTCTTTCTGAGACCAGTAAAAGGCGCTCTTGGTGAAATTGAAGGAATAAATGGGAAAGAAAAGAACCCACACGCTTCCTTCATCGTCTGTTTCTTCACTCTTCTCAACAACCACCACGTCTGCTATGCATCACGTTACTCCCACTTCCTCTCATGACATCCTCGAGTTAGCCGCTTTTAGCGACTCCTCGAACCAAACTGATCTATTGCTATGGATTGAATGAAGACGAATTTGGAAATTTCCTTCAAGAAAAAAACGATTGTGTTGTGGAGTCTCTCAATTTAATTAACACGAATCGTGATTTTATTTGGGTTGCCAAAGAGCATGGTAAACATGGAGAAAATGGATCAGAAATGCTTGGAGTGAGGTTGCTTCTTGTCAGATGTGCAGCATCTGCTGCTGATAGCTCCTTTGTTACCATCGCGAAAGTCCTTACAATAGCTTCAATCAGGGCAAGAAGAGCAGTAATCCACTCTGACGTCTAGCGTAAGGTACCCTTCGATTTTCAAGTCACGATGAGCGGTCTTCTGATCAACAAGCCAGAATGCCTCGATTAACAGCCGATTTATTGATGAATATATATATATTTTTAATTTTATTGGTTTCCTGATAATTACAGCCGTCACGTGTTAGTATACTTAAATATGGACACTGAGAAAATAATTAATTACCAACAATACAAAACATTCTTACACATTAGATGAAAAATATAACAATATTTCGTGACGTTAAATTTATGTTTAAAAATTAACCCTAGAATGTTAATTTCTTTAATGTACTCAAACAGTTTAACATACACTTCTATGTTTGATGTCGCCAGTATGGTGTCCAGATTAAAAAGGTTTTTCATCTTCTCAGTGATCCCGTTTAGGAAGATCGTCATGGCGGATGAATTGGCCGGACATTCTAAGATGATGTGCTCGTTGGTCTCTACTGCATTATCACAAAGCCTGCATTGGGGTGATTCAACGACCCCGATCCTGTGAAGGTGTTGGTTGCAACAGCTATGCCCGCTTCATAGCCTTATTAAAATTGTAAAAAATGCTTTTGGCTTCACCGTGTTCACATTGGTGAACCATGGTTTCATGTTAGTAATTGGAAATAACATTTTATATCGGTTCCCTGAATGGTATTCTTGGAAAGCTTTCTTCCAATGTTTCAGTTGGTCCAATTTTATGCTACACTTCAAGTCAGTGTTGGGAAACAGTCGCGTGGGTTGTGGGTAGGGGAGTAAAATGGCAAGGTTAGCTTCAAGGTCCGCTGTCACCACCGGTTAGCTTCAGCAATATCACCACCGATCAATATTTGGGTGGTGACTTCTAAACCACAAAAAGGCGGATAGATTTTAGGTCCAGCTCCCAGAGGGTCTAACCTGACAAGGAGAGTGGGGGTCTAGCCCACTGAGACATGTTGAGGCCTGGACCAGTTAGGGGATTTTTGGTCCAGCTCCCAGAGGGTAATTATAGCCTACCAATAAAAAAGTCTGCCAAGAGGGTGTGACACATAGCTCATATCCATAACCCGATTCTATACAAGATCCGATGCATAGCACACAACTTCAATCACAACACCAATCTCTAATACCTTGCACTACCCTCTTAGGGTTGGAAAATGTTGAAGTTATGGCTATTATACAAGGCTATACGCTATACGCAAGGCTATACGTTTGACCATGCACTCAAAATACATTCAATTTGGGGGCCACGATTTTCATAAGGGACCATGTACACGCCAACTCGCACAATTACTGAAAGTTTCATCGAAATTAAATATGGAAAATGTAGAAGTTATGGCTGTAACAAGAAAATACACGTTTGTGCATGCGCAGTGACTACTATCAGTCTGGGGGCAGTGATTTTTATAGGGGACCATTTACAGCTCAATTCGCATAATCCCTGAAAATCTAATCGAAATCGGATGGAAAATGTGGAAGTTATGGCTGTGGCAAGGAATTCATGACAGACAGAACCAAATACTGAACCAAATTTGTTCAGGAAGGTCTGAAACGTAAAAATCGATTAGACATTTTGATTTTGGAGAACTTTTTTTTTCAACCTTGAATAGTGGAAACAAAGCTTCCGCTACTTTGGTAGACTCTGAAGCAATAAAGCCGTAAATTACTACATAACGGTTAATTATTTTCCGACTTTCTAGGGATCAGGGTTGGTGTAGGAAGGGAGGTGGTGGGGAGGGGGGGGGGGTTAGAAGCTCATAGGCAGATCACGTGTAACTAAAGTCGATTGTTACACGATCCACTCTCATTATAACGTTGGATGATCGGTCACAGCTCTGGATGGTCTCATTCGTTTCTAAAACCTGAAAGCTATCCTAAATCAATGAATAAACCTCAGTTTTTATTCATTTTTTTAATTAAATTAATAATAATTATTATCCTCATAAAAAGCGAACAGTTGGTCCCACCGAGCTCTGGGTGGTGTTAAAAAATTCTTAAAATTGTTGCACGGGAATTACCCCAACAAGAAGGTACAACAAACTGTTGTCAACTTTGCAGATGGTAAGGCTTTTCTCTCCGTCGATGATGATATCGGAGCTGCAACTAGTAATCCACAGACTTCAATTATTGAGGTTTCTAATTATTAGTGAGGTTTCTAGTGGATCAAGATGTGGAGAATAAAGTTGAACGAATCAAAACCAGTTCACATCAACTTTACTAACCGAAAAATTCCAGTCATGGACGTTGAGATCCTATCTGTACAAAGGTTTTCATGGTAGACCGCTTTGAAGATGTTTTTCCCCACTTTTGGTTTATTATTTTCAATAATGAACCTTTGGAATCGACCAAGAAAAAAAATAATTTTAACACCCCCTCAAAATTTGATGGTTTACGTTTCAAGGTACGTAGAATCCAAAAATCGAATAAAAATTTGGCCGTCCGTCCGCCTTCCGCCGTACGCGGCACTTTTGCCACTTAGCATTGACCGATTTTGATGAAATTTGGTATGTAGGCTCCATTTGGGGTCTAGTTGTGCCCCGAAGCTTTTGGTTGATGTAGGTCACTTCTAAGGGTTCCAAAATCAATTTCGAATTTTTGAAAACGCCCTAACTCAAAACATTTCGATATAAAGGTATTGTTTTTCCTTCGATTTAGGATTCTATAGAATTTTTAGAATTTTTTGAGACCATGCGGAGCTCTGTAGGACAAACCGTTCGCTCCCTACGAAAATTTAAGGGTTTATGTTGAAATTAAACCAAAACACGAGTGTGAATCGCAAAAGAGGCCTAATCTCCGTTCAAATTAGACCTGACCGAAGTGCGATCGATGGTTGGTGATTATGTAGACGAGTGATCTATATAGAAAAATAATAAACCATTGTGCAATAATTTGCAGCGTTTTACCCCTTAGAAGTGACTGATATTACCAAACCGTCCGAGGTACAACTAGATTTCAAACGGAGCCGATATCCCGAATTTCATCAAAATTGGTCCACAGGAACTGGGCGATGTACCGCGTACATCGTAAGGTAAAACTTAGGCTTATGGCAAACGGACGGAAAAAAATTTATTCGATTTTTTGGATTTTACATATTTTGCAACGTGTTAGTGTTTTTTTTTTGTCGATTTCAGAGATTCGTTACCTATTGTATATAAAATAAAACTAAAAGATAAAGAACAGGCTGCAAATTATTACACAGAGGTCCATTGTTTTTCCGATAGATCACTCGCCTGCAACGAACACGGCTTTTCGCTACACTTTAAGCTAGAATTGTAGCTAAAATTTAACGGAGATTAGTCCTCTTTTGCTATTCACACTCGTGTTTCTGATTTATCGTAAGTCTAACCCTCAAGTTATCTTAGGGAGCGAACGGTTGGTCCTAGAGAGCTCCAGGTGGTCTCATTCGATTCTAAATATTCAATACTATTGATGAACTTCTAATTGATGAAAGAACAATACCTTGATATCTAAATTGTGTCATCACCCCTTAGAAGTGATTGACATCAACCAAAAGCTTTGTGGCACAACTAGACCCCAAATGGAGCCCATGTACCAAATTTCATCAAAATCGGTCCATGGGAACTAAGGTAAGTGCCGAGTACGGCGGACGGACGTCAAATTTTCATTCGAATTTCTTGGTCGATTCCAAAGGTTCATTATTGAAAATAATAAACCAAAAAACGAGAAAGGTATGAGAAAAAAGATCAAAGTGAAAAAAAATTGCTTCTTTAGCGAACTTAAAAAGAGTACGATTGGAGAACAGTTGTTGCAAATTAGTTGTAGAATCGATTCCTGAAATGTTGCGGATTGGTTTTGGGACACCCTGTACACCCATTATTGAACTGATCGTTGCTATCGTTTTCGAAACAACGAATTCTTTGTGTTCATGTTATTCTTTGTAAAAATGCTTCAGTGCTTGGCTTTTGTTTTTAACTGGGCCAGAAAACGAATCTTTGCTCCAACGAATCCATTCACTGGAGCAATGAGCTGTGATAGTTCGGTCAAGCCTATTTGTCAAACTGCGATAGGTCGCCTATCGAATCCACGTTAGTCACCGTCAATAATACAAATCGCTCGCTAACCTACAAGTGCGTGAAATTCCCACCTATTCATACCGCCGGCAGTAAAATAGAAAATATCTCCATGAAATAGCGAAGCAGAGGTAGAAACGGTATCTAAAAGTGGTAGTGGCCGATCGATTGTTATTAAACAGAACGAGAGGTGTGAGGCGTCTCTCAGTTTACTCGCGGCAATCACATTGAACATTACCTAATTTAACGACATTACAAAGGATTCTCGCCCTCTAATTCTGAACACACCGTCGCAGTGGGATGTAGGATTCTGACGGACCCGTCATGATTAACAATGTAAATACGGTCTTTGAACACCGCTGGCTTGACCGTCCCACACTGTTACCTCATAGGCGATTACTGTTTAGAGCGAATATCCAAACCAGTTCCATCGAAGGTCTCGTACACGACGGTGTCCAATTTTAATGAAGCGAGAACACTTTTTTTTCCAATTTTAGCCACTTTTTTCCGAATTTTTGAAAATCAAAAGCCGTTATATTTGACTCAATTTTTGGTTTATTATTTTCAATAATAAACGTTTGGAATCGACCTAGAAAAAAATCTAATCCCCCCTCCCTTCTCAAAATCTGATGGTATACGTTTCAAGGTATGTTGAATCCGATGATTAAAAATTTTCCCATTGACCGATTTCGATGAAATTTGCTACGTAGGCTCCATATGGGGTCTAGTTGTACTTCGAAGCTTTTGGTTGATGTCAATCACTTATAAAAGGTGAAAATAACGGCTCCCTAGCTTAAAAAATTCCGATTTAAAGGTTCTTTTTTTTCAGGTTCTGTAGGAGTTGGTAGGTGGTGGCCCTGGCAAAGCTGTATTCTTTGCATGCAAGTGATCTGTACAGAGAAAAAGTCTGCCAAGTGGGTGTGGCACATAGCTTTCTCGTATCCATATTTCCTTAAATTCTCGTAGGGAACGAACGTTTTGTCCTACAGGGCTCAAAAAGGTTCTCAGGGGCGTGGTCTCAAAAAATTCTAAAAACTCTATACTATCTTAAACTGATGGAAAAACAATTTCTTTATATCAAAATTCTTTGAGTTAGGGCGTTTTCAAAAAACCTTAATTTTCAACCCTTAGAAGTGATCTACAACAAACAAAATCTTTGGGGCACAACTAGACCCCAAATGGAGCCTACATACCAAATTTCACCAAAATCGGTCAATGCTAAGTGAGGAAAGTGCCGCGTACGGCATACGGCGGATGGACGGCCAAATATCTATTCGATTTTTAGGACGTCCCACAGTAAGACTTGGGCGTCCTTATGCGATCGATCTGGGGTGAAGTTGGACAACACTCAACAGAAAAAAAAAATAACCACACAGTAATCCGTTTTAGACCATTCTGAATCCAAATCCGCGAAAAAACCATAGGTGTATGTCTGTGTGTGTGTGTGTGTGTGTATGTGTGGTATCGTACATGGCGTGTGTGTGTGTGTGACAAAATGTGTGTGTGTGTGTGTGTGACAAAATCTTCTGTCGTCTGCACAGGCCTTAGTACTCAACCGATTTTCCTGGTTCTTTTTTTCTTCGACGCGGAAAACTATCTAGTTGTGCACTACGTCGCCGGAATTTCGAATTATGCCTTTTAAGGGGGGGAAAGGGGGGGTTGATGCTCAAAAAACGTGCGTTTTTGGGCATAATCTTGTGTCGCCTGCCCAGGCCTCAGTTCTCAACCGATTTTTGTGGTTCTTTTTTTCATCGACGCGGAAAACTATCTAGTTGTGCACTACGGCGCCGAAATTTTGAATTTTGCTTTTTAAGGGGGGGAAAGGGGGGTTAATGCTTAAAAAACGTGCGTTTGCGGGCATAATCTTGTAAACTCTGCCCAGGCCTCAATTTCCAACCGATTTGTGTGTTTCTTTTTTGTTAGACTCGAATAACTTCCGAATTGTACATAATTTCACCTGAGTACCAAAATTCGCAAGGGGAGGGGGCAAGTGGGGGATAATATTCATAAAATATCCGATTTTTCAATATTTCGGTTCCTTTACTGCTTACTAATTGTACACAACCTTTGAAATTGAGAAAAAATTCTCATTATACCTCCGGATTTTCATGAATTATTCTCTGTACCACCATGGAACTAATAGTGGTGCCACCGTGGTGCCAGGACACCATAAACCGCATATTTCGTGTTTTTTTTTCTTTTTTTTTGTGTTTCACCTTGAATACGGATGTGAACCTCGACGGACTGCCTACTAAACCTAATAGATGAAAGTTCAATGTTACGACGTATTTCCGCTTTGGTGCCAGACTGGCACCATTGGTGAGTGAAGAGGGGGGGGGGGGGGGTGAACTCGAAATCGCATATTAGGTATCGTAGATCATGGATTTTAAAATGCTCTTCAGATTCGAGGCTCCCATGCCGCTAGAAATGTTTTGGTAGATAATGGTGAGGGGGGGTCACTATTTCTTGCCTAAATTAATAAACCAAATTACATCCAGTGAAACAGTTTTATCGCTTACCAACTGGTTAACTGATCTAATGCTTATCCAATGGGACGTCCCCTGGAATGCATGCATTACTAAACAATATGTTTGGATTCTACGTACTTTGAAACGTACACTATCAAATTTTGAGCCAGTGTTAAAAAATTTTCTTGGTCGATTCCAAAGGTTCATTAATGAAAATAATATACCAAAAGGAGTCAGAATCACTCCTTAGTTCCTTTCATAATTGAAGTTGGATTTAGATGTCCTATTTATCAATATTTTAGAATCTACTGATCAGAACGTCAGGAGGAGACCGAACTATATTTGGATGAGGTCGATTACAAGGGTTTTTTTTAAATAGAAAAAACAATTATCCGAAAAATTCTGTGCTTGGTTTTCTAGAATGTAGAGGTAGAATGCTGCAGTTTATTATATGGAACGTGGTCCTGAGTTCTGTTCCTAGAATGCCTGGCTCAATAATTTCTTGTACGAGTAGTGGGAATCGGCACATCGGTATTTTGATCGGCATTGTTCGAGTTTCGTTCGACTATTCAACGATTCTGAATGGGCTTTATTCCCTTCAACTCGATAATTGCACTGAAGGATTATCTGCACCCCGAACATTGAGGTTCAATCAAACAGGGTCGTGAACAGCCGTCCTTATCATTCTGACGACGTCATGCCTACCGGTATTGTGAGACGGGCTGCGATTGTGTCGACCAGGGTTTACCTACCTATTATCGGTTCAATTGGTTATTTCCGCGTTGTGGACTACTTTGGTTTGTTTATCCGCGTGTTGGGTTGAATGGAGGGGGTAACGTCGACTCCTCTACATGAAAATACTATACTGACTCCAACAATAAATCCGGGTTGCGTGATTTATTTTGCATTGATAACACTAGGAGGAATTCAAATTTCTGATTGATGGAAAATCCAGTAAATTGATGTAATGAATTGATGTAATTGAATGTAACAAGTTTGGGCAAAAAAAACAAAAAAAAAAAACCTGGTGAATGTAAAGAGTGTTGGTTTGAACCATCATGGATAAAATTACTCGTAGTTTGTTATTTCATGTATTTGTGTTTTCCATATTAGGTAGAGTTGAGGATGAAATGGACTGTATTAATGGTAGCTGATTTTAAATTACCATTTTAAGTTAACTACTACTTCGATACCATCTAACTTCAAGCAGTAAATGATGAGTACGAGGCCACCCGGCTTCACAAATCTTTGTAAGAGAGATATGAGATGTTCGGGAAGCACCTGACGCCAAAATGATACAGAAAAAAAAGGCTAAGGGATCCAAAATTATAGGGAAACTAGGAAAAGGAATGGTAAAAATGGACTGACCGTGACGTCGACGTCGAATGTTACCTGGGGCCCCAAACGTTGAGATCCTCGCTGTAGCCGTGTTTTTCAGGGTGAGTTGCGCGGAAAACTGTGACGGAAATTCCGACTGGGGCTGATATTTTTGGAAATATTGAAAATCGGGTTTCTATTGTACGAGTCACGCATGGGGTGGTGAAGCCGTAGAGCGCCGATCGTGAGTTCCTGAATGTTCCTGAACATAGCGGGGAGGTAGCAAATCTAAGGGAGGGAGAGAGGAGAAGGTAGACCCCCTTCTCACCTGTCATCAAAGTCATCAAAGCGTCTAGGTAGATACTAGTATTCATTATTTGCCCCGAACAGGTAGTTTATCGGTACCGCCTGCTCCCTCATAGATAACAAGCATTATTAATGTCGGCTGAAACTTTAAAGGAGGTACGAGTTTGAGGCAACCTCGGTTTGACTAGTTTCTAAGCTGAAGCAAAATACCTTTCATGCATAATTTTGTATTGCTAACTAGGGGTGAAGCAGTTGCGCGCAAATCGGGATTAAATGGGATTACAAGGCAGAACTCGAGTTGACATAACTATCGGAGCAGAGTTTGGGGCTCGAGCCGTAACGTTCTGACCTTGACAGTACGATCCACAACTCTCTTGTGATGAATCGTAAATAGGCAAAAACTATTGAAGTCGGTGAAACTATAAGTTGCAGAAAATTTGTCGTGCACTCCAAAACAATTAGTGCTTACGAAAGGTTTTGTCCTTGGCATGGTAGGGGACCTAGCAACGTGTACAGGGCGCGAGACGGAGTGTCCAGAGAGAAATGTTCACTGTTACCTTCTCTCCCAAAATTCAAGCATGAAGTACACGACGTCGTTAATCAAATCAATTTGAAGAGCCATTTAGGTGACAGCACGACGTACGTAAATGACAGAAGGAATAATTATGTTTTCCAGAGGATCTTAGAGACAAAGGTGGTAAAGGTGAAACATTGCTGGTAGTTTCAATTATTGTACGGAACATTTTTGCTACATGTCACGATACACCTGTACCACTGTCATCCCATGCTAAGTTCCCCAAAGTGTTTTCGTCAATGTTGTGATCAGCTACCTCTTCGCATTTCTGTCCATCCACTTCCTTAGCTCATGTGGTAGGAGCTCCGATTCAGAATCGGAATGATAGGAGAACGATCCCCGGTCGAGGGAAGTAAATTTTTGATGATTCAACATCAACAAACCCAAATATTTATGTCTCCAAAGTCAAGCAACAAAATTTCATCTCAGAGTGCTCGGAGTTCCAATCGACTTCCTTCGAGAAATCGAAGACTACGACTCATCGCAGTAACCAACCAGTAGATAACTATGGACGAAATGACTATTGGCATACGTAGGATATTAAGGTGAGAATAGCACTTTTGATTTTGATTTGAATTTTTGAATACACATTTTTGTACTTACTTCACTGATTTTCTCCTGCGCTCAACTGATACAGGTTTTCGCGCTCAACTAGTAGTAAAGATGCGCTCAACTGGCATACACCCTGCTAACTCATTATTATTGAATATCGAAAGATCACGGGTATTTCGACAGAAGTACTCGAAACGCAAGTAGGCTTCAATATCAATATGAGGTGTATTCGAGGTTGATTAACAATGAAGGCGGAGCTCAAAACCAAATACATACAACGCTGCAAATTATTACACAAAGGTTTATCATTTCTCTGTATAGACCACTCGGCTGTAAAGACCTACCAAACATATTTTCGCTTTACAGTCTAGTTTAATTTGATGAAATAAACGCTTCACACTCAATTTTTTAAAAATGGTTGCTAAGGACGCAAAACAGAGTACTACTCGAAACGAACAGAGATCGCATTTTGGTCAGCTAAAAGTTGAACCGGCCTCTTTTGTGATTCACACTTGTGTTTCTGATTTATCTAAAGTCCAACCATAAAGTTCTCGTAGGGAGCGAACGGTTTATCCTACAGAGCTCCGGGTGGTCTCTAAAAATTCTAAAGATTCAATACTATCTTAAATTGATGGAAAAACAATACCTTTATAACAAAATGTTTTGAGCTAGGGCGTTTTCAAAATTTCAACGCTTTTTTCAGCCCTTTTTTTCAACCCTTAGAAGTGACTGACATCAACCAAAAGCTTTGGGGCACAACTAGACCCAAAATGGAGCCCGTATACCATATTTCGTCAAAATCGGTCCATGGGAACTAGGAAAGTACCGCGTACGGCCGACGGACGGAAAAATTTTTATTCGATTTTTGGATTCTACGTACCTTGAAACGTAAACCGACAAATTTTGATGTGTAAACAATTTTTTTTCTTGGTCGATTCCACAGGTTCATTATTGAAAATAATAAACGAAATCATTTGGAAAGCAAGTGCAGTACAAGTTTTGAAACTCAAGTGAGAAGAGACAAGACTGCTTGCTGAACAACTATAAGTCTACTTGAGTGGGGCCCTTATTTCAGAGTTGCCATCCTTATAAACGCTGCAAATTATAACTAAGTTGTGGGTGCCTTCAATTGATTTGATTCTTAGTTGCTAAGGAACCACAAGTTAGTGGCAAGAAATTCTATTCAAAGAAAGCATTTGATTTAGCTGAAATTTGTCACACTTCCGTTAGTAAACGTTCATGTGCAATTCACTCTCTCGATCGGTATTTCTGAAAGCTTGAAAACGCTCCTCGGTCGAATTGGCCTAGGGGAGGTAATCCGGGGTTAAACAAGTATAATTACCAACAAATGCTAGAAACACATTCATGTTAGTTGAGTATGTACATTATTCACAATATTTTTAATTCAATTTTCGTGACGCAATTTTACCATAACAAATAGGAATACTTACACATATTACTACTAGTCGAAACAGATAGCTGCCACTTCCCTAGACATGTTTTGGAGTGACAACATGGAAGTCAACGGTATTCCATGAGATATAGTAATGTATAGTAAGTTTTAGTAGTATGTATCATATGAGATTGGTGGTACTCCTTGGTACAAACTCAATATGGCTAGATTTCAAGTTGTGTAAAAAATAATTTACACGACTTTAAGTTCCGGGATAGAAGACAACATTGTATTGTTTGAGTAATAAACCACACTGGGGAAGTTATGATACGCAGAAAAATAATAAGGTAGGTAAAGTACTCTGCAGTTCCTAATAGATTTTAGTTCGTAACGCAATTGCTCACTAGTTTTTAACCACTTCCTTCGAAAGAAAAGAAATGGGTTCAACCCATCGCGTGTCGTTCAGTTCGTTTTTCAAAGAGGTTACCCCTCGACCACATAGAGATAAACGCTAATGCTTCGGTTAAACTGTCTGTAGCTAAAAACCTTTTGTTAGCGCGCTGTATAAACTCGCCTGATAGGTTGTTCGAGGTCAAAGGGAAATTTGTTTTACCAACACAACTTAAACGAAAAGTTGTCCGGCTGTAACTAATGGCTCAAAGAGCGCGAGGGGGAAGCGAAACGGAGGACTAAGGTTGGCGCAGTCAGTAAAGTTTTATGAAATTAGGTAAAAGCACTTCCTAGTCCTAAATGGAATCCCCCATTAGCCTTCTCCCTCGTTTAGGAATTTAATACAGCAGAAGTAACGAGTTCAGAGTGTGCCCACAACTATCAAGATGAGCCTTGAGATAAACCGGGGTGTACTATCTTATTAAACAAAAAAGTTCACTAGTCAGGTTATGAATATATTTTTAGGAGCTACGAGTTTCAACTATAGATAGGGTAAGTTGGTCTATAACAATGAACGTAAACGTCGATGGAAAATTGAAAAAATTGTGTACATCAGGGTTGAGTTTCAAGACTCAAGTTACTCGCTCAGTAATGATTTAGTATGAGTGCCTTTCCACGAGAATAGAGTAGCGGGCATACATCAACCGAGTGGACTTGAATCGTTTTATTGTTGGAGTCAGCTTCGACCATTACAGACATCTTGACTTGAAGAAGTGAAAATAATGGTTTTCCAGCTAATTGGGGAAATTGCGCAGCGAGGAACATTAGACTTATAAAGAAAATCCAGTAAAAATGGTGTGTGCCTTGTACTTACCTTGGCTTCATCAGAATAAAGCGACCTGCTCGATGTTCTTTGCACAAGATCTTCTTTTTGGATTATTATTTTCAATAAAAAAAAACCTTTGGAATAAAACAAGAGAAAAAATTTTAACCCGATTTTGATTAAATTTGGTATATGGGCTCCATTTGGGGTTTAGTTGTACCCCGAAGCTTGTGGTTGATGTCAGTCACTTCAAAGGGTTGAATTATTGAAAGGGTTGGTTTATTATTTTTAATAAGAAAACCCTTTGGATTCAAACAAGAAATTATGTTTAACCCGATTTTGATTAAATTTGTTTATGGGCTTCATTTGGGGTTTAGATGTACTCCGAAGCTTGTGGTTGATGTCAGTCACTTCTAAGGGTTGAACAATAAGTGATGGAATTTTAAAACGCACGAGTTCGAAAACTTTTGACAAAGGGATTGTTTTTTGTTCAATTTTAAATATTGTTGGATTTTTAGGATCGAATGAGACCACCAAGAGATCTGGAGGACAAACAATTCGCTCCCTATGATAACTGAATATAATAATATTAATGATGGGATATATAATAATAATAAAGGTATGGTAATGATAATAATAATAGTGATGGGATATTCCCTTTGATAATAAAGGGTAGGACTCACGATGAATCAGAAACACGAGTGTGAATCGCAAAAGAGGCCTAATCTCCGTTGTAATTTTCGCTGACCAAAATCCGATCGTTGCCCGTTTCTTTGAGTTGTACTCAGTTTTGCGTACTTAGCAACCAGCAATCAAATTTCCTAATGAAAGCACCCACAACTCATTATTTCTTCAAAATAAACTTGATTTTAAAGAGTTAGGTTCGCCTCCTCCGCGGTTTCAGTGGTTAGGCCTGACTTATTTTTGCGCCTACTCGTGGATTGGAATTATTTGCGGTAAATCTCCTAAGTCCTACCCAGGCGCTAAGTTTTTTAACTAACCTAGTAGGAGATCGGATAAATCCGGGGCTATTGCCTCCAGATTCAATTACTCGATTATCTGCTTGTCTCTAAGTACTTGATACTTTTGGGCTTCGTGGAGTTTTGAGAGAAAACACTGGTTTTGATTTGATTGTGTGGCGGGTTTATTATTCACTGTTGGAACGCTCGGTTCTTCTTTCACGGTATTTACTGAGTTTTGACAATGTGAAATGAAACTGGAGCCTTAGGTGGTAACTTCGCTTTTTTTCGGCAGGCAGGTGAGAAAATCTTTAAGATCCATAGGTGGAGTTGGATCTCGTAAGATAACTGGAAGGATCCGCATCTTCCGGTTATGTGGGATTTAAACCTTTGGAGCTCAGCCCGGAACCGTTTAACAGATTACTTCGGGCTGAGTCCTGGGACTTTAATCAGTTCTGGGTGAGGGGGCGGACCAGATGCTCCCTCCTCTCTTTTTCTCGTTCTAATAGTATCTTCCTTGTCAGGATGCTTTCTGTGTACTCGGCCACAGCAGTCCAGCTCCTTTCACCTTCCAGCATCCTGCTGACAACATCCTCTGGTGTTGAACTCTGGGGAGCTATCTCCAGGTCTATCATCAGCTGGTCTCTTTCAGGCGCCCATTTGGTGCATCTGAAAAAGGTGTGAAGCACATCATCGTCATCTTTTTTTTGGCAGTGTAGACATGTTGGGGCAGATATCTTCCTAATTTTATTGAAATAGGCATAAAAAAGTCCATGTCCTGTAAAGAACTGCGTAAGGAAGAAGTTCACTTCTCCATGTTTCCTTTGAATCCACGTCTGAATGTTTGGCATCAGCCGTGCTGTCCATCTTCCTCTATTATAATATAATATATAATAATAATATATTATAATATAACTGGCAATAATATTAATAATAACAATAACATTATAATAATATTATAATATTATATTATAATATTATAATATTATTATTATAATATTATTACGATAATATTATAATATTATAATAATAATATTATAATGACTCGCAAGATATTATCTTGCCAGTTTGCCAATGTGTGCTCCCTTTCTTCCTTTGCTATGTACGCCATGACATGGCCTACATAGCAAAGGAAGAAAGGGAGCACACATTGGCAAACTGGAAACATTGTTTCCTTCATCCCTTCTGTCAAAGATTCTTTTCCTCTCTGAAGCCATCAGCTGAATGGGTATGACACTCGTGAGGACAAAGATAGCCGGTTCTGATACTGTTCGGTAAGCACAGGCGATTCGTAGGGCTCCTCACACTCAATGCGTCTGTCCATACCTCCGCTCCATACAAGAGAATTGACTTGCATTGAATCTTTGCATCTATGTTTTCAAGGCTGCTGTTTAATCTTTCCTCAGATGGTTATAAATCTCTACGTGTATATATCCCAGGTGGAGTATTAACATGCTGTAGAATAAGTTCAAGTGTTTGAATACTGACTAACTAGATATTGAAGAGATTGAGAGTGCGTCCCTCCCGCAAGAATCAGGGATAAGGTTGTAGAATTTCTGAACAATGAACATTTCAACCAATATGCAGGGGAACCGAGGTTCTCTCCAAGCCGTGGATTTTTCAGTTGTTCTATATAACTTCAAATTCGATGAACCTGATGTTATATTTATTTATTTCTCCATTTTTCTTCCAGTAGAATTCAATTTTCAATAACTATGGTGACCAAGGTAGCGGAAGCTTTGTTTTTCACTTTTCAAGGACGAAAAAAAAAGTTCTCCAAAATCGAAATTTTCACTCGCGTTTTGCGTTTTAGACCTTCTTGAACAATTTTGGTTACGTTTCTGTGTGTCTGTCTGTCTGTCCGTCTGTCATGAATTCCTAGTAACGCGCATAACTGTACGAAGTTATTGTCCGATTTCCATGAAATTTTCAGGGATTGTGCGGGTTGGTGTGTAGACGGTCCCCTATGAAAATCATCATCCCCAGACTGATAGAAGCGACTGCGCATGCGCAAACGTGAATTCCTTGTAACAGCCAGAACTTCCACATTTTCAATCCGGTTTCAATGAAATTTTCAGGGATGTTACAAATTAGTATATTAATGGTCCCCATATGAAAATCACCTCCTTCGGACTGATAGTAGCCACTGCGCATGCGCAAACCTGAATTTCCTTGTAACGGCCATAACTTCTACATTTTCCAGGATGGAAATTCCATCCGATTTCAATGAAATTTTCAGGGATATTATAGATTAGTGTTTAGATGGTCCCCTATGAAAATCATAGAGAATGGTTTTTCATAGAGGGATGGTCCCCTGTGAGAATCTCAAATCCTATTCATAACATTACTAGGCCTCAATAGCCTCAATAGCCCATGACTTCCCCCGAGACAATCGATGACAACGTAGGTCGCATTTGTAACATGACAACATACGCCCTCGAGGCTGCGGTACCCAAATCCCGTGAGTCGACACATCTTAAAGCCCTCCCGTCGCGAATTGCTAACCTACTCAGAACGAAAAATAGAGTAAGGAAAAACTGGCAACACTTCAGGTACCCTGAAGACAAAATACTCTTCAATGAACTCCAACGCTTAGTTCACGTAGAAATTGAAAAATGGACTCAATCCACTTGGGACGACAAACTCTCGAAAATGACGGTCAATGACAACTCAATTTGGAAATTAACCAAGTGGTTCAATTCCAGTAGGTCATATTCTGTTCCCACACTTAGAAATAATGACACTGTAGCCACAGGAGATCAGGAGAAGGCTGAAATGCTCTCAAACCACTCCCTATCTGTCCACACTGACGCACTAGCTAGGGGTAACGCATCTTTCGTGTCAGAAATCAACTCAAAAACTCAAAAACTACTAAAAACTCCTATCCCAGAACTAGACCAACCCCTCAAATTTACAACACCCTCGGAAATTAAAAAACTCATTAAAAAATTGAAAATTAATAAAGCCCCAGGACACGATTCGATTCCCAACATAGCACTCAAACGTCTGCCTAAAAAAGCCTTGGTCTTCATTGTAAATATATTTAATTCTTGCCTACGACTTTATTACTTCCCCTCATCTTGGAAACTTGCAACCATCTCCCCAATTCCAAAACCTAATAAAAAAAAACCCTCTGACCCTGCCAGCTATCGACCAATAAGCCTCCTTCCTACAATGTCTAAAGTATTCGAAAAAATAATTCTTTCCCGACTTCACCTTGAAACCACCCGGCTCAACATCATCCCACATTCCCAAATGGGCTTCAAACACGGCCACGCGACAACACACCAATTGGCACGAGTCGTTGAACACATAAAAACGGAAATGGCGCAGCAACATTCTACCGCCCTAATCTTACTTGATTCAGAAAAAGCGTTTGATTCGGTAGGGACAGAGGGCTTAATTTACAAACTACACAACTATGGATTATCACTCGGGTTTTGTAAACTCTTATCCTCATACCTCTCAGAAAGACAATTCCGAGTGAAGTTGGATGGGTCTTACTCGTCATACCACACTATTCCTTCAGGCGTACCCCAAGGTTCCGTTTTATCCCCCGTCCTTTTCAATATTTATATTTCTACTGTCTTCGAAGGCCTCCCCCCTCACACACACATAGCAGGATTCGCAGATGACCTCGCCATCTACACTTCGAGTCCAAGCCCCTCAAAAGCTTCCAATCGGCTTCAAAACGCCACCCACTTCACCATGCAGCACTTAGAAAAGTGGAAAATAAAAACTAATGCCACTAAAACGGAAGCTATTTTATTCACCTCCGAAAGGAACATCCCTAAAAGTATAACTGTCCGAGGCACCACTATCCCCTTCTTAAACTCTGTAAAATACCTAGGCGTCCACCTAGACAAAAGGCTAACATACAAAGAACATGTTAAACTCATAAACAAGAAAGCTCTCTCCAAATTAGGTAGGTACTACAACTTATTCAAATCCCGCGCCCTCAGCACAAAATTAAAACTACTTATTTATACATCAATAATCAGACCCACAATAACGTCCGCAGCTCCAATATGGCACACCACAGCGCAAACCCACCTCCATAAATTTCAGACCACGCAGAACAAATGTATCAGATTAGCCACTAACAGCCCCTTCAGAACAAACACCATCAACCTCCATACAGAACACGGGATCGAACTACTCACCGAACACATCCGAAAACTGACAGAAAACTTCAATGCCAAACTGCCGACACACCCCAACATATTCCTGAATAGCCTGACCACCCTCACAAAACCCAAATGGGGTCCCCGATTGCGAAGGAGGCTGACTTGATTCGTTACCTCCCGACCCAATCCGCTGTAAATATGTAAATAACAAAAATTGCTCTCCCTTCTAGTCATAATATTATCATTGTAGAAATAGGTGTTAATTGTAGATAGTTAATCAAATTTAGATTAAGACTTACATCCTGATCTGTGGTTTTTTTAAATTTTTCCCACGTCTACATTATTCTGTATTATTTTTATTAGTTACCTAACTCATGCTATAATCTTTTACAATGAATTCAAGATATACCAAATAAGGCCTTCGGCCGGAGTTGATGTACTTACTTACCCTTCTAACACAATACCTGTATTGTACATAATTTCGCTCAATAAAAGTTCTGTATTCTGTATTCTGTATTCTGTATTCCTCAATAGCTCAGAGGGTAGAGCATGGAACTGTCACCCAGGGGTCCCGGGTTCGAATCCCAGCCGAGGCTAAGTATTTTTTTGATCCAATCACATACATCTACTCACTTAATTTTTCATCCGAATTTGATAAAATTTTCTAGGATTGTCCAGATTAGCGTGTTGATGGTCCCCTATGAGGGTAGTGGAAGGTACTTAGAGATTGGTGTTTTGAGATTAACTACTATGCATCGGATCATCTATACAATCGGGTTATGGATACGAGGAAGCTATGTGGCACACCCACTTGGTAGACTTTTTTTTCTAGTGATGCTCACTGAGTAAAACGTCCTTCGAGCCCTGATGAAGGTAATAAATTTACCGAAAGCTTGGCAAAGGAGGAGTCAATTCCACTTGACATCATTCTTAATCAGGTGATGTTTTAGTATTTGTAGAGTAGATCTTCATATTTGCTGAGTAGTAGTCAGAACCACTCTTGTTGGAAAGCTCTCAATTCACTGAACTTTGCTTCTCTTGTCCCTTTCATGAGAAACAAATTCAATTTTTGCCGTACACACTTGGTAGACTTGGTAATCACATTTCCAAAATGATCCCTCCGTGGGTGTATGAGTATTATTTATTCTGAATAACGTGTATGAAATGTCCCACACCCATCCATCTTAACTCGTAATTGAACTTGTTTACCAACTTTTCTGACGATGTTTCGAGTTTTGTCGCGAAACGTCCGGCAGAAGTTACTCCAAATTTTATCTGAAAGTTAGTCTAATGTCACTGGAGTTCGAGGCAACTTTATTATTAACGTTTGCGAACGACAATGGATCGCGCGTGGTTTCAGGGAATTACGACGTAACGGCTTTTCGCCCCCCTGGCGGATTAGCCGTTCGAACGATTCCGCAGGGCTTTCCTTACGTTTACGGCCTCCGTAAAAGGGGTATCGCAAGGTGCAGCGGCATTTTACGGGCAACATTCTCGTATTAATGGTTCGACCGATGTAGAATGTCGAGGTAACATTGGAAAACGAAGATTAGCCAGGTCTTCGAGGAAACGAAAATCTCTGCGGTTCATGCGATCAACTTGAATTGTATGTCACAAACTACTAAAGCGACTACGATACCACATAGTACCTTCACTACTATTGACTAGTGCAGTTGAGGTCTATGAGATTGAGGTCATAATATGTATGAAGTCCCACAACATTTTTGCTTCCGAGTGTACCAAGGTAGTGGAAGCATTGTTTTCACTTTTCAAGGTTAACATTTTTTTTAAACAGGCTTTTATTATTTCTAGTTTCAATAATTTATATATTTCTGTTTTAAATTTTTAATTTTTTATTTTATACTTTTTATTTTTATTGACCTATATTACTTTTTTTTACTTTTTATTTTCTATTTTTAATTTCTATGTATTTCAATAGTTTATATATTTCTATTTTCAATGGTTTTACATATTTCTATTTTCAATAGTCCAAATTTTGTTACAGCAGTAGAGTAGAATTTCTCACAATCGTCAGTAAACTACTACCTGTGTGAACAGCAATTTTATTTTTCACCCACCTTTTCAAATTTCTTGGTGTTTCAATTGGTAAACACAATAAACAATGGGAATAGAGCTTGTCATACGTACGATATAACTTGTTCGTTTGTGCTGATTGTATAATTTTGAATGAATTACATCTGCATAAATATCCCTCGAACGCTGTATAATGAAATCAGTTTTCGTCATAACTTTAGATCAACTGCCACAGAGGATGAATAATGCTTGATAAATAATTCATTGCCTCAGAGATCGAATGCGAAATTCAAATACGTTGATATAAAACGTCGGCCAAGTTTGGTGGGCAGACTGGCTTCCTCACGAGATGGTTGTACGGCGGACGGACGGCCAAATTTTTATTCGATTTTTGGATTCTACGTACCTTGAAACGTAAACCAATCAAATTTTGAGGGGGTGTTAAAAATTTTTCTTGGTCGATTCCAAAGGTTCATTGTTGAAAATAATAAACCAAAATTTGGCCGTCCGTCCGCCGTCCGCGGCACATTCCTTACTTAGCATTGACCGATTTTGATGAAATTTGGTATGTAGGCTCCATTTGAGGTCTAGTTGTGCCCCGAAGATTTTGGTTGATGTAGGTCACTTCTAAGGGTCGAAAAATGAATTTTGATATTTTGAAAACGCCCTAACTCAAAAATTTTGATTAAAGGTATTGTTTTTCCATCAATTAAAGATGGTATTGAATTTTTAGAATTTTTTGAGACCACGCGTAGCCGATCTGCGGAGAGTTTTTGGTGCCAACGGGTGACGTGAAGCTAATGGGCCCCGTTAAGAGGAGACTAGCTTCAATAAAGTTTATTGAGAAATGTGAAACGTATCAAAATATACGTTATAACAGATTCAATGTCATTGAATAACTCAGAATAGCGAACGTAGAAATTCTGCCTCTTTTGCGAGGTCCTAATGATAGAAAAGTACTGAATTGATTATATTTGCTGCGGCCTCCTAGGTTCGTAGATTTTCCAAGTAAAAAAAAATGAAGGAACGCCCGAGTTGAACACAGGTCGACGAGGGGTGAAACACCTGTCTCCATCCATCTTTCAGAGTAGGTACGTATACACAACACTCGACTTGATCACTTTGTCAACCAATCTACCTTCTCTCACCCTTAATAGGTACTTCGCATCCTTCTTTCATTTTCCTTACCTTTTAAGTGAGCTGTCGGTCCGGTATTTATCTTCCTATCTTCTACTACCCACATCTATTAGTGGTGCTGCATGTCAGACTATAATATAAGCCTTCACCCTCAACTCGATATCGTTAACATGCAGGTTGATGAGATCCTGATAGAGCCACAGGCGACCTAGATCCTGATCTAGATCTCTTCACACATTTTAATATTTTGCTGTTCCTTGATACTCCTTGATACCTACTCAAAATCCATTCGCATTCCATTTCGGACTTACACACGATTAAAGAGTCAATCGATATAAACCACACTCCGATTTGTTATTGAAACATACCGAATTCACATCTACAATATAATTACATAATTATTAACTTCAAATTACATTTGAATCATTGGGTAGAAATACGAGCTGGTTATTCCATCAGAATATTTCCAACCCTATTTCAATCTAGGTATTAGAGCGTTAGTCTAGTTACCTATCGGAGGACTTGAAGCTCCATCCGAGAACTGAGTAACTTCGGGTTGACATCGTTCGCTGAATTGTGTTATTCTTTTTGGGTGGCTTAGCATCACAAGTCTTACTCCCTTCTCCTACCTTGTATCTGTCCGGGCGAGTCCCCAACGAAATAAGACGAGTGCAATTATAATTTTGGATAACGGTTTAATTTCAAATCACGGCCAGATATCAGTTTTTTTGAAAGTACAACGCAAATAAACAATAAAAATCATAACAGTAATAACCACTACAATGTTCTTCCTAATTACTCCTTCTCATCCCATTTCACCTTAGTTTTTGAGAGAAAAAACACTTTATTGAACATTGTAGAGGGAATGAAGGTGGACAAGGACTCCAGTAGTTGTCGAAACGTAATGGATTTGCCGAAAGTTCAAAATGAGTTGCCAAAAGTTCAAATTGGTATGCCAAAAGTTTGCCGAAAATTGAAATTGATTTATGCCAAAGGGTTTTTTAGTTTTTGCGAGCGTGCGAGCGTAAATGTGGAGGAGTTAGTCTTGTGGGAGCCAAATTGCTGCTCCGTCCTCCAGTTCGAGTCCTCGGACTTGTTTCCTTGGGCCTCTTAGCCTCATGGAAACCGCTCGATGGACGGATAATTGAGTTTTCACTCGCGTCCACATCATTACTTGAGCGTAGGATTTGGACCATTTGTTGGCAAGGCGTAAGGAGGCATTCTTGAGAAAAGCGTCATACTCTTTATGCAATGCTCCATCGCATGAAATTACGAGTGGCGTGAAAGACCCTCTCAGATCTTCGGCTATTCTTTCATATTTTGCATGTTTGGCTTGGGCAGCATGGCGAGAGATGGTTGGCCAGTCCATGGAAGTGTAAGAGACTGCGTCAGCGTTTATAACGCGGGTATCAAAAAACGCAGGTCTCTCACGGTCCCACACACCATGAACCTTCATGTCTGCCACCAAGCCGGGGCTGCCATCAGCACTTTCACGAAGAACTGGTTCTGTGACAACACCGTTCCATGCGAGGCTTGCTATTTTGGCGCATTCGTCCCGAACCAGGTACGTGTCCCTGTTTGATCAGGCCGCCCTTCATACAATTGAGGGCGTGGTTCATGTCCATGGGACTCCCGCATCCGTCGCACCATACTGGCAACCCTCTTGGTTCCCAACCGTACCGAATGGCTAGTGCGTCTCGGAATTGGGAAGACGACAAGTCGAAGTTGTCTGCTGCAAGTGGGACGACGCTGAGCCATTGTGATGCCTCCCTAGTCCTCCGAATGGTCCTCTGTTGCCTACTGGGTAGTGATGTCAAAATCTGCTCGCTGGCTGCAAGTTCAGTGGTTTTTTCGCTGTGTTGCCACTTCTCGCAAATTTGACACCACACCCTCTTCGTACTGGGCAACATCCAAAGTTCTGCCACTCCTTATGGCATCAGAGAGTGGCGCTGTAGCTTCTCTGGATGTCTCGTATGCCATTGAAGCCGCTTTGACGGGATTTTCAAGAGCTAGGCCTCCCAGCTTTGTTGGGTATTCGAGAAGCTCTTGTAAAATTCCTGCCTCTCGTCCAAGGATGGCAGGAGCCAGCTTGTTTCGAATTGTGTCACGCAAATTAACGTACTCCTCTTCAAATCCGCCCACCACTCGCTGCAGGCGAATAGGCCCATTCCCGCTGGAGAGCTTTGGTGAAGGCTGTGTGGGCTGCTTGTGGACTCTGCTTTGCTTCCTCGGACATCTTTGAAACACTCTCGATCCAACCACTTATCTTTGATTGAACGAATTGACGTTTTGCTTGAGTGGGCCCCACAACATTACTCCTAGGAATCTTTGTGAATACACCACTTGTATATTCTGACCTGCGAACTCGGAATTGGCTGCTTCCTCCATACCCGGTTTGATGATAAGGAAGCTCTTGCGAGGTTCCGGGTAGTACCCTCATTTGGGGCCCTCTTCTTGGAGGAGTGAGAGCCACCGGCGGATACTTGTTAAGCATCCTACACAGGCCGCATCATCTGCATACCAATTTTGGATGCAATGTGTTCCTGTCAGGTGTTGTTTCAACTTTTGTGCGAGTGGTAGTGTACCTACAGCATACATCATCATGCCGAGTGGGTCACCCTGTGTTGAACCCTCTCGGCTCAATAGATGTGAGTTGCTATTGCGAAATAAGGTCAGTGGATAACCTCGGTAGGTATTGAAGAGGAATCTTGCACAGCGTGGCCACAAAATCCTGGAGTTCCACAACGCGAGAGGTCGACTTACTGAATTGAAAGCGTTAGTGGCCTCAATGAGCAACAGTCCAGATTGTTCATTCTCATCGAACTCTTCAGACAAAGCATGGACTGCTCCTTCTACGCCAGACTTAATCCCAGCGCCTAGTTGGTCACTGCCACATGCCTCTCAAAGGTCAATTCCTGTGATCATGGCCATTGTTTTAGCACATATACGTTGGAGCACTTCCCCTATTCCAATCGGACGGACTCCAGGCTTTTTATCAAGTGCTATCCCCCTTCGTGCCAACAGAGCTTTTATCTTGTTCCATTCAACAACACCATTTGCAAGGCATCGGGTTAAACCTGCAACTGTTTCTCTTAATCGGGTGCTGTGAGCTCCATATCTAAGTAACATTGAACGCCACTGTTCTGCATCAGTCCCGCTAGGACCAGCACTACCATTGAGTCGATGTGCTATCACTGCAATGTGTCGCTCAGTGACGTCATCGTCACTCATAGATGGCATTGTCTCGACATCCAAGAACATCTCAGGGCCCGGAACTGACTGAGGGGGATGTTTACTCTCAAGAACCTCGAGTACTGTTTGGCCACTTGTTGTCACAGACTCCGGTTGTAATACTCCTCCACTTCCAGCACGATCTGTGATCCATCTGGTCGCTTCCCGCAACCTTCCACTGAGGACTAATCGTGTGAACACCCGTATCTTGTGATTCCTGTTCTGGTTGCCTCGAACGCGTTCGCAGTCCCCTGTCCGCAGCGTTCTGCTTCCTGTACCAGTCCGTCGATCCTTCCTTCGACCCATTCGTCCAGCGGTTTGCTTATCAGCCTTCTTATGTCTGGTCCCGAGCTTGTCATTTTGTCTCTCTGCAAAACTGTAGCACAGAATACAAATATCCGTTCAAAGGTTTCATTTCCATTTACCACGAGCTGTATTTCCTCTGATAGTAGAGAGACAAATCTGCGCCCAATGGCTCCTTGGGGTAAAGTGAACCCCAAGGAGCCGTACGCCGTACGCCGTACGCGGCACTTTTCTTAGCAACACTGGACCGATTTGGTTCAAATTTGGTATATGGGCTCCATTTGGGGTCTAGTTGTGCCGCGAAGCTTTTGGTTGATGTAGGTCACTTCTAAGGGGTGAAAATTAAGGGTTGAAATTTTCGAGAGTGCCCTAGCTCGAAAACTCTCGAAATAAAGGTATCGTTTTTTCACCAATTTTAAATAGTATTGAATTTTTAAAAATTTTTGAGACCACCCGGAGCTCTGTAGGACAAACCGTTCGGTCCCTACGAGTACTTGAAGGTTTTCCTTCGATAAAACAGAATCATGAGTGTGAATCGCAAAAGAGGTCTAATCTCCATTCAAATTTTATCGGACTAAAATGCGATCGCTGTTCATTTCTTCGATTTGTATACAGTTTTGCCTTCTGCGTAACCAGTAATCAAATTTCCATAAGAAGCTTTCTATTTTTCCAATCGAGTCTGAAGCGTTTAATTCTTTCGGGGGGCTTTACCCCTTGCAGGGGTAAAGTGAACTGTTTCCCCTGCAAGGCCATGGCTCGCCGCCAACGTTCTGACCAAATTGAACTCCCGTTGCCCTCTGTGTTCAAGAGAGGGGCTCCAAAACCAAGAATGAATTTTTCTTGGATAAAGCTTGGGACACTCGTTTCACTTGAGTCATCCTGTGTGACCTCATGATCTGCTGGGATTGGGCCTGTGGGCTGGTTCCTTGACCGACAGTGACGTTGATGATTCAACAGTCCTCGTCTTCGGAAAAATTCCGAGCAGTAAGGACATGGAATCAATTCGGGAGTTGCTTGCGAATCTCCTGGCATCATCCCATGGTTTCGAGCAACGTGAAAACAATAACAATCTAAAAATTGTTTTCTTCCGAAATCGAATATCAAATTGCAGAACTTGATGAAAATCGGATCCTGCTTGCTATTAAATTGGAAGGCGAACGAATCAAAACGAAGCTTACCCTTCCACCGGTAGTTTGTGCACGTTTTCGGTCAAGAATTCAAAGGTTTTTCAGTCGTTTTTGATGAAAAAAACTGAACTTTCACCTTAGTTATTTCTGAAAAATCAATTCATATTTGGCTAATTATAAATTATTTCAATTTACTGAAGGTTTCAAAAGTTCGAAAAAGTTAGGAATATTGAGTCTATTGAATCTTGAGATTGTTATTCCGTGACACTTGCAAAATCGTGACTCGACTGGTTTGCCTATGATGTTGACAAACGAGATTGAAAAAAAAGATGTGGAAACAAGCGTCAGGATTTTTTCAAAGAATTGGAGGTGAAAAAAAGGTTTTGAAGTATCGTTTTTCTCGCGAGAATCAACGAGTATTGGAGTTTTCAACCTTCTTTCTCGAGTTTTACCAAGAATTGCAGGTTGAAATGAGCCTTTGAAGTGGTCTTGTCTCTCGAGTGATCCAACGAATTTCGGTGTTTTCAACCTTCTTTGTCAACATTTTCCAGGAATTGGAGGTCAAAATGAGCCTTTGAAGTGGTCTTGTCTCTCGAGTGATCCAAAGAATTTCGGTGTTTTCAACCTTCTTTGTAGACTTTTTCCAAGAATTGGAGGTTAAAATGAGCCTTTGAAGTGGTAATGTCTCTCGAGTGATCCAACAAATTTCGGTGTTTTCAACCTTCTTCGTTGAATTTTTCCAAGAATTGGAGGATAAAATGAACCTTTGAAGTGGTCTTGTCTCTCGTGTGATCCAAAGAATTTCGGTGGTTTCAATCTTCTTTGTCGATTGTTTCCAAGAATTGGAGGTTAAAATGAACCTTTGAAGTGGTCTTGTCTCTCGAGTGATCCAACTAATTTCGGTGTTTTCAACCTTCTTTGTCGATTGTTTCCAAGAATTGGAGGTTAAAATGAACCTTTGAAGTGGTCTTGTAGGTGCATAATATTTTATTTTATTGTTTCTGTTCATCTTCATTTTTGATTGTTAAGCACCACATGACAAATTCCATCTTAGTTACTTTTTTGTATATAATAAAATTTCAGTCCGAGTTCAAAAACGCTGCAAATCATTGCTCAAAGGTTTATTATTTTCTGTATAGATCATCCTTCTGTATAGATCACTGGTTCTCCATCAATAGCACCTACCACCATCTGTATTCTCCCTTGACCCGTCCTCTCAAATTTCAGGTTCCTGCGTTCAACAGGAGAGGAAATGGCCTTGGAGCTCACTCAGCTGATCAGTGACCACTCAGGTGCCTTCAGCATTCTCCTTTGACCCTGCCTCTCAAATTTCAGGTTCCTGCGTTCAACAGGAGAGGAAATGGCCTTGGAGCTCACTCAGCTGATCAGTGACCACTCAGGCACCTCCAGCATTCTCCATTGACCCGCCCTCTAAAATTTCAGCTTCCTGCGTTCAACAGGAGAGAAAATGGCCTTGGAGCTCACTCAGCTGATCAGTGACCACTCATGCGCCTTCAGCATTCTCCATTGACCCGCCCTCTCAAATTTCAGGTTCCTGCGTTCAACAGGAGAGGATATGGCTTTGGAGCTCACTCAGCTGATCAGTGACCACTCATGCGCCTTCAGCATTCTCCATTGACCCGCCCTCTCAAATTTCAGGTTCCTGCGTTCAACAGGAGAGGAAATGGCCTTGGAGCTAACTCAGCTGATCAGTGACCACTCAGGCGCCTTCAGCATTCTCAATTGACCCGCCCTCTCAAATTTCAGGTTCCTGCGTTCAACAGGAGAGGAAATGGCCTTGGAGCTCACTCAGCTGATCAGTGACCACTCAGGCTCCTTCAGCATTCTCAATTGACCCGCCCTCTCAAATTTCAGGTTCCTGCGTTGAACAGGAGAGGAAATGGCCTTGGAGCTCACTCAGCTGATCAGTGACCACTCAGGCGCCTTCAGTATTCTCCATTGACTTTTGATTATGGAAATTTGATTACTGGTTGGTTACGCAGAAGGCAAAACTGTATACAAATCGAAGAAATGAACAGCGATCGCATTTTAATCAGAAAAAATTTCAACGGAGATTAGACCTCTTTTGCGATTCACACTCATGATTCTGTTTTATCGAAGGAAAAGCTTCAAGTACTCGTAGGGACCGAACGGTTTGCCCTACAGAGCTCCGGGTGGTCTCAAAAATTTTTAAAAATTCAGTACTATTTAAAATTAGTGAAAAAACGATACCTTTATTTCGAGAGTTTTCGAGCTAGGGCACTCTTGAAAATTTCAACCCTTAATTTTCACCCCTTAGAAGTGACCTACATCAACCAAAAGCTTCGGCGCACAACTAGACCCCAAATGGAGCCCATATACCAAATTTCATCGAAATCGGTCCATGGTAACTAAGAAAAGTGCCGCGTACGGCGTACGGCGTACGGCGTACGGCGGACGGACGGAAATTTTGGTTTATTATTTTCAATAATAAGCCTTTGGAATCGAGCAAGAAAAAAAAAATTTTAACCCCCCCTCAAAATTTGATGTTTTACGTTTCAAGGTACGTAGAATACGAAAATCGAATAAAAAAATTTCCGTCCGTCCGCCGTACGCCGTACGCCGTACGCGGCACTTTTCTTAGCAACACTGGACCGATTTGGTTCAAATTTGGTATATGGGCTCCATTTGGGGTCTAGTTGTGCCGCGAAGCTTTTGGTTGATGTAGGTCACTTCTAAGGGGTGAAAATTAAGGGTTGAAATTTTCGAGAGTGCCCTAGCTCGAAAACTCTCGAAATAAAGGTATCGTTTTTTCACCAATTTTAAATAGTATTGAATTTTTAAAAATTTTTGAGACCACCCGGAGCTCTGTAGGACAAACCGTTCGGTCCCTACGAGTACTTGAAGGTTTTCCTTCGATAAAACAGAATCATGAGTGTGAATCGCAAAAGAGGTCTAATCTCCATTCAAATTTTATCGGACTAAAATGCGATCGCTGTTCATTTCTTCGATTTGTATACAGTTTTGCCTTCTGCGTAACCAGTAATCAAATTTCCATAAGAAGCTTTCTATTTTTCCAATCGAGTCTGAAGCGTTTAATTCTTTCTAATAAACTTGATTGTGAAGGTGTGAAGCCAGTATGGTGTGGTAGGTAGTACCTAGCTGGTAGGTAAAAAAAAGTTGGTAGGTAAAAAAAATTTCAGGTTCCTGTTGAACGCAGGAACCTGAAATTTGAGAGGGCTGGTCAATTGAGAATGCTGAAGGCGCCTGAATGGTCACTGATCAGCTGAGTGAGCTCCAAGGTCATTTCCTCTCCTGTTGAACGCAGGAACCTGAAATTTGAGAGGGCGGGTCAAAGGAGAATGCTGAAGGCGCCTGAGTGGTCACTGATCAGCTGAGTGAGCTCCAAGGCCATTTTCTCTCCTGTTGAACGCAGGAACCTGAAATTTGAGAGGGCGGGTCAATAGAGAATGCTGAAGGCGCCTGAGTGGTCACTGATCAGCTGAGTGAGCCCCAAGGCCATTTCCTCTCCTGTTGAACGCAGGAACCTGAAATTTGAGAGGGAAGGTCAAGGGAGAATGCTGAAGGCGCCTGAGTGGTCACTGATCAGCTGAGTGAGCTCCTAGGCCATTTCCTCTCCTGTTGAACGCAGAAACCTGAAATTTGAGAGGCAGGGTCAAAGGAGATTGCTGAAGGCGCCTGAGTGGTCACTGATCAGCTGAGTGAGCTCCAAGGCCATTTCCTCTCCTGTTGAACGCAGGAACCTGAAATTTGAGAGGGCGGGTCAATGGAGAATGCTGAAGGCGCATGAGTGGTCACTGATCAGCTGAGTGAGCTCCAAGGCCATTTTCTCTCCTGTTGAACGCAGGAAGCTGAAATTTTAGAGGGAAGGTCAAGGGAGAAGGTGGTGGTAGGTGCTATTGATGGAGAACCAGTGATCTATACAGAAGGGTGATCTGTACAGAAAATAATAAACCTTTGAGCAATGATTTGCGGGGTTTTTATTCGATTTTCGTATTCTACGTACCTTGAAACGTAAAACATCAAATTTTGAGGGGGGGTTAAAATTTTTTTTTTTCTTGCTCGATTCCAAAGGCTTATTATTGAAAATAATAAACCAAAATTGTACCAGCGTAATAACTTATTTCACTAATTCATAAGCCGGTACAACTGGTGACGCCGCTGTTGAAAAATGGAAGGAGCGGGAGACAGTAATGAAGAGGCATTCTTCATACCTTCCGGATCACAGGTAGACAATGTCTGTATCAAATTACCTGCGTTCTGGCCTGAAAAACCAGACATTTGGTTTCACCAGGTTGAAGCTCAATTAAACTTAAAAGAATAACATCAGAACAAACAAAATTTGATTATCTTCTGGCTCAACTAGACAAAATTCACGTTGAAAACATCTACGATCTCGCCACTTCCAGTACTCTTGACAAATACACGCAAGCAAAAAATCGCCTCATCACACTTTTCAAAGAAAGCGAAGAATCCCAAATCAAAAAAACTCACTAGTAGTTTGCAGTTAGGTACTCTAAAACCCAGCCAACTGCTGAGGCAAATGAGAGCATTAGCTGGAACCAATTTCAGTGAGACCGTTTTCAAGACGCTATGGTTTGAAAAACTACCGGAAAATGTACGATCTATCCTAGTAATAGCAGAAGGAATGCTTGACAAACTAGCAGAACTAGCTGATAGAATATGCGAAACTAGGGATCCAGGAGCAATTCACTCAGTAAATGAAGCTAATTCTTCTCAATCCATGTCAACCCTAGATTTCCAAGCTCTTGCCATCCAGATAGACGAATTGAGACGCAGTATAGACGAATTGAAACAGTCACGGCGATCTTCATCGAGGTCAGGTGATTCAAGTCGAAGTTCAAGCTGTAGTCGTAATAGCAATAGAAGTTACGGACGACGCAAACGTTTCAATCCGAATGGTAAGTTTTGCTTCGCCCATTTCAGATTTGGAAGACGATGCCTTCCAGGCAAATGCGTACCTCCTTGTCAATGGTCTGATCAGGGAAACTCCAACAGGCAGCATCAGTAACGACCCTGTGTGCTGTTAATGAAAGTGATGGTCGTAGTTTCCGTTTATTTGTAAGGGACCGAAAAACAAAAATGCAGTTCTTGGTAGATAGTGGAGCAGATGTTTCTGTTCTCCCTGCCAAGAAACAAGTCAAAGAAGAACCTTCAAATTACAAATTATATACAGCAAATGGAACGGAAATACCAACCTATGGCACCAAGCTTCTAAATCTTGATTTAGGTTTGAGACGTCAGTTTGAATGGCCTTTCATAATTGCAAGCACAAGCAAAGGTATTCTTGGAGCGGATTTTCTACACCATTTCGAACTATTGATTGATCTAAAAAACAAACGTTTAGTTGATGGAAAAACAAAATTAACGATAAAAGCAGACTTGACCGAAATTACTGAATCAGATGTTGTTAGTAAAGTTCAAACAAATTGCCCATTTGCGAACCTGTTGCTCAAATATCCAGGACTGACAAAACCTTCACTGATTCTTGATGGAAATTTTCACGACGTAAAACATTTCATCAAAACGACTCAGGGACCACCAGTTTACAGGAAGGCTAGAAGATTAGATCCAGAAAAACTAAAAGTTGCAAAACAAAAATTTCAATTTTTACTGGACAACAATATAATTAGACCCTTAAAATCTCAATGGGCAAGCCCTCTCCACATGGTAAAAAAGAAAAATGGTACCTGGCGTTGTTGTGGGGATTACAGACGATTGAACGATAGGACAATCCCAGATCGATATCCTCTCCCCCATATTGATGATGTCAATGAAATTCTTGTTGGAAAAACCATTTTCTCCAAAATTGATTTACTTTCTGCATACCACCAAATTCCACTTGCTGAAGAAGACAAAGAAAAATCTGCCATCATAACACCTTTTGGATTATTTGAATACAACTACATGCCCTTTGGATTAAGAAACGCACCATCAACATTTCAACGTTTTATAAATTATATCATATTTGGATTGGATTTTTGTTTTGCCTATCTCGACGACATTTGCATTGCATCTCGAACAATAGAAGAACATAAAGAACATTTGATCAACATTTTTGAAAGACTGAATAGTTACGGATTAAAAATCAATGTTAGCAAATCTGAATTTGGACTCAAAGAAACCATATTTCTCTGCCATTTGATAACACCTGAAGGAGCAAAACCTGATCCAGAAAAGATTAAACTACCTAATACAACAACACGAACTTCCTAAAACCATTCGAGAGCTTCGAAGATTTTTAGGGTTGTTGAATTTTTTCAGACGTTACATGAAAAATGCAGCTACTTATCAGGCACTCCTGAATAACTACTTAATCGGTGCTAAGAAAAAAGACAATAGACAAATTCAATGGACTGACGAAACAATAAAGCAATTTGAAAAAATGTAAAGAAGAACTAGCAAATGCAGCACTACTCACCTACCCTGACTCAAAATACCAACTGGCCTTATTCGTTGACGCTTCTGATTTCGCAGTAGGCGCAGTACTTCAACAAAAAGAACCCAGTGGTTGGAAGCCCATCTCATTCTTCTCCAAAAAGTTGAACGAAGCGCAATGCAAGTACAGTACGTACGATCGAGAACTTCAGGGACTATACTTAGGTATAAAATATTTCAGACATTTCCTAGAAGGAAGAAATTTCGTAGTGTATACAGATCATAAGCCGTATATATAAAACATGACTTATGCGTTCAAGCAAAACAATGACAAAGCTTCCCCAAGACAATTGAGACATTTGCAATGCATCTCGCAATTCACTACCGATTTGTTTCACATATCAGGCGAAGAAAATGTAGTTGCTGACCATTTCTCACGAATTGAAGAAATTAACCAAATTGATTATTCTGAAATAGCTCAAGCACAACAAAACGACGAAGAATTGAAAGAACTAATGGAAAATTCATCACTAAAATTCAAAAAGTACTCTATTTCACCGAATATTTCCTTGTATTGCGACATCTCTACAGAAAATATTCGGTCATACATTCCACTAATATACAGACAAGCTATATTCAATCATTACCACAATTTAGCACATCCTGGAGTACAATCAACAGTAAAATTAATCTCAACAAAAGTAATTTGGAAAAAACTCAAAAGTGATGTAGCATTGTGGGCGAAATCTTGTCAGGATTGTCAAAAAAGTAGAGTAACAAGGCACACAAAGTCTCCAATAAGTGAATTTCCGAAAACTGATGAGCGTTTCAGCACTGTGCACATTGATATTGATATTGGAACTTTGCCACAGTCTGAAGGATATTCATATTGCCTCACCTGTATTGACAGATTTACATCATGGGTTGAAGTTATACCACTCAAAAACATCAATAAATTCGACACCAACTGGATTTGTCGTTTTGGAACTCCAATCACTATAATTTCAGACCGTGGAACACAATTTTATTCCAAACTTTTTCATTCATTAGCCAAAGTTGGTGGAGCAAAATTACAACACACAACAAGTTACCATCCTCAAGCCAATGGAAAAATTGAGCGATTCCACCGCGTGCTCAAAGCAGCTATCAGAGCTCAAGGGAAACAGAAATGGACATCGGTGATTCCTACAATCCTTTTAGGACTCCAATGTGCCATAAAAGAAGATGCCCAAGCAACAGTAGCAGAGATGGTACACGGAACAACATTAAAATGACCTCCAGATTTCTTGAACCAATCATTAACACCAACATCAAATCTATCAGTTTTCATTCAACAGTTACGACAACAAATGAACAAATTAAAACCAGTTCCTTCAAAATTTCGAAATCGAGAATCAACATTTATACACGAAGACCTCAGCCGATGCAGCCATGTATTCCTGAGAGTGGACAGAGTCAAGGCATCACTGGACAAACCCTATGAAGGACCCCACACAGTCATACAACGCGCGGACAAATATTTCACACTCAACATAAAAACAAACACGTAAACGTTTCAGTGGATAGACTCAAACCAGCATACATCTTATCTGAAGACAGAGACGAATTTTCAAGCACAAGTAAACACTTAAGAGAACAAAATTCAGATCAACAAGATACTAACGGAACACCATCAGGAGAATTTAACCAAAGAACACGTTCAGGAAGAACTGTACGATTTCCCTCTCGGTTCCTAGAGGAAAATTCCAAGGGGGGAATGAATGTAGGTGCATAATATTTTATTTTTATTGTTTTGGTTCATCTTCATTTCGATTGTTAAGCACCACATGACAAATTCCATCTTAGTTACTTTTTTGTATATAATGAAATTTCAGTCCGAGTTCAAAAATTGTACCAGCTTAATAACTTATTTCACTAATTCATAGGCCGGTACAGTCTTGTCTCTCGTGTGATCCAAAGAATTTCGGTGGTTTCAATCTTCTTTGTCGATTGTTTCCAAGGATTGGAGGTTACAATAAGTCTTTGAAGTGGTTTTTTCTCTCGAGTGATCCAACGAATTTCGGTGTTTTCAACCTTCTTTGTCGACTTTTTCCAAGAATTGGAGGTTAAAATGAGCCTTTGAAGTGGTCTTATCTCTCGAGTGATCCAAAGAATTTCGGTGTTTTCAACCTTCTTTGTCGATTGTTTCCAAGAATTGGAGGTTAAAATGAGCCTTTGAAGTGGTCTTGTCTCTCGAGTGATCCAACTAATTTCGGTGTTTTCAACCTTCTTTGTCGACTTTTTCCAAGAATTGGAGGTTAAAATGAGCCTTTGAAGTGGTCATATCTCTCGAGTGATCCAAAGAATTTCGGTGTTTCCAACCTTCTTTGTCGATTGTTTCCAATAATTGGAGGTTGAAATGAGCCTTTGAAGTGGTCTTGTCTCTCGAGTGATCCAACTAATTTCGGTGTTTTCAACCTTCTTTGTCGACTTTTTCCAAGAATTGGAGGTTAAAATGAGCCTTTGAAGTGGTCATATCTCTCGAGTGATCCAAAGAATTTCGGTGTTTTCAACCTTCTTTGTCGATTGTTTCCAAGAATTGGAGGTTAAAATGAGCCTTTGAAGTGGTCATATCTCTCGAGTGATCCAAAGAATTTCGGTGTTTCCAACCTTCTTTGTCGATTGTTTCCAATAATTGGAGGTTGAAATGAGCCTTTGAAGTGGTCTTGTCTCTCGAGTGATCCAACTAATTTCGGTGTTTTCAACCTTCTTTGTCGACTTTTTCCAAGAATTGGAGGTTAAAATGAGCCTTTGAAGTGGTAATATCTCTCGAGTGATCCAAAGAATTTCGGTGTTTTCAACCTTCTTTGTCGATTGTTTCCAAGAATTGGAGGTTAAAATGAGCCTTTGAAGTGGTCTTGTCTCTCGAGTGATCCTACTAATTTCGTTGTTTTCAACCTTCTTTGTCGACTTTTTCCGAGAATTGGAGGTTAAAATGAGCCTTTGAAGTGGTCTTGTCTCTCGAGTGATCCAACTAATTTCGGTGGTTTCAATCTTCTTTGTCGATTGTTTCCAAGAATTGGAGGTTAAAATGAGCCTTTGGAATGGTCTTGTCTCTCGAGTGATCCAACTAATTTCGGTGTTTTCAACCTTCTTTGTCGAATTTTTCCAAGAATTGGAGGTTGAAATGAGCATTCGAAGTGGTCTTGTCTCTCGTGTGATCCAAAGAATTTCGGTGGTTTCAATCTTCTTTGTCGATTGTTTCCAAGAATTGGAGGTTAAAATGAGCCTTTGAAGTGGTCTTGTCTCTCGAGTGATCCAAAGAGTTTCGTTGTTTTCAACCTTCTTTGTCGAATTTTTCCAAGAATTGGAGGTTAAAATGAGCCTTTGAAGTGGTCATATCTCTCGAGTGATCCAAAGAATTTCGGTGTTTTCAACCTTCTTTGTCGATTGTTTCCAAGAATTGGAGGTTAAAATGAGCCTTTGAAGTGGTCATATCTCTCGAGTGATCCAAAGAATTTCGGTGTTTCCAACCTTCTTTGTCGATTGTTTCCAATAATTGGAGGTTGAAATGAGCCTTTGAAGTGGTCTTGTCTCTCGAGTGATCCAACTAATTTCGGTGTTTTCAACCTTCTTTGTCGACTTTTTCCAAGAATTGGAGGTTAAAATGAGCCTTTGAAGTGGTAATATCTCTCGAGTGATCCAAAGAATTTCGGTGTTTTCAACCTTCTTTGTCGATTGTTTCCAAGAATTGGAGGTTAAAATGAGCCTTTGAAGTGGTCTTGTCTCTCGAGTGATCCTACTAATTTCGTTGTTTTCAACCTTCTTTGTCGACTTTTTCCGAGAATTGGAGGTTAAAATGAGCCTTTGAAGTGGTCTTGTCTCTCGAGTGATCCAACTAATTTCGGTGGTTTCAATCTTCTTTGTCGATTGTTTCCAAGAATTGGAGGTTAAAATGAGCCTTTGGAATGGTCTTGTCTCTCGAGTGATCCAACTAATTTCGGTGTTTTCAACCTTCTTTGTCGAATTTTTCCAAGAATTGGAGGTTGAAATGAGCATTCGAAGTGGTCTTGTCTCTCGTGTGATCCAAAGAATTTCGGTGGTTTCAATCTTCTTTGTCGATTGTTTCCAAGAATTGGAGGTTAAAATGAGCCTTTGAAGTGGTCTTGTCTCTCGAGTGATCCAAAGAGTTTCGTTGTTTTCAACCTTCTTTGTCGAATTTTTCCAAGAATTGGAGGTTAAAATGAGCCTTTGAAGTGGTCTTGTCTCTCGAGTGATCCTACGAATTCCGGTGTTTTCAACCTTCTTTGTCGAATTTTCCCAAGAATTGGAGGTTGAAATGAGCCTTTGGAGTGGACTTGTCTCTCGAGTGATCCAACAAATTCCGGTGTTTCCAACCTTCTTTGTCGAATTTTTCCAAGAATTGGAGGTTAAAATGAGCCTTTGAAGTGGTCTTGTCTCTCGAGTGATCCAAAGAGTTTCGTTGTTTTCAACCTTCTTTGTCGAATTTTTCCAAGAATTGGAGGTTAAAATGAGCCTTTGAAGTGGTCTTGTCTCTCGAGTGATCCTACGAATTCCGGTGTTTTCAACCTTCTTTGTCGAATTTTTCCAAGAATTGGAGGTTGAAATGAGCATTCGAAGTGGTCTTGTCTCTCGTGT
Source organism: Apolygus lucorum (assembly GCA_009739505.2). Taxonomy (NCBI): domain Eukaryota; kingdom Metazoa; phylum Arthropoda; class Insecta; order Hemiptera; family Miridae; genus Apolygus; species Apolygus lucorum. Next base: position 54,086,746 of record CM019177.2, read on the forward strand.
GATCCAAAGAATTTCGGTGGTTTCAATCTTCTTTGTCGATTGTTTCCAAGAATTGGAGGTTAAAATGAGCCTTTGAAGTGGTCTTGTCTCTCGAGTGATCCAAAGAGTTTCGTTGTTTTCAACCTTCTTTGTCGAATTTTTCCAAGAATTGGAGGTTAAAATGAGCCTTTGAAGTGGTCTTGTCTCTCGAGTGATCCTACGAATTCCGGTGTTTTCAACCTTCTTTGTCGAATTTTCCCAAGAATTGGAGGTTGAAATGAGCCTTTGGAGTGGACTTGTCTCTCGAGTGATCCAACAAATTCCGGTGTTTCCAACCTTCTTCGTCGAATTTTTCCAAGAATTGGAGGTTAAAATGAGCCTTTGAAGTGGTCTTGTCTCTCGAGTGATCCAAAGAATTCCGTAGTTTTCAACCTTCTTTGTCGAATTTTCCAAGAATTGGAGGTTAAAATGAGCCTTTGAAGTGGTCTTGTCTCTCGAGTGATCCAACGAATTTCGGTGTTTTTAACCTTCTTTGTCGACTTTTCCCAAGAATTGGAGGTTGAAATGAACCTCTGAAGTGGTCTTGTCTCTCGAGTGATCCTACGAATTTCGGTGTTGTAAACCTTCTTTGTCAACTTTTTCCAAGAATTGGAGGTTGAAATGAGCCTTTGAAGTGGTCTTGTCTCTCGAGTGATCCAACTAATTTCGGTGTTTTCAACCTTCTTTGTCGAATTTTTCCAAGAATTGGAGGTTAAAATGAGCCTTTGAAGTGGTCTTGTCTCTCGAGTGATCCAACGAATTTCGGTGTTTTCAACCTTCTTTCTCTACCTTTTCCAAGAAATGGAGGTTAAAATGAACCTTTGAAGTTCGGTGTTTTCAACCTTCTTTCTCTACCTTTTCCAAGAAATGGAGGTTAAAATGAACCTTTGAAGTGGTCTTGTCTCTCGAGTGATCCTACGAATTTCGGTTTTTTCAACCTTCTTTGCCAATTGTTTCCAAGAATTGGAGGTTAAAATGAGCCTTAGAAGAGGTCTAGTCTCTCGAGTGATCCAAAGAATTTCGGTGTTTTCAACCTTCTTTCTTGATTTTTTTCCCAAGAATTGGAGGTTAAAATCTTGTGAGGTTTCTCTCGATTGAATCAACCACGAAACAACAAATTCAACGAATTTTTGTGTTTTCAACCTTCTTTTTCAACTTTTACTAATTTTCTAATTTTCACCAGAGATGCATCGGTCTGGTAGTCATCGATGAAAAGGGGAAGGGGTAATAAGTTTTTCTCACTCAATTATCAAGGATTGTTGATAATATAATAAATATGACCCAGAATCATAGAAATGGAGTATGTTTAACTTATATCTCCTAATAACTATGTAAAAACTGTATTAAGAAGTTTACTAGTGTATATAACCAACAAACCGAAAAGCATTGTATTTATGCTCAATGGAGAAAGTGCTTTTCTTGCGTTTTAGTTCATAAGCATATTCATGTTTCAAATATCGAGGGTTGCCTGGCAGAAGTGACCAAGTGACTGGAAACAAATTTTAGCTGCGTAGGTAGCACTTGGTCATTTCTGCCAGGAAAATGCAAATCGGATACAAAAGGGGTGGATCGGGGTACTGGAAAGGGCATTTGAGCCCTTTATAGTTCCTTTATCATGGAGTTAACAATACTAGCATGTTGAGCAGGCTTACGAGATATATGAAGCGTTAAAACCTCAATTTCGGGAAAAAATGGACTTGGTCACTTCCGCCAGTCAACCCTCGATATGTTTGTAAGTAGGTATGATATTTCTTCCAATAATTACATTTTTGTATTACATTTCAGGTAAGCCTGAGTTACCAGAGATATTCTCGGAAACATATCTCGAGTTGGAGAGTCCATAGATTCGTGAGTTTACCTTACGGTAGTTTCGAAACAGTTAATAAATAAATGCTAGAATAACATTGTAACGCAATTGTTTATAATCTTTGAACCATTGACGATCCCTTTTGAGCAACATCTCAGACCAGTAGGAAGTAGGTGCGCTCTGATTGGTGAACAAGTCTTGGAAGTTGGAAATTCTACCTCCTTACTTGCTTGGGACCCAGCCTTCCTCCCCTGTTCTCTCCTGGCTGAATCTCCCTTAGCCACTCGCCAAATTCTGTCAATATTTCAATTAAGAACCAATAGCTGCTCTCATCTCAAAGTTTCGTTCATGGTGTCAATACTTACTGTCGGATAAAATTCGAGCGTTAGCGTTAGTAAGCGTTACTGCACCCAAGACTTTGCAAAGGATCTTCCCTCATGGCAATATTACAGCGCTTGATAGTCAGTGAAAGAAAAATTCTTTATAAACTGCAATCTCTAATGAAAATTGAAAAACAAAATTTTCAATTTAAAAAAAAAATCTCTGAAAGATTTTGAAAAGACGTTGATCAATATTCCAGTAGTTCATAATTGAGGGAAAAAGTCTTCTCGGCCCGAGTTTGCTGAAGAGAAAAATTGACCTCTAACTTCTATTTTTTACATCGTGTTTTCTTCCACTCTGCGAATAAAATTTTTTCAAGTACTCAATAGAAGCGCAATCGGCGTATTCATCTCTCCATTTACAGTAGGAAAACTTGTCTCTAAACCTCGGCAAGGTTGTTTCTCGCAAATCATTTTCTGGTTCGTTCACCACGAATTAATGGTTATAGTCTTCTGATATTATCTTTCACCTGGGGATTTTTTCCTCAGGGAGTGAAGGTTGTTCCAGCGATACCCGTTAGAAGATCCGCATTTGCTCAACTACCAAACGAATTTTTTTTTAAAGATTTTGAAGCGGAAGTTCAATAGTAATGACGAAATATGAGGCGAATTGAGCAAAACGTCCAAAGTGCGTCGGTTCTGCGTTTTCCTAGCTGTACCTGCAACTACCCACTTCCTCCTGTAAGATTCTTTTTGTTCTTCCTCCACATCGCGTCGACATGGTCCGGTGATCAACAAGATGTCGATGACCTCTCTGAACAACAAGCTACGGGAACCGTTGATTAATTACCTGTCATTAAAACTTTAATACGCGCCGCACCATAACAACACGTATTCACTTGATGGGAGGAATGGAGGTCTCACGAGGGCTTATAAAGGGGACAGGACCTCTAATGCTCTAGGTGGCACCAACTGCACTTGATTTCACGAGTATCGGGTTGTAGGCCTGGGAGGGGAAACTGATCAAAACATTTTATGGAGGATTTTCCCTGTACGTAGTGAGGCCAGATGTACTATTTTTGCCTGTGCTGACTTCTGACACATGCTACTTCTGTACGAACACTCATAAATGCCATAAATTTACTAATTTTCGGAAAAATTACCCCCTCATTAGGAAACTGAATTCAAATATCATATGTAGATGTTACTTCGTCGTGCAGAATTTTTCTGATGATGAGAAAAGGTCACAACGTAGTTTGAAATTCGTTGTTTCTTGATTACTGACTATGATGTAGTACGCCATGATTGGCTCCGACGTTTTAGTGTTTGAGGAGTTCCATCTTTCACAAGGAGTAGGTACTGATAAATAAATAATAGGTATGTATGAATATATTATGAAAGTAGTCTAACTAAAAAAAGTCTGCCTAGCGGGTGTGGCACATAGCTTCCTCGTATCCATAACCCGATTGTATAGATGATCCGATGTACAGTAGTTAATCTCGAAACATCAATTTCTAAGTACCTTCCACTCCCCTCATAGGGCACTACACGCTAATCTGTACAATCCTGAGAAATTTCTACGAAATCGGACCAGAAATGTAGAATTTATGGCTGCGACAATGATTTAACGTTTGCGCATGCGCAGCGGCTACTATCAGTCCGGGGGTGATGATTATAATAGGAGACCATTTACACGCCAATCTGAAAAATACTAAAAAAATTCATCAAATTCAGATGAAAAAATTTTTCATTTAACATTTAATGTAAGTAAGTGTTATGGCTGTTACAAGGGTTTTACGTTTGCGCATGCGCAGAGGCTACCGTCAATTTTAAGGCCTTGATTTTCATTGGAGGCCATCTACTACCTAATACGCTTAATCCCTGAAAATTTCATCGAAATCGGTTGAGATAATATCTCTACATGAGAGATAATATTCTACATATTATGTAGAAGTTACGGCTGTTGCCATGACATAGGCTTTCATGACAGACAGACAGACACGGAACCAAAATTGTTCAGAAAGGTCTAAAACGTAAAACGCGAGAGGAAATTTCGATTTTGGAGAATTTTGAAAAATTTGTGTACCACTACTTGAAATGGGTCGTAACCATTGCAATATCTTCTTTCTCTTCGAACATTCGTTAGACGTTCGAGAGAGGTGAGCTTTTCGATGGCCCTTCAATTCCAAACCTCTTACGTCCTTTTCCCACCTAAATCAAAAACGTTCTGCCCGGGTATATGTAACGCCGAGAAGGAACCACGATATTGGAAAATGCATTCATCACCTCACTACACCTACTTTGATAAATGATTTGGGGCTAAATACCGAACCCAAGATATGAAATACATCTGGAGTTTTTATTGTAAGTAATAATAGGGCGTAAGAACGAGGTTACAAGGGGAGCGGGATAACTCGACCCGCGCCAACCATTTCTCATCTTCCCTTTATATTTTCTGTCATGGCGATATTGACCAAGCCAGTCTTATCTATTCTTAACGCGCTACCATTTTTTCCCCTCCGCCGTATTGCTCGCTTTCGCTTTTATTTCTCAGGACACGCTGCGAAGATGAACAAAAAGGAAAGTTAATCAAAACCAACCGATGTTCAAACTTTGGACTGTTGTAAGATTTCTAGTGTGATTGGATCATAATTTCTATTTCTTGCAGAGGTCAATTCGGGTTCAGCGTGATGAGTTACGTAGAAATCGATACTTAGTACTTAACTCTTCTTGGCTTGGTCCAGACAACAACGAACCAGCTCAGGAAACATTGAAAAGTGCATGTCGAGGCAAAAATCCTTGATGCAGCTATTAGCCCAGTAAATAGAGGGGTCCGAGCTTGCAAAAATGGAACAAGAGATTTTTTCTAGTTTTGTATAGTGTGATTATAGAGAAACCAAGTTTTCGACCTCGAAAGCCCTTGGAAAAACTTTTGGTGGGCTAAAAACCACGAAATTTTCGGACTTTTTTCAGTTTTTCTCTTTTTACGTCAGAGCGACGCAACATAGCGAAATATTTACTATATATACATAATGAAAGATCATTAAATTCTGCGTCCAATGAACTGTTCGAACTTTAAATAGAGAATTTTACAACGGTCACAATTGACAGTCAAAAAACATCAATTTTTACCAAAATCTCTAAAAACCGAGAAATCCCCACTTTGAATGTGTTCTATCATTACAACATCAATATTAATCGAAACCACTCTCCCTAAAAGTTGTAGAGCATCTATCAAAGAGTTCAAAAGCACAAAAATTTGAAATTTGTTCAATTTTGGAATATTTCAACTCTCGAAACCCTGAATTTAGAAAATTCAATATTTAAAAAAGAAACTTTGAGAATTTCGAATTTTAGAAATGTCAATACCTCACGCCCCTACAGAATCAAAATCAAATTAATTGTAGCAAATCGGGACAAAAACGAAAATTTGGCTAAATTCATGGGAAACTGAATCATTGAGTGCTCCTTTTCAATTTTTTCACATTTTTCTCCGCCCATTTTCTTATTTTGATTCCCTAAGGGCATCAATTCTCTAAGGGCATGTATTATTGTTATCTTCAAATTCGAAATTTCCAAATTTCATCACCAATTAAAAACGCTGCAAATTATTACACAATGGTTTATTATTTTTAATCTTTCTATATAGATCACTCGTCTGCAAAGCTACCAACCATTCAACATGAAGAAAAACATCGATCGCATTTCGGTCTGCTTTAATTTGAACGGAGATTAGTCCTCTTTTGCGATTCACACTCGTGTTTCTGATTTATCGTACGTCCAAAAGTTAAATTCTCGTAGTGAGCGAACGGTTTGTCCTACAGAGCTCCGGGTGGTCTCAAAAAATTCTAAAAATCCGATAGAATCTCAAATTGAAGGAAAAACAATACCTTTACATCGAAATGTTTTGAGTTAGGGCGTTTTGAAAATTTCAAAATTGATTTTGGAACCCTTAGAAGTGACCTACATCAACCAAAATCTTCGGGGCACAACTAGACCCCAAATGGAGCCTTCATACCAAATTTCATCAAAATCAGTCAATGCTAAGTGGTAAAAGTGCCGCGTACGGCGGACGGCGGACGGACGGCCAAATTTTTATTCGATTTTTGGATTCTACGTAACTTGAAACGTAAACCATAAAATTTTGAGGGGTGTTACAATTTTTTTTCTTGGTCGATTCCAAAGGTTCATTATTGAAAATAATAAACCAAAATGTTGCAATTTTGATGCTTTTGCAATTTTGACAAGTAAAATGAGAACGTTTATCAAATCCAGAAAAATTTGGCTACAAAATGACAGTTAAAGAGAGATTTTAGTAAATGGTGTCTCATCCAAACATGATTATTATAATACATGGTAAATTCGGAGGTAGCGCAAGATTTACTGTAAAAATCTCCCATCAGAAATTGAAAAATTCTCATACTTTAAAAATGGCTGAAATTGGTTAAATAATGTATTTGAGATTTTTCTTATTCGCATCAAGAATGGGACTTTTACAAAAAACATTCTTACTGGATGAAATTAACCGAATACATTAATCAAGCACACTTCCAAAGGTACTGTAATCGGTTACTTGAATGTATTCAGGTAATTGAGAGTTATCGATACACCCGATATTCTTGGCGACCTACGTAGGGACCTTATTATGATGAAGGATCGCTGTGAATTGGCGTCGAGTGAGAACATAGACTTATCATTAGGCACCACTCTTTCTCCATTGCGGCCGGACAGGCTATGAAAGAAAATCTGGAAGGAGAACTTTTGGCGGGGGTACACCCGTTGCTAAAGTATCCCCCCGAAGGGAGCACTTCACTCCATCACCGTTTTCCCTGTACATCACTTTGATTTAAGCCCTTGGCTCTGTTATAACGGATTTTCCCCAGGCTCGTACCCCGGAGCCTCCTCCGCTATTTTTCTCACTTCTTTGATATATTCACGGGTGGTAGCCTTACCGGGGATTACCATCTTGAAATATAGTCGGCAAGTCCTAGCAACGTCGGGTTTATCCGTATTACTTGTGTCTGCCGCACGATTCTATTAGCATAGTTTCTCGACGATTTTATCCATACCTAACAAAATAGGTTACTTATTTATATGAAATTATTTGTTTTGAAAATTATTGATTACGGATTATTTATCATTATAACTTGGGAACTAGATGGCAAAAGTCGATGGTAATAAGCGCAGGATTGTGTAACGAATTATAGAAACTAATTTTGGTAATGCATCATAAAAACCAATTTTATTAACACATTTGATAAATCAATTCTAGTAACGAAATATAGAAACCAATTTCGTAAGCCAATTATAATAACCAATTTCAGTTTTAAAAAGTCTTCCAAGTGGGTGTGGCACATAGCTTCCTTGTATTCATAACCCAATTGTATAGATGATCCGACGCATAGTAGTTAATCTCAAAACATCAATCTCTAAGTACCTTCCACTTCCCTTTAGGGGACTCCACTCGTGAACCCTCACAATCTCTGTATATTGTTGGTGTTCTCGCAACTTCGACCCAAGCTTTTATTCGCTCTGTGTTTACATTTATTTGAGTGGAGTGTCGTGCAAGAACTTGTGGTGTTTCTCGTCAGCTAACGCGTCCCCCCCCCCCCCCATCATCACCTTCCGGCCAACGCTTTGGGCAGACCTCAGTGCGTATGAAATCCTCACAGGACCACCTTCACGTCGAAAATACGAACTCTTTCGCCATTTTCTTCGCGCATTCCTGTTGCTTTTTCTAAAGCCGTTCTGCCTTTGTGGAAGAAACTACCTACGGTGTACCATCTCCATCCTCTCATCCACCGAAGTCGACGTAAGTACAGGAAGCGATGGCACCACCAAGAGTATCCCATATATTCGTTCATTTGGCTGATCATAAACTCATTTCTTCTACAGCTCCTTGGGAAACCGGATCCACCTACGGTTCTTCATCCAATTTTGACCACTCCTATTCTGAGGCTCTTCGTACCTACTCGCCAGCTGCTGTCGTCACCACCAAACCTGCAGCACTGCAGGTCCGTAAGCCTGCATTGAGGACGACCGCTGGTGAGCTTCGGATCCTTCCAGAATCAGGATCCCGTGTCTGGCCGCGTTCTCCCATAAGGTCGGCTCTTCCCTTTTTATAAAATTCAAAATATTAGGAAACCAAGACATTCCTAACTATAACCAAAATTTCAGTAAGCATCGTTTTTTTTTTTTTTTACACCATTTATAACTGGAGCTCCATAGGTTTTCTTTCATACTTTATACATTTCTACAAATATAAACTTTTGTACCTATTCAAAAACTTGCATCAGAACTCACCAGTTTATTTCAGAACCCAGTCACCAGTTTCTCCTTCCACAACGATCTAGAGTGAAAGATCTAGGTATTCCTATAATTCTATTTCTTTCAAAAACATTTTGGTAGCTCGAGCGTGGTTCACTTTTGTGGAGGAAACTTTTAAAATAAACTGGTGAGCAAATAGGTACAAGTTTTTTGGAATATATTTATTGTATTTCACAATTTCTACCTATTCGTATTTCTATACGTTCATATTTCTTTTCTTCGCGTATTTCTATACGTTCATATCTCTTGTCCTTCACGTATTTTTATACGTAGGTACACATTTCTTCTACCACACGTATTTTTATACGTACTTACTCGTTGATATCTCTATATCAATAATTCATTATCCTCAACTATTTGGTATTTTCACAATTTTTATTGTGAAAGTGAAATATTAGCCTCATTTTATAGGTACCTAAATTTAAGATTAATAGGTATCTACCATTAATCAATCTTTTCTATTCACAAGTTTTTGTGACTTGTGAGGTATTTTTCGACATTTTAAAGTACCTATTTTATGTCAACTGGGGTGTTGTTGCGAGTTTCATTCTATTTTTAGAATTTTTATTGAATTTCGTTTCAAACCTCATTCCTACCTTTGCCTATCCTTTCGAAAATTCCCGCACCTTTTTCACCATGGACGCTGCTACTAAAGCTGAATTCACTAAAAAGGGAGCCGTTATCCGTAAATCCATGTTGTTATCTGGAAAGGAAGTTCTTCGAATAAATGAAGTGGGTATTCAAGCTGTCACTGAACCTGGGTCGCGTGATATGTTCAAGGGAATGTTTAGAACCATTGAAAAACACCTAAACACTTTCGAAGAATATTACCAGAAATTACTGGTGCTGTACGACGAATATGATCAGCTTACGGATTTTCCATCAAAACATGATTCTGATAATAGGTCTAAGATTCTCGATAGTTATTATCAAGCTCACGCCAATTTCGAAAAATTGTTCAACGTAACTGAATCATCAGCTGGAGCATCCAACGTTACCATACAGGATTCACGATCTTCGAGAAATTTACCCAAAATTGATCTTCCTAAATTTAATGGTAGTCAGATCACGGAATGGCCCAAATTCCGTGATACCTTCACTTCCTTGGTACGTCTAGATGATTCATTGACGGTAATGGAAAAATTCCATTACTTGGTCACCTCTGTTAGTGGTAATGCTGCTTCTCTAATCAATCATTTACCATTATCGGAAGCAAATTTCGAAGTCGCTTGGAACGCTTTGAAAGACGTGTACGATAACAATCGTATTATAGCCAATACCTATCTCAACAATATATTGTCTTTTCGTCCGCAACAGAGCAAGCCTACACACGAGTCTTTACAAACATTTTTGACTAAAATTTCAGACAACATCTCTGCCCTGAAATTATTAAATATTGAACGTGAGTCGGATTTCCTACTTTTTCATATGGCAATTCGTTGTTTGGACCCTGTAACTCGTCAAAAATTCGAAGTAGCTCATAAAAATGTAAATTTTCCGACTTATGACATTTTGACTAAATTTGTTCGAGAACATAGCATTGCATTACAGTTAGCAGAAAATACGAATAGCAGTAATTCAGAAGGTCATTCATTTTATGATAACTCAAATGATAAATTTAAACAAAAACAAAAGTTTAAAACTGCTGCAAAACCATCATTGCTAGCTAGTTCCGAATCAAAACAGTCATTCAAGTCTGAAATATCATCAAATTGTCCAATTTGTAAAGAAAATTCTCATCCTGTTTCGAAATGTTCGAAATTGTATTCGATCACTCCAAATCAAAGATTGAATCTTCTGAGAAATTGGAAAGGATGCAAAAATTGCTTATCTTCATCTCACAACACACATTCTTGTCCGTCAAAGTGGTCATGTAGGTTGTGTAATCATCGTCACAATACAATGTTACACATTGAACCTTCAGGTACCAACTCCGCATCTGGCGCTTCGGAACAACCCAAACAATCAACTTCTAGCGGAACAACTCTTAGTTCAACTTCACATAATGAGGTCAATGTTTTACTTGGAACTGTAGTGGCAGAAATATTAGACGTTCAAGGTCATTATCAGCCAGTTCGAATCGTTGTCGATTCTGCGTCTCATTATTCATTCATCACCCAAAAATGTATTAACAAATTGGGGTTGACAAGTAAATATTGTCCCAAGAAAATCAGTGGTATTGGACAGACTTTATTTGATGGAATAAAGGGTCAAATATTATGTACTATAAAACCTCGTAATAAAATAACTCCACAGTTACATGTTGATGCTTTGGTAGTGAAGAACATCACTTCATATCTTCCTACCGTTCCCGTTCCAAACTACATCTTCTCAAAGTATGTCAAATTTGAGTTAGCCGATCCAAAGTTTTGGGAACCGTCTTCAATTGACTTTTTACTTGGAGGAGATTTATTCAGCGAGATTTGGAAAGGTTCGCCAATTACTATAAAGGACGACTTTCCAAAACTATTCGAATCTATATTCGGATATATTGTCATCGGGAAATACGCTGACTCTTCACCTCCCGTTGGCACATCACTCATGATTTCTTCATGCAAACCAGATGATTTGAATGCAAATTTGACCCGTTTTTGGGAATTGGAAGAGCCTTCAATTTCAAAGGTTCCACTTTCTTCCGATCAATCTGAATGTGAGGATCATTTCCGAAATACTCATTATCGCACAGAAACGGGACGATATGTGGTTAAGCTTCCATTTAAGCACGAACCACCCGTATTTTCCAACATTTCTGCTATAGCCTTGAAGCGTTATCGCAATTTGGAAATAAAATTGGATTCAAATTCTGAATTTAAACAGCAATATTCAGATTTCATGACAGAATACGAGAATTTGCAACATATGGCTCCCACGAATGAGTCTGCTAAATTTGTAATACCACATCACGGTATTTTCAAAATTGATCGTGGTAAAAATAAATTGCGTGTTGTTTTTGACGCGTCTGTCAAAACAACAAAGGGTTCTTTGAATGACAGTTTACATGTCGGACCCAAACTTCAAAATGACATACGCACTATTCTTTTGAATTTTCGAATTCATCCTATGGTTTTCGTCACAGATATAGTGAAGATGTATCGCCAGATCATTGTTGATCCAGCTGATCGTACATATCAGCATATATATTGGCGATCTAACACTGCGAAACCTATCGAACAATTTCAATTGAATACCCTGACTTATGGACTTGGATGTTCGCCATTCTTGGCTCTTCGAGTAATTCATCAGTTGTGTCTAGATGAAGGACACGACTTTCCCAAAGCAGCTAAAGTCCTAGTACAATCTTCGTATATCGATGATATAGCTGCAGGTGCTCGATCAGTTACTGAAGCACTGGACTTACAACAGCAACTCATAGGAATTCTCGAACGTGGAGGCTTTAAGTTGAGCAAATGGGCAAGTAATTGCAACCAATTACTTCAAGCTGTTTCTCAAGATGATAGTTCTACAGAATCATCGATTTCTCTTCAAGAGAGTGATGATATCTCTCTCAAAATACTCGGACTACAGTGGGACCCGAAAACGGATCAATTCTCATATTCAATTGCCGTTCCAACAATCGTTTTCACTAAAAGGGGTATTTTGTCTGCAGTGTCAAAGATTTATGACCCGCTTGGCTTCCTGTCTCCTTCAGTCATTGTGATGAAGAGCGTAGTGCAAGACTTGTGGAAAGAGCAAGTAGGCTGGGATCAACCCATACCTACAGAAATTGAAGAAAAATGGTCAAGTCTAGTAACTCAACTGGAATTTTTCTCGCAAATCAAAATTCCGCGCTATGTATGCTCTGAAGGAATCACCCAGTATAGAATTGTTGGGTTTTCGGATGCCTCGTCAAAGGCGTATTGCGCAGCCTTGTATTTGCAGATCATATGTTCGACAAAAATTTCATCTCAGCTTCTCGTCGCCAAAACGAAACTAGCACCAGTGAAGCAGATTTCCATCCCTCGTCTTGAGCTGTGTGCAGCACTCTTGCTGGCCAGAATATATGAAGCGACTTCGTCATTCATTGAGAACCTTCCACATGAAGGCTTACCTTCAAAATTCTTTTCCGATTCGTCCATAGTTCTAGGATGGATCAACACGCCATCCTACAAACTCAAAACCTTTGTAGGTAACAGAATTACGGAAATCAATAACTTGACTCCAGCAGAATCGTGGAGTCATGTTCAATCCGAATTGAATCCGGCAGATTGCGGATCCAGAGGTTTACCTCCTGAAAACCTCATCAAGTTCCAACTATGGTGGAGTGGACCACATTGGTTGAGCCTTCCAGAAGATTTATGGCCATCCAGTTCTCCACAAATCCCATCAGAACTTCCGGAAATGACTTCTTATAAAACCACAATGGTTACAATCCAGGATCAACATGATTTCATCAAATGGATGTCACGTTTCTCGTCATTTCTCAAACTTCTACGATCTGTAGCGTGGATGAAGAGGTGTATCAAAAACAGACAAACTGCCAAGATAGGTGGTTCAAAGAAGACGGGAGCATATACCTTCGCAGAACTTGAAGACGTCCGTTGGATTTGCATCAAAGCAGTGCAGTCTCATTTCTTCTTCAACGGAGATTCCTCTAAGCTTCAATCAGCGACTGACAAGTTCATCAAGCTTCAGCCTTTCATGGATTCTCATGGCATTTTCCGCGTTGGAGGTCGGTTGAGACATGCGAATCTTCCTGATAACCAGAAGTACCCTGTTCTTCTTCCTGTCGGTGCACACTTCACCAAGTTACTTGTGGATCACTATCACAAGATTTACCTTCATCCAGGGCCCAGCACACTACAAGCTCTCATACAAATCAAATATTGGGTGCCATCACTTAGAAGATTAGTGAGGCAAAGGACTTTTTATTGCTTGAAATGTTTCAAATCCAAAGCAAAGGGTAATACTCCCATCATGGGTGACCTACCCCCCTGCCGCCTTCAGGGTGGGCGGGCTTTCATCCAAGTTGGCGTGGATTTCGCCGGTCCTTTTGTCATGAGAGACTCCTTACGACGTAAAGCTCATTTGAGCAAAATATATTTATGCATTTTTGTATGCATGGCTAGCAAAGCTGTCCATTTAGAAGCGGTAACCAGCCTCACATCTGAAGCATTCCTTGCCACACTTTCACGCTTCACATCTCGTCGAGGGTTTCCCAATGAAATATTCTCGGATTGTGGACTTAATTTCGTAGGAGCAGCCAACCAACTGAAGGAGTTCATAGAGTGGTACAAAGAATCTACGACTCAAGACGCCATTTGTGACTTTTGTACCAAATATGACTTCAAATGGAATTTCAACCCTCCTCATAGTCCCAACTTCGGAGGTCTTTGGGAAGCTGGGGTGAAGTCGAGTAAGGTGCTGCTGAAGAAGATAGCTGGAGACTCGCCGATGACTTTTGAAGAGTACAGTACTCTCTTCTCCAAGATAGAGTCGATCCTCAATTCGAGGCCTCTATGTCCTTTATCCACAAGCCCTGAAGAAACCAATTATTTATCTCCAGGACATTTCCTTATTGGTAGGCCACTATTGGCTTTGCCTGAACCATCACTTCACGATCTTCCAGATAATCGTCTTTCCCGCTGGCAAGTTGTCAAGAAGATGTCGGATCAGTTCTGGAATCGCTGGCGTTTCGGAGTATTTGCACACCTTGCAAGGAAGAGCAAAGTGGCATCGGAAGACTCCAAACCTTCAAGTTAACGATCTCGTTTTGTTGAAAGGTGACACTCCTTCAATGAGCTGGCCGCTAGCCAAAGTGACTTCGGTGCATCCAGGCGCTGATGGAGTCACTCGAGTAGCAACAGTCCAGACAACTACTTCTTCGCTCCGGCGTTCTGTGTCCAAGCTTATACCTCTTCTTCCTCTTACCTCCTCTCCTTATGATTCCTCTTTGTAAATTTTGAAAAATTTAGGTGGGCGGTATGTTCTCGCAACTTCGACCCAAGCTTTTATTCGCTCTGTGTTTACATTTATTTGAGTGGAGTGTCGTGCAAGAACTTGTGGTGTTTCTCGTCAGCTAACGCGTCCCCCCCCCCCCCATCATCACCTTCCGGCCAACGCTTTGGGCAGACCTCAGTGCGTATGAAATCCTCACAGGACCACCTTCACGTCGAAAATACGAACTCTTTCGCCATTTTCTTCGCGCATTCCTGTTGCTTTTTCTAAAGCCGTTCTGCCTTTGTGGAAGAAACTACCTACGGTGTACCATCTCCATCCTCTCATCCACCGAAGTCGACGTAAGTACAGGAAGCGATGGCACCACCAAGAGTATCCCATATATTCGTTCATTTGGCTGATCATAAACTCATTTCTTCTACAGCTCCTTGGGAAACCGGATCCACCTACGGTTCTTCATCCAATTTTGACCACTCCTATTCTGAGGCTCTTCGTACCTACTCGCCAGCTGCTGTCGTCACCACCAAACCTGCAGCACTGCAGGTCCGTAAGCCTGCATTGAGGACGACCGCTGGTGAGCTTCGGATCCTTCCAGAATCAGGATCCCGTGTCTGGCCGCGTTCTCCCATAAGGTCGGCTCTTCCCTTTTTATAAAATTCAAAATATTAGGAACCCAAGACATTCCTAACTATAACCAAAATTTCAGTAAGCATCGTTTTTTTTTTTTTACACCATATTATAACTGGAGCTCCATAGGTTTTCTTTCATACTTTATACATTTCTACAAATATAAACTTTTTGTACCTATTCAAAAACTTGCATCAGAACTCACCAGTTTATTTCAGAACCCAGTCACCAGTTTCTCCTTCCACAACGATCTAGAGTGAAAGATCTAGGTATTTCTATAATTCTATTTCTTTCAAAAACAGTTGGAAAATGTAGAAGTCATGGCTGTGTATGATAATGTATAGGGTGATAGCTTGGATTACTACAAGTACCTATACTATCGCCAAAGATAACTCGAAGGACCACCTCCAGGAGGGAGGAAAGATAAGATGTGGTAGAGCAGTGATAGGTAGCTAAATTGATGAATGATAGATTTGATGATGAAGATTAATGATGTTAAGATAGATAAAATGATGATATAGGATTGATAGATGAGATTGATAGACTATGATAGATTATGATACAAGTACCTACTCACAATAATGAAAAAACGTCTGCCAAGTTGGGTGGGCAGTATAGCTTCCTCACTCATTGTAACATGGACGTATAGAATCAGTTGGCGAAAAACAGGAGAGGAAATGGCCTTGGAGCTCACTCAGCTGATCAGTGACCACTCAGGCACCTTCAGCATTCTCCATTGACCCTGCCTCTCAAATTTCAGCTTCCTGCGTTCAACAGGAGAGAAAATGGCCTTGGAGCTCACTCAGCTGATCCGAAGGTGCTGAAATTTATAGGGGACCGTCTAGGACCTGACCCGCACAATCCCTGAAAATTTCATCAAAATCGGACCACAGGTTAGTATAGTTTTGCCCGGGACAAGGATTGACCACAGACAGACAGACAGACCGACAGACAGACAGACAGACAGACAGACAGACACGGAACCAAAATTGTTCGGGAAGCTCTAAAACGCAAAAAGCAAGTGGAAATTTTGATTTTGGAGGACATTTTTTTTTTCACTTCTTTCACGAACACAAAGCTTCCCTACCTTCGGTAGTGAGGAAGCAACAAGCGGGTGTGGCACATAGCTTCCTCGTATCCATAACCCGTTTGCATAGATGATCCGATGCATAGTAGTTAATCTCAAAACACCAATCTCTAAGTACCTTTAACTACTCTCATAGGGGACCATCTACACGCTAATCAGGACAATCCTAGAAAATGTCATCAAATTCGGATGAAAAATGTAAATGTTATGGCTGTTACAAGGATTTTACGTATGCGCATGCGCTGAGGCTTCTGTAAATTTCAAGGCCTTGATTTTCATTGGGGACCATCTACAACCTAATCCGCGTAATCCCCAAAAATGTCATCGAAATCGGGTAAAAAATGTGGAAGTTATGGCTGTTACAAGGAATTCACGTTTGCGCATGCGCAGCGACTAATATCAGTCCGGGGGTGATGATCTTCATTAGGGACCATCTACAACCTAATCCGCATAATCCCTGAAAGTTTCATCGAAATCGAGTTGAAAATGTGGAAGTTATGGCCGCTACAAGGAAATTCACGTTTGCGCATGCGGAGTCGCTTCTATCAGTCTGAAGGTGATGATTTTCATAGGGGACAATCTAAATACTAATCTGTAACTTTCCAGAAAATTTCATTGAATTCGGATGGAAAATGTTGAAGTTATGGCCGTCACAAGGAATTCACGTTTGCGCATGCGCAGTCGCTTCTATCTGTCCGAGGATGATGATTTTCATAGAGGACCGTCTACACACCAACCCGCACAATCCCTGAAAATTTCATATAAATCGGACAATAACTTCGTATAGTTATGCGCGTTACAAGGAATTCATGACAGACAGACAAACAGACAGATAGACAGACAGACAGACAGACAGGCAGACACACAGACACGGAACCAAAATTGTTCAGAAAGGTCTAAAACGCAAAACGCGAGTGGAAATTTTGATTTTGGAGAACTTTTCTTTTTCGTCCTTGAAAAGTGAAAACAAAGCTTCCGCTACCTTGGTAGACTCGGAAGCAATAAGGTGTCAGGTAGGTTAATTGAAAACAACTATATTGATGAAGCATCAACAATACTCAGTTTATTGATAGAAGTCCAATGGCTCAGAGTGTTCAGGAATTTTGGTAGGTACCTATCTCAACTGGTAAGAACCCTAAAGTGGCCACTTAAGACTAGAGAAACCGAATGTTAGGTATTAGAGAAAAAGCAAATCTACTTGTCTCATCTGAGGGTTAGATTTCCTTTTCATTGATGCAGTTGTATCCTGGGTGAGGGTAATCCAGTCCTCCAGAGGTTGGCCACCAAGGTAGAGAGCACCAGCTCAAGATTCATCAGCACTCCAAATGCAGGATACGATGGTGATCCCAGGTATAAAGGGATATCCAAGAGGATTCAGTTTGTCCAATCCTCCAAGTCTAACCTCAAATCCCAGTTGCAGTGATCAGTTCAGAAGATGCAGGAGAACTCACTCAATTAAATTCACAAAAAACTTTGGATGGATGGTAAATACTCAACTTGATAATTTCAAACTATAAAAAGGTAGAAACAGGGCTAGTTTTTTTTTTTTAGATGCTAGCACATGGGCTCACAGAAGGGAAGTGTGCAAGATGGCTTCCAAGAAAATGTAGCTGGATTTTCAGTAAATTAAACTGGCAACAGGTGATATTAAAAAGTCTCAACCTTGACAGGTGAAAACAAAGCTTCCTCTACCTTGGTAGATTCGGTAGCAATAATGGGGGGGTTGCGCCTGATTTTTTTTCAAAATTCTTCACTTTTTGGATGAGTAGGTAGATATTTTTCGATGACTTTTCAAAGTTTCGAATGTTTATGACGTCACGCGCCCCTCCCGCCTGGGCTGTGAAGTCATAAAAATTCGAAACTTTGAAAAATCATAGAAAAAGGTCTTCTCGTGCTAGAACTTTTTAAATTTGTGGATCCATTGTAGGCTAATTCCTAATTCAGGCTTTTAAATTTTTTGGAGTTAACGGGGTCCTAGTCGGTCGCCGTTCGTTCCTCGTTCCGGGTCAGTATTTCCCTAAACTGGGAGGGCTCTCGAATCGGAGCAAAATCGCGCTATCGGAAGGAGATAAATTGGTTATCTAATAAAATCTCGTTTGCCAGTGCCCACATTTTGCTGTTCGTCCGATGTTGATGAAATTATAGGGGGCAGCCCATAGGAAAATTGGGATCAGTCCTGGAAACTCCATCAAAACCAGACCATATATTTTTGACATTTTCAGGTCTTTGCTTTGGCACATGAACTGAAAAATCGTCACGAAAACTAAGCAAATCTTGCTCACGCGACCAATAAATGAAATAGACTCACTGTGTTGCGTAGAGAACAATCAACAACCTTACATTTTGCTTTGGCACATGAACTGAAAAATCGTCACGAAAACTAAGCAAATCTTGCTCACGCGACCAATAAATAAAATAGACTCACTGTGTTGCGTAGAGAACAATCAACAACCTTACATTTTGCTTTGGCACATGAACTGAAAAATCGTCACGAAAACTTTGATGCGTTGTTGTCAACAAAAAACAACCTAGTTGTTGTCAACAAACTTGTTGTGTAGTGGTTGACATGAAAATGTCCCAATGTGTTGCAGACTCGTATGCAAGCATTTAATTATCATTTGAGGTCAATTTTTTTAATCTCTCAGACAGGAAAGGAAACAACGGAAGATATTCAATAAATCTAGACATTAAATTTAGATTTTTGAGAACTTTTTTTTGCCCTGCTGCACAAATACAAAGCTTCCTAATGTGCAGTACTTATGAAGAAAAAACTAAACTAGTTGACTTGTTTGTTTTCTTTCTGGTCCTGGAGCTTATTCTTCTTTGAAAGGCCAGGATCAGGAAATTATGGCTGCCACCGTCGTTCGTTTTGTCTCATTTAATCGCAATTACAGCCTCGAAGGCCTCGAACCGTGACAGCAAGTGACCGGGAACCAAGAAAGTTCAAACTCAGAACTTGGGAACAGTTCTGCTTGACCTGTATCGCATTCCATTCAATCGAAGTATCGAATGACGCAACTAAATACCAGAGAACACCTGATTAGTATTTTCAATATGATTCCCTTTCTTTTATTTATTATGGGCTTATTTAACTGATAGCAGAGGAGTCATATTTGAGTAAACTATAATAAGTTCATAGTTGGGAGGTAAAAATAGGCACTCTTAAAACCTCCATGTGAAGGAAAGTCCCCTAAGCTGTAAAATGCATCCATTCCAATATGTTTGTTCTACAATTTTGCCTACTTTTCCGAGCAATAAAGGTGAATGGGATTCAACACAAGCGTTAAAACCGATTTGTTCCGCCGTGAAGTTGTCTAGAAACGGTGGAATAAAATGCAGGCGTTATCGGCTCCTCCGTAATTCAACTATACTTTTCTCCCTCAAATGGAGGTAACCCTCTTTTTTTGTGCAACTGTAATCCCTACTATGGTGTCTGAATGGGGTTTTTGCTATTCAAATCTCTACAATATCTCCAGCTTCATTAGTAATCCAAGCTGGCACCGTGTGCCGGCCCTTTTTTTCTCTCCTCGACCGTTACCCCGCGAGCAGCTCTAATTATCGCGCTTGCGATCTATTGGGCCTTGATTAGCGGACATTCACCCACCAACTCTGCCTCTGCATAATGAGAGAATGTAAGAAGTAACGACCAATTCCGCTAAAAAATTAGATCACCAACGATTAAACCTTAATCAAATCCTCTACACAATTAAACCTCGAATTTTCGCGAAAAAAAACCTGCCATAAATGAATCTTTTTTTTTTCAAAAACGCCAAAAGTGAAATTGATTTTTCTGCAATTTTGGGTTCGTTAGGAGTAGGATACGTTTAAGATAAAAATCCATCAACATACAGTACAAATATTCAACACAAAAACTCGCTCACATGCCATAGTCATTGTGCAATGTACACATTGTACATCCATTAAACATGAAAATTCGTTCTCATGGTTATTCCGTCCAGTAAGTATATATCGATACCTTGAAGCACAAAGGCGCTTTGTCCAAAAACGGAGTTTTGAGAAAAACGCAAAAGAAATTATCACCAGTGCAAAATTCCTAAAATAATGGCTAGACACTAGACTCTTTAATTTCTTCAATAAATTTTCAAGCTATAATCGTCAAGAAGGTCAATAATAGTTTTGTTGAATTTGAGTTTAACTGAAATTGAAAGAAAATAAAAAATCTGGAAGATGGACGGACATAGCACCTTTGTGCTTTAAGGTATCGATATGTTCCACGGAAAATTTGCTCACATGGTCATTTTGCAATGTACATATTTTGCGTACAATCAACATGAAAACTCGCTCTTTGGGTCATTCTGCACGGTGCATAAGTATAGTCGAGCCCAAAATTCGCTCACATGGTCATTCTGCACAGTACATACATCCAAATAAAAAAAATCGCTCACAAGGTCGTTCTGTTCAGTACATTCGCCCAACTCAAATTTTCGTAGACTTAAATTCTCGATTCAGTGACGGTTTTTTTTGACAATTTTATTATTATTATTAATCTTCTTATTCAACAGTTAACAACAATTTCGTTCAACAGTTTACTTCAAACAACCGTTTACTTTTCGTTACTTATCCCTCAAATTGAAGTATTTATCGCGTGTCAGTAAATTGAGAACCAGTGTGTGTGGAAGTTTGTTGTAGAAACCCCAGAGGTGCAGATTACAATAATACCCCCCTCCCCCACCCCTTTTCCCATATCATTTCGCTTAAATACCTTTGTGGTCTGATAAAGTAGACTGGCATTTTTACCAATTTCAACCAATATCATCACTGGTAACTTTTCCTGGATTATCTCGAAAAGTAAAGAAGTGAACTTGTGGGGGGTTCTGAAATAATCGATTCAAATAAGTGTAGAGTTCACTAAAACTTAAACTTAGGGGTTTGGGATATTTATGCATCATATTTATCCACCTAAAAGGTCAGAAGGGTTAACTTGGGCCTCTCATCGCACGTAACTAGAAGACAGTGTTATTGTCGTCTGTAATACACCGTCCCTTCGTAATGGAAATAGGAGAGGAAGCGACTTGGAGAGGAGTGCCTAATAGCGAGAGAGTACGTGCCCCGAGGCAGTTCTTGATATCTGAGAGGACAAGGGATGAATTGTGATCGTCGTAACCCAAATTAGTCTCATTAAACTTTCCAGTCTTGAAGCGAGAGGGATAAACTGAAGTGCCAGTAGAGAAGGCAGAATCCCAACATTGATTTTACTGGGTGTCTTCGCAGTTTGTACCTACTAAACATATTGCAAACGTAATGCACGCGTTCCAGGGGACGTCCCATTGGATAAGCATTCGATCAATTTAAACCAGTTGGTAAGCGATAAAACTGGTTCACTTGATAAAATTTATTTAGTATTTTAGGCAAGATGTAGTGGTCTCTCTCTCCCCCACCCCTCACCATTATCCACCCTAACATTTCTAGCGGCATGGGAGCTTCGAATTCGGAAAGCATTTTAAAATCCATAATTTACGATACCCAACAAGGGAATTCGAGTTCACCCCCCCCCCCCCCCGGGCATCCATATTCAAGGTGAAACACACACAAAAAACACGAAATATGCGATTTATGGTGTCCTGGCACCATGGTGGTACTGAGAATAATCCATGGAAATCCGGAAGTGTTATGAGAATTCAATCTTCTGAAATCTTCAATTTCAAAGCTTGGGTACAATTAATAAACTGTAAATGAACCAAAATATTGAAAATAGGAAATTTTGAGAATATTATCCCCCACCCCCCCCCCCCCCTCCATGCTAATTTTGATACTCTGGTGCCATAGTGTGCAATTTGGAAAATTTCTGAGTCGAACAAAGAAGAAACTGGCAAATTGGTTGGAAATTGAGGCCTGGGCAGAGTTTACAAGATTATGCCCGCAAACACACGTTTTTAAAGCAATACCCCCCCCCCCCTCTTTTCCCCCTTAAAAGGCAAAATTCGAAATTCCAGAAACGTAGTGCACAACTAGATAGATTTCTACGTCGAATAAAAAAAGAACCACGAAAATCGGTTGGAAATTGAGGCCTGGGCAGGGTATACAAGATTACGCCTGAAAACGCACGTTTTTTGAGCATTAACCCCTTCCCCCCACCTTAGAAGGCAAAATTCGAAATTCCGGCGACGTAGTGCACAACTAGATAGTTTTCCGCGTCCAAGAAAAGTATAACAACGAAAATCTGTTGAGAACTAAGGTCTGGGCAGATGACACAAGATTTTGTCACACACACACATACGAACAGACATACACCTGTGGTTTTTGTTTCTCGCGGATTTGGATTCAGAATGGTCTAAAACGGATTAGTGTGTGTGGTTATATTTTATCTGTTGAGTGTTGTCCAACTTTACCCCAGATCAATCGCATAAGGACGCCCAAGTCTTACCCATTAGATAAACAAATATCATAAATTAAACAGAATGTCAGGCATTCACCTTGATGCAGATATGAGTAAATCAGGTACAGTTGTAGGGGCACAACTAATAATATCACTGTGCTAATCGTATGCTGGGCAGCCTTAGCCCGATGTCAACAGCCTGGTCCGAATCGCTTATTGGCTTTGTAATTATTATTCAATTATGTAAACATTGTAATGGTATGTGTCGCCTCTCTATCGACGTCTGAATAATGATATATGATACGGTTACAGTTCTCCAAATGCATGCGTACCTCGAATACAATACAATATTTACATGATACAATTTATAGGAGAAACATCTTCTGAGTAAGGTGAATCTCGTTACCGTGGCACCACCCTTTCAAGCGTGGCTTATAAAGTATTATCAATTGTGCTTCTCACTGAAACATAGTAGGCAATTATCAGTGTGGAAAAACACCGGGAAGATCAATGACTGATCAAATTTTTAGCATTCGCCAAATAATTGAGAAGTGCCGCGAGTTCAAGGTCCCCCTCCATCATCTATTTGTAGATTTCCGCTCAGCGTATGACACCATAAAGCGAGAGTGGCTGTATAGTGCTATGAGGGGGTTTGAGATTCCGAATAAGCTCGTGAGAATGGTGGAATTGACTCTAAGTCACTCAGCATGCACTATCAGGGTCCATAACTCACAAACCCCTAGTTTGTCAACTCTGTCTGGTTTAAGGCAAGGAGACGCACTTTCGTGCTTGCTTTTCAATGTGGCACTTGAAAAAGTTGTTAGAGATGCTGGAATACAAACTAGGGGAGCAATGCTCTTCAAGTCAGTGCAAATCCTAGCCTATGCTGATGACAGATATAATATCCCGCACAGAAGGTGATATGAAGAGAGCGTTTGCCTCATTGATCAAGAGTGCTGGCGATATGGGCATCGACGAGGAAAATACCAAGTACCTAATCACGACGACGCCCACAAACACCGTCTGTAGATCGGGTTCCCATGTCACTATCGGAGACTGTCGCTTCGAATTCGTAGACAGCTTTGTCTACTTGGGATCCGTCTTATCCGCTGATGGGGACTCTCGAAATCAAGACAAGGCTGGCAGCTGCAAACCGCTGCTATTGGGGCCTGATAAAACACCTCCGCTCAAAGCTCCTCACTCCCAAAGTAAAATGTTTGCTGTATAGGACCCTGATCCGCACAGTATTAACTTACGGCTCAGAGGTAAGGACTATGGGGAGACAAGAAGAGACTCTTCTCAGGACTCTTCTCAGGAAGAAATAACGAGCTGTACGACCTATACAATGATATAGATGAAGTTTGTCAAGCTAGGTTGCCTCAGATGGGCGGGACACGTCGTTCGAATGGACGATGGTAATCCCGTCAATAGAATATTCGATGGACATCCACGGGACAAGGATGTTGGGAAATGTTGGCTAAGAGACGAGAGAAATGGAAAAATATTGTTGGACACAGAGATGGGCGAATTCTTATTCATAAATACGATTATGAATACAAATCATATCTGCGATTTTATGATTATGAATACAAATACAGGTATGAATGTGAATACGAACACAACTGTATTAACACTTTGAATACGATTTTCCCCCGTATTCGTATTTTGAATACGATTTTATAATTTTTTCTATGATTTCCCTAAAAGTCGATTTTTTTCACAATTTTCCCTGAAAATCATGATTTTTTAAAATGATTTTCTCCCGAACTCTAGACATATTTACGCCTAACATTGTCAAAATAATCAATCCAAATTCGAAACGCTCACAAATTCTTATAGAATTGTTTACGCAGAATCGAATGAGACCAACCCCAGGTCGCTACGACCAACCGTATAGAAACCACGACGAAATTTCCGCTGAAAATCTTTTTTTTTGACGATTTGTACTGAAAATCATTTTTAAAAAATTATGATTTTTACCGAAAATTTCTTCGGATTTTCAATTTAGTTGGTCGTAGCGACCTGGGGTTGTTCTCATTAGATTCTGCGTGAAAAATCCTATAAGAATTGGAAACGTTTCGAATTTTTATTAATTATTTTGACAATTGTAGGGAATAAATACGACCAAATAAATTCGTAGGGAATAAATACGACCAAAATTCCGGTAAAAATCATCATTTTTTATGATTTTTAGTGCAAATTGTAAAAAAATACGGTTTTTAGCGGAAATGTCGTCTTAGTTTTTATACAGTTATTTGAAGCTACCTGGGGTTGGTCTCATTCGATTCTGCGTGAAAAATCCTATAAGAATTTGTGAGCGTTTCGAATTTTGATAGATTAATTTGACTATGTTAGGCCGTAAATATGTTCAGAGTTCGGGAGAAAATCACAAAAAAAAGTATGATTTTCAGGGAAAATCGTTTAAAAAATTCGATTTTTAGGGAAATCATAGAAAAAATCATAAAATCGAATAAAAAATACGAATACAGGGGAAAATTCAAAGTGAGGATACGATTGTATTCGTATTCATATTCATATTCATACCTATATTCGTATTCATAATCATAAAATCGCAGATAATATCTTATAATAATCATATTATGATTTGTATTCATAAGCGTATTAAATACGCTTAAATAAATACGCTTAAATACGCGTAAAAATAAATTGTGTGAATAAGAATTCGCCCATCTCTGATTGGACAGCCCATCCCGGGCTGTAACGCCACCGTTACTCTCAAGCAAAATCGGGATACTAAAACTCTTGAATTGGTGTGCTTAGGTATATCGTTTATTATGAGATAATAATGAATAATAAGCATTAATCACGGTGTGGGCTCGGATGAATCTCAAAACACCTATTTGCATCTCAACAGGGCTTACACTGTACAGTTGTACATGACCACAGGAAGGGATAGTGTTGTGCGGTTACCTCCATGCTGCTATGGGGATTATCCCCACCGCATTCATTAAGGCCACAGACTCCACGTTTATTCGATACCAGCGTTTCCAGGTTTCCCCACGTGTCCCTCGAGCCACGTGTCATTTCTCCCAAAACTTGCTACCGTTCCGCTAGCCATGCGTGAATATCTACTTCGCGCCTGAATAATTGCGTCGCTTCGCTCGAAAAATCCAGTGTTGTGAGCATTTTAATTGGATGAAATACGAGTATCGAGTCTATCAACATGATAGATCAGGAACAGGTGGAATCCGAGGGATCGAATATTCTTTCGAAGCGTGCAAACAGGAGATAATCAGAGTTATTGATTACCTAATCAATTAGTTGCGTCGATGATTAATTCGTTTATTATCATTCCTCGAATACACAAAAGGAATTGCAATTATGTACCATCAACCTCATTCTGCGACGGAAATGGACCGTTTTAATTTCCATTACTTGAAATTGAGGACGGAAATTCCATGCGTTTACGAATAAAGCAGTAACATTATACAGCAATACAATTATTACCTGTGTATTATTTTCAATTGGAATTTACCACGATAGTTTCATACCTCAAAATTTATATCCATCACACATCAAACACAACAAACAATTTTTTTTTACAATTACAATACCTATTATTATTATTATTATTATATAAAAATGTAAATAATGTAAAACATATTATGTTTTACCTACGTTTTAAGGTTAATGAAATTGCCACGTCGCTTGTTGTTTTAGGCACTTTGCGTGGTTTCCAAGACCAAAATTGACAAAATTCAGTATTCAACTAAACTGCTATAGGTACTTTCAGTATTTTGGGATTCCAGGTAGGTAATTTCAAGGTACGTAGAATCCAAAAATCGAATAAAAATTTCGCCGTCCGTCCGCCGTACGCCGCACTTTTCTTAGTTACCTATCATGGACCGATTTTGATGAAATTTGGTATTTGGTTTCCGTTTGGGGTCTAGTTGTGCCCCGAAGCTTTATTTACCAAAAGCTGAAAAAAAGGGCTGAAATTTTGAAAACGCCCTAGCTCAAAAAATCTTGATATAAAGGTATTGTCTTTTCACCGATTTGTAATAGAATCGAATGAGACCAAGCAGAGCTCTGTAGGACCAACCTTTCACTCCCAGTGAGAGCTTAAGATGATTCACGAGTGTGAACCGCAAAAGAGGCCTAATCTCCGTTCAAATTTTAGTAGACCAAAATGCGATTTTTGTTCGTTTCATCGAGTTGTATTCATTTTTGCGACCTTTATTGATCCCATCACGAAATTTACGAGGAAAAAATTATGGAATTCAGCGCTCGGGCGGGAACTAGAAACCAATAAAACATTACGGATTCGTTACTATCCTAGAGCGATGGAATTCGGCAAGCAATCTTCAGAAAACTAAATTAGTTCCCCATTAAATGGAGGTGGGGGTGGCGACGAAGACATGTTGTTTCGTCCATTCACTTGGCACCTTTTTCACACAAATTGTTTTTGGGAAAATAATATCTGAAGTTAGCATTCTGTTTCCCTTTATTTCATTTTATTGAATATCGACAGGTTTCGATGCGATGCACAGTACTATGAGCATAATATGCTCATATTATGTAAAAATCGAAAAAACCTCCGTCTATTAGTATTGGAAAGGAGTGCAAGAACCCCAGACAGTGTTTGAGCACGTTTAAATAGGTTTCCTGACCTCTCAAGCCTCTTACGGATCACCAGAGGACAAGTTCCGCGATTATTTGTGTTAACAACTCATTTCACCCAAAATTATGAGTGGGGATACCGTCATATCAACAAGTTGGGTCTTATTGCCCTTCATGACGAGTCACGGCATAGGTAGGCATGTGCTTTATTCACGTTTTGATTTATTATTTTCAATAATGAACCTTTGGAATCGACCAAGGAAAAAAAAATTTAACAACCCCTCAAAATTTGATGGTTTACGTTTCAAGGTACGTAGAATCCAAAAATCGAATAAAAATTTGGCCGTCCGTCCGCCGTACGCGGCACTTTTGCCACTTAGCATTGACCGATTTTGATGAAATTTGGTATGTAGGCTCCATTTGGGGTCTAGTTGTGCCCCGAAGCTTTTGGTTGATGTAGGTCACTTCTAAGGGTTCCAAAATCAATTTTGAAATTTTGAAAACGCCCTAACTCAAAAAATTTTGATATAAAGGTATTGTTTTTCTTTCAATTCAAGATTCTATGGAATTTTTAGAATTTTTTGAGACCACACGGAGCTCTGTAGGACTAACCGTTTGCTCCCTACGAAAATTTAAGGGTTTATATTGAAATATATATATATATAAATCAAAACACGAGTGTGAATCGCAAAAGAGGCCTGAGCTCCAAAGCCATTTTCAATCCTATTGAATGGAGTGCTCTTCCAGGCGTCTCCAGCATTCGTGTAGATCTTCACTCCTCA
Source organism: Apolygus lucorum (assembly GCA_009739505.2). Lineage (NCBI taxonomy): Eukaryota > Metazoa > Arthropoda > Insecta > Hemiptera > Miridae > Apolygus > Apolygus lucorum. The sequence goes on from CM019177.2 coordinate 54,114,527, forward strand.
GATCACTGATCAGCTGAGTGAGCTCCGAAGCCATTTTCAATCCTATTGAACGCAGGAAGCTGAAATTTGAGAGGGAAGGTCAAGGGAGAATACAGATGGTGGTAGGTGATATTGATGGAGAACCAGTGATCTATACAGAAGGGTGATCTATACAGAAAATAATAAACCTTTGAGCAATGATTTGCAGCAATTTCACAAATTGTAAATAGTATTGAATTTTTAAAAATGTTTGAGACCAGCCGGAGTTCTGTAGGACAAACCGTCCGGTCCCTACGAGTACTTGAAGGTTTTCCTTCGATAAAACAGAATCATGAGTGTGAATCGCAAAAGAGGTCTAATCTCCGTTCAAATTTTATCGGACTAAAATGCGATCGCTGTTCATTTCTTCGATTTGTATAGTTTTGCCTTCTGCGTAACCAGTAATCGAACTTCCATATGAAGCTTTCTATTTTTCGAATCGAGTGTGAAGCGTTTAGTTCTTTCTAATAAACTTGATTGTGAAGGTGTGAAGCCAGTATGGTGTGGTAGGTAGTACCTACCAACATTTAATGTTGGTTTTTTTTACCAACATTTAATGTTGGTTGGTAAAAAACGCTGCAAATCATTGCCCAAAGGTTTATTATTTTCTGTATAGATCACCCTTCTGTATAGATCACTGGTTCTCCATCAATAGCACCTACCACCATCTGTATTCTCCCTTGACCTTCCCTCTCAAATTTCAGCCTCCTGCGTTCAATAGGATTGAAAATGGCTTCGAAGCTCACTCAGCTGATCAGTGCTCTTCCAAGCGTCTCCAGTATTCGAGAACATCTTCTTCACTCTTCAGATCACTGATCAGCTGAGTGAGCTCCAAAACCATTTTCAATCCTATTGAACGCAGGAAGCTGAAATTTGAGAGGGAAGGTCAAGGGAGAATACAGATGGTGGTAGGTGCTATTCATGGAGAACCAGTGATCTATACAGAAGGGTGATCTATACAGAAAATAATAAACCTTTGAGCAATGATTTGCAGCAATTTCACAAATTGTAAATAGTATTGAATTTTTAAAAATGTTTGAGACCAGCCGGAGTTCTGTAGGACAAACCGTCCGGTCCCTACGAGTACTTGAAGGTTTTCCTTCGATAAAACAGAATCATGAGTGTGAATCGCAAAAGAGGTCTAATCTCCGTTCAAATTTTATCGGACTAAAATGCGATCGCTGTTCATTTCTTCGATTTGTATAGTTTTGCCTTCTGCGTAACCAGTAATCGAACTTCCATATGAAGATTTCTATTTTTCGAATCGAGTGTGAAGCGTTTAGTTCTTTCTAATAAACTTGATTGTGAAGGTGTGAAGCCAGTATGGTGTGGTAGGTAGTACCTAGTTGGTAGGTAAAAAAAAGTTGATAGGAAAAAAAAATGTTGGTTGGTAAAAAACGCTGCAAATCATTGCCCAAAGGTTTATTATTTTCTGTATAGATCACCCTTCTGTATAGATCACTGGGTCTCCATCAATAACACCTACCACCATCTGTATTCTCCCTTGACCTTCCCTCTCAAATTTTAGCTTCCTGCGTTCAATAGGATTGAAAATGGCTTCGGAGCTCACTCAGCTGATCAGTGCTCTTCCAAGCGTCTCCAGCATTCGAGAACATCTTCTTCACTCTTCAGATCACTGATCAGCTGAGTGAGCTCCAAAACCATTTTCAATCCTATTGAACGCAGGAAGCTGAAATTTGAGAGGGAAGGTCAAGGGAGAATACAGATGGTGGTAGGAGCTATTCATGGAGAACCAGTGATCTATACAGAAGGGTGATCTATACAGAAAATAATAAACCTTTGGGCAACGATTTGCAGCGTTTTAAATATGAATTTCCCCAAAGCACTCAGTAAAATCGTCACAATAATAATTCCCAATTTTTTTTCGAACCTCAACATTAAATAGTGAATTTCTCAAAAAGAGGAGAAATGAGGAATTAGAGCATTTGATGTAAGTTTTCAGCACTATCCGTTGAGTCTATACTAGCCGCGACTATTTTTTCTATGTAATTTTCAATCTCTTCAGCTCAACTTCCTACCAATGGAAAGCTTTTTGAAAACGCTGCAAATCATTGCCCAACGGTTTATTATTTTCTATATACGAGTAGATCACCCTTCTGCATAGATCCCTACCTACCAACCATAGGTGCCTACTACCTACTATGGCATTTTTGAAAAATTCAACCCCAACCACCAACCAAAGTAGGTACCTATGGTTGGTAGGTAGGGATCTATGCAGAAGCGTGACCTATCTAGAAAATAATAACCCTTTGGGCAATGATTTGCAGCGTTTTTTTACCTACTAATTTTTTTAACCTATTTTTCGTTCCCTACCAACTTGTTTTTTACCTACCAACCATTGGTAGGTACTACCTACCACACCATACTGCCTATACACCTTCACAATCAAGTTTATTAGAAAGAACTAAACGCTTCACACTCGATTCGAAAAATAGAAAGCTTCATATGGAAATTCAATTACTGGTTGCTCAGAAAGCAAAACTGAATACGAATCGAATAAATTAACAGCGATCGCATTTTAGTCAGATATAATTTGAACGGAGATTAGACCTGTTTTGTGATTCATACTTGTGGTTCTGTTTTATCGAAGGAAAACCCTTAATTACTCGTAGGGACCGAACGGTTTGTCCTACAGAGGTCCGGGTGGTCTCAAAATTTTTTTAAATTTCATTAATATTTAAAATTGGTAAAAACTATACCTTTATTCCGAGATTGCATTCTTGAAAATTTCATCCCTCAATTTTCACCCCTTAGAAGTGACTGACATCAACCAAAGCTTCGCGGCACAACTAGCAAAGGCTTAATATTGAAAATAATAAACCAAAATAAAAGTCGGGGGAAGATGCGGAGAGGAAAAGGAACAACATCCTCGAGTAGAACAGAAAAGATGATGAAGACATCAACCAGTATCTGATTAGGGATAACTTCATTGACACGACCACCATTCACGAAACTGATAATGCTGTGCCCAACACATCGCTATGGAACTGAGTTGTGGAAGCGCTCTCTCCAGCATCAGCAGCGCTAATGACAGTGACGATTTAGATTCATTATTCAGTGTAATGCACTTTTAAAGACATCTAATTATTTTATTTCGGTATCTAAAATTTTGAAAATTGGTAAAATTGTACTTTTTTTAATGTACAATTTAAATATTTTCCATAAACGTCTTCTAATATTACCTATTTATTGTGCAATTTTCTTTCCTTGAAACTTGAAGGAGCATGAAATCCATGATCAAAGTTGCTCTTTCCCAAACGGAATTCTCCACAAATTGATTTTTGATCACCTGACCCATAAACTCATAGATAGTACTGAGTGATGCGGCTATGCCAAGTACAAAGACAGAAAAACTACGAAAAATTAAGTTTGCAGCGAGTAATTAAGAAGTTCTACCAGTGAAAAGGAAGAAACTACAAAAACCGAGGAAGGTGTCGTCCCTCACGGAGGAAACACGACCAAATTTACTGTTGAACAAATGCCTGCAGCGTGTGTGCTCGCACTTAGGAGGATGGTAAACAGCAAACAGATAGTTCGCCGGCGTATGCGGGGGTGAAGTTTTGAAATGTGACCGAGCGAAAGGGGGAGTGAGTGCAAGAGGAAACACGAGTTTCGGATTGAGCTAACGTCTCAAAAGGGAAAACCAACTTCCAGTGCCCTCTCGTTGTGTATTCTAATTAGTTCCGAAGGGGGCGAGGCTGATCAGCGACGTGGCAGAAATGTCTGAGCACGTATTGCGCTCCTTTTACTAACGAACGAGATGGTGTTCTAAAATGACAAAGATATATAAATTTCTGAATTCTATCGTTAGCAAATTTCCGAAGAAAATGAAGATATTGCAATGGACTTGTGACTCCAAAAGTGTGTCTTACAGTTGGTTAAGTCAGCTGGCCGCCGATCCCGTAGAACTTTGGCGTCCTTATGCGACAAATCTGGGGTAAAGGAGGACAACACTCACCTGAGAAATACGTTTCAGACCACTAAGAGTCCAATTCCGCGGAAAATGTCCGTGAGTCTATATGTGTGACAAAATCATGTGTACTCTGCGCAGGCCTTAGTTCCATCCTTTTCTCGTTCAAAGCGTAAATATTGGTGTTTAAAGGTGAGATAGGGGGTTGTTCACAGAAATTAAGATGTATTCTGACGTCACTGCTGCCTAGTAGAGGAATACTTCATTAATCTGGGGTAAAAGAGGTCAACACTCAACAGAAAACGCTGCAAATTATTACACAATGGTTTATTATTTTTCTATATAGATCACTCGCCTGCAAAGCCACCGACCATCCAACATGAAGAAAAACATCGATCGCATTTCGTTCAGCTAAAATTTGAACGACGATCAGGCCTCTTGCGATTCACACTCGTGTTTCTGATTTATCGCACGTCCAACCCTTAAGTTCTCGTAGGGAACGAACGGTTTGTCCTACAGAGCTCCTCGTGGTCTCAAAAAAGGTCTAAAAATTCTATACTATCTTAAATTCATGGAAAAATAATACCTTTATATAAAGACTCCGTACTTGTCAAAGTATAAGTTAACTTTATTCGTGCCAACATGGCAAATCTACAGAATTAGAATAATTAATGTTTACATTGTCCGTAGCAACACGGTTGTCGTTTCATAGTTCCTTACATCCTCTCACCCCTACCCCTTCAACCTCCGGCTCCTGATTCATCTCTTCCTCAACTGATCAGCATGCTTCCTTTCCTTCTTGCCCTCAACCAAAACGACGTAGGAGAGATCACCGGTACGTTCCATGATTTTCCCCGGCACACTTCCTTTCCCTATCTTGTTATGCACCCACACTTCTTCTCCCTCTGTAAATTCCCGAAGACTCTTCCCTTGAGCTTGATGAATCTTCTGCTTCGTTAGTGCATCATCCACAGTGCGCATCATGTTAGGTTTCAATAGATCGAAACATGAGCGCACCCTTCTTCCCATCAGTACCTCAGCTGGAGTTCTTCCAGTTGTAGAGTGTGGTGCATTCCGATAGGAAAACAGAAAATCTCTTAATCGATCTGCAAGACTGTTGTTTTGTTCCTTTGACGATGTCATCCTTGTTTTAAATGTTCGAACCGCTCGTTCCGCTAATCCATTTGATCGTGGATGGTATGGAGTTATTCGAATATGCTTTATTCCAATCTTTTTACAGAAAGCAGAAAATTCGGATGAAACCCATTGCGGTCCATTGTCTGTAACTATGGAAAATGGCAATCCAAAAATGCAAAAGATTTCCTTGAATTTTTCTATTGTTGCTGTAGCTGTAGTCTTCTTCATTGGAACAACCTCCAACCATTTTGATGTGGAATCCACCACCAAGAGCCAATATAGACCTTCGAAAGGTCCAGCAAAATCCGCATGTAGTCTTGACCACGGAAGCGACGGTACATTCCATGAAAACACCGGTGATTCCTCCGGTTTTGGGCGTGATTCCTGGCAAGCATGACACTTCTTCACGAACTCTTCAACTTCTCTGTTCATTCCCGGCCACCAACAATGAATTCGAGCAACTTCTTTCATCGCTCTTCCTCCTGGATGGCCAGCATGAAGCATGTGCAGGAATACTTCTCTAACTGCGTGAGGGACAACTATTCTTCCATTCCACATCATTATTTTTTCTTCCAGGGAAATCTCATCCCTCTTTTCAAAATAAGGCAGCAACTTCGTGTCTAAATTTTTCTTTTCCGGCCACCCCGACCCGAGATACCTAGATACTTCCTGAAGAACTATATCTGAACTCGTGGCTCCTCTCAAGTTTGCAACTGTTATTGGAACATCTTGTAGCCGTAGGTGTAAAAGATGACTTCCCTTAAGAGTTCCCATTTTTTCTACCCTCGTTGGATGCACATCATTTAGTGGCAATCTTGATAATGAATCGGCTGGACAATTTTCTTTACCTTCGATGTACTCGATGTTATAATCGTAGCTTCTCAAAATTAATGCCCATCTTGTCAATCGATTAGCAGCCATCTTAGAAATTTCTTTATCTTCCGCTAAAATTTGCATGAGGGGCTTGTGATCAGTCCGGAGTGTAAAATTTCTTCCCCTCAGATAGTAGTCAAATTTCTTGAGAGCAAAAATAATCGCCAAAGCTTCCCTGTCCAAAACTGAATAGTTTTTTTCAGCTGGTGTTAAAACTCTCGAGCCAAATCCTACAGGTCGTTCTTCGCCATTTGGCATACGATGAAATAAAACCGCCCCTACTCCATTTGAACTTGCATCCGTTGATACAATCAGTGGAAGTTCCAAAGAGTAATGAACAAGAGAGCTGGTAGATGTTATCGCCTCCTTCAATACAGAAAACGTTTTCTCACAATGATCATCCCAGTTCCAGGTGACTCCTTTCCTTGTGAGGTTGTGTAACGGAACACTAAGTTGCTGTAAGTTCCTTATAAACCGCCCATAGTAATTAATGGAACCCAAAAATGATTTAAGTTCAGATGGATTTCGAGGAACCGGCATTTTCTTGATTGCTTCCAAGTGTTCTTGTGTGGGATGAATACCCTCCTTATTTATGATATGCCCTAGGTATTTGACACTATCCTGGAGCCACTTGCATTTGGTATCTTGCGTCTTGATGCCAGCAGCAGCCAGTCTGCTGAGAACCTCTTCCAAAGATTTGAGGTGCTCTTCCATTGTCTCTCCAGCCACTATGATGTCGTCCAAGTAGCATGCAACGTTCTTTATCCCAGACAAAATCGAGTCCATTGTTTTTTGAAAAAAATTTGGTGCGAAGCAAACTCCAAATGGAAGTCTCTTATAACGATAAAATCCTTTGTGTGTGGAGATCACTAAGTACTCGCGAAATTCCTCTTCAACTTCTAAATGTAGATATGCGTCCTTTAGATCAATGACGGTAAAACATTTCCCTTTCTCCAATTTTGATAAAATCTCTTCAAACGTGGGTAGCGGATGTAAATCCGTTTTAATATGTTTATTAATTGTTACTTTAAAATCACTACAAATCCTCAATGCACCATTCGATTTGATAGCCAGTACTATAGGGGAAGCCCATGACAATGGCGTTTTTGTGGTGTCCACTGGCTCAATTATATCTTGTTTCAATAACCGTTCAAGCTCATCCTCGACTTTTCCTCGTAGGGCAACCGGAACTGGACGTGGGCGGAAAATTTTGGGTGTAGCATTTTCGTTAAGGTGAATTCTCACTTTATGACCTATGATCTTCCCCATAGTACCATCAAAAACAGTATGATATTTAGTCTTCAACTCGTCAATTCTCTTCTGTGATTCCTTTCTGTCAACTTTACTTGAAAAATTATTTGTAACTGCACACAATCGTGATCCTTTTGGCATTGGTATGTTGAATTTTAATGACCAATCCAACCCAAACAGTGGTACATCAGACCCTCTTACTACTACCAGTGGTAAATATAGTGCTCTCCCAAATGCTTCCACTTCCACAACTGCCTTGCCTAAAGTTTTCACTGGAACCCCCGTATAAGCAATTAAATCACTAGCTCTTTCCAACTGGGGTGCCCCAATGCTTTCCCACAAAGACTTGCTTATTACTGTCTGTGCAGCACCTGGATCATACAACATGTCCACTTTGAAACTATTTATGAGAACATTCAACATAATGCGGTTTCCTCCCCCTGTCATTTTATTTATTGTGCTTCGACTGGCATCACTGAAAAATTCATCATCCTCGAAAGGACCTGACCTTCTTAGCTGTCTTACATTCCTTTGGCTACTCTTTCTGTCTGGAGTTTTGTCAATCGTAGCTCTGCCTGAAGAAACACATACCCTCGCAAAATGGTTATCTCTACTGCACACACTACATTTTTTACCTTGGGCAGGACAGCTTTGTTTCTCTTCATGTTTCTTGAATCCACATTGCAGGCACTCTCGCATAGCGTCTAACTTCCTTGGTGCCTTGAAACTTCGATTCTGTTGTTCCTGTGACTTGATGACTCTATTCACTCTTGGGGCAGCCGTTTCCTGTAAATTGCTTAACGCCTTTCTTTGCTCAGTAGCTCTCTCTAACCCCAACGCAGTATTTTCTACCTCAGACAAGGTCGCATCGTTTGAAGGGTGTAAACGTATCAACTCCTCTTGCCAACGTTCATGGTTAATGCCTACAACTAATTGATCCCTCAGCCTTTCTTCCAACGTTTTTCCAAATTCACAAGTTCCTGCGAGTTCCCGTAAAGAGTTGACAAACTTGTTAATTGTTTCTCCTTCTTGTCTTAAACGCATCATAAAACTCCTTCGTTCCGCAAAAATACACGTTGCTTTAGTATAGAACCGCGAAAGCACCTCTTTCAGTTCTTTATACGGCACATCCTTAATATCTTTCGGACGGAAATGATCGAATAAAATCTTGAACGAGCAAGATCCGACCGACGATACCAATAGCATCGCAAGTACGCGTTCTGGTACGACCACCCCATAACATCTCCGTCCTACCTCAACTTCGAACCTGCTGATGTAGTACTCCCATTGCTCATTTTCCTCGTCAAACCTGTCAAAATGAAAAGAACTCACTATCTTGGCCAACTTCTTTTCATCTGCCATGCCATTTTCCATCTTACTCGGTCCTGGTTGAAATTCTTCCTCACTCGAATCGTCATTTTGTGGAGCGCCTCCTCCCCTTGTTGGTTTTTTCTTTGGTTTCACCATTCCGCAGCGCCACTTATAAAGACTCCGTACTTGTCAAAGTATAAGTTAACTTTATTCGTGCCAACATGGCAAATCTACAGAATTAGAATAATTAATGTTTACATTGTCCGTAGCAACACGGTTGTCGTTTCATAGTTCCTTACACTTTATATCAAAATTTTTTGAAATAGGGCGTTTTCAAAATTTCAAACCTTATTTTTTAACCCTTAGAAGTGACCTACATCACCCAAAATCTTCGGGGCACAACTAGACCCCAAATAGAGCCTACATACCAAATTTCATCAAAATCGGTCAATGCTGAGTGGCAAATGTGCCGCGTACGGAGGACGGACGGCCAAATTTTTATTCGATTTTGGTTCATTATTATCAATGATGAACCTTTGGAATCGACCAAGAAACAATTTTTTTAACACCCCCTCAAAATTTGTTGGTTTACGTTTCAAGGTACGTAGAATCCAAAAATCGAATATAAATTTGGCCGTCTGTCCGTCGTACGCCGTACCGATTTGATGAAATTTGGTACGTAGACTCCATTTGGAGTCTAGTGTGCCCCGAAGATTTTGGTTGATGTAGGTCACTTCTAAGGGTCGAAAAATGAATTTTGAAATTTTGAAAACGCCCCAACTCAAAAAATTTTGATATAATATATAGAATAATGTATAGAATTTTGAGAATTTTTTGAGACCACGGAGCTCTGCATAAGTAAGAATTTGCATCGATTGTATTGGGCCAATAGACCCCAGAGACAATCGAGACCACCCGGATACAGCAGGAGAGAGAGAGAGAGAGAGAAAACATGCTTTATTAATACAGATTTAGATAACAATTTTATGAATCGATTATATACATGATAACAACGTAAGTTATTTATTGCTTTGAAGTGCTTGATAAAAGCATAAATTACGACGGAGACATTTGTCTGTCTGTCGGAGAATCACGCAAGCGACACTAGGGTTAATTGAATAAATAAATTAGTACCTACAATATTTGAATGTTATATTCTCGAGAGACCCATCGAGCTACCAATTGAATTCACGCACAAGGTCAAGTCTGTACATCCATGCAGCTATACAGAATTTTGCCAAGGAGACCCATTTATTCTGGTCGTCCAAAAACTCCACAAGCTCCTCCCTTGCGAGTGATCTCCGTCCAAGGAACAGGACCCGAAACTCTCGAAGGATCGGGCAGACTCCAACGAAGTGCAGCACATCTTCGAGTTCTCCGAGGTTGCACAGTGAGCACAGTTCGCATCTGGGGTTGCTGGGGAGGAAAGGCTCGTGATTCAAGCCAATCAAAGCGCCTCTCAATTTCAAAATCCAGTAAAGAATCCGAGGTGGGTGATTCAGCAAAGTACCTGTCATAATATGACATATTATAACAGTATACAAGTATATTATATAAGTACATATAACAGTATATAAGTATAACAGAATATAAGTATATTATACTTATATTATAATAATTTATTTGGTTCTATGTTGCCTATCGGTCTAATTGAAGTAGGACTTTATTGGGTACCTTAATTTGTACTGTTCCAGATTTCATCCTCATGAAGTAAATAAATAAGTGTTCGTAAATAAATAAATCGTTCATCATTAAACAAAACAAAAACATTCAGAATTCTAGAAGTAATATGTGTAGAAGAATAAATTATGCATTACTACAGCTTGCTTTTGGTTTATTATTTTCAACTAGCTGAAAAGCCTACTAAAAGCAGGCAAAGACTATTCCTCCGACTCTCCTCCCGCCCCCAACCCCTCCGACTCCTCTCGCCTCCGACTCCTCCCGCCCCCAACCCCTCCGACTCCTCTCGCCCCCGACCCTTCACGCCCCAACCCCTCCGACTCCTCTCGCCTCCGACTCCTCCCGCCCCCAACTCCTCCCGCCCCCAACCCCTCCGACTCCTCTCGCCTCCGACTCCTCCCGCGCCCAACCCCTCCGACTCCTTTCGCCTCCGACTCCTCCCGCCCCCAACCCCTCCAGCCTACAACTCTCCCTCTGCCACGACCCCTCCGTGCATACGTACGTACGGTTGGCGTTTTATATAATTAGATAATGAACCTTTGGAATCGACCAAGAAAAAAAAAATTCTAACACCCCCTCAAAATTTGATGGTTTACGTTTCAAGGTACGTAGAATCCAAAAATCGAATAAAAATTTGGCCGTCCGTCCGCCGTACGCCGTACGCCGTACGCGGCACTTTTGCCACTTAGCATTGACCGATTTTGATGAAATTTGGTATGTAGGCTCTATTTGGGGTCTAGTTGTGCCCCGAAGCTTTTGGTTGATGTAGGTCACTCCTAAGGGTTCCAAAATCAATTTTGAAATTTTGAAAACGCCCTAACTCAAAAAATTTCGATATGAAGGTATTGTTTTTCCTTCAATTTAAGATTCTATAGAATTTTTAGAATTTTTTGAGACCACGCGGAGCTCTGTAGGACAATCCGTTCGCTCCCTACGAAAATTTAAGGGTTTATATTGAAATATATATATATATAAATCAAAACACGAGTGTGAATCGCAAAAGAGGCCTAATCTCCGTTCAAATTAGAGCTGCCCGAAATGCGATCGATGGTTGGTGATTTTGATTTTTTTTTAATTTTTTTTTGATTTTTTTTTTTTTGATTTTTTTTTTCTTTTTCTCTTCATATGGATGGTTGGTGATTTTGTAGACGAGTGATCTATATAAAAATAATAAACCGTTGTGTAATAATTTGCAGCGTTTTTAATACGTATTTTTCAACGTTTAAAACCTCTTGTTGAAGTTGATGCTCTATAGGTAGTACTTCTCGTCATTCTTAATGATACTTGCTACCAACTGACAATAACTGCTTTGAATTTCAAAATTAAAATGTTTCGTATTTTGCATTTTTTACCAAGGGTACAATGTTCCAAAATAAATTCAAATTTCAAAAATGAAAATGTATTCCTCGGCCAGAGTTTTTTTTTTACATACAACGATCATCTTACAGTAAGAAAACCATACCTCCAACATACTTAGCAAAAGATTATTTTTTCAATTAAGCAGCAATCATGTTTATTAACCGAAATACTATTAAAGTCTAACGTGATAAAGGAGGCAGAATTATTTCTACACCCTCCATTACCCCTTCATCCGCACACTCAGCCGCGATATTGCTGTACAAAAGCGGCTCTGTTACGGCTGCGGCTCTGTTACGGCTCCGAACAACTCGAGCTGTTGGCACGAAAGCGGTTCACCAACTTTATTATTAACGTTCTCAAACTTATAATGGAGGGGTTTTCGCTGCCGCAGTATCTCATTGTGGCAAAACCTTTTGCCGTAACATATTTCACGTCGACATCAACCGACCCTTTGCATAACGCCTTTCGTCGTCCACGATACAATTTCGAGGTTCGGTGTCTGTTTCCAACTTTCTTCAATTTGACCTCCGGATGAAAATTGATTTGCAATTCACAGTCGTGTTTCTGCTCTTTTTTCATCCAATGTCTCGTTCGATTCTGAAAATCGAGATACATTTTGAATCACAATGGAAAATAAACATTTCGTAAAGAATTTTTACTATCTAGAACAGGGGTTCCCAAACTTTTTTTTTTACCGTGCCCCCTTGTGGTAACATGAAAAAAAGCCTCCCTTACTTGATGATTTGCACTAAAAACCATTTTTAGTTTGCTATTTATACAAAACACGATTTGATAACACGTAGCTTTTATGGAGTAGCCTTTGAGATAAAATCGTTGCAAATTATTACACAATGGTTTATTTTATTTTTTTATTTTTTTCTTTATAGATCACTCATCTGCAAAGCCACCAACCATCAAACATGAAGAAAAACATCGATCTTATTTCGGTCAGCAATAGTTTGAACGGAGATTAGGCCTCTTTGACCGATTTTGATAAGATTTGGTATGTAGGCTCCATTTGGGGTCTAGTTGTGCCCCGAAGATTTTGATTAATGTAGGTCATTTCTAAGGGTCGAAAAATGAATTGTGAAACTTTGAAAACGCCCTATTTCAAAAAATTGTGATATAAAGGTATTGTTTTTCCATCAATTTGAGATAGTATAGAATTTTTAGAGACCACGCGGAGCTCTGTAGGACAAACCGTTCGCACCCTACGATAACTTAAGGGCTGGAAATGCGATAAATCAGAAACACGAGTGTGAATCGCAGAAGAGGCCTAATCTCCGTTCAAATTAAAGCTGACCGAAATGCGATCGATGTTTTTCTTCATGTTGGATGGTTGGTGGCTTTGCAGACGAGTGATCTATATTGAAAAATAATAAACCATTGTGTAATAATTTGCAGCGTTCCTTTACTGGCGCTGGTTTTCTTGGTGAAGTTTTGGCAAGGGCACATCGTAGGTCAATAGCAACATCAAGTTTGTTCCGATTCTTTGTTTTTGTTGATACGAGTGTTGAGAATGCTTTTTCACACAAGTAGTAAGTGTTGAAAAAGGCAAAAATAACCGAAGATACACCCTGGGTCACCAGGGGGGTTGATAGACATTCGAAAGTGGTGGAGCTCCAAACCAGAAAATACAAAAACTTGACCATGGGATCACGCATACCTACTTTTGCGACAGAGGAATCACTGGAGAACAATCACACCTCAACTTCTTTCCAGTGATTAAAATATTCGGGATCAAATTCAGTCAAAAATGTAGAGTTATTCGCTAAAACGAGTTGTGTGACTTCCTACGGTGATAGTCTAGCATTACCAACAACTTTTTCATAGAACAAGAAGTCCCCTGATAAGAAATGGGTGGATTTCAATCTTTTCGAGCTCTTAGCAAGTCATAATGTGTGGTGGTAGCTAGGCCTACATTATGAGAAGATAAAAGATAGGTTGAAGTTAACTTATCTGTTTGACGTCCCATTGCAAATCTAGGATGAACTGTGAAAACGTAGGTACCTACCTAGGTTCTCCCAAATATCACAGCTAATGTAGATTATGAAGCAAACTCAAATCACATTAACGGAAATGAATACAATAAAATCAATGTAGAATAGTAATTCCCTGATAGGTTTTCTATTCATAGCCATTGTTGTAACTTGTGATTGAAAATAATAAACACGCACGCATTCAATCCGATAGAATACTTTATTTTCTTACTCTCTAATAGAGGTGTGTCAGTACAGCTGTACCGGGACTGTGGAACCGAGTATCAGCTTGGAACGGTTCCACGCAGTGACAAAAACTCGACCCTTACCGGTCCAGTTCCAGGGACCGATAAGATGGCTCTGGACCGGGAAGAGATCATTCGGACTGGTAAGGATGTAACTGGACCGATAAGATATCATGGACCAGGACGGGTTTTGGACCAGTAAGCATGGATCTTGTTCTCAATTCTTTTCCATGTAGTACCTCGAAGCGCCCTTACTACTTCCATGGACTGAGAATGTAATAGTATCATGGAATGGCTCTTGAAAGTTATCTTCTAGACTGGTTAGCATGGAAGTTGTCTCCAGTATCATTAATTTAGTATTGTCATGTTAAGTTCTTAAACTGCAAAGTCATTATTCATTCCTCGAATTGTTTGGTCACTATCATTTATAATAAATTGTCTCTTTTGTAACACTTGTTCAAATTCCTTCCTTTTAGCGAATTTTCAAGGAAAATGATGGTATTGTATTGCAAGTTGAGATCATAAGCACGGAAGAAGGACGATAGGGATTTGACTGCCTGCTTCATCCATGTCATGTGAGTGGGATTTGACCACCCTCGGTAGGCAGTACCGGTAATTTGGAACGGTTACATTTGGAACGGTTGTCACTGTAACCGTTGGAACCGTTCCAGGGAAATACATGGACCGACACACCCCTACTCTCTAATCGAACACATCGAAAGATCGAAAAAAGCTGTCCCTATGGATACTCATAATTCCTACATGGATCATGGATTCTACAGTTCTCCCCCACATAATATGTGGGGAACAAAAAATTTTTTGTATTTTTTTAAGGAAATTATATATTTTCTATAAATTATATTATATATTTTTATATTTTCTATAAATTTTTATTATTTAGAAATTATATAATTATTTTTAGGAAATTAATAATTTTGAGAACATTAAAAAAATACAAAAAATTTTTTTAAATGAATTGTATGTTAATGGAATTTTACTCAATGGATGTAATCATTAAGATACTGCGGCGTCCGATGTTGTCTTCCAGATCGTCTAAGAGTAGGGGGTTGTTGTTGTACAGCAGGAGCAAGTTGTATAACCTGTAGAGTTTGAGCGCGACGATTGCAGAAGCTGCGATGGTGATGGAACAATGGAGGATTTTCCTGCGGGTGTCGTCTGTGCAAACCAGTACGACGGGGGATGCGGAGCTGAGAGTACTGGAGAGCGGGAGGTTTGACAGACGTTTTGAATCGTTGAATACCTCTTATTATTAACTAGCTGAAAAGCCTGCTAAAAACCGGCAAAAAAATGTAGATATGTAAAAAAAATTTGATGTCGTGGCCTGAAATCGAACCCGGGACCCCCACGTTCGGCGACATGCGTACGTACCTACGCACAGTTGGCGTTTTATGTATATAGTGAAATAGAGTTGGAAATATTCTGATGGAATAACCAGCTCGTATTTCTACCCAATGATTCAAAATATAGTTTTATTTTATTAATTAAATAATTATAATATAGATATGAATTGGGTATGGTTCAATAACAAAACGGAGTGTGGTTTATATCGATTAACTCTTTAATCGTATATGAGGTCCGAAATGAAATGAGAATGGATTTTGGGTATCAAGGGAAACCGCAAAATATTAAAATATGTGGAGAGATCACTTACCAGGAGCAAGGCAGGAAAGTGACTGAATGCCGAGCTCGTTCCCAGTCTAGGAGGGTAGTGGCGCCACCTCAGGCCTAGTCCGCGGAACTGCTACACTCCCCTTCTGGGTTTTAAAAATTTTGGAGCAAAATTTTTGCGGGTGGTAGGATAGGTAGAGGTTGGGTGGTGGTTAGTACAAAAATAATTCTGTAAATCAATCCTAGGGACCCTCGGCAGGGAAACCGTGCCTGACGCGCACCCGTAGCGCTATGGTTGGCTGCCATGGTTCAAGCTGGACAAAACCTGCTGGCGACGTCGTAGAAGTTCTCATTCTTGTTTGAATTTTAACCTTGAAAAGGTTTTAGCGATGGGACCCCCCGCCGAAAAACGACAGGAAAAATCGACAGTAAAAAGCGACAGGAAAAATCGACAGTAAAAAGCGACAGGAAAAAGCGACAGGAAAGTAGCGCTATGATTTATCATATGCTTGACGACAAATATGCTTGACAACCTGATGTTATTATGAATAAGGAGGTATCTTAAATATTACAGTGGAAGAAAGATAAAGAGGGAGAGGGAGCAAAAACCTTTTCAAGGTATGTCACATTTTAGCCATTAGGCTGTAAGCGGAAATCATCCGGGGGTGCAGGGGGCGAAGCCCCCGCCGAGGCGCGCAGCGCCGAGTTTTGTTTTTGTTTTGTGTTTCTTTTTAAATTGTTAAGATAATTCATCATATATTTCATAATTCATTTATATTCGCCTGCTGTACTTGAAAGTGTCAGGGCAAACGTCAGAAATCGGTATATTCAATGAATTGAGAATGGGGGACGTAATCCAAGTGATTTTATTCAAAACTTTGTAAAAAAAAAACTGTAGTAGTCTACCTACGTAGTTAAAACCAAATTACAAACTTTCTGATCTATACAATGCGTTTTATTCAGTTTTGAAATAAGGAAGTTAAGTTGCCGCACCCTGTATAAATGGAAAATCCGTGTTCTTCACGGACAGGTGATCTTTTCAGGAAAATAGTAAACCGTTTTGTAATAATTTACATAGATTTCATAACGTCTTCACAAAAAAATACTAGCTTTCCTACCACTGAGGAAGCAATGATCAAAATTCGATTGAACATTCTCCTAGTAATAACGCTTAGCCAAAATTAAATTTGATCTTCTCCCACCTTACTACTCGTGTACCCCACTTACCTAATTTTGAACCATCAAGTTGAGTAAAAACTAATTTTCAGTTAGCCGGTAACTTGAAAAAAAAAAAAAACTCAACCAATTTCTCGGCCAATTAATACAAATTAGGTTCCCGAGAGGACGAGATAGAAAGCCGTCCTGAGACCTTCATGAATGGGAGATGATGAACCTTCCTGTGACCCCGATGTCTGAGAAGGGATTTTTTTCCTACTTTTTTTTACTCATTTTTTCTCTCCCCTTTCTTTGAGCCTACTGGGTTGATTTTATTTCATTCCGAGCATTCCTCGTTTGTTGACTCTCTGGACGCTCACTCTCTCCGCCCAATTTTTATTTACGTATACCAGAATTTGTTTATTCACAGTTTCCACGCTACTTTCGTAATGTAAACGTACATTTTGGTTTATTATTTTCAATAATAAGCCTTTGGAATCGAGCAAGAAAAAAAAAATTTTAACCCCCCCTCAAAATTTGATGTTTTACGTTTCAAGGTACGTAGAATACGAAAATCGAATAAAAAAATTTCCGTCCGTCCGCCGTACGCCGTACGCCGTACGCCGTACGCCGTACGCCGTACGCGGCACTTTTCTTAGCAACACTGGACCGATTTGGTTCAAATTTGGTATATGGGCTCCATTTGGGGTCTAGTTGTGCCGCGAAGCTTTTGGTTGATGTAGGTCACTTCTAAGGGGTGAAAATTAATGGTTGAAATTTTCAAGGGTGCCCTAGCTCGAAAACTCTCGAAATAAAGGTATCGTTTGTTTACCAATTTCAAATAGTATTGAATGTTTAAAAAATTTTGAGACCACCCGGAGCTCTGTAGGACAAACCGTTCGGTCCCTACGAGTACTTAAGGGTTTCCTTCGATAAAACAGAATCACGAGTGTGAATCGCAAAAGAGGTCTAATCTCCATTCAAATTTTATCGGACTAAAATGCGATCGCTGTTCATTTCTTCGATTTGTATACAGTTTTGCCTTCTGCGTAACCAGTAATCAAATTTCCATATCAAGCTTTCTATTTTTTGAATCGAGTGTGAAGCGTTTAGTTCTTTCTAATAAACTTGATTGTGAAGGTGTGAAGCCATTATAGTGTGGTAGGTAGTACCTAGCTGGTAGGTAAAAAAAAGTTGGTAGGTAAATAAAATGTTGGTGGGTAAAAAACGCTGCAAATCATTGCTCAAAGGCTTCTTCACTCTTCAGATCACTGATCAGCTGAGTGAGCTCCGAAGCCATTTTCAATCCTATTGAATGGAAGTGCTCTTCCAGGCGTCTCCAGCATTCGAGGAGATCTTCTTCACTCTTCAGATCACTGATCAGCTGAGTGAGCTCCAAAGCCATTTTCACTCCTATTGCATGGAAGTGCTCTTCCAGGCGTCTTCAGCATTCGAGAAGATCTTCTTCACTCTTCAGAACACTGATCAGCTGAGTGAGCTCCAAAACCATTTTTACTCCTATTGAATGGAAATGCTCTTCCAGGCGTCTCCAGCATTCGAGGAGATCTTCTTCACTCTTCAGATCACTGATCAGCTGAGTGAGCTCCGAAGCCATTTTCAATCCTATTGAACGCAGGAAGCTGACATTTGAGAGGGAAGGTCAAGGGAGAATACAGATGGTGGTAGGTGCTATTGATGGAGAACCAGTGATCTATACAGAAGGGTGATCTATACAGAAAATAATAAATCTTTGAGCAATGATTTGCAGCGTTTTTATTAGGTAGGCTTTTTCAATCGTTGAGAGATCTTGAATGGTTTTGTATGTGAAAACGTTTGGAAGTTTTGGGTTTCCGACTAAATCAGGTCCCTTGAATAACGTTGGTTTTTCAGGAAAATCGCCGAGTTCTCTAACCTACCAACCTAATTAGATTTTACGTTGATGGGTGAATGGTGTGACCATGTTTTCGATATATTTTTTGGAGTCAATTTTTCAATTTATTGTTGCCGATGCCTGTTTCGGCAAAACAGCGTTGCCTTCATCAGCCTAAAAAGTTATTATAAATAAATTAAATAAGTTTTTAACTATAACTACTTACATTAAAAACAATATGTAACTATATATTTACATTTTTACTTTACTGCATAGCAGCTTTGTCAACTTATCACCAATAATCACTCCTTTTCAACTCACCTTATTAAATCGGTTTGGAGATCATACCTTGTGCCGTGGCTTTTGTCACTATTTCATTATCAGTTATGGAGCATGCAGTTAAATAAAATTTTGATCTGCAACCCTATAAAATCATAAATTTCATTTTTATCAAAAATATTTATGCTAACTAACTAATCAATATTCATTATATTTAGCATCATGAAATCAATACCCACTACCTATCAATGAAGTATGCTTTTCCTCATTCTCTCCCTCTCTCTTCCTATTGAAACATGTACCGACAACAATAAATTGAAAAATAGACTCCAAAACCTATATCAATTACATTTTAGTTTTGTTGATAAAAATTTTAAAAATGTCTGCCAAGTGCATATAACACACAGCTTCCTCGTATCCATAACCCGATTGTTTAGATGATCCGATGCACAGTAGTTGGGAGTTAGGGCGTTTTCAAAATTTCAGCCCTTATTTTTCAACCCTCAGGAGTGACCTACATCAACCAAAATCTTCGGGGCTCAACTAGACCCCAAATGGAGCCTACATACCAAATTTCATTTCGGTCAATGGTAAGTGGGGAAAGTGCCGCGTACGGCGTACGGCGGACGGACGGCCAAATTTTGGTTTATTATTTTCAATAATGAACCGTTGGAATCGATAGAGAAAAATTTTTTTAACAACCCCTCAAAATTTGTTGGTTAGCGTTTCAATGTACGTAGAATCCAAAAATCGAATAAAAATTTGGCCGTCCGTCCGCCGTACGCGGCACTTTTGCCACTTAGCATTGACCAATTTTGATAAAATTTGGTATGTAGGCTCCATTTGGGGTCTAGTTGTGCCCCAAAGATTTTGGTTGATGTAGGTCACTCCTGAGGGTTGAAAAATAAGGTTTGAAATTTTGAAAACGCCCTAACTAGAAACATTTTGATATAAAGCTATTGTTTTTCCATCAATTTAAAATAGTATTGAATTTTTAGAATTTTTTGAGACCTCGTGGAGCCTTGTAGGACAAACCGTTCGCTCCCTACGCGAACTTAAGGCTTAGACTTACGATAAATCTGAAACACGAGCGTGAATCGCAAAAGAGGCCTAATCTCCGTTCAAATTTTAGCTGACCAAATGCGATCAATGTTTTTCTTCATGTTGGCTGGTGTTAATAATGGCAAAGCCGTGTTCTTTGCAAACGAGTGATCTATATAGAAAAATAATAAACCTTTCGTAATAATTTGCAGCGTTTTTGCTTTATTTTTATAGTAGGTACATTTTGGTGATCGGTGTATTTCAAAATTTAGTTTAATTTTCAGTGAATTACTTATGATTATGAGTTTATTACTAACATCGTAATGAAAATGTTTGCCTTTTTAAAAATAATTTTCGGATAAATTCTATATTTCTCAGCCCTGAAGCACTGTTTTGTGAGAATATTTCGCACAGGTACAAATAAGCTGCCATAGTGCTACATGTGTAGATTTTTTAAACACTTGTTTCAAACTGAGTTTAAAAAGCAGTTTTAAGCAACCTAAAAAAACCCTTTGTCTCACAGAGAAAAAACGTTTCAAACTGTTTATTTAAAGAACTGATTTTGGTTATTATTTTGGAATCGACCAAGAAAAAAACTTTTTAACCCCCCTCAAAATTTGATGGTTTACGTTCAAGGTACGTAGAATCCAAAATTGAATAAAAATATTTCCGTTCGTCCGCCGTATTTGTATTAAATAGAATTTTTTTCCAATCCTGAGAATAACTGTTGAGTTACAAGATGATTTTGACGTCTGAAGAACGTCAGTCGGAGAAAAGAATCGAAACAGGAAATTGGTACATGAAACCGTCAAGTGTTCCCGCCACGTGTTTACAATCAGAATCTAAAAACAGAGCCGGATTTGGGCTCTCCTAAACAAACTGACCGATAGCCGGAGGGAGATAGCGGTTGTAGCGGGCCTAGTACGAGTAAGTACCAACCTATATTTACTACGATGCTTTCAGGCGTTTATTTACGATGACCCGAGCTTCGATATTCCATTCAAGAACGATCTTGGCACGTGGTGGTGTATTTTTAAACATAGTTGGCCGCTGGGCGGAATTTATAATCTACTGCAGGTGCTTGCCCAGTCCCTTTTAGTAATACGGAGTTGTTGTTGTTGTTGTTATAGTGCACAAATAATGCTAAATACCAATGTAAATTCATTGACAACAATATACCTATATATAGTAGGTGGTACATTGCACGTTCCTACATGTGCAAAATTATGTTTTTAGATGTTTATTCATAAATTATTTAACTGCAAGAATTAGGAGATACAAAATCTACAATGGAAAAATTATTCTCGTCCTTAGTTCTTGATACCCATGACAACAGTGTGGCTAAGTATAAACGAGTGGGCTTGGCACATAGTTGTTGTCATTAAAAATTAAATTCCCTTGACTGGGGATCGATCTCCAGACTTACTACTCTATACTACAAATCCTGAACCGGGCTCGCTTCCACTGAGCCGAGGCAGTGAATGGACAGCCAAGGAAAGAGGTAGCTGATTGTAGTTTCCGCCTTCTAAATACAAAGTGAGGAATAGGGGCGTTCATACGATGAGTGAAAACAGCTCATGGACGTGCGTATTGGTTTATTATTTTCAATAATAAGCCTTTGGAATCAAGCAAGAAAAAAAAATTGTGTTGTATTGTACCCCTCAAAATTTGATGTTTTACGTTTCAAGGTACGTAGAATCCGAAAATCGAATAAAAACGCTGCAAATCATTGCTCAAAGGTTTATTATTTTCTGTATAGATCACCCTTCTGAGTAGATCACTGGTTCTCCACCAATAGCACCTACCACCATCTGTATTCTCCCTTGACCTTCCCTCTCAAATTTCAGCTTCCTGCGTTCAATAGGATTGAAAATGGCTTCGGAGCTCACTCAGCTGATCAGTGATCTGAAGAGTGAAGAAGATCTCCTCGAATGCTGAAGACGCCTGGAAGAGCACTTCCAGTCAATAGGATTGAAAATGGCTTCGGAGCTCACTCAGCTGATCAGTGATTTGAGGAGTGAAGAAGATCTCCTCGAATGCTGGAGACGCCTGGAAGAGCACTTCCATTCAATAGGATTGAAAATGGCTCTGGAGCTCACTCAGCTGATCAGTGATCTGAGGAGTGAAGAAGATTTCCTCGAATGCTGGAGACGCCTGGAAGAGCACTTTCATTCAATAGGATTGAAAATGGCTTCGGAGCTCACTCAGCTGATCAGTGATCTGAAGAGTGAAGAAGCCTTTGAGCAATGATTTGCAGCGTTTTTTACCCACCAACATTTTTTTTACCCACCAACTTTTTTTTACCTACCAGCTAGGTACTACCTACCACACTATAATGGCTTCACACCTTCACAATCAAGTTTATTAGAAAGAACTAAACGCTTCACACTCGATTGGAAAAATAGAAAGCTTCGTATGGAAATTTGATAACTGGTTACGCAGAAGGCAAAACTGTATACAAATCGAAGAAATGAACAGCGATCGCATTTTAGTCCGATAAAATTTGAATGGAGATTAGACCTCTTTTACGATTTACACTCATGATTCTGTTTTATCGAAGGAAAACCTTCAAGTACTCGTAGGGACCGAACGGTTTGTCCTACAGAGCTCCGGGTGGTCTCAAAAATTTTTAAAAATTCAATACTATTTAAAATTGGTGAAAAAACGATACCTTTATTTCGAGAGTTTTCGAGCTAGGACACTCTTGAAAATTTCAACCCTTAATTTTCACCCCTTAGAAGTGACCTACATCAACCAAAAGCTTCGCGGCAAAACTAGACCCCAAATGGAGCCCATATACCAAATTTGAACCAAATCGGTCCAGTGTTGCTAAGAAAAGTGCCGCGTACGGCGTACGGCGTACGGCGTGCGGCGGACGGACGGAAATTTTTTCATTCGATTTTCGTATTCTACGTACCTTGAAACGTAAAACATCAAATTTTGAGGGGGGGTTAACAATTTTTTTTTCTTGCTCGATTCCAAAGGCTTATTATTGAAAATAATAAACCGAAATTGTCCGTCCGTCCGCCGTACGCGGCACTTTTCTTAGCAACACTGGACCGATTTGGTTCAAATTTGGTATATGGGCTCCATTTGGGGTCTAGTTGTGCCGCGAAGCTTTTGGTTGACGTCAGTCACTTCTAAGGGGTGAAAATTAATGGTTGAAATTTTCAAGGGTGCCCTAGCTCGAAAACTCTCGAAATAAAGGTATCGTTTGTTTACCAATTTCAAATAGTATTGAATGTTTAAAAAATTTTGAGACCACCCGGAGCTCTGTAGGACAAACCGTTCGGTCCCTACGAGTACTTAAGGGTTTCCTTCGATAAAACAGAAACACGAGTGTGAATCGCAAAAGAGGTCTAATCTCCGTTCAAATTTTATCTGACTAAAATGCGATCGCTGTTTATTTCTTCTATTATTTTCTTCACACTCGATTCGAAAAATAGAAAGCTTCATATTATGAAGCTTTCTATTTTTCGAATCGAGTGTGAAGCTCACTCAGCTGATCAGTGCTCTTCCAGGCGTCTCCAGTATTCGAGAATATCTTCTTCACTCTTCAAATCACTGATCAGCTGAGTGAGCTCCGAAGCCATTTTCAATCCTATTGAACGCAGGAAGCTGAAATTTGAGAGGGAAGGTCAAGGTCAAGGTCAAGGGAGAATACAGATGGTGGTAGGTGCTATTGATGGAGAACCAGTGATCTTTACAGAAGGGTGATCTATATAATTTTCTGTGCGTATTGGTTTATTATTTTCAATAATAAGCCTTTGGAATCGAGCAAGAAAAAAAAAATTTTAACCCCCCCTCAAAATTTGATGTTTTACGTTTCAAGGTACGTAGAATACGAAAATCGAATAAAAACTCGGCGCTTTGCGCCTCGGCGGGGGGCTCCGCCCCCCTGCACCCCCGGTTTATTTCTTTTTCCATACTCTGTATGAAATCATAGGAACACAGAATGTGTTTTTGCGATGCTAGTCATCCGTTAAATAAAAAACAACAATAATAAATGTGGAGTCTTTGGCAATAATAAAATAAATAATTGTTAGACATTTAATTTGGTCTAAAACCCTATAAATGTTATATAAATAAATATGTAACTACAAGAAAAATACTATATAAATTGAGAGCTTTCCAACGAATGGTGAACAATTTCTGTGCAATGAACACTGCGGGAGTTCTATTTCCTTACCAACGGCTTGGTTGCACTTGAAAATCATTATAAAAGGCGCGTAACGGTTTTTTCTGTCGCTTTTTCGTGACGATTTTTTTTCGGTAGGTCATCGCAAAAACACATTCTGTGTTAAAATTTCCGTCCGTCCGCCGTACGCCGTACGCCGTACGCCGTACGCGGCACTTTTCTTAGTTACCATGGACCGATTTCGATGAAATTTGGTATATGGGCTCCATTTGGGGTCTAGTTGTGCCGCGAAGCTTTTGGTTGATGTAGGTCACTTCTAAGGGGTGGAAATTAAGGGTTGAAATTTTCAAGAGTGCCCTAGCTCGAAAACTCTCGAAATAAAGGTATCGTTTTTTCACTAATTTTAAATAGTAGGTACTGAATTTTTAAAAATTTTTGAGACCACCCGGAGCTCTGTAGGGCAAACCGTTCGGTCCCTACGAGTACTTGAAGGTTTTCCTTCGATAAAACAGAATCATGAGTGTGAATCGCAAAAGAGGTCTAATCTCCGTTGAAATTTTTTCTGACTAAAATGCGATTGCTGTTCATTTCTTCGATTTGTATAGTTTTGCCTTCTGCGTAACCAGTAATCAAATTTCCATAATCAAAAGTCAATGGAGAATACTGAAGGCGCCTGAGTGGTCACTGATCAGCTGAGTGAGCTCCAAGGCCATTTCCTCTCCTGTTGAACGCAGGAACCTGAAATTTGAGAGGGCTGGTCAATTGAGAATGCTGAAGGCGCCTGAATGGTCACTGATCAGCTGAGTGAGCTCCAAGGTCATTTCCTCTCCTGTTGAACGCAGGAACCTGAAATTTGAGAGGGCGGGTCAAAGGAGAATGCTGAAGGCGCCTGAGTGGTCACTGATCAGCTGAGTGAGCTCCAAGGCCATTTTCTCTCCTGTTGAACGCAGAAACCTGAAATTTGAGAGGGCGGGTCAATAGAGAATGCTGAAGGCGCCTGAGTGGTCACTGATCAGCTGAGTGAGCTCCAAGGCCATTTCCTCTCCTGTTGAACGCAGGAACCTGAAATTTGAGAGGGAAGGTCAAGGGAGAATGCTGAAGGCGCCTGAGTGGTCACTGATCAGCTGAGTGAGCTCCAAGGCCATTTCCTCTCCTGTTGAACGCAGGAACCTGAAATTTGAGAGGGCGGGTCAATGGAGAATGCTGAAGGCGCATGAGTGGTCACTGATCAGCTGAGTGAGCTCCAAGGCCATTTTCTCTCCTGTTGAACGCAGGAAGCTGAAATTTTAGAGGGAAGGTCAAGGGAGAATACAGATGGTGGTAGGTGCTATTGATGGAGAACCAGTGATCTTTACAGAAGGGTGATCTATATAATTTTCTGTGCGTATTTTTGATTCGCATCACATTTTTTCACTTGCTTAATTTTTTTCCAAATGTTTTTGTAACGTAAGTACCTTATGTTTAACTAATGAACTGAAATTTGTACTTATTTTGTATGTTCCTCCTACGAATTGCTCTAAACCAAAATTTTAACATATTGAGTTAATTGATGTGATGACCCTCTCGCCGAATTTACTAGATGGTTGAAAGATACAGAAATAAAATGTGTGGACTTGGAACTTATAAAGGCATAATTATTCACTGTTCGGAGAAAATATCAAATAGGTACCTTCAGTGAAAACCCTTCAAGATACCGTAGTGGATAATATTGACATGGATACTGATTGGAGAAGACGTGAGTTTGATGGTTTTGGTGTGACATTTGCAGTGAGGGTTATTTCAAAAACCTTGATAATTGTGTTACTATAATAATATGGCTATTATAACTGTAAGTACGACAATTATATTAACATAACCAAACCAGTGAAAATAGAGAAATCCGTTCCAGCAATTATAGTGAAGCGGCTCAAAATAAGTCATTTTCGAGTGATTTAAATGTTGCCACAGAGAATTTCAAGATCTACTCGAATAATCCAAGTAGATAGTGTCCTATTGGAAGCACTGGGATTACTGTCACATTGAGTCTGGGAAGGGGTACTTGACATGTAAGTTCGTACAAATTTATGGATGTATGAGTAGTATTGTGATATGATTGTATGGTGATTTATGCATACACGAACATTCGTAATTACCTCAGATAGTCTGTTCTGATATGCTCATGACTATTGGAAGGACGCTCATCTGGACCCCCTCCGCGCACCACATGAATTGAAACGTGATATTTCCAGAATAACAGGCAAATAGTAGGAACTGCTCACCTACTCAGCAATTCACTGAGTATGAGCACGCCTGCCCAGGTTGAATATTTGTATTTTCGACTTTCTGTGGTCTTGTTGTGAATGTTCCGCGGAACAACAACTGATACAACAGCGTGCAGAGCCAAAACGCGATTTACGTTCCTCGCCGAACGCATCCAAAAATTGAATAAATCGATGAAAGCAGAGAAAAGGCAAAACCCGTTCCAGAACGATCAGCCCATTTTATTGAGTTGATTGATGGTCGCTGCCCTCAGCAAATAACGCTGGCTCGCAATCATCGGAGAGGGAAAGCGAGTCTTTGTTTGTGCGTGGAAATCGAAAGAGTCACTCGGAAAAATGGACGGAACAATCGCGGGAAGCGGAATTCCAGTGGAATTTGCTTTGTTCATCACGAAGCTCTCGTATAGTTAGGAATGATATTGTAGGAACAGACGGGTCAGAACTGGTCAGTTTAAACCAGTGGTGAGAGCTCACTATATTGGGAGTGAAAAAACGCTGCAAATTATTACACAATGGTTTATTATTTAACTGTATAGATCACCCATCTGCACAGACGTGGGTTTTTCATTAATACTACCTACTGGCAATAAAAGAACATCGTTATCTAAAGGTGCGACGCTAAATGGGAAATATTGGGAAATGAATGGCCGTCCCCTAGGTCTACAGCGCGGCGCGGGTCTACTGGACGGAGGGCGAAGCGAAAACTGTCGAACTCGGTCATTTTCGTCAGTGCTCGTGCAACCTCGGTTTATGTTTTACGAATTGCTTTAAATTTTGTTTCCTTCAAAATAAATTTATAATTGTTCATCAACAGTTTTTTAAAAGTTGATTTCTCTCAAAGGCAAACTGAAGCTTCTAGTGTTGTCTGTGCAAGTATATCCCAACCCATTCGATCAGTCAAAACTAACTATCACAAAAAAACTAGGAGAATAGCTGGGAGGAAATCGCTGAATCTTGACAAAGATGGTTGTGTTCTCCCAAGTTCACTCTTTTCTCGTTAATTGGATGGATACATTGCTTCTTCTTACAGCAATTTCCTCCTCCTCTTCAGCTTCCAGAGCTGCAAAACGAGCATCTCTCCGTCTGACCACGTTTGACTTCCGAGACTACGAAGGTAGTGGAAGCTTTGTTTTCATTCTTCAAGGTTGGAAAAAAAATGGTCTCCAAAATCTAAATTTCCACTCGAGTTTCAAGTTTCAGACCTTCCTGAACAATTTTGGTTCCGTGTCTGACTGTCATGAAATCCTTACCACAGCCATAACTTTTACATTTCTCATGCATTTTCGAAGACATTTTCAGGGATTGAGCGGGTTGGCGTGTGGATGGTCCCCTATGAAAATCATGGCCCCCTAAATTGAAAGAGTAGTGCAAGGTACTCAGAGATTGATGTTTTGAGATTAACTACGAGTAGGTACTATGCATGGGATCATCTATACAATAGGGTTATGGATACGAAGAAGCTAATTGCCACACCCTCTTGGCAGACTTTTTTCACCTCGGGACTGGCAAAACGACGGGTCGAAAAATTTTATCCGCCTCAGTGGACGAAGCTCAAGACCTAGTGGAAGGACATCTTGAGGAGTTGAGTTGGGAGGACATCTTGAGTTGAGGAAGGAGTTGTGGGCGAACAGTCATTTTCACTTTCTCCAGTGTAGTACGGTGGGAAGAGATTTGATAACATTGCATCAATCCTCCACCTGGTGGCTTGGTGGTCTCATT
This sequence comes from Apolygus lucorum, assembly GCA_009739505.2. Classification (NCBI taxonomy): domain Eukaryota; kingdom Metazoa; phylum Arthropoda; class Insecta; order Hemiptera; family Miridae; genus Apolygus; species Apolygus lucorum. The sequence continues at coordinate 54,142,400 of CM019177.2, forward strand.
CAGTTCTAAAAATTCAATGTTATTTCAAATTGATTAAAAAAACAATACCTTTATATCGAAATTTTTTGAGCTAGGTCGTTTTGAAAATTTCAACCTTTATTTTTCAAACCATAGAAGTGACTGACATCAACAAAAAGCTTCGGGGCACAACTAGGGATGGGGAACAAAAAACATCTATTTCGATGTCAATATTTCATAAAGCATCGATGAAACAATCAATGTCGATAACATCGTATGGTAAAAAATCGATGTTTTCAAAAATTAGTAAATTTAATGCATTTGTCAATTAATTATAACCAAGGAAGAAAACGTGATGATGCTGATGAGGAACAAGAGGATGTTTCTTCTAACGTGTTTTTTTATTTTACTGTATAACCTAGTACATTAGAATTTTATTCATTCGTGATAAATTATCCGATTTCTATGCACTTGGGATTTCGTTATCCCACACCTTCCCCATATCAATTATTGTTTCAAGCATAAAGAGACTTTTTCCCATTGTTTTCCAGTAGCTATTTTGTTATAATATAACAAAATCACACAAAAACACTTCATATTATGGAGTGTTGATTGAAAGGTAGGAGATGTTCTACAAATTCCAAGTAAATTCAATGAATTTATCGGGACTGGAATTGGATTTTGTTTGGTTTCCTTGAAGTACCGAGTAAGTCAAATTTATCAAACGGTGGTACCAGACCATCTCCTCGACATATCGATATGATCCGACCGAAACATCGATGTTTGAAAAATATCGACTGTAAAGCATCGATGTTTCGATATTATCGATATCGAGCCGATATACCAAATTTCACTCAAATCGGTTGTTCATTAAATCCGGTTAACTCAGGAAAGTACGGCGTTCGGACGGTAAACTTTTTTTTCGATTTTCGGATTCTACCTACCTTGAATGTTGAATTGGATTGTTATTTCGAAGAATGATCAAATCTGGACAAACAAAATTTGACCATTAAACAACCAAACAACATTTGACAAACAAAATTTTGACACCAAACAACATTTGTCAACAAACAACATTTGACAACCAAACAACATTTGACCAACATTAATCTATCGTAGACGATTTTTTTAGATGAAGATTTACTGTACTTAGTTGAGTTATAACATTCACAAAAAAGCTGTATAAGCTGATGAAAAGGTCAAGCCTTTCCAGGAAAAAATGGAAATGAATTTTCGTTCATTTTGGAAGCCATCAACCTCTCAAGTCATGTTGAACGGTTCAAAATGCGATGACTAGATTACTACATATGGAGGATAACTGTCAAATTCCATGATGCTTAGTTTATTGCTAGTTAATTTCAGTGAAACAAAATGCCGTAATAACTACTCTCTAAGCCTGAGATAAAATGTACTCGACAGAGCATGCTTTGCTTGTTGGGACCATCATTTCGTTGGATGGGCTTTCACGGTGCGGCGCCTTTCATCGACATTTCGTCTTATTAAGTTGGAAAATTTCTCGAACTTCATTAAGAAAGGAAGAGGACAGGTCGGTGGACTAATGGGCGAAGGCAACAGCTGTGAAAGAGAAACAAAGTGCGGGGACGGTAAGAATGGGACAAGGCATGAAGGGGGGATGGAAAGTTCAACTGGAAAGTGTAAGAGGCCGAAATTAGCATCAACTGTCTGCAACGCAAAAGGATTATTGAAACGTTGAAGTTGCCATGAAATTGAAAATATGGAATTAAATTATGAAATTGAATGTGGAAAGTCAAGGTATCAAACATTCCTTTCGATCGACGGGTATTTTGGACGAAGAGGGTCAGTTTCACGGTACAGTAGCAGATTCTTTGCAGAGCAAACAGGACAACGCGCAGTACTCAGGAATGAATGAATGTTTTATCTGTTGTGAAAGACATAGTGCATTAACAATAGTCAACATAAATATATATAAAAAAACGGCTGCCAAGTGGGTGTGGCACATAGCTTCCTCGTATCCATAACTCGATTGTATTGATGATCCGATGCATAGTAGTTAATCTCAAAACACCAATCTCTAAGTACCTTTCACTACCCTCATAGGGGACCATCTACACGCTAATCTGGACAATCCTAGAAAATTTCATCAAATTCGGATGAAAAATTAAGTGAGTAGGTGTATGTGATTGGATCACAAAAATACATAGCCTCGGCTGGGTTCCGAACCCGCGACCTTAGGAGCTCAAATCAAGACTTTATCCTCTGAGCTACCGATAACCTGCAATGAATGGTATTGGAGACTCTCACAGGAGACCATCCCTCTATGAATGAATCCCTCTATGAGAAACAATTCTCTGTGATTTTCATAGGGGACCATCTAAACACTACTCTGTAACATCCCTGAAAATTTCATTGAAATCTGATGGAAAATGTAGAAATGATGGCCGTTACGAAGAAATTCACGTTTGCGCATGCGCAATGGCTACTATCAGTCCGAAGGTGGTGATTTTCATAGGAGATCATCTAAATACTAATCAGTAACATCCCTGAAAATTTCATTGAAATCGGATTGAAAATGTGGAAGTTATGGCCGTTACAAGGAATTCACGTTTGCGCATGCGCAGTCGCTTCTATCATTCCGGGGACGATTATTTTCGTAGGGGACCATCTACAACCTAATTCACATAATCCCTGAGAATTTCATCGAAATCGAGTGGAAAATGTGGAAGTTATGACCGTTAGAAGGAAATTCACGTTTGCGCATGCGCAGTAGCTCCTATCAATCCGAAAGGGGTGATTTTCATAGGGGACAATCTAGATATTAATGTGTAACATCTCTGAAAATTTCATTGAAATCGGATGGAAAATGTAGAAGTTATGGCCGTTACAAGGAATTCACGTTTGCGCATGCGCAGTAGCTCCCATCAATCCGGGGATGATGATTTTCATAGGGGACCGTCTACACACCAACCCGCACAATCCCTGAAAATTTCATAGAAATCGGACAATAACTTCGTACAGTTATGTGCGTTACAAGGAATTCATGACAGACAGACAGACACACAGACACGGAACCAAAATTGTTCAGAAAGGTCTAAAACGCAAAACGCGAGTGGAAATTTTGATTTTGGAGAACTATTTTTTTCGTCCCTGAAAAGTGAAAACAAAGCTTCCGCTACCTTGGTAGACTCGGAAGCAAAAGGGCTAATAAATGAATATAACAGTGATAATACTAGGACAGGTAACGTAGGTGATAACAGGGGGGGGAAGAAGAAAAGTATCAAGAACAATCCAAGCCACAAAAGCAGCGGAGCTCGGCAGGGGGTACCCAGCCGGGCTCAGACCCACCCACCATGGCGGCTCCCAGACTGTATGCCCAAATGGGCAACGGCCAAGTTTGCAACACATTCAGGAGTCAGGATTGAAAGTCGCTGTTGGCGTTATGCATTCAACCCCCATAGACGTTAGAGTATTTTGTTTTTGCCGTTTCATTTTCCACGTATCTCCTCCCACACGCGAAAAGTTTCCTTGACGCCAAAAGCCAACTTTTGGCGTTTGAAAAAATCGGTTGTCTACGCGAGGGTGTGCCACGCGATGATAACCTCAGAGTAGGTGGATTGTATTTCTTCTTACATGGACGACCCAAGGCAGAAAACAGCAATCTTAACGCAACGCAACATTGAAGGTTGAACTGAAAAGATTTGTTTGTACCACTACCTATCCACTTCTCAATAATTTTGGAGTTATTTTAATTCAAATCTCATTATTGTTTCATTTGCTATGAGTTCAAATTTTTCTCCTACCAGCTAATGTAAAAAACATCAGTTGGTAGGTACTACTATACTTTTATATTTATTTTACTGGTATCTATATACATGGTATCTAGATAAATAACTTCTAGGTATGATATAATATCAATAATAATAATGTAAATCCGATTGTATAGATGATCCGATGTATAGTAGGTAATCTCAAAACATCAATTTCTAATCTGAACAATCCTGAGAAATTTTGTCGAAATCGGATCAGAAATGTAGAAGTTATGGCTGTGGCAAGGATTTCACGTTTGCGCATGCGTGGAGGCTACTATCAGTCCGGGATTGATGAGTGTCATAGGGGACCATCTACGAGGGGGTACCCAAAAGTAACCGGAATTTCGTCATAGGTAACTTCTTCATTTTTCAACATTTTTACACCAAATTTTGATCACCTTCAAAGCAATTACCACTGACTGCAACGCACTTTTCCAATTGCGTCTTTTATTGTTCGAAACGTTTTTGGAATTCATTTAATGGAATGAGCTTGAGGCCATCCAGCGATTTTTGTTTCACATCTTCCACAGCCGAAAATCGTTTGCCTTTCAAGTCCCTTTTGAGTCGGGGGAACAAAAAAAAAGTCGCGGGGGGCGAGATCAGGTGAATAGGAGGGTGAACAATCGGTGTCATGCCATTTTTCGTAGGAAACTGCTTCACAGACAGGGCAATGAGTGCGGGGGCTTTGCTCGCCTGTGAGAAGGCGTAGGACAAATTTGGCTGCAACCCTTCTCATGCACAAATCCTCCGATAAAATTCTTGGATTAAACTCCCAGACATCTCAACCAATTCGCACATCCGGAGTAAGACTGGTAAAAGTCCGAAATTGGCGGTTTTGAGTTATATATTCCACCAGATAGCTCTCGTCGAGCTCTACACGGGGGTAGAACGGGTTTAACGATAACTTAGTTATTGGCCGCTAGAGAGCAGATAAACCAGTATGGTTCTGAGCCATTCTTCTACCATGGCGTCGGAGCAAGACTGGATCACTTCAGTTATGCGCCAGACGCCGAAGTGTGATGAACTCAAGGTATGTGTAATACTGGTATATATCAGATGTACCGCTTTTGATCCAACAATAATTAGAGTGGTTGATCTAGTTTTAAATTTGCAATACTGGTTTATTTTGAGATGCACCAGTATTTCTCCAAAACAAAATGGAATTTCTCTTTGGTCTGCATGTTGTAACGTTGGTATAATATGAGATGTACCTACCACTTTTGATCCGAAAAGTCATGTATTGGTTCCACTTTTAGAATTACAACTCTGGTTTATTTTGAGATGTTCCACTATTTCTTGGGGTAATAGTGGTACATCATAGGAATTTGATCAATTTAAGCATGCTGGTCGCAAATGAAGAGGTAACGAAGCAATTTTGGTATAGCACATGATAGTTAAATAGTATATGAGTGCCGTAGACCCTTGAGATATTAAAAAAAATTCGTTCAGATGACTGTTATAGAACAACAAAGAAGTCGAAAATCTTTAAATGCGATTTCCCATCAGTTGGGTTTTTTGACTTATACCAGTCTTACTCCGGATGTGCGAATTGATCAACCGTTCGACAACGGTCTTCGCGAATCATGGTGTTGATTTTATCTACGTTGTCGTCAGTTCTTGACGTTGAAGGGCGGCCAGGACGAGATTGGTCTTCAATCCTCATTTGCCAATTTTTAAAACGTTGAAACCACTCGTAGACACGTGTCTTGCTTAATGCAGCATCCCCTTAAGCAGTTTTAAGCATTACGAGAGTTTCAGCCGGCGTTCTTCCCAACAGAAAACAAAATTTCACGGCCGCGCGTTGCTCCACGCTGTCTGCCATCACACGTTTTCGACAAAACGGAAAACTTCGCACTGAATCGTGAGATGTGTCCCTTTCAAACCCCCCACCTGCCAACCAGCCAATCACACCTGTCTTTCGCCTCCAGCTCGATTCCGGTTACTTTTGGGAACCCCCTCGTACACGCCAATCTGAACAATCCTAGAAAATTCGGATGAAAACTGTAAGTGTTATGGTTGTTACAACATTTGCGCATGAGCAGAAGCTACTGTAAATTTTAAGGCCTTGATTTTCATTTGGGGCCATCTACAACCTAATCCGCATGATCCTTGAAAATTTCATCGAAATCGGATGAACAATGTGGAAGTTATGGCTATTACAAGGAATTCACGTTTGCGCATGCGCAGTGGCTTCTATCATTCTGGGGGTAATGATTTTCATAGGGGACCATCTAGAACCTAATCCGCATAATCCCTGAAAATTTCATCGAAATCGGATGAGATTTGTAGAAGTTATGACTGTGGCAAGGATTTCATGACACACAGACAGACAGACACGAAACCAAAATTGTTCAGAAAGGTCTGAAACGTAAAACGCGAGCGGAAATTTCGATGTTGGAGAACTTTTTTTTTCAACCTTGAAATGTGAAAACAAAGCTACCGCTACCTTGGTAGACTCGGAAGCAATGTATATCTAAGTATAATATGATATAAAAAACCAACCAAACCCTTAGAAGTGACGGACATCAACTAAAAGCTTCGGGGCACATTTGGACCCCAAATGGAGCCCATTTTCCAAATTTCATCAAAATCGGTCAATGCTAAGTGGGGAAAGTGCCGCGTATGGCGGACGGACGGCCAAATTTTTATTCGATTTTTGGATTCTACGTACCTTGAAACGTTAACCATCAAATTTTGAGGGGGTGTTAAAATTTTTTAATTTTAATTTTTTTTAGCGCCGAGTTTTCCTGGGTCAATTCCAAGAATTTATTATTGAAAATAATAAACGGAAATGTGTAACGGCTGAAAGTGAATGAAAGCCAATAATAAATACATTTAAAAAAAGTCAAGTTGAAGTTTGGTGTTGAAAATACGACGAAATGATACCTGGATAGGAAAAACCTTATTCCCCTCCTTGTATAATACTCAGGTAATGCTACTATGGTGTATTTGCTAACCATTAAGGTCTCCTTGGGGTCGGCAGTTTGAAGCAGTGGAACGAATCTCAAGACAAACAATGTTCTCAAGGCTGGTACGAAGGTACACAAAAAGGATGGAAAAAAAAGAAAGGGAGAGAAAAAAGAATGTGCAAACAGCGTTTGGCTGGATGAGTGCGTCTCCGCCCTTTTGCCTCTCCGTATAAAAATGAGCGGTCGGTTGGTCTTATGCCCAACGGCTGAAATAAACATGAGCTGGCCGAGAACGGCTGGAAAAGCCCTGTACGGTATCTCATAAAAGCCCGGTGTGAATGCGAGGTTGGTATGTGTGAGGGACGTAACGCCGAGGCGTTTATGGTCGTTGTCCTAGAAGAGGAGGTATGCTTTTGGTCGGAGAGGAATGTTAGTGAACTTGACCTCAGAAATAAAGTAGATCCCCATTGGAGTAGTTGCATGGTTAGTTTTGCTTCCTCTCTGTTGAAGCAGGAAAAAAGCTGCCAGCGAGTGTGGCACATAGCTTCCTCGTATTACGTACTATACTCTTGCCTTTATTTAAAGAGCTCTGGACCGCGGGTTCCAAAACCCCTTCCCTGCCAAGAGGTGGCAACGTTGCAAGGTGCTCACCTTGGGGTCTCAACCCTTCGCGGTCAAAACCCATCATCCCTCTTCCTTCTTCCTCTCCTATCAACATACAATTTAATTATTTATCGTTCGGTGAACATTTTTTGTAATTTAAATTCGTAACGTACTAATTATTCTGATGAAAATGAGTCCAAATTTCCTGTAATTCGGCGAAGAGGGCGTAATTCGTTTGGGTGGATTGGCCGGGAGAGGGCTGCTGAGTTTAAAACGCGTTTGGGTTAACGGAAAACGAACGGAATCACGTTCATTCTCAGCTCTTCCCCCAAACGGATTGAAAAGATTAACCCAATTGAATTACCTCCTCACCCATTTTCCCCAAACAGAACGCGCCCGGTGAAGAAAAAATTGTATTGTATACAACAATTGTATTGTACAATCGAACAATACGATGGTAGTAACCTACTGGTATCTACCGAATTTGGGAAAATAGATAAAGCCAGTAGGTATGAGACACATCAATGGTGTTTATCCCATCCTGCCAGTGTGAGTCATCCACTGATAAGATAGTAATCTATGGTGTTTTACTACGCCTCATTATTCTTCTCAGTCAAAGTAAACTTCCTGGTTATCTTAATCCTCCCCCCTCCTGATTCCATTTCCAAACCTCCTATTGAGAGCTTTTAATTATTATATTGATTTGTTATTAAAATACTAGTTTATGAGTATAAATTTATGATAATTTAACAGTAAAGTGAAAATGCCTATTTTCTTGAGTTCTCCCTTACATCATTTACTAATGTCAACTCAAAATTTCAATTTGTTTTGCCATTGTAGCCTTATTTATTTATAATCTACTAGGAGATTCAATAACCTCTCGTAATAGATTATGCATCAACCCAAAAATATCTTACAAATCAATATTTTTAATCGCAACTGTAACAATAATACGGTAAACAAAGCTCAGAAAAAATTATTATTAAATGTATAACTTATATTTGGGAAATACCTGGAATCAAGATATAGGTAGGTTAAAAATCTCTGCTGTAAGACAATTTACTTGAATGTTCCTCATCACTCTTTTTTAATCGCACCTGCCTCGAGTTTATACTCGATATGTTCAATTTTTCTCGCTGATCACGATTTTGGTGATGGGATGATCGAAATAATTTGTGAATCAAGTGTGCATTTGCAGAAGAGGGTAAACTGTTGGGGGGGTTCACGGGCGGAGGGGTCGCGCAGGTATACCTCGACCTTCCGCTGGGGCTCGGATTCTTGCAGCGATGCCGAACCTTCGGGGCCTTCAAAAATCCCAGAGCTCTTTGAATAAAGGCAAGAGTATAATACCCTCCAAATTTGATGAACCTTCGACATCATATTTATAGGGAACCATCCTGAGTCTCAACTACACAATTTCCCATAATCTCATCGAACTCGAATGGAAACTGTAGAAGTTATATTGATAGATATATACTTATTGTTCGCCATTTTGTACACTTTTACAATAATATAAATGCCTGAAGGGATGCGATTTGCTCAGATTTCCTACCCGACGTTAGGCTTGGCCCGCGTTGTAGGGTAGGATCTTTGCAAAATCGCTCCATATCGGTAAATAAATTGATATCTTCTTCACATTATAGTAATTAGTAAACTACTAAACAATACATGCCTTAAAATTCCTTTCTCTTCAGTTGTAGTTTCTCCTCTTCAAATGCCTTACTAAAATGAATTGTTTTGCGGCTGAAAGGCTCAAAACACGACCTACTCAGCTTTGGTTGGTCATAAACTGTAGCAAATTTCACCTATTTAAAGAATTTACTGCGCATAAATATTATTGAAGTCATCAGTTTAGAGGTTATATTAAAGGTTAAATTAGAAATCTAAAAAACTCAAAATTTTCACAGTTTTTAATGTTCTACGTCGGTAGCGCCTGGTTTTCTGGGTTGATTTTGGGGATAAACTTACCCTTAGGTCTCCTAACAACATATTAAAACGCTGCAAATTATTACACAACGGTTCATTTTTTCTATATAGATCACTCGTCTGCAAAGCCACCAACCATCCAACATGAAAAAAAAACATCGATCGCATTTCGATCAGCTAAAATTTGAACGGAGATTAGGCCTCTTTTGCGATTCACACTCGTGTTTCTGATCTATCGTACGTCAAACCCTTATATTCTCGTAGTGAGCGAACGGTTTGTCCTACAGAGCTCCGGTTGGTCTCAAAAATTTCTATAGAATCTTTAATTGAAGGAAAAACAATACCTTTATATCGAAATTTGTTGAGTTAGGGCGTTTTCAAAATTTCAAAATTCAATTTTTAAACCTTAGAAGTGACCCTGCAGGTGGGGATGCAGAATACACCTACCGTAACCCCTGCGTGTCGTAAGAGGCGACTGAAAGGGGAGCAGGGTGCACACTTGGGTCGGTGGCGGAGGAGCCCATTATGGGTCAACGGTAGCGACTGTAGGTCTAGTAAGATGACCTACTGCCAATGGGTGGACTGGACTCATCAGCCGCAGTGAAGGCAACCAGACTAGGGGAAGGCAACCCTACACAAATCAACCCGGCAGACCTGCGCCGTAGGTGACTCTGCCGCCTGCAGGTCTAGGGTACGCAGGGCTAATGACCCAGCTACCCGAAACCACCAATCATTGTGAAGCCTCAAACAAAAGAGGAGGCCAAGACTCGCTAGCGGGTTGTCGTGCCATACAAGAAGAAGAAGAAGAAGTGACCTACATTAACCAAAATCTTCGGGGTACAAACAGACCCCAAATGGAGCCTACATTCCAAATTTCATCAAAATCTGTCAATGCTAAGTGGGGAAAGTGCCGCGTACGGCGTACGGCGGACGGAGGGCCAAATTTGTATTCGATTTTTGGATTCTACGTACCTTGAAACTAAACCATCAAATTTTGAGGGGGTGTTAAACATTTTTTTTTTTTTTCATGGTCGATTCCAAAGGTTTATTATTGAAAATAATAAACCAAAAAGTCATAGACGCCAATGTTAAATCTATACATTGACTAGGCTATTAGGGCAAATTGAGGCCACACTCTCACTACATGCCTATTGTTACTTGGAGAAAAACTTTCAACGCCATTGCAATCATGGTTGATATAGCCTTGAGACCTCAAGGTCAGTTAATTTCATCCATTATATAAAACAATTTTATTACATTGAAATTAATTAGTTTATTGACCACTTTTTGACTTCGTGAAATTATATAATTTATTATATAATCAACTGTTGTTGACTGATGCCCTTCAGATAATAATCAATGGCTTCAAGGTTTTGAATTAACAACACTGATTCGCATGTTCGTAATATTATGCACTTGACAACACTGTGGGAACTGGGCGTTGTCGTATCTCCACGGACGCCATATTGATTCGACGTTCCCATCAGTCTATCAAAATACCTCCGTGGCGTTCATCACCGCGTAAGTGCCCCAATCCCACGGATTCACCAACAACTATGCAAAATGCGACCGCAAATTGAGAAGGCTCGCTACATCGTGTCGTCTACAGCCTCTCGCGTGTTGAATTGGACGTTCACAGAGAGAACTCCCTGCAGTGCCAGTATGCAGCACGACCCCTCATTTGCCAACATGTTTTCCGCTCTGACGAATAAAAACGACGAAATTTACGGACTCGCCAAATTCATTTCGAAAACCAGGAAATGCAAGAGTCGAGAAGAAGAAGAAAAACTCATCAACAAGGAGCTGGGGAAAATCCGCTGCTGTTTTCAAAAAAGAACAGTCGACGGATACACCAAGAAAAAGTACGTTTGCAAATTACTATTCATATTTTTAATGGGACGAAATATCGACTTCGGTTATTCAGAAGCTCTCAGTTTGCTATCGTCTAATGTTTACTGCGAGAAACAAATGGGTTATTTGTTTCTTTCAATTTTGTTCGACACCAACAGCGAAACCGTAAATTTTCTTATTAAGTGCATGAAGTCTGATTTGGAGTCTGAAAATTGGAGATTCATCGATCTGGCGGTGAAGTGTATTGCCAACATCGGTAACAAGGATATGGCGCAGGAGTTCGTACCGGTGCTTCTGGGCATCATAGAGAGTACAAGTTGTCCAGGTTGGGTGGTGCAGTCGTCTCTCTTGTGTTACTTGAAACTGTTCAGAGCAGGCGCGAGTGACTTGAGTTCTTCTCATATGAGACGAATTCTCGGTCTGCTGAGCCACAGAGATCTGGGGATCGTCCAGTGTGCCACCACTCTGATCGACGCTTTGATCAAAGGTTGTCGCGAGTACAACGAAAATGAAATCGTGCGAATGGTGGTCACCGAGTTGTGGAGAATCTTCTCGCACAATCGAGTGGGGCTCAAGGAAGATTACGCGCCGAATCGTTGCATGCCAGCACCATGGTTGATCATTAGTCTGCTGAAGGTTTTGCAGAATTTCACCGTTCCCAAAGAGCCCGCCGTCAAAAAAATGCTCGTTGACGTCTTGGATTTGATACTGATGAGGACACAAGACTCTCACGTTATGACGAAAGAAGTCAGAGGTCGGTACGCCGTACGTCATAATTCGACGTCGACGATATACCTCAAGTACGCGGTATTTTTCGAAGCCGTCAACGTGATCACACAAAATACGGACGACTCCGAGTTGTGGTCGCGAGCATGTCCAGTACTGGATAGAATCTTGGCTGCCAACATCCCCAACCTCCGATACATGGCTTTCGATTCTATGAGCCGTTTAGCCGTTTCAGAGGATTGTCGATCCAAGATCAGAAACTACCAACAAAAAGCGTTGTACTCCTTGAAAAACGACGTAGATGTGTCCATTCAGCACAAAGCAGTTAATTTTCTGTACAGCATTTGTGATAAAAATAACGTAGACACAATTGTGAACGAACTTCTCGAGTTTTTGCGCGTTGCTGACTTCACCATCAGGGAAGCGATTGCTCTCCAAGTGGCTACAATTGCTGATCATTGGTTTTCCGATAATTTCTGGTACGTTGACGTTTTGCTCAAACTTATCAGCGTAGCTGGTGATTTCATTGACGAGCAGGTTTATTCCAAAGTCATTCAAACGGTAACAGTTTCGAAAGATATACAAAAACAAGCTTGTTATAGCGTTTTTCTCTACTTGAAAGAATCTCTTCACTGTGAAACTTTGGTGAGACTTGGTGGTTTCATTTTGGGAGAGTTTGGTCATTTGATAAAGGATATCGAATCATCATCAGTTGAAATTCAGTGGAAAATTCTCTTTTCGAAATTCTCCTACAGCAGCAATTATACGAAAGCTAATCTCCTCTCGACCTTCATGAAGATTGCAAATAAGTTTCCTGAGATGCGCAGCAACGCTATTGAGATGTTTGCAGTGACAGCTCAAAGCTCCGATCTCGAAGTTCAAAAAAGGTCTGTGGAGTATTTGAAATTGCTGAAGTTACATTCTAGCCAACCGTTGCTATCAGAGGTGTTTCGGGAAGTACCTCCTCTTGAGGACGTGGTCTACAAGGTGTTCAGCCAAGGATCGAACAATCTTTCTCTGACCAATCTAGCAAATGCCGACTACGGTCTGGAGAGCGGTGATGCACCTTCGACAAATACGGAACAACAAAACGAAGCGATCCAAAGTCCTCCCCGGAGTTATTACGCATTTTCAAATAACAAGCAATTGAAAATACGTATGATGACAGAATTCCAAGGACATTCCGGTAAGGTTTCAGTTATGTATCTTAATATCACTCAATCTGTATTTCCACTGAACGTCCAATTTGCAGAATACACCCTCGATGACCAGCTAGGCCTGGCTCTGTCGCCTCTTCCAAAAGAACTGGAGCCAGGCAAAAAAGTGGAGCAGACAATTTCTATCGTATGTCTTGGCGTTTTTCAAAACCAACCTATCCTCGTCGTATCAATTGCGACGAAGGAAAAACACCAGCAGAGCTCGAAATTGTCAATCAAGATCCCCGTCTTCATTAATAATTTTCTTCAACCAACTAGTATGAGAGAAGAGGAATTTTTCCAAAAATGGAGAGATCTAGAAGGAGTCAATTTTGCATGTTGCGATGACACTTTTCGGCCTAATGCTCCGAGTTTCGACTTCAAACAGAAAATTTGGAAATTGGAACGTTTCAACTTCAAAGTGCTGAATGACGTACGAATGAGTTCCGACAGAATTATTGCCGCTGCTATCTTCCTGTCAGCGTCTTCAAGCACAGGCTGCCTCTTGATGCTCGAACCTGATCAGCACCTTCTCACCATCAAATCGCCTGATCCATCACTAGCTACTCGAGTGATGAATACGCTGAAAGACATTTTATGAATCACGATCGCCTTCAAGTACTCGACTGTTCCGATAAGTGCATTATGAGTTAATATCCTGTTACACAACATTATTCAAAGTTGTACAATAAATTGACTCTTTTCTCGTTTTAATCATACATTATATGGGTTTTCCTGTTCAATCAAGATTAAGTAAGTGTTCTCTCGCTAGGTGACAGTAGACAGGTAAGGGTCCTCGTAGTGAACGTAACTACCTGTACTTTTGAAGTTTAAAAAAGGCATAATTCCCAGATTGCCAATTATAAACCTAGTTAAATTGTTAATATTTTTCAAATTTTGTTTTTTTCCTTTTATTAATTTTTACACTTTGTTACCCAGTGTTTTTCAATGTTTATTTTAGGAGCAATAATTAAAAATAGGGAGCGAACGGTTTGTACCGCAGAGCTCCGCGTGTTCTCTATAAAGTTCTAAAAATTCAATCTTAAATTGATGGAAAAACAATACCTTTATATCGAAATTTTTTGAGCTAGGGCGTTTTCAAAATTTGAACCCTTAGAAGTGATCGACATGAACCAAAAGCTTCGGGCACAACTAGACCCCAAATGAAGCTGAATGGATGTACCAAATTTCATCAAAATCGGTCCATGGGAACGAAGGAATGTGCCGTTTACGGCTTACGGAAGACGGGACGGAAAAATGTTTATTCGATTTTTCGGATTCTACGTAACTTGAAACGCAAACCAATCAATTTTGAGAGGGGTTTAACTTTTTTTTCTTAGTCGATTCCAAAGGTTCATTATTGAAAATAATAAACCAAAAGCGGGAAAAATCATTCAAAGTTTTTTTCAACTTTTTCGAAACGCTATTCTCACTTCACTAGTTAATATCTTATTCGTTTTCCCCATTGGCAGGAAAATTAAGCCGCTTTCGAGGCTTCAGCTGTTTGAAATTCAATTCCTTCGCGAATGACTCTGAATACATACGGGTCGAAGAGGTTTATGAGGTTTTCATGAGTCACTCCCATTGTACGTAACTCACCCAGGCTTTATTGACGACTTTTAGGAGCTTTTTTCTCTCTGTATAGAGGAAAATGGACGGAAAATGAAATTCTAAAAGCTCGAATTTGTGGAAATCTAACAGGAATTATCGCAAATTTTCCGACGTGAAACTACGAGTGGTGTGATTTTGCTCTACCATTTCAAATACTATTCTTCAAAGAATATAAGAAAATTAAGGGGAACGTTATATCCTATCCCATTTTAAAAATTCGAAATGCTTGCATACGAGTCTGCAACACATTGGGACATTTTCATGACAACCACTACAAAACAAGGTAGTGAAGTACGGTTGTTCGTTCATGTACCCAAGCATCAAAATAAGAAAACAGTTGATTGTTCTCTACGCAACACAGTGAGTCTATTTTATTTATTGGTCGCGTGAGCAAGATTTGCTTAGTTTTCGTGACGATTTTTCAGTTTATGTGACAAAGCAAAGACATGAAAATGTCAAAAATATAGAATTTAAGAATGCGTTTGTTGTGACTAGAACGGCATTGGATTGTTTTTTGGTTTATTATCTTTAATGATAAACCTTTGGAGTTGAGCAAGAAAAACATATTTTTTAACCCCCTCAAAATTTGATGGTTTACGTTTCAAGGTACGTAGGATCCGAAAATCGAATAAAAATTTTTCCGTCCGCGGCACCTTCCTTGGTTACCATGGACCGATTTTAATTAATGTTTATATGGGCTCAATGAGGGATGCGCCTTGATTTTTTTAAGATTTATAATCGAAAGTAGACAACAATCAGAGAATTTTGGCACCAACCGCGACCTTCTAGCGTGAGTAGATCTATTTCTATGATTTTTCAAAGTTTCGACCGTTTATGACGTCACGCGCCCCTCTCGCCTGGGCGAGACCCCCCAGCCCACTGTGACGTCATAAACGGTCGAAACTTTAAAAATTCATAGGAAAAGATTTACACACGCTAGAAGTTTGCGGTTGGTACCAAAATTCTCAGAATGAGGTCTACCTTACATTAAAAATAACAATAAACAGTTTTTCCTACCCAGGCGCACACCCTATTCTAGGTCTAGTTGAGCCAGAAAGTTTTTATTGTCACTTCAAAGGAGTGAAAAATGGTGGCTGCAGTTTTCAAAACACTCTAGCTCAAATACTCTCGATTTAAACAAATTTTTCCACCAATTTGAAATACGAGTATAATTAAATTTTTAGAATTGAATGATCGAATGACCCAGAGCTTTGTAGGACCTATCATTCGCTCCCTATGAGGATTAGATGGTTGGACTTACAATAAACTAGAACCACGAATGTAAATAGTTTTTTTTTCAATTAAAAAAGAAAATGTTATTGGGCGCATCAACCAAAAGGTCATTAGCGCCAAACATTATAAATTTTGTACCTCCATAATTTATATTTATGGTTTAGTCAAGTTTCTTGTCAGAATGAGAGATCATATTTCATGATATATGGATAAATATTTTAGGATCAGGAAGAGGTTCTGAAAACACTTGGAATCGTTTCCCAGGAGATGCGCAATATTTCTGGTGATTTCCAAAGATGGAATCGAAAATGTTGGGCATTCTGTGACAAGATGTAGAACTGTTAGTTCGCACAGGCGGATAGTCGAGTTTGGAGGAAGACAGCACTATTTGGGAAACCACAGGAACATTCATGTGGGAAGGCTCTTGGCACAGATGCGCCTTGCGTCGAAGGATATTACCCGCTTTTACCATAAGAGAGTGGCGTACACAATAGATGGCCCGATGCACTGCATTAAGCGAGCTGTAGAGAATGCGATACATTGGGTTCTGCTATGCCCGCTGTATGATCCATATCGGCGCCATTACCTTTCGTTTTACATAAAACCGGGGAAACCCCTTGGAAGCATGAGTACCAGCTGGAATCGGTTTTTTGTGATATCCTGGACGTGGGTGAAGACAATGCTAAGGCTTTCGCAGTCTACAATTTCGTGGCCCAATCTCTGATGCTGGGTGCCTTCTCTGCAAATGAGTGAATTGTTTTGCCACCAATAGACTGTCGATTTATACAATTATGTTCTTATGTGCTGTAATGAAGTATTTATTATACATTTTCTTTTTTCATATATTTAGGTCCGGCCTACTTGATATAATGCCGGTATACATTTATTTTGTTCACGGAAGTTTTTGAACGAACTCTTGTAACGGTCAATGACCTCTACAAATAAACATTATATCTATCTATCTAACTGTTAGTTCGCAGTTATTGCAGGTTGGATTTGGGCAGACAGTAGGACGTTCTTGTTGCGACGACATAAGATACCCGTGAGACGTGTATGGCCAATCCTAAGGCGGGTGAGAATGACTTCTTCTCGGCGCGAGTGGGAAACAGATCCATCAGGGAGTTTTCGCGTTCGGCTTGATGAGGCCCACATCTTCACATCCTTCTTGATGGTCCATAATTTTTGATGATCCGTGTTCATATATTCCAGTGTGACGGATGTTGGTCTAATCTCCTTTAAAGTTACAGCTAATCAAATGCATTCATTGCACGTCTCTTTGAATGGAGTTTCGTGCTGTACTCAGTTGTGCATCCTTACCAATCAACAACCAAATTTCGTAATGAAGGAGCCAACAACTCTGAGATAGCGATGTTACTGCTAGTAGATTTTAATAATGAAAATGGCGCGTTCCACACAGCAAAAGTATACAGTAAAATTCTATAGGTACAGTAAAATAATAAATATTTTCTACACAGTAAAATAATAAACCGTTGTGTAATAACTCGCAGCGATTTTCCTTGGAAAAAAGTCAATCTCCCTGATTTTAGATTGTTGTCAATGATGCTGAGGCGATGTATGTCATGGAGAGAAAAATTTTGAGACTCCTCTTCTTGTAAAATTCTCTTTATTGGAAACCGGTTTCAGTTCAGAGACTATAATTCTGTTCAAGACGAACTAACAAGTTCAAAAGCTCAAAACAGTATAGGTAAAACAAGCAGTTCAGGTTTTGAACGTGGCGGTTCTGCTCTGGACTGACGATGGGGTTCTGAACCGAAACCGGTCTCCAATAAAGAGAATTTTATCAGCAGAGAAGTCTTAAAATGTTTCTCTCCATGAAGTCCATTTTCATTTTTGAACGATTCAGGGCAGATTCGATTTATTCCCCGACCAACACACGGGTTTTGATTCCGACGCTGGGTTTCCCCTATGAAGTGATTAATTAATTAAATCGAAGTAAAACGCTGCAAATTATTACAGAAAGGTAAATTATTTTTCTGTATAGATCACTCGTCTGCGAAGAACACGGCTTTGCAATTGATACCACAAACTAATATGAAGAAAAACATCGATCGCATTTCGGTCAGCTAAAATTTGAACGGAGATTGGACCTCTTTGTCTCGTGTTTCTAATTTATCGTAAGCCCAACCCTTAAGTTCGCGTAGGGAACGAACGGTTTGTCCTACAGGGCTCTGCGTGGTCCCTAAAATTCTAAAAATTCGAGACTACCTTAAATTGATGGAAAAATAATACAATTATCTACTTTTTTGAGTTTGGGCGTTTTCAAAATTTCAAACCTGATTTTTGAACCTTTAGAAGTGATCTATATCAACCAAAATTTTCATGGACACAACTAGACCCCAAGTGGAGCCCACATACCAAAATCAACAGTAGATGCTGTAAATACGCTTGTAACAGATATTCAAAACGGATTCACGGAAAACACATCTACCCTGGCTCTCTTCCTCGATATAAAATCAGCATATGATGACGTTATACTACCCATCCTGAACTCTAAACTGAAAGAAATAGGAACCCCGAACCGGTTTGCAGATCTAATCACCAGAATGTTCGACGAAAGGAACGTCTATGTGAGGGTGGAGGATGCCATAGTTGGGCCCAGAAGGGTATGGAGAGGATTGCCTCAGGGCACTGTGCTTAGCACATTGCTGTATATAGTATACGTTTCAGGAATCGAAGAGGTATTACCTAACAACGTAAAAATCTTGCAATACGCGGATGACGTATGCCTTTACTGTACCCATTCCGATTTCGATGTCTGTAATGAGCAACTATCGCAGGCTGTTCTCTCAACTGTTCGTTTTTTTGACAGAATAGGACTTTCTATTTCCATACAGAAGTCCAGTGTATGCCTATTCACTCGAAGGCGAATCCATATTGGCGATAGGATGGTCCTTGGTGGGCTGGAATTTCCGTGTTCACCAACAGTAAAATTTTTGGGAATCTATCTCACTCGGCATTTGAACTGGAACGCACACATAGATGAAACGGTTACTAGGGCAGAAGCATATTCAAATGTATTAAAGTCCTTCTCATCCACAGCTTGGGGAGCGGACCCCTCGACATCCATGCTGTTCTACTATGCTACGATTAGAAGTATAATGGATTACGGAAGTATATTCTACGCGTCCGCAGCCAAGACCACCTTGAATAAACTCGATAGAGTCCAATATAGAGCATTGAGAACAGCAACGGGAGCTCTAAAAAGCACTCCTATCGCTGCACTTTTGGCCGAGGCAGGAGAACCTCCCCTTGCGCTTAGGAGGGAGCTCCTAGCTAATCGCTATCTCATGACAGTACACTCCAGAAACGAAACCATGGTGAATAAAATTAGAACTCTGACTATTGACACGCTGACTGATCGATACTGGATGAGGAAAGAGACCCCACCTCTCTGTAAGAGTTTCATGGATTGGTCGGGAGAGACGCCCTGGATTTCAAAGCAGAACCGACCCTTACGATACAGTATTCCTTACTCACCTGCGCTCAGAAACTTCGGAGTGGCTCATTTACCTCAGGCGGCATACCATAATCTGGGAGTTTCTACAAATGACTTTGTTGACTCTTACCTGTCGCAAAAATGGCCAGATGCTACCATCATCTATACCGATGGGTCCAAGCTGGATAACCGGGTGGGATGTGCGTTCTACGACGCCTCCAACAATTTTATCAAAAGTTTCCGTCTTTGGAATCGTGCCTCAATTTACTCGGCGGAAGCTTTCTCTCTATTGCAGGCGCTAAATTATGCTGATGAGATGGGGGAGTCTTGTAGGAGGTTGGTTTTATTGACAGACTCCCAAAGCTTAGTAACTAAAATGAGCAATCTTACACCTACCTCCCGTCTCACGTTCCTTGAATCCGAAATAATAAAGAATACAGCAATACTACGCAACAAGGGAAAACCAACTCACCTAGTCTGGATCCGAGGACACCGAGGAATTCGGGGAAATTCAGTTGCCGACGAAAAAGCAAAGGAGGCTACTATGATACCGCAAAGGCTGATAGAACCACCATGTTTCCCTCCCACAGATTTGAACTTAACGTTCGCCCAACACCTTAAATGCAAGTGGGAGAAGTACCATGCTAATTACCCAGCAGGACAAAGGTACATTTCACTATTCCCCCGTCCATCGAAGAAAAGTTGGTACAGAACAGCACCTCCTACAGCAACCACTCATTTCCTGAGATCCATGATGAGATTAAGAACAGGCCACGCGATATGCAAAGCATATTTATTCAAACTGAACGTGGTGGAAAACAATATCTGTGACGAGTGCGGCGATGGTGAAGGGTCTATGGAACATATATTTCTCATATGCCCTTCATACGATGACCAAAGACAGGAGATGATACATAAAATCCCACCCCAAGCCCAAGCTCCCTTCAACCTGGACACTCTACTGATGTCAGAGAACTGGACAGTTTATATGGCTCTCTACAGTTATCTCCACGTCATCAACCACAAAGTGTGAAATTATTATTTATATTTTCCTGTAGATCAACATTTTATTATTTCATAATCACCTAATTTAATTATGATTTATCATAAGGCCGAATGTATGTATATACGACGCCAATAAAAAAAATTAAAAAAAAAAAAAAAAAAAAAAAAATACCAAATTTCATCAAAATCGGTGAATGCTAACTGAGGAAAGTGCCGCGTACGGCCAAATTTGTATTTGATTTTTGGATTCTACGTACCTTGAAACGTAAACCAACAAATTTTGAGTGGGGGGGGGGGGGGGGGGGTGTAAACAATTTTTTCCTGGTCGATTCCAAAGGTTCATTATTGAAAATAATAAACCAAAATGTCTCATAAAAATTGGCCCATGCGTTCAAAAGTTGCGTATAGTGTTCTAAAACAGCGTAATTCGGCGAACATACTGTCTGAACGGACAGGCAGATAAACCGACAAAATTATGTATGTATTCGCATTGATCAATAAGAACGTAACGGTGAGCTGTAACCGGTTCCCTGGATGAGTTCCAGATATTGCATTTCACGCCGGTACGAATACTTCCCCTTCGTCGTGACTGTCAACTTGGTAAGGCAAGTAAACAATTTCCCGTCGTTACGTTCATTTGTCGGAATCGGTCAAGTATAGTTCCGTGCCTCTTCATTCGTGCCGATCTTATCTAGCCCTGTCTGTTTATATCACGCTAGACTTGGCTTCTAATGGTTCGCCGTGATGTCTCGACCGTCTGAAGGGCTCCACCGACTCCACTATCACTCCAACGGCAGAGTGGGGGTCCCGCCAGAACCGGTGGCTTCATCCTCTGCGTCGACAGTCTGAGTTCTGGCGCAGTGCCGTCCTGGTCGTTATGTGTTTTTTCCTTCCACTATCGCGATTCGGAGTTCGTGCAGTGCAGTTGTTTCTGTGATTTTACTTGGTTCTCCACCTTCTTCTTCAAGGGGATAACATGCTGTGTCTACGATCGGCCAACAGCTTCATGCAGCACCACCACTACGGTATACCATCTCTTGTCACGCACGTCTTAACCGCTTTAACCCTCAACATCTTTACAGAACAATCGAATGAATGAATGAAAAAGGATTTATTTATACCTTAGGTAGGGTAGCTATTTCATGCAACAAGTCTGATGGAAGTCAGTCCTCCAAAATCGTGAAATTCTTTTTAGCACTCGGGTTTCTGGTTTTAAAAAACGCTGCGAATTATTACACAATGGGTTATTATTTTTCTATATAGATCACTCGTCTGCAAAGCTACCAACCATCCAACATGAAGAAAAACATCGATCACATTTCGGTCAGCTAAAATTTGAACGAAGATTAGGCCTCCTTTGCGATTCACACTCGTGTTTCTGATTTATCGTACGTCCAACCCTTAAATTTTCGTAAGGAGCGAACAGTGTGTACTACAGAGCTCTGCGTGGTCTCAAAAAATTCTAACAATTCTGTAGAATCCTAAATTGGAGGAAAAACAATAACTTTATATCGAAATTTTTTGAGTTAGGGCGTTTTCAAAATTTCAAAATTCATTTCTGAACACTTAGAAGTGACTTACATCAACCAAAATCTTCGGGGCACAACTAGACCCCAAAGAGAGCCTACATACAAAATTTCATCAAAATCGGTCAATGCTAAGTGGGGAAAGTGCCGCGTACGGCGTACGGACGGACAAATTTTTATTCGATTTGTGGATTCTACGTACCTTGAAACGTAAAACATCAAATAATGAGGGGGTGTTGAAAATTTTTATTCTTGTTCGATTCCAAAGGTTTATTGTTGAAAATAATAAACCAAAAATCTGAAAACTTTCACTTGTTTATCATTTTTTTGTAAACCATATTATTATTGCGCAAGGCTAAATTCAAGTTTATTTTGAGAGAAATTGCCTACCAGCAAAACATTGTTGTCCACAACTTGTGGATGCCTTCAAGATCACTAATAAATTTGATTCTAGGTTGTTAAGGAAGTACATTCGAGTGGCATTCTAAGAAACGAAGAGATCAAACTACATTTTTTGCTTAAATTTGAACGGAGATTAGGCTTACAGCTGTCGGTCAACATTCATTTGCCATTCACTCTCGTGTTTCTGATTTGTTAAGGAGAAAATAGTTCGTTCTACAAAGTTCTGGTTGGTCTCAATCGATTCTAAAAAAATTGTTCTATGAAGAATTTGATTGGTGAAAAATAATAGCTTTTTACCTAATGGGAGTTTTTGAGCTAAGGCGTTTTGAAAATTGGAACCCCTATTTTCACGCCTTAGAAGTGAATGACACCAACCAAAAGCTTTGCGGCACAACTGCACCACAAATGGAGCCAATACAACAAAATATATCATTTACATCAAAATCATTCATCAATCATCAAAATCATTACATCAAAATATATTATTTAGTTTTATTAGTTTAAATTTTAATGAATTATTTTCAATAATGAATCTTTGAAATTGTGCAAGAAAAAATTTTAACTCACCCTCCAATTCAGATGGTCTACACGTTTCTAGTTATGTAAAATTCAAAAATTACATAAATTAATGGTATGTGCAATCACGCTGCCAATTTCCTGGTTTCCATGGATTGTGTTGGATCTCGTTTTTGGTACCAGATTGATTGAAAAAATTCGGTATAATGGGCTCAGTTTGTGCCACTTCTAAGGAGTGAAATATAGGGGTTGCAATTTCCAAAACGCCCTACCTCAAAAAGTTCCTATGTAAAGGTATTGTTTTATAACCAATTAAAATATAATTTAATTTTTAGAATCGATTGATTCCACTCACAGCTCTGTAGGACCGACTCTTCGCTCCCTATGAGGACTAAAAGGGTTAGACTTATGATAAGTCAGAAACATGAGTGTCAATCACACTTTCACTGACGGAAATTGACTCAATATTTGTTCAAATTTTTCGTTGTACTCGTTGATGACAAGTTATAATAACTTAACAACCAAGAATAAAATTTCATAACGAAGGCACCCACAATTCTCGGATTAATTGTTCATAGGTACATACTTTCTGTCAAAATAAAGTTTATAGTGAATCTTGCGCGTAAATATGGTTGGCAGGTACTGATAACCGAAAAACCATGTTCTTTACAGGCGATTGATCTATTTAGACTAATAATCAACCATTTCTAATTCGTTTTTCCCATTCAACGCATTTCGAAATGTAAGTATCAAATTTTGAGGGTTGTTGAAATTTTTTTCTTACTCGATTCTAATGATTCATTATTAAATAATAATTTTGGTTCATCATTAAATTTTAATGATGAACCAAAATTATTATTTATAATCCCCTACTTGATTTGGATTTTTAGAAATTAATTCGCTTACTATTGTTGCTTGGCATTATTTTCATCAATTCTATCGCCCCTAACAACAGTTGTTACTGGCAGGTGTTCCACTTGACAGTCATTGTTAAGCAACTCGGTTAATTATTCATAACGCACCATGTTTTCTGAAGTGAATTTCAACCAAGCAGTTGTTTCCTCGCGTGGGTGTGACTGCGGGGGTTTTGAACGCCCAGTAGGCTCAGAAGTCTTTCTGGAAGGACGAGAGACTCGGCGAATTTCTGAAAAAAGTATTTCAATAGTATCAGCATTTCATGCATGGCATTATGCCTTATAAAATTTATATGCGAATGACGCCTCGATAATCTCTGCATTTAATGCAAAGATCATCTTGATTTATGATTGGAACTGATCAACTCATAAAAATCAATCTGGTATCGTTGGAATCGTAGTATATCGAAGAGTAATTGAGTGGGGCCGAAATGTTAACACCTAAGTTATTTCTACTGAATGTTTGCATACCGAAATACGCTTTACCGAGGACGGCAGCGTGGGTCGAACCTTGTGGGTTTGAATCGATTTCTGAATCTGAAGAAATTGAAATGAATTCAATTTGAAGAAATTGAATTCAATTTTAAGAAATATAGTGCCCATCCAACTTGGCAGACTTCTTCCCTTCTTTTGGTCGCTGCCCTGATTCGTTGAATCGTTTCAGGTCAAAGTGCGGAGATTCTTTTTTCATACCAGTTCCCCTCTCCTCTCTGTTAGTTCTTCCAGTTTCCCTCTCAAGGCGAGACTCCCCCTCGGGAACCTGTTATTTCTCTAGTGCTTTCTTCAGCCCTCCCAGGGTCTCTTCTCTGCCCATTCTATGAACGGCCATTCTTTATGTGCAGTGCTGGAAAAAGAGAAAGAATATCTTCCCCTCCGCTCCGAACTCACCTTTCGAGGTCTTTATTTGCCGTTTTTTTCCGTTGCACCAAATGGACTTCCGGTAGAAAGCATCATCCCGTGAGAAATTAAATTCATCGGACTTCACTTTTTGAACAGAAATGCTGCGGTAATAGGATTTTTTTTTTATCAAGAAATATTATGTGAGGCATTTTTAGAAAAATTCCACGGAGTTTTTTCCAGGTGTATTTTACACGTTTGAAGCTCAAGCTGTTGAAATAATCATAATGGATTCGCCGTAGAAGAACATGAGGGAAGACTGGTAAAATAATGAAGGGCCAGCTGATGTGATTTCCCCTCCATGTTATGCAACTGACCTCAGAGTTCAGAGGAGAGTGCAACACTTCATGATGGCGGTGCTCTTGGACCTAGAGGAAATGAGATTGCAAGCGCCCACACAGTTGATCTGTCCATTCTTTTTCTTCAGTCCCTTAGAGACTTTAAACGAGCATGTTGTGAAAAGTTACTTTCATCGCTAAACTCATATGGTTTCACCCGATCACTTCCTGTTGGCCCATTGAGGCTGTGTGATTATTTAGAAACTTAGAGATGTTATTATACATTGTGGAAATGAACTATTAAGGAAAGAAGTAAAAAAAGCTTTCTATTTATAGTTGTTAACTTACTACCACACGAAACCGCCCGCTCTCCCAAAAGTGAGGGATGATAATCAATGGGGGTGCGCCTTGATTTTTTTTTTTTTTTTAGATTTTTAATCGAAAGTAGACTACATCCTGAGAATTTTGGCACCAACCGTGACCTTCTAGCGTGATTAGATCTGTTTCTATGATTTTTCAAAGTTTCGACCGTTTATGACGTCACGCGCCCTTCTCGCCTGGGCGGGACCCCCCAGCTATTTGTGACGTCATAAACGGTCGAAACTTTAAAAATTCATAGGAAAAGATTTACACACGCTGGAAGAACGCGGTTGGTACCGAAATCCTCAGAATGAGGTCTACCTTAGATTAAAAATAACAATAAACAGTTTTTCCTACCCAGGAGCACACCCTATTTGCGATTTTTTCGGAAAACCTATTTCGTATTTTTTACATCAATTTCTAGGTTATGATTTAGATCATAGATCGATTTTTAACTTTTGTATTGAAAATTTGAAAAACGTGTTAAAAGAGCTCAGGGCGACGAGGTGAGTATTTTTGTGAAATTAGTTTAAAGGGGTATTGTATATTTTAACGATTCGTGCCACATCCATAAGGCCAACTTTATATTTATTGCTTCCGAGTCTACCAAGGTAGCGGAAGCTTTGTTTTCACTTTTCAAGGACGAAAAAAAAAGTTCTCCAAAATCAAAATTTTCACTCGCGTTTTGCGTTTTAGACCTTTTTGAACAATTTTGGTTCCGTGTCTGTGTGTGTCATGAATTCCTTGTAACGCGCATAACTATACGAAGTTATTGTCCGATTTCGATGAAATTTTCAGGGATTGTGCGGGTTGGTGTGTAGACGGTCCCCTATTTTTTCTTCCTTTGATACCTGGTTTTTTAAGACATCCAATAAAGTAATTCATTATTATAAATGAACAACACTTCCTTACTCAGGAAAAGAAGAAGAGCACTTAAGGGGGTCTCAGTCGGTCGATCAAAATCGAACAATAATTACCAAAGCAAAATGGAAAAAACTACTAAATAAATGCTTTTCCCCACGTTTCCCCCATATTTTTCAGGCAATTATTGTTCGACTTTGATGATTTCAGCGGCATTCCTTCATTTTTTCAATTCTCAAGGCCCACGTACTAATTCATTTTTAAAATCCGTGAAAATTTCAAATTTAGGTACAACTTTTAAAGTTTTCGCGCCTTCAATTTCGCGAAATACTGACCAGGAACGAGGAACAAACGGCAACCGACTGAGACCCCCTTAAGTGAATTTTTGTTTTATTATTTTCAACAATAAATCTATGGAATCAACCAAGAAAAACTTGCAATCCCCCCTCAACATTTGTTGATTCACGTTTCAAGGTATGCAGAATCCGGAAATTTTGCCGTCTTCGCCGTACGAGGCACTTTCCTTAGTTACCATGGACCGATCTTGATGAAATTTGGTACGTAGACTCCAGTTGGGGACTCTTTTTCGGAGTTGTGCTCCGAAGCTTTTGGTTGATGTCATCACTTCTAAGGGTTAAGAAATAAGGGCTGCAATTTTCAAAAAGTTCTCGCTCGAAAACTTTTAATCCAGCCATGCACGAGCGGATTTTTTCGGCGGACCACGGATTTTTCCGAAAACTTAAAGAAATCCATTAGTTTGATTCGTTCGTTAGTGGCAAGGGCCAGACCGGGACGGATTCGACCAAAATCCGCAGAAATGGTGGTGGGGAATACCCCGAAATAATGAGTTACCAGTTAAATCGATTTCGACATCATCAGTACCTAACTTTTTTATTTATTTTTTTAAATTTCGTTTTCCGCTGACTACAAACCAAAATTTAGTTCTTTTTTTATTTTTTTTTCATAATAAATTACTATAATTTTTGCATGATGAATGGAGGAGAGCAGGCAGGAATTTCGTGGGATCAGGAATGGCAGGAACATCCTGGGGATCAGAAATGGCAAAGCCCGTATTTCCAGATCAGTCTCTGAGGAGAGGAAGCGGTGAGCCATCTTCCAGTCCCAGACTTCTAGATGGATTGTGGCACCTCAGCTCTTTTCGCGTCCCTCGAAGTCGAAGTGATACAGCTCGGATGACTGCGAGTTGGATCTTCACTCGCACCCATCCGGTTATGTACGACTGGGGCTTGCTCCACTTGTCAGTGAGTGTGTCGACGAGTCGCTTCTCGAAGTTCCTGAACTCTCTGTGGAGTACAGCTTCACACGAGCAAACCAAAGGCTCTCTGCTGCAGTGTCGTACTTTTGGTGTTTCATTCTTGCGGCTGACTCGGCTATGTCGGACCATTCCCGGGTCGAGTAGGAAGTGGCGTCAGCGTTAGTAATGCGGTTGTCAAAGAAAGACGCCCTCTCCCTACTCCAGACCCCTTGGACTTTTATGTCGGCGACAAGCCCGGGTGTTCGCTCACTGCCCTCCCTCATAACTGGCTCAGTTACCACACCATTCCATGCTAGGGCTGCTAATTTTGCTACTTCATCCCTTACGGAGTCATGACCCTGCTTCACGAGTCCACCGCGCTTGCAGTTCAGAGCATGGTTAACATTCATGGGGACTCTGGTACCGTCTGAGTTTGGGGGACATCCATCGCATGAAGTTGGGAGCCCATTTATTTCTTTCCCATACCGTAAACACAATGCATCCCTGAACTGAGTGCTGGAGAGGTCCAGGTTGTCACTGGCTAGGAGGATGACTGTGAGCCATTGCGATGCATTTCCGTCAACAATTCTTTTTATTGTCTTTCTGGCCTGCGGGGAAAGAGCCTCTATTGCTTGTTGACTTCGATCGATGTTGGTCTGTTTGCGGATCAGTCTTTGCGTTTTCAATACGTCTTTCACCCGTTCTTCATGGTCAAACCCTGAGAAATCATCCCCATCTGCAATTGTGGCTATTAGGACTCAAGTGGCCTGTTTCGAAGCAGTAAACGCCTCATTCGCTGACAGAACAGGGTCCTCAATGGCTAGCCCACCCATTTTTACAGGTAGTGCAAACAGGGAGTGTTCGTTTTCAGACACTTCTCGACCGAGTATAGCAGGGGTAAGAGTATCGCGTATTGCTGTTGAGGGTGGGACGAATTGTTCTGCGCAATTTCCTGCAACCCTGTGGACGTAAGACCATTCTTTCTGGAGAGACTTTGTGAATGTAGCATGCGCTGCTTGCGGGCTATATTTCGCGACTTTGGTAAAATGTTTCACACATTCCACCCATGCAGATACCTTGGACGAAACAAACTCCTGTTTTTCTTCTATGGAGCCGAAAATACCACCAAGGAACCTATGGGAAGAACTTACTATTTTTATGCTGAGCGTCCCAAATAGCTGTTGTGCTGCTGCTTCCCTGCCTGGCTTCACTACAAGGTAGCTTTTTGCTGGTTCTGGAAGATAACCCCATTTTGGCCCCTCAGCAAGAAGTAAGTCGAACCACTCCTTCATCTTTTCTAATTTCCCCGAGCATGCTGCATCATCGGCGTACTAGTTTTGGTGTCATTCTGGGCTCTTCAGTCTTACCAGGGGTAGGGTCCCGACCGCATACATCAACATACCTAAGGGGTCGCCCTGTGTGGTCCCTTCTTGGCTGAGGATAATTCCTTCGCTCTCCCGGAACAAGGTCAATGGGAAGCCCCGGTTTGTATTGAATAGGAACCGAGAGCAGCGTGGTCATAGAACTCGGGCGTTCCATAAAGCTAAGGGTCGGCTCAGTGCATTGAAAGCATTTGACGCGTCCATTAAGAGCACTCCCTCACAGTTTGGGTCTTCCTCAAATAATTTGGTTATTGCATGTACCCCTCCT
The DNA here is from genome assembly GCA_009739505.2 of Apolygus lucorum. NCBI lineage: Eukaryota > Metazoa > Arthropoda > Insecta > Hemiptera > Miridae > Apolygus > Apolygus lucorum. The sequence goes on from CM019177.2 coordinate 54,171,322, forward strand.
TCCACTCCTGCTTTGGTTCCTCCACACAGTTGATCTGCACCACATTCTTCTCGAAGATTTTCTCCAGTGACCATGGCCATAGTCTTTACATACAGTCTTTGAAGAACTTCCCCAACACCGATTGGACGCACTCAAGGTCTTTTGTCCAGAGCTACTCCTCGTCTTGCTAGCAGTGCTCGTATTTGGTCCCATTCCACGATTCTATTTGCAAGACGGCGTGTGAGGGCTGCAACAGCCTCTCGGAGTCGAGTTCTGTGTGAACCGTATCGTAGAAGAAGGTTTCTCCATTGTTCCGCATCCGTTCCACTAGGACCTGCGCTACCCTTCAAACGGTGAGCTGCTCGTTCGACGTGGTTAGCTGTAATGTTCACGTCTACCAGTAGGGGGAGGTCATTTGCTGGGAGGAACGTGTCTGGGGAAGGAAGGAACTGTGGTGGGTGCTTGCTTTTGAGTACCTCTACAACAGTATTACCATCCTCCAATTGCGAGTCAGGATTGAGTATGGCACCCCCTGATCTGTTTGTTGCCAGTCGTGTTGCATCCCGTAATTTCCCTCGAGTGACCAGTCGGGTGAATACTCTGGTCATGTTTTCCCTTCCTCTACTTCGGGCTGAAACTAGCTGGCGGTCACATCTTATCGCCTCTTGCAGAAGTTCGTCTTGCTTGCCTTGTCGCCACATTTACTTAAGTTATTGTGTTAACTTATTAATCCGCTCGTATATGGCAAGCCATTAAAGATATTTGAAGCAAAAATACTATATTTATCGCTCTAATTTGATTTTTGGTTTATAATTCTCAATAATGAACCTTTTGAATCGACCAAGAAAAAAGATGTTCAACCCTCCGTCAATATTTATTGGTTTACGTTTCGAATCCAAAAAAATTCATAAATCGAATAAAAATTTGGCCGTTCGTACTACGCCGTTAGCGGAATGGATAGATTTTGATGAAATTTGGTGTATGGGCTCCATTTGGGGTCGAAATTTTGAAAACGCCGTAACTCGAAACATTTTGATATAAAGGTATTGTTTTTCCATCAATTTAAGATAGTATAGAATTTTTAGGATTTCTAGAGACCACGCGGAGCCCTGTTGGACAAACCGTTTGCTCCCTACGCGAACTCAAGGGTTGGACTTACGATAAATCAGAAACACGAGTGTGAATCGCAAAGGAGGTCTAATCTCCGTTCAAATTTTAGCTGACCGAAATGCGATCGATGTTTTTGATGGTAGCAATGGCGTAATAATTTGCATTGTTTTTCGTAACTATAAATTTATCAGATTGAATTCTTTGAAAATTTGCTCCTTAGCTCGTGTTGTTTGAATAGGTAGGTAAGTGCTGGTAGGATGTGTTCGCAAGAGGATCGAGTCGTGGAGCCTTCGAACTGATCGGGAGCGGCGAAAAATGCGCAACGGTATCCGCGGGGACCCCTCCAGTCCTTTTCAAGGTTTCCTGCCAGTTCACGGGCTCCCGCTAGACCGGTCTCCCTCGCCTCGTCGGAATGACCGGGAAGCGGCTGCGGAGAGAATGCAAGGAGGGAGAGTGACTGCAAATAAAGGAGGAGGAGGGAAAAAAGAGGACGAGAAATAAAGAAGAGAGCTCCTCGGCCAGATTCCCTCGCCCTTCTATGATGCGCGTTCGATATCGTCACGTTACTATTCAGGGTTGAAATGCACGATATCGATTTTCAATATCATAATCGAGTATTTTGTGATCGATTATGCTCGACATCGAGTCAAGTCGATAGTCATCCTTATTTCATCGATTCAATCGATGCTAATAATAATCGATGATTGTGATAGCGAACCGAGAAGTAACAGTATTTTATCTAATGCCTAGTGTTCCAAGTCTAATTTGGATTTTTTCCAGACCAATTTCGGAATTTTCTAAACCAATTTCGGAAATTTCCTCACCATATTCAGAATTTTCCAATCCAGTTTCAGAACTTTCCAATTCAATTCCAGAACTTTCCAAGTCAAATTCAGATTTATCCAGAACAATTTCAGAATTTTCCATTTCAATTTCAGACTGTGATCAATCTTTCTGTGTGGTGATATTATAGCATTTCCAAGTCAAATGAATCCTTTTCCAAACCAAATTAATCCTTTTCCAAACCAAATTAAACTTTTTCCAAATCAAATTACTTAATCCTTTCCCACATCATAACAATACATTTCCGTAAAGTACCTAATCTCACAAAGTAGATGGCCCCCTAAGAATGGGAAGGTGGTCTCCTATGAATTGGGAAGATGGTCCCTATGAATCTTATATTTTGTTTTGAGGGTTTCATCCAATGTTTCACCCTATGCGACACTTTCCTTAGTTACCGTGGACCGAATTTGATGAAATTTGGTTTATGAGCTCCATTTGGGGTCTAGTTGTGCCCCGAAGCTTTTGGTTTGTGTCAGTCACTTCGAAGGGTTGACCTTTTCAAAACGCCCTACCAAAAAAACTTTTGATATAATGGTATTGATTTTTCATCAATTTAAAATAGTATTGAATTTTTAGAATCGAATGAGACCACCCAGAGTTCAGTTGGACAAATTGTTCGCTCCCTATGAGAACTTGAGGGTTGGACTTACGATAAATCAGAAACACGAGTGTGAATCGCAAAAGTTTAGCTAACCAAAAATGCGATCGTTGTTGGTTTCTTTCACAGATTTTAACCAGATATGAAGGACCAACTAGGTAGCTTCTGTTTAATCCCAATCTTTAATGTGCCTTACGTTTTAGCCATTCCTAGCTGTATAAAATTCGATCATATTGTCCAACTTTTTGGGTGTGCCGGGAGAAATATGTTACTAGAAAAATTAACAACCTCACCATTATCCACCATAACATTTCTAGCGGCATGGGAGCCTCGAATCTGAAGAGCATTTTAAACATATTGTTTAGTAATGCATGCATTCCAGGGGACGTCCCATTGGATAAGCATTAGATCAGTTTAACCAGTTGTTAAGTGATAAAACTGTTTCACTAGATGTAATTTATTTATTACTTTAGGCAAGAAATACTGACCCCCCCCCCCCCCCCTCCATTATCCACCTTAGCATTTCTAGCGGCATGGGAGCCTCGAATCTGAAGAGCATTTTGAAATCCATGATCTACGATACCCAACATGCGAATTCGAGTTCACCCCCCACCCACCCCCCACCACCTCCCCAACGCCAACAATTGTGCCAGTCTGGCACCAAAGCGAAAATACGTCGTAACATTGAACTTTCATCTGTTAGTTTTGGTAGGCAGTCCGTCGAAGTTCACATCCGTATTCAAGGTGAAATACAAAAAAACAAAAAAACACGAAATAAGCGGTTTATGGCATCATGGCACCATGTCCTGGCACCATGGTGGCACCACTATTAGTTCCATGGTGGTACAGAGAATAATTCATGAAAATTCGGAGGTATAATGAGATTTTTTCCTCAATTTCAAAGCTTGGGTACAATTAGTAAGCAGTAAAGGAACCGAAATATTGAAAAATCGGATATTTTGTGAATATTATCCCCGAACTCACCCTCTCCCCTTGCGAATTTTGGTACTCTGGTAAAATCATGTACAACTCGGAAGTTATTTGAGTCAAACAAAAAAAGAAACACGCAAATCGGTTGGAAATTGAGGCCTGGGCAGAGTTTACAGGATTATGCCCGCAAACGCACGTTTTTTAAGCATTAACCCCCCCTTTTCCCCCCTTAAAAAGCAAAATTCAAAATTTCGGCGCCGTTGTGCACAACTAGATAGTTTTCCGCGTCGATGAAAGAAAGAACCACAAAAATTGGTTGAGAACTGAGGCCTGGGCAGACGACACAAGATTATGCCCAAAAACGCACGTTTTTTGAACATCAACCCCCCCTTTCCCCCCCCTTAAAAGGCAAAATTCGAAATTCCGGCGACGTAGTGCACAACTAGATAGTTTTCCGCGTCGAACAAAAAAAGAACCAGGAAAATCGGTTGAGTACTAAGGCCTGTGCAGACGACACAAGATTTTGTCACACACACACACACATACACACATACACACACACACACAGACATACACCTATAGTTTTTTTCGCGGATTTGGATTCAGATTGGTCTAAAACGAATTACTGTGTGGTTATTTTTTTTTTCTGTTGAGTGTTGTCCAACTTCACCCCAGATCGATCGCATAAGGACGCCCAAGTCTTACTGTGGGACGTCCTAAAAACCATGATCTACGATAACCAACATGCGAATTCGAGTTCACCCCCCCCCTCCCCACCACCGCCACCAATGGTGCCGGTCTGGCACCAAAGCAGAAATACGTCGTAAAATTGAACTTTCATCGATTAGCTCTAGTAGGCAGTCCGTCGAAGTTCACATCTGTATTCAAGGTGAAACACGATAAAAACCCACGAAATATGTGGTTTATGGTGTCCTGGCGCCATGGTGGCACCACTATAAGTTCCATGGTGTCACAGAGAATAATTCATGAAAATCCGGAGGTATAATGAGAATTTTTCCTCAATTTCAAAGGTTGGGTAAAATTAGTAAGCAGTAACGGAACCAAAATATTGAAAAAACCAGATATTTCGTGAATATAATCCCCCTACTCATCCCCTCCCCTTGCAAATTTCGGTACTCGGGTGAAATCGTGTACAACTCGGAAGTTATTTGAGTCAAACAAAAAAAGAACCACACAAATCGGTTGGAAATTGAGGCCTGAGCAGAGTTTACAAGATAATGCCCGCAAACGCACGTTTTTTAAGCATTAACCCCCCCCTTTCCCCCCCTTAAAAAGCAAAATTCGAAATTCCGACGCCGTAGTGCACAAGTAATAGTTTTCCGCGTCGAAGAAAAAACGAACCACGAAAATTGGTTGAGAACTAAGGGCTGTGCAGACGACACAAGATTTTGTCATACACACACAGACATACACCTATGGTTTCTTTCGCGGATTTGGATTCAGAATGGTCTAAAACGGATTACTGTGTGGTTACTTTTTTTTTCTGTTGAGTGTTGTCCAACTTCACCCCAGATTGATCGCATAAGGACGCCCAAGTCTTACAGTAAGACTACAGTAGAAGAAGTTCTACAGTAAGTTCTACAGTAGAAGAATAACCACTTGAGCTGGTTTTCCCTAACATTATAAGTGGATTTCTCAAATATAATGTTCGTTTGATTTGTATAAGATGTGGAGGAAAAACAGCTCAAGTGGTTTTTCCTCCAAATCGCTGCCACAGTTTTGGTTATTAACTGGGAGAAAGAGCCTAACTATGAATAATCGAAGTAAAATCGATGTTTCTTGTATTTAATCGATATCAGCACGATCGATAGGATGTAACTTAACAGACGATCGAAAATGTGGACTTATAACTATAAACTGGAGATGACTAATGGAGTGGTAAGCTCAAAATCCTTGAGGCATTTTTCGGGCGCCCAGAATTTCATAGATAAGCTGTTTTTCCTTCTCACGGCAGTACTGTGGGACGTCCTAAAAACGCTTGCATACGAGTCTGCAACACGTTGGGTCATTTTGTCTTTTATATAATTTACGCATAAATTTAGGACTTTCCAACGAATGGTAAACGAATTTTCTACGAACATGAATGACGAAGATAAAGTTCCGTTGCAACGAACTTCGTTGTAAGTGGAAATCATTAAAAAACCAACTGTAACGTGATCAATTTTGTTACGTTTTTTCGTTCATGTACCAAAGTAAAGACATGAAACGTCAAAATCAATAGTAACTACTATACTGTTATTGGGAAGGAGTACATCATGGCCGTTATCAGAAGGAGGCCGATGTAATCGATTTTTTCAAACACGTATCAATAATCTTTGATGGAACAACAAGGACGGGTTATGATTGAAAATATAAAATTTAAACTAAAGAAAAAGCAGAAATATGTATAATCAATAAAAAATCCTTAAACTCAGGAGTTGAAAGATTATTTGAAGGTGGTACGAATAATGTAAGTAAAATGCAACTGAAAATGTTTTGAAAAAGGAACTTTTGGCTACAATTCGCAAATTTTTTCTCAGTGTTTTTAATATCTATTTTTTTAGCAAATTTGTAAAGAAAATGAAGCTATTTTGTCGAAAAAATCAAACTTTAGGTTGGTAAATTAATGTACTCCTATATGGTGCCTACGCCTTTTCTAGGATAACTCTTTGAATCACCTAATATTTATAAATTTACAAATCAATAATACCTGTTCCTAAGTGTATAAATATCGTTAAGTGGCAGAGACTTTCCTTGCAACAATAATGCATAATATATTCCGAAAAAGCAAGTTTTACACTTGCTTGAATACGCGTCCCCAATATGAACTACTAAAATCTTTTGTTAATAGGAAGATTGGGACGCAATGGGTTCAAAACTAAAATAGTATCTAGTTTTCATTGTTACTTCTCATTTTTTACATCGACAGCAAAGTACAAAATCTACCTGACGAGGAAAAATATGAACAAAATGAAAAACAACACAAGCGAAAATAGAAGAAAAGGACGAGATATCTGACCTCGCCCTAATATGGCATTAGTGCCTTATTGGAAACAAAATACAGTTCTGTATTAGGGGAACGCGAGGTTGAGCAATGCAGAGCTGAGGAGAATAATGAATCCAGAGTAAAACTCATTATTTTCTTTAATTAAAGTCATAAGGATTCTCAAGCTCAGAGGGTCCAAAATCGCTTGCCTTGTCAAAATCACAGTCTTGAAATGGGGAGAAAAAACTGTTTGTTGATAACCATCTGCAAAATTTGGTGAGGGTTCATGTCAGAGAGACCCACCCATGAATGTTTTAACCCGCCTTCTGGTGGCCTTGCTTGGGATGCTTGTATTTCATGGACTCCTCAACTTGCTGAGATAATAAAGGGTTCCATATTAAGACGTGTTCCATATCTGACCACTTTAGCCTATTGTTCTGTTTGACCAAAATTCAAACATCACTAGTTCACTTACTTATCACATATTTTATCTCTATTTGGGTATTTTTCAAAGCATCTTCCCTGTAAGTCCAAGTACATGGGTAACTGGTCAGTTTCTGAGATGAGAGATGGCGCTGGATCGGTTTTAGAAAACTCATTCACAAATCGAGGTGTTTAGCTATTGTTCAGTGGGAGATGCAGTGGACTGTGTTTAAATATGCTAATTCTGAATAATATTATAGTTTAGGTCCTATCACTGAATTTTGTATGACGCAGGAGGTTCGATGGGTTCGTTGTCTGTTGACGCCAGACCCAATACAGATGATCGACAGAATTGAATGGCATGCAAAGATTTATTGAAAAGGGAAGTAGGTAAGAAAGGTACCTGATGAGCGTGCACGCGTAGATGCTGGGGGCCCCCGCAGACTTCCAGCAATCGTTCCACCGATGATGTTCTGGTACTGAGGAGGTACCGGCGAGGACAGAGATGTATCCGTTTTGGTTTATTATTTTCAATAATGAACCTTTGAAATCGTCCAAGAAAAAATTGCTTTTAGCACCCCCTCAAAATTTGTTGGTTTACGTTTCAAGGTAGATAGAATCCAAAAATCGAATAAAAATTTGGCCGTCCGTCCGCCGTACGCCGTACGCGGCACTTTCCCCACCTAACATTGACCGATTTTGATGAAATTTGGTATTTAGGCTCCATTTGGGGTCTAGTTATGCCCCGAAGATTTTGATTGATGTAGCTCACTTCTAACGGTTCAAAAATGAATTTTAAAATTTTGAAAAATCCCTAACTCAAAAAATTTTGATATAAAGGTATTGTTTTTCCATCAATTTAAGATAGTATAGAATTTTTTAATTTTTTACCACGCGGAGCTTTGTAGGACAAACCGTTCGCTCCCTACACGAAATTGAGGGTTGGACGTACTATAAATCAGAAACACGAGTGTGACTCGCAAAACGGGCCTAATCTCCGTTCAAATTATAACTGACCGAAATGCGATCGCTGTTTTTCTTCATATCGGATGGTTGGTGGCTTTGCAGACGAGTGATCTATATAGAAAAAAAAATAAACCATTGTGTAACAATTTGCAGCGTTTTGTCACTCGAATTCGATTTCTCAGGAACACGAGGACTATTCTTTTTGGTTTATTATTTTCAATAATGAACCTTTGGAATCGACCAAGAAAAAAAAAATTTTAGCACCCCCTCAAAATTTGATGGTTTACGCTTCAAGGTACTTAGAATCCAAAAATCGAATATAAATTTGGCCTTATCTCCGTTCAAATGTTAGCTGACCGAATTGCGATCGATGTTGTTCTTCATGTTGGATGGTTGCTGGCTTCGCAGACGAGTGGTCTATATAGAAAAAAAAAAAAAAACCATTGTGTAATAATTTGCAGCGTTTTTATTATGTAAAGAAAAATGACGGTTTAAATCAGGCGCACGACGAGAAGAGATTAAAACAGTAAGAAGATGAACTGAGCGTTTTAAGGGGGTGATAAGTAAAGAATAGGGGATATGGAGGGGTTTAGGCAAACAATTCAAACCACCGAACATCAACCGCGGGTCAGCTCGTGACCCCATCTAACCTTGGCAAATATCTGAACCAGACAGCTATAATATCGGATGGATATTGGCAGAGGACGGTTTGGTTGGCAATATTTGGATACCACGCCTTTCCCCTCGGAGTCTACCAAGATAGAGAAGTCCTTCCTGTTATGTTGAGTGAATCGAGCCTCCATACATTTTCAAAGCTATTTTCCTAGAGTCATCTCCTTGAGTGGCTGACCAGGACAGGTCGATCATTAGCGCATCCCCGCTTCACAGTCTCTCCCATCATTAACAACGATTCTTCAAACATATTTATCTCGGGAAATTCTCAGAATAGTCAACGATATTCAGTCTGTCTTCAGTTCTCCGTTCCTCTCTGTGTCGGTCAACTTGAAAAATGTTGTGTGTATCGGGAAGGCTCGATTATCTTATCACTTTTTTCGCTGTATGGATTACTTCAAATGTGTTTTCGGCTGTGATGAGGCATTTTTCTCTCTTGTTTGATTTTTTCACCAAATTCTACTCCTGATGAGCAATATCATCAACCTCAACCCATTACTGAGAAAAAAGACTACACTGGACTCTTTACGTGTTTTTCTTTTCTCTCAGAACTAAATCTCATGTCAAACACAAAGTAAGTAAATTTTTCATAGTGAAACGCTATAGGTTAATAAATCTTCGATAATCTCTTGGGTACTTTTTGGGACGCTTTTCCAAAGTTCGGGGCGTCATTGGAGTAATTATGGATCTGGAAATTTTCTGACGTAGGTAAACGAAAAATCTTGAAATTTGGAGTCCCGCAGTGGGATAATTAAATTAAATTTTGGTTTATTATTTTCAATAATTAACCTTTGGAATGGACCACGAAAAAGTATTTGTTGGTTTACGTTTCAAGATACGTAGAATCCAAAAATCGAATAAAAATTTGGCCGACCGTCTTCCATCCTCGGTACTTTCCTGAGTTAGCATTGACCGATTTTGATGAAATTTGGTATGTAGGCTCCATTTGGGGTCCATTTGTGTCCCGAAGATTTTGGTTGATGTAGGTCACTTCTCAGGGTTGATAAATGAGGATTGAAATTTTGAAAACGCCCAAACTCAAAAGATGTTGGTATAAAGGTATTGTTTTTTCATCAATTTAAGATAGTACAGAATTTTTAGATTTTTTTGAGACCAATCAAAGCCCTGTAGGACAAACCGTTCGTTCCCTACGAGAATTTAAGGGTTGGAATTACGATAAATCAGAAACACGTGTGTTCAAATGTTAGCTGACCGAAATGCGATCGATGTTTTTCTTCAAGTTAGTTGGTGGTAACAATTGCGAAGCCGTATTCTTTGCAGACGAGGGATCTATATAGAAAAATAATAAACCTTCGTGTAATAACTTGCAGCGTTTTTAATCAAGTACGAACAATCCAATCTTCATTGATAGAATTAGATAGATTTGTCATAACTTCAACTCCACGTTTTGATCTCTTGGATATGTGATTAACATGCGTGAATCATTGTTGAGTGGACCAACAATACTTCCTGACATATCAAGAAACACTACACATTTCACTCTACCTAAATTAAATCATATACTGAACTTTATTCATTACGTTTTCATTGTAACTCAAACAAGTATAATAATAATGAAGTCTCCAATCCTACACTATTCCCCTCATCCTTTCTTCTCCTTCCTCTTCCAACCTTCTCGACTCTTCCATGTTATCGACTGCTCCTTTTCGTATTCGTAGTTGGTCTGCATGCTTTCTCTTCAGTATGCCTCCTGTTCGTACCTCATAAGAATAAGGTCCGTTTCGTTTCTCCACTCTCCCAGCTCTCCAACCCCGGTTAATCTCGTTTTTCACCCAAACATCTTCCCCTCCATCGAAAAATCGTCCTTTCTTCTGACCATCATACTGCACCTGCTGCTTCCACATCTTTCTTTCCATCTGTTTCCGCACATTTGGTTTTACGTTGTCAAATATTGTTGAGAATCGACGTTCAAAGAATAGCTCAGCTGGGGCTCTACCTATGGTCTTCTGAGGCCCGTTACTATAACTAAATAACACGTTTTGCAAAGCTAATAAGGGATCCCTTACTTCTTGTTTCGTGGCCTGGTAACGTCTCTTCAATGTCCTTATCAATCTTTCAACCAGCCCGTTGCTCCTCGGGTGGTACGGCGTTGTTCTTATGTGTCGAATAATCCATCCTCGTCGCCAATGAAATGTTAAGAAACTAAATCATAGACTGAACTTCATTCATTACGTTTCCATAGTAACTCAAACAATAATAATAATAATAATAATAATAATAGTGAAGTCTCCAATCCTACACTTCCCCTCAAGCTTGGTTGTGGAAAACACCCAAACTTGCTCTAATCTTCATTTGTCTTAGTCTTGACAACCCTTTCATGAGAATGTCAGCAGGCATCTCTTCCGTTGAAATGTATTTCAGTGCTAATGTCAATATGTTTAGTTCTTGAGTGATGCACTGGATTTCTGGCCAACTCTTGAGCCTCTCTGTTATCACCAAACAACGTTTCTGTTGGACTTGTATTACATCACAGGCTTTTTAGTAGTTTGTTTAGGCAAATGGCTTCCTTCGTAGATTCTGTCTGGCTATGTATTCAGCCTCAGTGCTTGATAGAGCCACAGTTCTTTTTGACCGACTTCATGCGCGGCGAAGCCGCGCCGAAGGAAGGAGGTATACAGTTCGGTGTGTCATGGGACGACGATTTTTTTTTTTTTTTTTCTGTATGTTTGTACCACTAGCATTTTCTTATTCGGGCACCAATCTGCCTGATTCTTCTTGAAAAGTGTTCTACAAGTATCCATAGTGGTCCCGTTTCAATCAGATTTCATTTTGCTTTGTTAAAAGTATCGAAATTTTGTGAAAATAGTTCAAAAAACGTGGTTTTCGGGAAGATTGTTCCGCATCCTCTCCCCCCGCCCGACTCTTCGAAGCCACCCACCCGCTCGTCCCACCCCCCGCCACCACCACCACCACCACCACCACCCACCCGCCCGTCCCCTCCGGCATATTCTCGGACGCCTGCCGCCCCTCAACAAATTCAACGGGGACCACCCTCTCATTCATTGGGGACCATCCTCCCTATCTAGAGTGAAACGCTTATTTCTTCAAGATAAAGTGGATTGTGAAGCAAAATTTTAATTAGAAAAAAAAATGATATTGAACTCAATAATTATTTTGAAATTAACTTTAACATTTCACTGAAAGTCGAGTTTCCCGACTTTGTGTACATGTTTGTGTACATTCAAATTTAAGGTCCGATTCTAAGCTTCACAAAAAATGAGATGCTTTATGAGGGGGTTTCCGATAACCATCAAGTTCCAGTAGACTACCAAGTGGGTCTAGCACATAGCCTTCTCATCATCCAAAACATGTTGCAGCGGGCTAAAATATGAAGTTCTAGTCCGATTCCGATGAAATTTTCAGAGATTGTACGAGTTGGCGTGTAGATGGTCCCCTATGAAAATCATTGCCCCCGGACTGATAGCCGCTGCGCATGTGCAAACGATAATTTCCTTTTAGCAGCCATCATTTCCACATTTTCCGTCCGACTTCAAGAAAATTCTCAGAGATCATGCAAATTGGCATATAGATGGTCCCCGATGAAAAGCATTGCCAAGGAACTGATAATAGCCACTGCGCATGCGCAAACGTGAATTCCCTGTAGGAGCTATACTTTCTACATTTTCCATCCGATTTTGATGGTATTTTTGGGATTGCGCGGATTTGAGTGTAGATACTCCTCTACGGATATCATCGCCCCCATTTCACTTAAGTTGAGTGAAACAGTTTGGTGCAGGAGGAAGCGAAATAACAATGCGTGCTTTTCGCTCACCAACAGGTTCTAATTGACTTAATGCTTATCCAATGGGACGTCCCCTGGAATGCATGCATTACTAAACAATATGTTTAATAATTTTTTGGACTCACTAATAACTACTCAAAACAATAATACTGTAGGTATAGGTACTAAAATAAAATGTAAAAATTAAACAATAAAGTTACCTGCTATATAAAACACCTCAAAAAGTAATAATTAATTCCACAATAAAACTCGGCGCTTTGCGCCTCGGCGGGGGGCTCCGCCCCCCTGCACCCCCCGGTTTATTTCTTTTTCCATACTCTGTATGAAATCATAGGAACACAGAATGTGTTTTTGCGATGCTAGTCATCCGTTAAATAAAAAACAACAATAATAAATGTGGAGTCTTTGGCAATAATAAAATAAATAATTGTTAGACATTTAGTTTGGTCTAAAACCCTATAAATGTTATATAAATAAATATGTAACTACAAGAAAAATACTATATAAATTGAGAGCTTTCCAACGAATGGTGAACAATTTCTGTGCAATGAACACTGCGGGAGTTCTATTTCCTTACCAACGGCTTGGTTGCACGTGAAAATCATTATAAAAGGCGCGTAACGGTTTTTTCTGTCGCTTTTTCGTGACGATTTTTTTTCGGTAGGTCATCGCAAAAACACATTCTGTGTTAAAAACCATTAGTAATTAAAAAATACAAGTAAAGATTTAAATAAGAAAAATAGCGAAAAATGTAGAAAAAAGGTTAACAGTCGGTAACTCAAAGAATACCGACTTTTAACAAAAGTACTTGGTAGTAGGTAAATTATGTAAAATTAAAAAAAACAAGTGGGTGTGGCACATAGCTTCCTCGTATCCATAACCCGATTGTATAGATGATCCGATGCATAGTAGTTAATCTCAAAACACCAATCTCTAAGTACCTTCCACTACCCTCATAGGGGACCATCTACACGCTAATCAGGACAATCCTAGAAAATTTCATCAAATTCGGATGAAAACGCTGCAAATTATTACACAACGGTTTATTATTTTATATAGATCACTCGTCTACAAAATCACCAACCATCCAATTTGAAAAAAAAAAATTTAAAAAAAATACATTGTAATAAAAAAAAACAAAATCACCAACCATCGATCGCATTTTGGTCAGCTAAAATTTGAACGGAGATTAGGCCTCTTTTGCCATCCACACTCGTGTTTTGATTTATATACATATATATTTCAATATAAACCCTTGAATTTTCGTAGGGAGCGAACGGTTTGTCCTACAGAGCTCCGCGTGGTCTCAAAAAATTCTAAAAATTCCATAGAATCTTAAAATGAAGGAAAAACAATACCTTTATATCGAAATTTTTTGAGTTAGGGCGTTTTCAAAATTTCAAAATTGATTTTGGAACCCTTAGGAGTGACCTACATCAACCAAAAGCTTCGGGGCACAACTAGACCCCAAATGGAGCCTACATATCAAATTTCATCAAAATCGGTCAATGCTAAGTGGCAAAAGTGCCGCGTACGGCGTACGGCGTACGGCGGACGGCGTACGGCGTACGGCGGACGGACGGCCAAATTTTTATTCGATTTTTGGATTCTACGTACCTTGAAACGTAAACCATCAAATTTTGAGGGGGGTGTTAAAATTTTTTTTTTCTTGGTCGATTCCAAAGGTTCATTATTGAAAATAATAAACCAAAATTAAGTGAGTAGATGTATGTGATTGGATCAAAAAAATATTTAGCCTCGGGTGGGATTCGAACCCGCGACCCCTGGGGGACAGTTGAAGTTACGGCTGTTACAAGGAATTTACGTTTGCGCATGCGCAGTCGCTTCTATCAGTCCGGGGATGGTGATTTTCATAGGGGACCATCTACAACCTAATCCACATAATCCCTGAAAATTTCATCGAAATCGGGTGGAAAATGTGGAAGTTATGGCCGTTACAAGGAAATTCACGTTTGCGCATGCGCGGTCGCTTCCATCAGTCCGAAGGTGATGATTTTTATAGGGGACCATCTAAATACTAATCTGTAACATCCCTGAAAATTTCATTGAAATCGGATGGAAAATGTGGAAGTTATGGCCGTTACAAGGAATTCACGTTTGCACATGCGCAGTCGCTTCTATCAGTCCGGGGAAAATGATTTTCATAGGGGACCGTCTACACCCCAACCCGCACAATCCCTGAAAATTTCATAGAAATCGGACAATAACTTCGTATAGTTATGCGCGTTACAAGGAATTCATGACAGACAGACAGACAGACAGACAGACACGGAACCAAAATTGTTCAGGAAGGTCTAAAACGCAAAACGCGAGTGGAAATTTTGATTTTGGAGAACTTTTTTTCTCATCCTTGAAAAGTGAAAACAAAGCTTCCGCTACGTTGGTAGACTCGGAAGCAAAAAAAAACTTTTTAACAAAAAAACGGACCGACCTCAAAACTGATGATGGCATCCCACTAAAAAGGAAAAAATAATAACGACAATTTATTTAGATAGGTTGGTAGGTAGGTACGCATTGAAGTCGCCGCCGTGCCCATCTGCAGAGACAAACATAAACAAGTAGATTCCACTTCCATCTGGTTAGTATTACAACATGGGTCGATAGTGCAATACAAAACATGAATGAGAGTGGGTACCTATCATTGAGGTAATGCATGTGTTCCAAAACTATTAGGTAGTACGTCACTGCTGTCGTATGAAGGAGGATGAGAGAGTGACAATAAGTGTGAATCTCAGTAAGAATATTTCCTTTGATAACAGCTGAAGACGTCTGCGTCACCAAAAATGGCAGTTGGATAAAAATTCAACATGAGAAGGTTGTTTACTTACTTACCTACCCCTGCTCCTGTTTTGTATTGCACTATCGACGCATGTTGTAACACTAACTGGTTCATTTGAGTATGAACTCATATCACAAACCCACATCATGATCTAGACAATTCTACATTCAATATGCCATACATGGAATATAAGATTAATTAGATATTATGTAATCAAAGATTGATCACGTATAATTAGATAAATAACTATTAGATACTATCTAATCAAGAGATGGTTTGTTCGAATCCAAACATTTCGTACGGGGATTCACACTTATTGCCACTCTCTCATCCTCCTTCATACGACAGCAGTGACGTACTACCTAATAGTTTTGGAACACATGCATTACCTCAATGATAGGTACCTACTCTCATTCATGTTTTGTAGGTATTGCACTATCGACCCATGTTGTAACACTAACCAGATGGAAGTGGAATCTACTTGTGTATGTTTGTCTCTGCAGATGGGCACGGCGGCGACTTCAATGCGTACCTACCTACCAACCTATCTAAATAAATTGTCGTTATTATTTTTTCCTTTTTAGTGGGATGCCATCATCAGTTTTGAGGTCGGTCCGTTTTTTTGTTAAAAAGTTTTTCTTTCGAGACTCCCAGCTCATAGCTGCCCCGGCTAGTTTAAAGACATACCCAGTGTAAGATTTCCTGTCGTCTATACTAGGACCCAAATCAGCATCCACATTCCCTACAATTTCAACCCCCTCTTCTCGAGTACACTGTAAGCCAAAGTCGTGGGTACCAAGCAAATATATAAGTACTCGTTTAGTTGCTAACCAGTTCTTTTGAAAACTTGGAGTTGAATTCAATTATTATCTACCTACCGTATAGGAGAATCCGTCGTAACCAGCCTGTCGAGTACAGGAGGCGAGCGCTTTCGATGAAAGGACATCATCTTCAGGCCGTCGAGAGAGTACTAAAGTTTGTCAGTCCGTCGTTCTATGCACATAGTCTGGGTGAAAGGATCAGAAAGGAAAGGGCCACGTGGTAACCAGACTACGTGGTGAAAGGTGGTTTGTATGTCATATCAAGTGAAAGGGAGAGATAAAACTAATCCTATTAGCTAATTGTACATTCACCACCTACCATGTTTGAAACGGTTTCTTTGTTTTTATGGCCTAGTAGTCAGCATAAAGTTTCCGCATAAATCCAGAGCTTTTCAACGAGTGGATAACGATTTTTCTAGGTGGAAAACCGACTGAGTAACGTTTCTCCTGTCATGAGGGTTTGACATGCATTTTCCTTTGAACGTTCTCTTTTATTTTTATAAAGATGTTTGTTTGCTACTATAGAGTGTGGTAACCAGGGCTCTGAGGTGAAACTCAGGCCGTCGAGAGAGTACTAAAGTTTGTCAGTCCGTCGTTGTATTTATATAGTCTGGGTGAAAGTGAGGTGAAAGGATCAGAAAGGAAAGGGGGCCACGTGGTGAAAGGTTGTTTGTCTGTCATGTCAAGTGAAAGGGAGAGATAAAACTAAACCTATTAGCTAATTCACCACATGGTTACCACGTGATCACTGCCAAGTGGGTGTGGCACATAGCTTCATCGTATCCATAACCCGATTGTATTGATGATCCGATGCATAGTAGTTAATCTCAAAACACCAATCTCTAAGTACCTTTCACTACCCTCATAGGGGACCATCTACACGTCAACCCGCACAATCCCTGAATATTGTTGGAAAATGTAGAAGATATGGCTGTGGTAAGGATTCCTCATTCGCGCATGCTTAGCGCCTACTATCAGTCCGGGGACGATTATTTTCATAGGTGACCATCTACACGCCAACCCTACACAGCTCTGGGTGGTCTCATTCAATTCTAAAAATTCAACACTATCTTAAATTGACGAAAATACAATACCTTTATATTGTTTTCTGAGCTAGGGCGTTTTGAAAATGTCAGCCCTTATTTTTCAACCCTTAGAAGTGACCTACATCAACCAAAAGCTTCGGGGCACAACTAAACTCAAAATGGAGTCGGTATACCAAATTTTATCAAAATCGGTCAATGGTACTGAGGAATGTACCGCGCACGGCGTACGATGAGAAATTATTTTTCGAATTTTTATTCGATTTTCGGATTCTACGTACTTACCTTGAAACCTTGCGTAAATCAACAAATTTTGAGGAGGAGTAGACATTTTTTGACATGGATAATATCCATATTATGTCTTTTGGCTGGGGTTCAAGGAATTTTTCGCGACACTTTTTTTGCCACAAAAAATGCAACGCTGCAACCAGTATACAAAATCATAGCTACATGTTGGTAGCTATGAAGCAAGGTTCTCTAGAATACTGCAATTTATTACGTGCGATCGGAGTTTTTTTTTAGAAAAAAAAATTATATTTATTATTAGTTTTTCTTGGTTAATTCCAAAGGAAATAATAAACCTAAATGATATGGTGCATCCTCAACAAACTCACTGAATTACGTTGGCTGAAACTATTTTGTGGTGTAGAAAGGTAAAAAAATAATGTATTGTACAGAAATCAGTGTTTGAATAGCAGAATGCACTATATTTCCAACAAATTAACAACCCAACTTATTTTTAACACATCAAGTCCAAAATTCAATTAAGACAACCAGTTTTTCAGACAACGTAACTATCAACAACTTCTAATAATGTCATCAAGTGACCAGGTCGCCACAGTATGTTTAGTCGCTTACTGGTTGAAATTGAACTAATTCTTATCCCATCGGACGTCCCCACGAATGCAAGCGTTACTGAACAATGGTTTTTGTAAACCTATGTTATCTAAGTCGATCATCATACCTGAGGTCTCCCAGCTTTTCAATATGGCTGTAGGTTCTACGCGGCGTCTCTCTAGCGGGTCTATAAAACGGAGATAAAAAGTCAAGATTGGGGAAGCCTTCGTGAGGGAAAAGGGGAAAGACGAATGATAATGAGGTGGTTGGGGGGATAGTGGAGCGAGTCGGGAAGATTAGTGTGGCTTTCATGGTCCTCGTCTATGTGCAAGCCTTTGCTGTATAACCGCCACCGAGTTTTGCTCCCGAGTCTAACAAGGTAGGAAGCTAGCGGAAGCTTTGTTTTCACTTTTGGGAGGTTAAAAAAAATACGCTGCAAATTATCAAACAGCGATCATGCTCATATTATTCCAGCTGTGCTCATTTTATTTATTTATTTTTGTTTTCTCTCTCGGAATTAGCTTTAACTTGTGTTTATCTGACTATTGTAATTCCCACGTAGGCGTCTGCAATAAACAAACATCCATTCATCTTTTAAGGTAGGTTAACAACATAACGATGGTAGTAAATCCTTGTAAATCCGAAAGTAGAAATAGGTATAGTCATTCTAGGAAGAAAAAAGTATGACAAGTGAGCGTGGCAGATAGCTTCCTCGTATCCATAAACCTAATGTATAGATGTTACGATGCATAGGTAGTTAACCTCAAAACATCAATCTCTAAATACCTTGCACTACCCTCATAGGGGACTCTACACGTCAACCGGCACCATCTCTGAATACTGTTGGAAAATATAGAAGATATGGCTGTGGCAAGGATTCCTCATTCGCGCTCACACAGCTCTGGGTGTTCTCATTCAATATGGTAGGAATGGAAATAGGTACAGTCATTCTTGGAAGAAAAAAGTCTGACAAGTGGGCGTGGCAGATAGCTTCCTCGTATCCATAAACCTATTGTATAGATGTTACGATGCATAGTAGTCAATCTCAAAACACCAATCTCTGAGTGCCTACCAATGTCACCACAATCAATCTACTCATCAATCCGCACAATATCTGAATATTGTTGGAAAATGTAGAAATTATGGCTGTTACATGGATTTAACGTTTGCGCATGCGCACAAAATACTTTCATTTTGGGGGCCATGATTTTATTAGGGGTCCATCTCCATCCCAAGTTGCATAATTCCTGAAAATTTCTTCGAAATCAAGTGGGAAGTTTAGAAGTTATGGCTGTAACCAGGAAATACACGTTTGCGCATACGCAGCTGCTGCTATCAGTCTGGGGGCAATGATTATCATAGGGGACCATCTACACCCCATCTTGCATAGTTCCTGAAAATTTCATCGAAATCAGATGAGAATTGTAGAAGTGGCTTTGGCAAGGATTTCATGACATACCCACAGGTGGAAGGTCTGAAACGTAAAACGCGAGTGGAAATTTTGATTTTGGGGAACATTTTTTTCAACCTTGAGAAGTGAAAACAATGCTTTTGCTACCTTGGTAGTCTCGGAAACTAAAAGAACTTGTTTCAGGGACTTTCTTTATCTCTTATGGATGGAGAGATTAGCAAGCTGATGAAACGTGAATCCTATTGCAAGACTTCTGTGCACAAATATCGTATTTATTTCGGTAGTTATGACTTCGTTTTGCTTCCGGATCTACCAAGGTAGCGAAAGCTTTGTTTTCACTTTTCAAGGTTGGAAAAAAAGTTCTTCAAAATATAAATTTCCACTTGCGATTTACGTTTCAGACCTTCCAGAACAATTTTGGTTCTATGAATGTCTGTCGTGAAATCCTTGTCACGGCCATAACATCTACAATTCCCATATGATTACGATGAAATTTTCAGGAATTATGCTAGTTGGGGTGGAAATGGTCCCCTATGAAAATCGTGGCCCTCAAATTGAAATCATGCGCAAACGTGAAATCCTTATGACAGCCATAACTTCCACATTTTTCAACAATATTCAGATATTGTGCGGGTTGACGCGTGGATGGTCTCCTATGAGGGTAGTGGAAGGTATTGTATATTTATAATAGAAAACACTTTTCTTCTCTCGTTAACTTTTTTGCTTTTATTAAGTTCAATAAACTTTTTCTTCCAATTGGAACTATACAACCATCTCAAAACATACCTCATCACATGAACACTAATTTAGGGCCAAAATATCACATGACGAAATTAAACTCTGAAATATTAAATTTTGATGCCAAATGAAATCATAGTCAATAAATAAATCTCGCTTTCGCGAAAGAAGGTACTTAGAGATTGATGTTTTGAGATTAACTAATATGCAGCGGATCATCTATACAATTGAGTTAAGGATACGAGGAAGCTATGTGCCACACCTAATTGGCTTGGTTTTCGATTGATTCTTTGACTTTTTGAAATTCTACTTACGAGGTTTAACACTTTCACTATCGACAGGATGTACAATTGCTCTACAGAAGGTAGACACTACTGGTCCACAGTGCACTATTCAGGTACAGCCTCGAAGAACAAGGAGGTCTCGGTTTCCTGACGGGAGCTCTCCTCCTCGGCCCTCTTGTCCCATTACAAAGCGGTTCAGCACTAATTCGTCCCGACTCACCCGCCCGTAGTTCCTCCCATTGTTTCGCTTTGTTTGTTAACGCCGTGATCTATTGAGGCTTTTCGTGATTGAAAGGACTTCCACTAGTCGCTTCGTCTGTAGACAATCGCCTCATCATCTTCATCCAGAACGACGTCTTTGTCTTCCGCCGGGAGTTGCAAGCTGGCTGTTTTTTTGACTGCAGTTTGTGAAAATGTTCGTTTGGAAGAACGTGTTCAAGATTGAAATTTTGGTTTTAATTTCTCTTTTAACTAAGCAGCCATCTGATTGGAACAGACACCAGTCGGATTTTCCCTTCCTCCTGGCACATTTTCTCATATAGGATAGATTCGAGTCCATTCGTGCAGCATAAGTTTATGAGCCACTTTTCATAATAATCATTAGCGCTATGGTTAAAAAATTTGAATATTAGCTAAAAGAGAGAGTTGTCAGCCTTCTGGTGTGCACCTAGCACGAATAAAAAAACGTCTGCCAAGTGGGTGTGGCACATAGCTTCCTCGTATCCATAACCCGATTATATAGATGATCCGATGCATAGTAGTTAATCTCAAAACACCAATCTCTAACTACCTTTCACTACCCTCATAGGGGACCATCTACACGCTAATCTGGACAATCCTAGAAAATTTCATCAAATTCGGTTGAAAAATTAAGTGAGTAGATGTATGTGATTGGATCAAAAAAATACTTAGCCTCGGCTGGGATTCGAACCCGCGACCCCTGGGGGACAGTTGAAGTTACGGCTGTTACAAGTAATTCACGTTTGCGCATGCGCAGTCGCTTCTATCAGTCCGGGGATGATGATTTTCATAGGGGACTATCTACAACCTAATCCACATAATCCCTGAAAATTTCATCGAAATCGGGTGGAAAATGTGGAAGTTATGGCCGTTACAAGGGAATTAACGTTTGCGCATGCGCAGTGGCTACTATCAGTCCGAAGGTGATGATTTTCATATGGGACCATCTAAATACTGGTCTGTAACAATCCTGAAAATTTCATTGGAATCGGATGGAAAATGTTGAAGTTATGGCCGTTACAAGGAATTCACGTTTGCGCATGCGCAGTCGCTTCTATCAGTCCGGGGATGATGATTTTCGTAGGGGACCGTCTACACACCAACCCGCACAATCCCTGAAAATTTCATCGAAATCGGTCAATAACTTCGTATAGTTATGCGCGTTACAAGGAATTCATGACAGACACACAGACAGACAGACACACAGACACGGAACCAAAATTGTTCAGAAAGTTCTAAAACGCAAAACGCGAGTGAAAATTTTGATTTTGGAGAACTTTTTTTTCATCCTTGAAAAGTGAAAACAAAGCTTCCGCTACCTTGGTAGACTCGGAAGCAATATTCAATCCTCTACTTGAAAATTTGAAAAAACCAGGAGGATGACGTATCCTGCAATAGTTCATGTACGGCCGCATGAAGCACTGAGATCGTGAAATCTATAGTCCTCGGAGTCAACATTTCACAAAACCAGTAAAGTTCGAAATCGAAAAATTGAAGAAAAATCAAATGCTTCAGAAATGCTTGCATACGAGTCTGCAACACATTGGGACATTTTCATGTCAACCACTACACAACAAGGTAGTGAAGTAAGGTTGTTAGTTCAACCCAAGCATCAAAGTTTTCGTGACGATTTTGGTTTATTATTTTCAATAATAAGCCTTTGGAATCGAGCAAGAAAAAAAAATTTTAACCCCCCCTCAAAATTTGATGTTTTACGTTTCAAGGTACGTAGAATACGAAAATCGAATAAAAAAATTTCCGTCCGTCCGCCGTACGCCGTACGCCGTACGCGGCACTTTTCTTAGCAACACTGGACCGATTTGGTTCAAATTTGGTATATGGGCTCCATTTGGGGTCTAGTTGTGCCGCGAAGCTTTTGGTTGATGTAGGTCACTTCTAAGGGGTGAAAATTAAGGGTTGAAATTTTCAAGAGTGCCCTAGCTCGAAAACTCTCGAAATAAAGGTATCGTTTTTTCACCAATTTTAAATAGTATTGAATTTTTAAAAATTTTTGAGACCACCCGGAGCTCTGTAGGACAAACCGTTCGGTCCCTACGAGTACTTGATGGTTTTCCTTCGATAAAACAGAATCATGAGTGTGAATCGCAAAAGAGGTCTAATCTCCGTTCTAATTTTATCTGACTAAAATGCGATCGCTGTTCATTTCTTCGATTTGTATACAGTTTTGCCTTCTGCGTAACCAGTAATCAAATTTCCATACGAAGCTTTCTATTTTTCCAATAAAGTGTGAAGCGTTTAGTTCTTTCTAATAAACTTGATTGTGAAGGTGTGAAGCCAGTATGGTGTGGTAGGTAGTACCTAGCTGGTAGGTTAAAAAAAAGTTGGTAGGTAAAAAAAAATGTTGGTGGGTAAAAAATGCTGCAAATTATTGCTCAAAGGCTTCTTCACTCTTCAGATCACTGATCAGCTGGTGAGCTCCGAAGCCATTTTCAATCCTTTTGAAATGAAGTGCTCTTCCAGGCGTCTCCAGCATTCGAGGAGATCTTCTTCACTCTTCAGATCACTGATCAGCTGAGTGAGCTCCAAAACCATTTTTACTCCTATTGAATGGAAGTGCTCTTCCAGGCGTCTCCAGCATTCGAGGAGATCTTCTTCACTCTTCACATCACTGATCAGCTGAGTGAGCTCCAAAGACATTCTTACTCCTATTGAATGGAAGTGCTTTTCCAGGCGTCTCCATCATTCGAGAAGATCTTCTTCACTCTTCAGATCACTGATCAGCTGAGTGAGCTCCAAAACCATTTTTACTCCTATTGAATGGGAGTGCTCTTCCAGGCGTCTCCATCATTCGAGGAGATCTTCTTCACTCTTCAGATCACTGATCAGCTGAGTGAGCTCCGAAGCCATTTTCAATCCTATTGAACGCTGGAAGCTGAAATTTGAGAGGGAAGGTCAAGGGAGAATACAGATGGTGGTAGGTGCTATTGATGGAGAACCAGTGATCTATACAGAAGGGTGATCTATACAGAAAATAATAAACCTTTGAGCAATGATTTGCAGCGTTTTTCATTTCATGTGCCAAAGCAAAGACATGAAAATGTCAAAAACTCTTCTCGTCGTTGACTAAAATTCCTGGCTAACGAACCCGTCTTTTCGTTTGTTATTATGAACGTTTTGGCAAAAACATGAAATTTTTTCCAAACAAGTAGTTACTCAAGTTACCGCCCGGAGTGATATATATTTATAATTATTAATTATTATTATATCATTATTAATGCCTCACACATTCACGCTCGCTTGCTCGCACGCTCGCAAAAAAGAAAAAAAGTCTGCCAAGTGGGTGTGGCACATAGCTTCCTCGTATCCATAACCCGATTGTATAGATGATCCGCTGCATAGTAGTTAATCTCAAAACATCAAACAAGTTAATCTGTAACATCCCTGAAAATTTCATTGAAATCGGATGGAAAATGTAGAAGTTATGGCCGTTACAAGGAATTCACGTTTGCGCATGCGCAGTGGCTACTATGAGTCCGAAGGTGGTTATTTTCGAAGTGGACCATCTAAATACTAATCTGTAACATCCCTGAAAATTTCATTGAAATCGGATAGAAAATGTAGAAATTATGGACGTTACAAAGAAATTCACGTTTGCGCATGCGCAGTGGCTACTATCAGTCCGAAGGTGGTGGTCTTCATTGGGGGACATCTACAACCTAATCTGCATAATCCCTGAAAATGTAATCGAAATCGGGTAGAAAAAGTGGAAGTGATGGCCGTTACAAGGAAATTCACGTTTGCGCATGCGCAGTAGCTACTATCAGTCCGAAGGTGATGATTTTCATAGGGGACCGTCTACACACCAACCCGCACAATCCCTGAAAATTTCATCGAAATCGGATGGAAAATGTAGAAGTTATGGCCGTTACAAGGAATTCACGTTTGCGCATGCGCAGTCGCTTCTATCAGTCCGGGAATGATGATTTTCATAGGGGACCGTCTACATACCAACCCGCACAATCCCTGAAAATTTCATGGAAATCGGACAATAACTTCGTATAGTTATGCGCATTACAAGGAATTCATGACAGACAGACAGACACACAGACACTGAACCAAAATTGTTCAGAAACGTCTAAAACGTAAAACGCGAGTGAAAATTTTGATTTTGGAGCACTTTTTTTTTCGTCCTTGAAAAGTGAAAACAAAGCTTCCGCTACCTTGGTTGACTCGGAAGCAAAACCCTTTGGCATAAATCAGTTTGAATTTTTGGCGAAATTCTGGCATACCAATTTGAACTTTTGGCAACTCAATTTGAACTTTCGGCAAATCCATTACGTTTCGACAACTACTGGAGTCCTTGTCCACCTTTATTCCTTCTACAATGTTCAATAAAGTATTTTTTCTCTCTCTTATATCATTAGGTATTATTATTTATTAATATTATATCGTTATTATTGCTACTTATACGTACCTACAAATGATTTTTGTTAAATCTTCAGGAAATGTTTTAGAATGTTACGAAAACAATTCCAGTTGAAAAAAAAAAAAAAAAAACACATATTTGAGTTTACGTAAAGCAAGGGAGTAATAACATGTTAGTGATACAAGGTCGAAAACATGGAAAAAAAACTTGTATCCATTTTTCTTCTTTGTAAATAAATGCAGTTCTATTGGCCCTTCACGATAGAGGAAATTGAGTGTACTGATATGATGTTAGATTGAAAATGCGATGCAAGTATGTTCAAAGGCTCTATTAAGAGGTTTGCGACAAGTTTTATCAATGAAAACCACTCCTAACCACTTACAAAGCTCACAAACACAAAACGAAATATTATATCATCGGCCAGAAAAAACTTGATGCCTTAAAAATGAGAGTAGAAGTGGGCTTTCCTCCGAAACTTTCCGCACAACCCAACTTTCTTCTTCCCTTGCAACTTTTCGCCCATTCCATCCTCTCACAGGAAGCACTCAATATACACAATATACACAATGTAGACCTCCAAATGTATGTCCAATGTATCTCCGCTCCTACGAAAAACATCTCTTCTTCTCACGATACTTTCTTCACTCGTATGAAAATATTCTATTAATTCTTCTATTGCTGATTCAACAGACTCTGGCTGTGAAAAAATGAAAACATTTTCGATTCCATATTCATTGACATTAAATATTTTAAATTCAAACACGAACAAATGGTTTATTATTTTTGCTTTTTTCAATCAGAACTGATAGGAAAATGCCGTTGAATTGGATTATGTCGACGTTAGCCACGCCTGGGTTCAGTGTGGGCCAGCTCCGTAGGACAGACACAACACCATGATAGACCACACACCATTAAGGTGGATAATGAATAAACATGGCTGCCAACATCCACAATAAGAATTCGAGATTACTTTTCTTAGGATCCTGACGAAGTAAAGAGGCAGATAAATTTGTCTGAGCTGTTTGTAAGAGCTGAACGATATTTAGGAAAGAGAAGCAGTGAGAACGCGTCTTCTGGACGATGAGCAGTTGCACATTTCCACCCACTTGGAGAACTCTTTTCATATTTTCAAAAAAGGTCGACTGCCAACCATTTTTACGAATCAAAATTTTTGTCAACAATCTTTGAGGAAAGAGAGATACAAATTTAGAAGACAAATCAAATTACAAAAAACGCGAAAAAAAGTAAGCCTTCTTGGTCATTTTTGGTTACTTTTGGTCCACTATTTTCAATAATTTACTTTGTTTGAGGTGCGTTTTGTGAAGTTTTCAGAAAAAATGCTCTCCTGACAAAAAAAAACCTTCTTGCCTCTATTTATCTGTAATAGTTGAAGTTATCGTGCTCTTCTGGGTTTACTTCGAAACTAATAATTGTTTGAAGTTGAAAAGTTCCGAAAAAACGGATTTTGAAAAAAACAAAAATTATTTATATTTTCGAAATCCGTCGGACTGAAGTGAATACGACTATTTTGTACTATTTACTGGAAAAAAATTTCATGTCAATAGACTGAACCGTATTCAAGATCCAGCGGCACAAAAATGGGTCCTCCGACCCACTTTAGTACGGCCGGCCGGCCGGGTCTCATTGCTTCACGTTATCCTGGGCTTGATCCCATAATCGTGTTCAGAACACAATCGAGATTGAAATCTTGGAAGAATCCACAACAGCATACATATTTACATCGAATTGCATCCTTCATAGATAAAACTGAAATAGGAACTTGTCGTGATTTCGATACGATCTTACTTTGAGGGGTTCACTCAGCTCTGAAGACTCCTAAGTGATTGACTTGTGTACCCTCCGGGGAAAATGAAGTAATTCGCTTGCGGTGAGCGATTGGCAACGGAGCTCGCCTCCTTGGCAGAGCTGCGGTCTTGATTAGCTTATCGGTGATTCGATTTTTTTTTAAATACAAATATCGAAGATATGGAAGGTTTGTAAGTGAAGCAGGTCAACAAATTTGGTTCCTTTAAAATCAAAATGTTTGCTCGTATTTTCCATTATAGAGCAGTTTGTCTGCTTGTCAGAGGCAGAATCAGTTTTCCTGAGAGATTTCAGAGCAAAGATTTTATGCGTTCATTTTGAACAGCTCCCATTTGTTTGATAAAGTCCAATGTAAACTCAAAAGCTGCAATAATAAAAGGGATCTAAAAACTACAGTTATTGTCGTAATTTTGACTTTTTGAGTTTAGGGAGGGCTGCTATCTAATTCCGAATTACTGTTGAATAATTTCACTATACATATTATAGATTGTGTCACGGTTTTCAATTTTGATTGAATTTAGGTTCGCAAGGATTATTCATAAAAATTAATCAAGCAAAATCGAAAATGGGAAAATCTTCTTCAAGGACAACCCCGACAGTCCTAAGGCCTCAATGAAAGTAAAGTAAAGTTAACAAACATTTCAGGTTGGATTTTGGTCCGACTGCCATTCCTGGCGTAGCGGACGTCATCAGCCGTCTTCCAAAGGGAAGATCAGAATTTGTTCTGATGATTTCGCTCATGGTTTCCCATTGCTTCACCGCCCTGGGTTGTGACGAGGGGGATCTGCGACCGGTTTGCCCGAAAATATGATCCCGAGGCGAGCCTCGAACTCACGGCCCCCCAACCTGTCCAAGTCTCGTCTCCAGAGCTATACGCCGCAACTCGCTCGGCCGCAGCTGAACCCTCAATTAGGCCTCAATGAGTCAGGACTTAGCGAACTTCCTCAACTTTCCTTGAAAAAGCCCACGCTGAACAAGATGTCTACCTACTCTTAAAGTTACTCTCAAATTTTCGATCTTCGCATGTTTTTGAGTTTATAAGCGAGTGTGCCACTTCGGAATCGCTGTACATAAAGCAAAAAAAAAAAATCATTTTAGACAGCTTGTAATTAGAAAACCCTTTTGAATCGATCGATCAGTACCTTGTCGCCCTCAAATCCCTTGATAGTTGTGATTTCGAAGCAGTGTTGCGGCACACAATAGAGAGATCATGTTGGCGATGCCTTCATTTCAGGACTACAGTCGTCACAGATTCGTCAGAGACTTGGAAAATGAGAGTCAATGAACCATCGACTTGAGGACCATCGTGGAAGATTACTGAATAATTCCAAGCCTCTGGAGTAAGGAGTTTTCTATCTGTTCGAATCTCTTTTTACCAACTTTAACTTCATGAAACCATCTAAGTCCTTTTACATGGGTATATAACTTTTTTAATCTTTTGTGTTTATTACCCATTGATCTATTTGATAAAGTCTCCCCTTAGCGGAGGGGGGTACGCTAAATAACAAAAACTAAATGATTTGTAACAGTAACTAGTAAGGGATGACGCCTTTAAACTACTAGATGCTGGTCCTTTGGTTTAAGGATGTATGGAAGTGTTCACAAAGGAAAATGCATCGATGAAGATGTCACGGATTCAAGTAAGAAGCGACCATTACGGGGTGGTGACGCCACGGAATACTCCTGCAGATATGTCTAAACCCTGTTGTTTGGCCTCGGAGAAAATGAGCTGGGAATCTACCTATTTTTTCTCTCCCCTTAAGTTATGTTCAACCTGAATGAAAAATGAAGAGCAAATAACAAAGCTGACGGTAGAATTTATTCTCCAGGGTCGGGATATAAATCCCGCAAGATCTGCCCGTCAACTGAAATGAAAAAACGTCTTTAATGCCCAAAAGTTATGACGATTTTAACGGACCCGTGTTATTTGTTCCAAGGCAAAAGCCTACTACATGGGAAACGAGAAACGGAACTTATGGCGTGATTGGGGTCAAGGCCGCCTGGAGGGAGAGAAAATTTTTTTTTTCCTGCCAAGAAGGGGTTTCAGACACAGAACTCGCGCATGGTTTATGTTCGCAAACGTATATAAAAATCCTTAAGGCCCGCGGTGGCCGATTTTTATTGGCACGCAATCTTCGGAAGGTCGACGGCGAAGAAATATGTGAAGGAAAAGGTCGGCTCGACTCGTCGGAGTTAAGTTTGAAGCTCTAAAGTTTTTAGAAATAAATCCCAACACAATATTAGTATTGTGACAGGTCGAAAATAAGGATACATTATTTTAAAGTTTCAAGTTCTAAAATTTACTCTTAAAATCGTTGATTTTAGCGAATTTAAAAAAAATGAAGCTATTGCAACAACCCCCAAATTTTTAGGATAGAAAATTTTAAAAAATTACGAGAATTTTAAAAATTTTTCTGAAGTTCAGCACTTTTCACATGCGTATACCTTTAATATAGGTATTATATATATATTTTATCTATAGATATTATATTATAATATATTATGTGGACTACTAAGGGGTGCAATATCCCGAAAATAGGGTCCAAAACGTGTTTTTAGGGTTTTTGTGGATACTACCCTCATAATCATTGAAATTATGGTGAACTAGCTGAAAAGCCTGCTAAATGCAGGCAAAAACAAATTGTAGATAATATATCGATACCTTGAAGCACAAAGGTGCTAGTTCCACCCATCTTCTACATTTTTTTTATTTTTTGTTGTAAATTTCAGAAAAACTCAAATATTAGGAGAGGGATATTACACTGAGTTTCACTTCACACATTTTGGAATTTTTCCCGCGAGATAGCTCTCTCCTCCGACTCTTCCACCCCCACCCGCCTCCGACACCTCCAACTTCTTTCGCCTCCGATTCCTCCCGCCTCCTACTCTTCTAACTCCACCCATTTCCGATTCCTTCGACGATCATACGTGCATACATACGTACGGTTGGGGTTTTATGCAATTAGATTCGGATTTAGCACACAATTTTCAATGTAAGTACAGTTTCTGAAATTAATAATAAAAATAAATAAGTACCTATTAATAATAATAAACTTACATTTATTTTTCAATTTAAGTGTAATACGAGTATAATGAAAATTTGCGTACTCGTTTTACCCAAAAATCCAATATCCAAGTGGGTACTCCGTGGGTTCGTAGAGACGAGTCGAACATGAATATGGAAAACTAGCATCTTCCTTAACTTACCCTGTGCATACAGTATGGCTTGCTGAAACATCGAAAAAACCAATAGGCCAACACTCAATGAGTTTGTGGAGACGAGTAGAACATGAATATGGACGCCTAACATCTTCAAAACATACTTTTTTCATGCAGTATGTTGCAATGTTATACTGAAAATCGAAAGAAAAACATATTGTTAAGTAATGCATGCGTTTCAGGGGACGTCCCATTGGATTAGCGGGAAAAACCCCCACTCCGACCCTCATCCGCCATAACGTTTCTAGCGGCATAGGAGCGTCGAATTTGAAGAGCTTTTGAAAACCCATAATCTACGATACCCATCATACAAATTCAACCCTCCCCCTCTTCCTCCTCCTACTCCAATGGTGCTAGTCTGGCACGAGAAGAGTATTTTTTGAGGTCTATTAAAAATATTTATCCGAGAGTTTTGTCACCGTCAGGGTTGATTATAGGCGCTAATGTTGTAAGCTCGTATGTTCTAATCATAAATGTTATTTTTATTTACTGGATTCGAGAAAAAGGTGAAAAATATATTAGTTTAACTAAGAATTTTGATTATTCATACCCAGTAACTTTTTATACTTAATTCAACCGGTTTTTCCAAGTAGATCTTCCGATATATCGAAATACCGATATATCGGACATAGTTATCTCCAAGACGATATATCATTTGATCAGTATATCGATATATTTCATTCGATTTGCCATCCCTACCTCGGGATAGCATCCCCAATGAAATATTCGGACGAAGGATGACAAAATAGAGAAACGTGGGACTCACTCCCTCTCCAGCCGATCGTCGGCCTAGTGAACGTTATTGAGTCACGTAACCGGAACATCCGAGAAACAGAAAGATGTTGGGCCATTTACGTCAGTCGTGTTGTCTGGGAAGGGGAGAAAATCTAAATACGTGCCTAGGGACGGCTTGAATCGGACGTATTGCCCCAATAAACTGGATTCAATCCCGTTTTCGCTGCCGATACACTTTCCATTGAGCCCCGTTGGACGGAGCAAACCAACAATAGTAACTTATTCTCTCTCAACGCGTTCGCAATTTATCTGGAGGCACGAAAGTGTTCACAGCGGTATTGGGACCATAACAGTACCTATCTTTATCCTCAAGCTTGGATAAATTTGTCAGTTTTTTCATTCAAGAAAATTATGCGCTGATCCTCAATCTAGAGTGTTGATACTTGATGGAAGCTTGAGGGGGTGATCTCGGTCAACCAGAAAAACCTCAAATTGCCTGTCGTTTTTTGCATGACCTTTCCGTTCCTTGGAGAGCCATAACGCTTTAAACTGAAGGTTAAATCAAAAGCTAATAAAACCTTGAATATTGTATGTACCAATTTCGTTTTTGTTTTATTAATTGACTGCGACTTTTTTTTTATTTACGTTGATTATCGGTGCGTTATTCACAAAATTTGGACAGTTTTCGAGTTTTACACAAAGAACAATGAAAACTCCTAAAATTTTGAGGTTTTTTGGCTGCCAAAAGTTGTGGCCTCTCCAAATAAACGTTATTGAGACTGAAATATGCCATTTAAAACGACAAAAACTGAAAACTGAAACTGCTCTTCATACTGGACTATAAGTATATTTTTGTAGTAAATTTATAATATAATGAGACCACCCAGGAAACCATTAATTCGACTATAAATATCATACTTGGTCGAATTCAATGGGAACGACCGACCGCCGGGAATTGGAGGCGGGAAACTGGAGGTCTGCCTTAGAGCGGTCCAAAAGGAGTTCGGATGGCTCTCCACGTAGGTGTGGGACATAACCGACCGATTAGGTTTTTAGGACGAATTCCGCGATAAAAGGACAGGAGGGCGATCGACGTCCGATCAGTCACATGAAAAGAAGCGTTTTTCTTATCTAGAATTCCTCTTCGCACGCAAATCCGCGTTTTTTATATTTTCGTGCAGAGAAGGGTGAAGAAACTGAATTGCTTCTTCTCTAGTGTAGACGGGAAAACTTTGAATTCTTGCTGCAGCTCTAGGAATTGTTGGTCCTTTAAAACAAAACGTTGCTCTCCATTTTACGTTTTACAGTGTGGAGCTTTCTGAACAATGTGGTTCCATCTCTACTGAAAAATAGACATCAGGATACCAGAATGGAGGAACAAAATCACTCATTCCTACTGCGGTTCTCAATTTTGCCGATTCGCAATTTTATAGACACCTATAGACTAACTCGTTGTCAATATTTTAGTTGAACTCCCAAATAAATTTGCCCACCACCCAACGGCCACTAAAACCTCAAAATTTGTAAAAATGACTACAGTTTACATATAAAATCGTCGTGTCGGAAAACACACCTCAGTCAAATCCTCGGGGTTTAGAGGAGTTGGAGGCACATTTTCTGTGCAATTTTATTATGATTAGTCAAGTGACGACTTCTTCGTTCAAGCCTTCAAGTGTTGTCAGACGCATATCATTATATATACCTGGAAAACCTCGTAAGTCCAAAGTGGTCAAC
Organism: Apolygus lucorum; assembly: GCA_009739505.2. Lineage (NCBI taxonomy): Eukaryota > Metazoa > Arthropoda > Insecta > Hemiptera > Miridae > Apolygus > Apolygus lucorum. The sequence continues at coordinate 54,203,665 of CM019177.2, forward strand.
TTTTCAGGAGACACAAAAACGTCATAAAACGCTGCAAATTATTACACAATGGTTTATTATTTTTCTATATAGATCACTCGTCTACAAAATCACCAACCATCCAACATGAAGAGAAAAAAAATTAAAAAAAAAAAAAAAAAAATCAAAATCACCAATCATCAATCGCATTTTGGTCAGCTCTAATTTGAACGGAGATTAGGCCACTTTTGCGATTCACACTCGTGTTTTGATTTATATATATATATATATATATATATTTCAATATAAACCCTTAAATTTTCGTAGGGAGCGAACGGTTTGTCCTACAGAGCTCCGCGTGGTCTCAAAAAATTCTAAAAATTCTATAGAATCTTAAATTGAAGGGAAAAACAATACCTTTATATCAAAATTGTTTGAGTTAGGGCGTTTTAAAAATTTCAAAATTGATTTTGGAACCCTTAGAAGTGACCTACATCAACCAAAAGCTTCGGGGCACAACTAGACCCCAAATGGAGCCTACATACCAAATTTCATCAAAATCGGTCAATGCTAAGTGGCAAAAGTGCCGCGTACGGCGTACGGCGTACGGCGGACGGCGGACGGACGGCCACATTTTTATTCGATTTTTGGATTCTACGTACCTTGAAACGTAAACCATCAAATTTTGAGGGGGTGTTAAAATTTTTTTTAACACAGAATGTGTTTTTGCGATGACCTACCGAAAAAAAATCGTCACGAAAAAGCGACAGAAAAAACATCTGGTGATATGTTTATTGGTTGTCATGTTAATGTCAACTCCACATTTATTATTGTTGTTTTTGGTTTATTATTTTCAATAATAAGCCTTTGGAATCGAGCAAGAAAAAAAAAAATTTTAACCCCCCCTCAAAATTTGATGTTTTACGTTTCAAGGTACGTAGAATCCGAAAATCGAATAGAAAAATTTCCGTCCGTCCGCCGTACGCCGTACGCCGTACACCGTACGCCGTACGCCGTACGCCGTACGCCGTACGCGGCACTTTTCTTAGTTACCATGGACCGATTTCGATGAAATTTGGTATATGGGCTCCATTTGGGGTCTAGTTGTGCCGCAAAGCTTTTGGTTGATGTAGGTCACTTCAAAGGGGTGAAAATTAAGGGTTGAAATTTTCAAGAGTGCCCTAGCTCGAAAACTCTCGAAATAAAGGTATCGTTTTTTCACCAATTTTAAATAGTACTGAATTTTAAAAAAATTTTGAGACCACCCGGAGCTCTGTAGGGCAAACCGTTCAGTCCCTACGAGTACTTGAAGGTTTTCCTTCGATAAAACAGAATCATGAGTGTGAATCGCAAAAGAAGTCTAATCTCCGTTGAAATTTTTTCTGACTAAAATGCGATTGCTGTTCATTTCTTCGATTTGTATACAGTTTTGCCTTCTGCGTAACCAGTAATCAAATTTCCATAATCAAAAGTCAATGGAGAATACTGAAGGCGCCTGAGTGGTCACTGATCAGCTGAGTGAGCTCCAAGGCCATTTCCTCTCCTGTTGAACGCAGGAACCTGAAATTTGAGAGGGCGGGTCAATTGAGAATGCTGAAGGCGCGTGAGTGGTCACTGATCAGCTGAGTGAGCTCCAAGGCCATTTCCTCTCCTGTTGAACGCAGGAAGCTGAAATTTTAGAGGGCGGGTCAATGGAGATTGCTGAAGGCGCCTGAGTGGTCACTGATCAGCTGAGTGAGCTCCAAGGCCATTTCCTCTCCTGTTGAACGCAGGAAGCTGAAATTTTAGAGGGCGGGTCAATGGAGATTGCTGAAGGTGCCTGAGTGGTCACTGATCAGTTGAGTGAGCTCCAAGGCCATTTTCTCTCCTGTTGAACGCAGGAACCTGAAATTTGAGAGGCAGGGTCAATGGAGATTGCTGAAGGCGCCTGAGTGGTAACTGATCAGCTGAGTGAGCTCCAAGGCCATTTCCTCTCCTGTTGGACGCAGGAACCTGAAATTTGAGAGGGCGGGTCAATGGAGAATGCTGAAGGCGCCTGAGTGGTCACTGATCAGTTGAGTGAGCTCCAAGGCCATTTCCTCTCCTGTTGAACGCAGGAAGCTGAAATTTTAGAGGCAGGGTCAAAGGAGAATGCTGAAGGCGCCTGAGTGGTAACTGATCAGCTGAGTGAGCTCCAAGGCCATTTCCTCTCCTGTTGAACGCAGGAACCTGAAATTTGAGAGGGCGGGTCAATTGAGAATGCTGAAGGCGCCTGGGTGGTCACTGATCAGCTGAGTGAGCTCCAAGGCCATTTCCTCTCCTGTTGAACGCAGGAAGCTGAAATTTTAGAGGGCGGGTCAATGGAGATTGCTGAAGGTGCCTGAGTGGTCACTGATCAGCTGAGTGAGCTCCAAGGCCATTTTCTCTTCTGTTGAACGCAGGAACCTGAAATTTGAGAGGCAGGGTCAATGGAGATTGCTGAAGGCGCCTGAGTGGTAACTGATCAGCTGAGTCAGCTCCAAGGCCATTTCCTCTCCTGTTGGACGCAGGAACCTGAAATTTGAGAGGGCGGGTCAATGGAGAATGCTGAAGGCGCCTGAGTGGTCACTGATCAGTTGAGTGAGCTCCAAGGCCATTTCCTCTCCTGTTGAACGCAGGAACCTGAAATTTGAGAGGGCGGGTCAATGGAGAATGCTGAAGGCGCATGAGTGGTCACTGATCAGCTGAGTGAGCTCCAAGGCCATTTTCTCTCCTGTTGAACGCAGGAAGCTGAAATTTTAGAGGGCGGGTCAATGGAGAATACGGATGGTGGTAGGTGCTATTGATGGAGAACCAGTGATCTATACAGAAGGGTCATCTATAAAATAAATAATAAACCTTTGAGCAATGATTTGCAGCGTTCTTCGATTTGTATACAGTTTTGCCTTCTGCGTAACCAGTAATCAAATTTCCATAAGAAGCTTTCTATTTTTCCAATCGAGTGTGAAGCGTTTAGTTCTTTTTAATAAACTTGATTGTGAAGGTGTGAAGCCAGTATGGTGTGGTAGGTAGTACCTAGCTGGTAGGTAAAAAAAAGTTGGTAGGTAAAAAACGGTTGGTGGGTAAAAAACGCTGCAAATCATTGCTCAAAGGCTTCTTCACTCTTCAGATCACTGATCAGCTGAGTGAGCTCCGAAGCCATTTTTACTCGTATTGAATGGAAGTGCTCTTCCAAGCGTCTCCAGCATTCGAGAAGATCTTCTTCACTCTTCAGATCACTGATCAGCTGAGTGAGCTCCAAAGCCATTTTTACTCGTATTGAATGGAAGTGCTCTTCCAAGCGTCTCCAGCATTCGAGAAGATCTTCTTCACTCTTCAGATCACTGATCAGCTGAGTGAGCTCCAAAACCATTTTTACTCCTATTGAATGGAAGTGCTCTTCCAGGCGTCTCCAGCATTCGAGGAGATCTTCCTCACTCTTCAGATCACTCTCTTCTGATCAGCTGAGTGAGCTCCGAAGCCATTTTCAATCCTATTGAACGCAGGAAGCTGAAATTTGAGAGGGAAGGTCAAGGGAGAATACAGATGGTGGTAGGTGCTATTGATGGAGAACCAGTGATCTATACAGAAAATAATAAACCTTTGAGCAATGATTTGCAGCGTTTTTATTTAACGGATGACTAGTATCGCAAAAACACATTCTGTGTTCCTATGATTTCATACAGAGTATGGAAAAAGAAATAAACCGGGGGGTGCAGGGGGGCGGAGCCCCCCGCCGAGGCGCAAAGCGCCGAGTTTCTTGGTCGATTCCAAAGGTTCATTATTGAAAATAATAAACCAAAATGACCCGAGTGTGTTTGAGGCGAGCAATCGACTATCATGTGACCCAGCATTGATGGATCGAAGGATTCAATAGCTCCATCAGCTTCAATAGAGAGAATCACTTATATGAGGCCGACACACGAGTTTTTCCTCATACCCAACAGCAGACTTCAAGGTTTTCTGCTTAGGTTTCTGCAGGACTAATGGTGCTAAAACTAAAAACTGCTCCGTAAAATTAATTTTTCTTCACTATTTTTTAACACTTGTTTTACAAAATGTTTCAATCTTTATTGATGTTCTGGGGACCAAAACTTGGTTGGCCCTTCAAAGTGATCACATACCACCTCGCTACCCATTTACAGTTTTGGTTTATTATTTTCAATAATGAACCTTTGGAATCGACCAAGAAAACAAAAAATTTTAACTCAAAATTTGTTGGCTCACGTTTCAAGGTACGTACGAGTCCGAAAATCGAAGAATCCGTAAAATCGAATAAAAATTTTCGAATCGTAGAATCTGAAAATCGAATAAAAAATTTTCCGTCCGTCCACCGTACGCGGCACTTCCCTCAGTTAGCATCGACCGATTTTGATGAAATTTGGTATGTAGGCTCCAATTAGGGTCTAGTTGTGCCCTGAAGATTTTGATTGATGCAGGTCACTTCTAAGGGTTGAAATTTTGAAAACGCCCTAACTCAAAACTTTTGGTTTAAAGGTATTGTTTTTCAATTAATTCAAGATAGTATAGCATTTTTTGAGACCACGCAGAGCCCTGTAGGTATGGGAAAATCTGTCTCTTCAATTCTGTTCCATGCGTATCACACATCACAAACTCGCTGGCGCAATGATTGTGCGTCAGACCCTCGCCCTAGCGTTCCGGGTTCGAATCGTACTCACATCAAGAAATTTTTAGATCCAATCGCATCGACTGTTGATTCATTATTTTTATATCTACTTGCGATCGATGTTTTTCTTAATATTAGTTGGTAGTAACAATGGTAAAGCCGTGTTCTTTGCAGACGAGAGATCTATATAAAAAAATATTAAATATTTTTTCAAAAGAAAGGAAGCAAAAATATTTAAAGTTAATGCACTTCTCTTTAGTGAGAACTAGGAAAAAACGCTGCAAATCATTGCTCGAAGGTTTATTATTTTCTGTATAGATCACCCTTCTGTATAGATCACTGGTTCTCCATCAATAGCACCTACCACCATCTGTATTCTCCCTTGACCTCCCCTCTCAAATTTCAGCTTCCTGCGTTCAATCGGATTGAAAATGGCTTCGGAGCTCACTCAGCTGATCAGTGATCTGAAGAGTGAAGAAGATCTCCTCGAATGCTGGAGACGCCTGGAAGAGCACTTCCATTCAATAGGAGTAAAAATGGCTTTGGAGCTCACTCAGCTGATCAGTGATCTGAAGAGTGAAGAAGATCTCCTCGAATGCTGGAGACGCCTGGAAGAGCACTTCCATTCAATAGGAGTAAAAATGGTTTCGGAGCTCACTCAGCTGATCAGTGATCTAAAGAGTGAAGAAGATCTCCTCGAATGCTGGAGACGCCTGGAAGAGCACTTCCATTCAATAGGAGTAAAAATGGTTTCGGAGCTCACTCAGCTGATCAGTGATCTAAAGAGTGAAGAAGATCTCCTCGAATGCTGGAGACGCCTGGAAGAGCACTTCCATTCAATAGGAGTAAAAATGGCTTTGGAGCTCACTCAGCTGATCAGTGATCTGAAGAGTGAAGAAGATCTCCTCGAATGCTGGAGACGCCTGGAAGAGCACTTCCATTCAATAGGATTGTAAATGGCTTCGGAGCTCACTCAGCTGATCAGTGATCTGAAGAGTGAAGAAGATCTCCTCGAATGCTGGAGACGCCTGGAAGAGCACTTCCATTCAATAGGAGTAAAAATGGCTTTGGAGCTCACTCAGCTGATCAGTGATCTGAAGAGTGAAGAAGCCTTTGAGCAATGATTTGCAGCGTTTTTTACCTACCAACATTTTTTTTACCTACCAACTTTTTTTACCTACCAGCTAGGTACTACCTACCACACCATACTGGCTTCACACCTTCACAATCAAGTTTATTAGAAAGAACTAAACGCTTCACACTCGATTGGAAAAATAGAAAGCTTAATATGGAAATTTGATTACTGGTTACGCAGAAGGCAAAACTGTATACAAATTGAAGAAATGAACAGCGATCGCATTTTAGTCCGATAAAATTTGAATGGAGATTAGACCTCTTTTGCGATTCACACTCATGATTCTGTTTTATCGAAGGAAAACCTTCAAGTACTCGTAGGGACCGAACGGTTTGTCCTACAGAGCTCCGGGTGGTCTCAAAAATTATTAAAAATTCAATACTATTTAAAATTGGTGAAAAAACGATACCTTTATTTCGAGAGTTTTCGAGCTAGGGCACTCTTGAAAATTTCAACCCTTAATTTTCACCCCTTAGAAGTGACCTACATCAACCAAAAGCTTTGCGGCACAACTAGACCCCAAATGGAGCCCATATACCAAATTTGAACCAAATCGGTCCAGTGTTGCTAAGAAAAGTGCCGCGTACGGCGTACGGCGGACGGACGGAAATTTTTTTATTCGATTTTCGTATTCTACGTACCTTGAAACGCAAAACATAAAATTTTGAGGGGGGGTTAAAATTTTTTTTTCTTGCTCGATTCCAAAGGCTTATTATTGAAAATAATAAACCAAAAGTCATTACGTAAGTGCCTATTACCTAGTCACCAGCTTGGTAACGCCAGTTTCTAATGCGACTACAGTGAGAGTAGTAACTCTTACTTAATGTAGAGTAGTAAATGTCTACTTAATTCACAAGCATAATTTCATCAGTCATAGACCGCCGCAATAATGGCAGAAATACATTCTTAGACAACTAAATTATCTAGATCCTCATGCGACTGGTTATTCTCTTCAAGAGACAAAAAGAAGATTTTTGCTGATTGTAGGAATTCATGATCATTCTGGAGGTCCAATAGTCTTCGTTCTCCCTACAGGATTAATACGAGAAATATGCGTGGTAAAGCTTGCAAGTCTGCCATATTTTCCGATGCGAAAGAGAGCATGGAATGTAATTCTTTGTAAATCTGTTCTCGTGCATTTTTCTTGTTCCTTCACCCAAAATCCACGTTACCTGACGCATAGGCTTCATAGATTCGATAACATAGTCGATATAAATTTAACAAATATACATAAATAGTAGCATAACAATACTTGACTTTTGCGAATCCAGCGGGGAGCAGCACCTTCCTCAATGGCGGAACACAGACTTACAAGGTCTTCGTACCAATCTGGAAGGACCTGTGATTTACAGGGTTTTTTCCCAGCTGATTGCGAGAAAACGGTTTGGTTTTCACATAAGAGATTTTACGAGGGATCGCAGACACACTTCCTCTATCAGAATACATCCGTAACAGACGTACGAGGTTTCGAACTTACAATGTTATCCAGGTATATGAGCGATATATCCCATTTTGTTTCTCCTGAACACTTGACTAAAATTCGATATGATGCAGTATAGACGACTATATAGTGGCCCAAAATACGATTTCCGCAAGTAGAACTAGAGATTCTCGAGTAATATTAGAGAAATATGTGAGACTGGAGTCTGGAACATGAGAAGTCAGAGCAATTCCCCAAAATCCTAGAAAATGGTTCAGTATCGATAGCATCAAATGTTAAGCACCTAAGTACTCGAGAAAAGTGAATTATGGTCATTTCATTCTCCTTACTTGTCATGATACCTAAACTTACTCTAAATTGTGATTTCCCTTCAATAAAATAATTTTGATCAGTGGAAACCTGTTCAATGGCTTACAACAAAATACTGCGGTAGCTTCGCATTGCGTTGGATTGTTTTCTCTTACGCTTTCATTTTCCACGTTCGTGGCTTTCCCTAGGTTCCTCTCATGCAATCATCGCTGCTAATTGGTTGTATCAGCTGCGTAGGTGTAATTTTCTTATTCGCCCGAAAGTGGAGTTCAACGATACATTAGTTACTCTAACTAGACTGAACAATTTTCCCGCCATCTGGGTCCTCTTAGCAGGAAATGCGAGGAAGTAAATTGTGGAGTTATTCGTTATTGTGTTATTGTCTTTCTCTAAATACGCGTACCTACCAATAGTAAATGAGTTGCGGAATTAAAATCCATGAGAGTTTCTCACGATAACTTGCATTTATGAACCCCCTACTCAAAGACCACCCAAATTGCAAGAAAATCCTCAATACTCAGCGAATCAAGATCAACCAACTTAGCTATCAACGGTTCCAAGCCAGGATCCAGCGTACACTCACAATCAAGAATGGGGGCTCAACCTACGATCCAATGGGGTGCGCGCATGGGTCAGAAAAACTGTTTATTGTTATTTTTAATCTAAACTAGACCTCATTCTAAGAATTTTTTTTTTCATTCTAAGAATTTTTTCTATCAGTCCGGGAATGATGATTTTCATAGGGGACCGTCTACACACCAACCCGCACAATCCCTGAAAATTTCATGGAAATCGGACCATAACTTCGTATAGTTATGCCCGTTACAAGGAATTCATGACAGACACACAGACAGACAGGCAGACACGGAACCTTCAGGAAGGTCTAAAACGCAAAACGCGAGTGAAAATTTTGATTTTGCACTAGATAGCTTAGGAATTTAACGCTCTTTCGCGCGGTGTAGTCAGATTTGATTTTCCAGGAGAAATAAGGTTATGACCATATCAGTGCCGTGAGGTCGAAAACGCGAAAAAAAACTTTAAAGTGAAAAAAGGAATTTTGAGTGGGTTAAAAGAAAATTGCTATGAGACATTTTTTGTTGGAAATATCATGTAGAATCGAACCCTATGAGAGTATTTTTACTGAAAATAAAACTTTAGTTTCCAATTGACTCCATTTTCCCTCTGACGTTTCAGCTAAGCTACCTCCTTCCCCCTCCTTCCCAAGGATATTTCAACTTTGCTCATTTCTGAGTATTATACTTTGCCCAGTACTGATTTCAGAGATGTATTTCAAGAGGAGGTTCTTCAGAAACAGCAATTTCTAACCTCCAACGTTATTGATGTTAAATAGTTTCAGAAAGTCTTAAATTTCCTTCTTCTCTATCATCGACGATCGTTGAATGATTGAACGATAATTATTGGCGCAATTATTGTTTCTGAGGAAAACACACCGCTCTCAACCACTTAATTCATTCTCTCAAGGACAGAAGCTCCAAGGCCGAGCGGTGGGAAACCACATCTACGCTTCGCCGCCTGCAAACGTGTCAACTTCCAATAAACCCACTACTATCAGGCCCTCCTCCATAGTGTAGGATGATTAAAACGATAATATTGGATCCGTTCCATTCAAGGGATTCCAGATCGAATGAGAGTTAATTAGCGTTAGCTATAAATCTAGTTATGTGAATGGTTTTCCATACAACTTCATTTTGTTGGACTACGTTCAGATCTTCTTAGATCTGAAGAATGAGAACAGCATGAAAACTGTTGTTGTAACAATTTTGTTAAGAAAATGTCTGACATACTTTGATAGCATTCTCCATGAAGTGATACGTTAGGGTTGCCATCTCCATTTCACCTGGGCTCCATTCAGTTTAGTATAAAAATTACTCATATATAAAATACTTTGTTTTAGAGACCAAAATTCTGCAAGTCCGAAACCCCTAGGAAGGAAGTTCATACAGAGAAAAATTTCGAGACTCCTCCGCTAATAAAAGTATCTATTGGAGACCGGTTTCGGGTCAGAACCCCATCATCAGTCCCAAGATTATACAGGGCGTCTACGCATAACATCAGGGATCGATTTTACGACTAATTTGCAACAAAAAATGTCTTTATAGCAATTTTTTCTTATCCCACTCAAAATGCCTTTTTTTTCACGTCAAAGTTTTTTTCGCGTTTTCGACCTTACGTCATTAAAACTGTCATAACTCCTGTTGTTTGCTTTTATTTATCAAGGTTGATACAGCCTACCTATCGGATCGACGAAGGAAGATTAAGTTGTGAGGACTAAAAAAGACTTGGAAAGGGCGTTTTAACAAAGGGTACCTTGGTAAGATGACCAAGTGCGGGCTCCATTTTTGATATCTGTTCATCAGAGAAGGTTCGCGGAGACAATCAGTGTCATAAAAGTAAAATAACACTGGGAATATAGAACGTAATAAATTATGATTGACTATTATGGATTCGGACACAGGAGAGCTAGATCAGGATATGGTTGATTACAATTTTCCGGTGCCATTTGGATGAATACACGACACTTAATTTGTAGATTAAATCATTTATCCTGGGGAAACAACAAAGCTTGTACCCCCTTTGATGAGAATGAGGTCAAACTAACGAAGCTGGCGGTTGACTGTGCTGACAAATGTACGGTCTCATCCTGAACCCTCGGATATACAGGTCCTACTACGTACCTTCTAGCTTTATATACCCTGGGGTGGACCTGATCCATTCTCCACTCCTCATCATACATCCCTATTATGTAGAAACCCGGCGTTGTGAAGGGTCGGGATGCTGTGTACTCACAAGGCCTCTGACAGAACGCCTTCCTATTCCTTCACCGTTGCAAAAGCCTTCCATTCACGGGCTGTTCCAGTTCGTTCTTTGGTGTCTCTGTCGGATTTGTAAGTTACATGGCCTCAGAATCAACCTTGTCCTGCGTCGCGAGTGACATCTGCTCCTTCACATCTTCTCATAGACTGGTACTGATGAAAGAGAGTGCAAATGAATCCATCTGTTGGATTGTGGATCATTGATTTTAAAAAGTTAACCACTCTTGAAACTCGAGATGCTAGAAATACTACGGCTAAAATCGTTCGCGGAGAACACTGACTTGACCCATTACCGCCCGAAACCTTTTTTTTCTCGATATTTTGAAGAAAACCCCTGACATTCTGACTTCATATAGTCTTTATAACACGGGGAAAATAATTATAAAAATCACGTGGCCGAATTTCAAGGTTTTACGGCACACTTAGCTCCACAATAACATTTCTTGCTCTTTTTCAAAAAAGATTTTAGAAAACGAGGGAACCTTGATACGGCACGATCTATTCCGCACCAGAGATTCTACTACGCTGTATCAATTTTATTCATGTTTCTGACCACACAAATCACATAAAACTAAAATACATTGCTATGATATGTAGAAGAGGATCCAGATCTTTCTGATGGCTCAGAAAGGTGCCTAGAAGCCACCAAACGGAAGAGCTCTCAATGTTGCTATTAGATGTTGCCATTAAATTTTGAAAATTTAATGCTTTGACTTTGATTTACATGGAGAACATCGCCGAAAATGACATCAAAATCGGATAGTAGCTTCGTAGCTTTTGCCATCTTCAAGGACTTTCAGACAGACAGACTGTCAGATGGACAGACACGGTAGCAAAATTGTTCAAGAAGGTCCAAAACGTAAAATACAAGTGGAAATATAATTTAGTGGACTTTTTATTGCAATTCTTGAAAAGTGAAGGCAATAGTACTTGGTCAACTCTCTAGCGGAATATGGCTAAAAAACGCTGCAAATTATTACACAATGGTTTATTATTTTTCTACACAGGGTGTCCCCGAAAACGTTCCCCCCCTGATAAAATCATCCAGGTAGTGGTAAGAAAAAAATTTTTTTTTTGAATCTTCATGATTTTTCCCAAGGATCTCAAATATGACCACGGTGCGCATTGCGCACATGCGCAATCGTGCGCAACGCACACCAACTTCGTTTTTTCAAATGAGACCCCCTATTTTTTATTACAGATTCGGATTCTACGTAACATTTCATGAACATTTCACCCCTCAACCGGTTTTTTTTTGTTGCGCGCAACCCGCTCAGTGCGCGCTCAAAGATGCGCAACCGCAAGGTTGTGTCAAAATGTGCATGTACGAAGTACCTAAGTGTGACACATGATATTGTAGTATTTTTTTACGCTGAATCACGTGGTGATGTTAGTTTCTTGATTTTACTGCATTTTTATCACATTATCGACGAAAAATGAACTTTAAAAAAAGGAAAATTGCATTTTTACTCATTACGCATCTTCTGTGCCCATCCGTTGACTTCATCCTTGTTAATAAATTGAAATTTATGTTTTGACATTTAAAAAAAAACTCTCCGATCGCACGTAATTTATTGCAGTATTCTACAGAACCTTGTTTCATAGCTACCGATATGTAGCTACGATTTTGTTTACTGGTTGCAGCGTTGCATTTTTTGTGATAAAAAAAAAGTGCCGCGAAAAATTCCTTGACCCCCAGCCAAAAGACATATCCATGTCAAAACGATTGTTGATCACAGTGGATCACACTGGACTCTTCACTAGTAATTTCACAAGGACTCTCTACTTGTAATTTCTCGTGAAAAACCCGTCCTGTCTACTTGAAAATCTTATTTCTATTATCTTGGAAAAAAGTTTTTAAGTATACAGGGTGGTTTTGCCCTTAAAAAATGCAATTCTCCTTTTTTGAAAGTTCATTTTTCGTCGATAATTTGATGAAAATGCAGTAAAATCAAGAAACTAACATCACCACGTGATTCAGCGTAAAAAAATACTACAATATCATGTGCCACACTTAGGTACCCCGTACATGCACATTTTGACACAACCTTGCGGTTGCGCATCTTTGAGCGCGCACTGAGCGGGTTGCGCGCTACAAAAAAAAAACGCTGCAAATTATTACACAACGGTTTATTATTTTTATATAGATCACTCGTCTACAAAATCACCAACCATCCAATATGAAGAGAAAAATAAAAAAATTAAAATAAAATCAAAAAATAAAAAAATCCAAAAAAAAATCGAAAAAATCAAAAAAAAAACTCGGCGCTTTGCGCCTCGGCGGGGGGCTCCGCCCCCCTGCACCCCCCGGTTTATTTCTTTTTCCATACTCTGTATGAAATCATAGGAACACAGAATGTGTTTTTGCGATACTAGTCATCCGTTAAATAAAAAACAACAATAATAAATGTGGAGTTGACATTAACATGACAACCAATAAACATATCACCAGATGTTTTTTCTGTCGCTTTTTCGTGACGATTTTTTTTCGGTAGGTCATCGCAAAAACACATTCTGTGTTAAAATCAAAATCACCAACCATCGATTGCATTTCGGTCAGCTCTAATTTGAACGGAGATTAGGCCTCTTTTGCGATTCACACTCGTGTTTTGATTTATATATATATATATATTTCAATATAAACCCTTAAATTTTCGTAGGGAGCGAACGATTTGTCCTACAGAGCTCCGCGTGGTCTCAAAAAATTCTAAAAATTCTATAGAATCTTAATTTGAAGGAAAAACAATACCTTTATATCGAAATTTTTTGAGTTAGGGC